>JAKWJA010002489.1:72276040-72985593 GCA_027704765.1 Solanum habrochaites | reverse complement strand
ACTATTTACTAGTATATATATGTCCTGAACCTTAATCGATGTGTCCTAAGCAGTTCAAAACCCTTATGTTATTAAAAAGAGCTCCTCCTTCGGGATCTTCTTTTCACCAGCCCAACATCACATTTGAGATTGAAAGTTTCGTGTTCTTCATAGCACTCAGTTCCGAGACAAGCCAAAGTATCCATTCTTCAAGTATTTTCTCCCCAAGAATGAATCATTTAGTCAGTGGATTCCTTGAAAAACCAAGATCATCCTTCAGTAAATAAAAACCTCCCAAATGTGTGAAGGCTTAAGCTTGCGCCCTTTCCTGAGGCGATTGATGTACACATTCCCATTAAGAAGTCTTCATTGAAGGATATTTCAGCTGTTCTATTCTTCTGTAAGTCCCGTTGTCAAAATTCATTTACATTTGATCTCTCAGTCAAATTAAAAAGTACCCACCCCCGCCGTTTTCACAGGTCATCTACACGATAAGAATGGAATGGGTTGTTATAGTGCCAAAAAAATTTAATTCCCCATCTACATTATTTTGGATCCAAGACCTCCAACAGGTTTTTGTGTTGTGATTTTTATAGCTTCACGGAGTAAATTCTGATATTTTCCAAAATATTGATGCTAAGCATAACAATAATAGAATTTACCATGATGTGCCCCACCACTTTAGTCGCCCTTGTATTATCCTATAGGTTTGTGTTTGATAACGTGATCGTTCCAATTGGGCATTTAAGTTCTATTAAGAGGGGGCCCCCCCCCCCCAAATTGAGATGTTTGAGTAGTGAAGAATTCCCAAGAGTTCTGGGAGTCACTTTTTGATGCTTTTGAATCTTATGCTTGAGAATTCTGAAACCTGTGACGATGGAGTGTAATTGGTCCTTCAATCGCCTTCAATATTTATTGATATAATACTTTCCGAGCTTGATAATGATGAGATTCCTATCAAAAAAATTAGTATGGATTTGGTTTGAAACTCAAAGGACAAGGATCAGTTATCTGACATCCATTTGTAGTTACTCTCCGAAATATCAACTCAAATTGATTGAGCGGTTGGTGCACCGGATATGTTTAAAGTTGGGTGGCCATTTTTTAGGTGGTTGATTATGGACGGACAAGAGTTGGGGATGATATTGAGGGATAGTTTGATTTGTAAAGACAAGACTTGAAAGCTGGGAAGATAGAGTTGGTGCTCGCAGTGAGATTCTGAACCACGCTTCGTTGTTGTTATTTTTTGACTCATTGTGGATTGGATTCAAAACTTTTAGATCATAGCATCTAAGGTACCTATCGTGTGCATGCCACTCTGAACGATCAAGTTTTTCATGCAAACTCATCAGATTATTTGGAAGAATGTTGTTAGAGTTAATGTTAGTGACAGAGGTGGGTCGTGAACAGAGATGCGTTCATAGATTATCACCAATTGTGATGGTGGGAAGACGGTTAAGAAGGGCAAGAATTAAGAAAAATGTCAAGAAATGGAGTGTTTAGCTTAAAGGAAGCTATGAAGGAAAATGGTACTTCCAAGTGTGACTGCGAATGAGATTTTACTTGGTTACAATAAGTACTTCAATCACTTAATGATAGATGACTTCAATAAAATAGTAAGTCATAATAAACTTCTTAAAAAAAGGTTTGTTTTTCGTTCTAGAAAAAATAGTGTATTTCATCGAATTATTCATAATGGATTATTTTGTTTCTGAAATACTTATATCACTTTCTATCTTACTTTATTTTTTTCCTTATTTCTTATTGTTCCACTTTTAGAGTCATTTTAAATAAATTATGTTAATTTAATTTTTTTTAAAAAGTGTTCTTAAATTTAATAATTTTTTAATAATTTACATTTTATGAACTCTTGTGCATAACTAGAAAACATTATTTTGTGTTAAGGTGTCACAATCAGCACACAGGTTCCCGAAATACGAACAACTTAGTTCACAACGATAATCGGATCGCTAAGAAGTTAACAGTCAAATATAATTGGCAGACACTATTTTTGGACGTAAATGACACAAGCAACAAATATCGAGAAAATTTTAGGGTATTTTTTTAATTTGCTCAAAAACAAAACTTAAGGGTGATTGGGTGAAGTCATTAATTTTTATACCCCAATTAACCCCTCAAATAAACCACTATTCGTTAAAGTAAAAGCACTTCTGAGATGAAATGTAATTATTACTTGTTTTCGTTCACAAAGAGAACAAAAAAATTTCAATTTTGAAGATGTATATATAAAATCACTACAGACCATTTATTAATAAAAATAAAGAATGAAAAAAATTTATCAGCCTAAAACATTAATGTCTAAATCTACTATCAAGAACACAAAAATATGACAATGCCATATCAAATTCCTATTGTGTAATCATTGTTATGGTACATGTCAATCTTTGATCAATTCATCTCATATCTTTATCTGGTTTATTAACTCATATTTAGTGATAATATCTCCTTTACTCTTCCTTGTTGGTATTCAGTAACAACTGCTATACGAGACTAATAAATTTTTGTTTCGTAATTATTGATTGAATGCTATTACAACAGAAGAATAGTTAACAGTTAAACAAATATTTCCAATAGGTCACTAGTCGAATTCTAGATTAGGTCCCAATTTTAATATTTTTTTTTAAAAAAAAAATGACACTCTTTGAACGGTTTTAAGATTTAAATAATTTTACTTTCTTGTTTTTTTTGGTAAATAAGATTATAAATTTGTACATTTGATCCTTTTAACAAAATTGAAGATTTTTCATATTATAAGTCGAATCATTATGATGAAAATAATGTAAGGATATAGTATTATATGAGCTTCTTATGTTCCCTAGCAAAATAATAAAATTACTCTTGAAGCTTTTAATATTTCATTATATATCTTTTGGATCCTGTTTTCACAAAATTGAAGATTTTTCTTATATAGTCGAGATTCTTATGATTAAAATAAATGTAAATACAAATTTTAAAATTAGACTCTTGACACTTTTAATATTTAAATTATATATATTTGGCATCCTTGTCACAAACAATTGAAGATTTTTCATTATTATAAGTCCGAATCATTATGATGAAAAATACAATGTAAAGGATATGTATATATGAAGTACGTTCCCTCCCCACATACAAGTCAATTTCAAATGTGATTTTATAGTTATATTATCAAGTGATAACCTGGTTATATAATCGTTATGATACATATCAACCTTTGATTTATGTTCACATTTTAGGTGTTATAAGACATAATATTATTGATAATATATCCATTTACAATTCTCGTAGTGATATTCAATAACCACTGATATCAAAGAGATGAAATAACTTTGTTTTTTTTTTCTTTCGTAATATGATCAAATGATATTGCACGCGAATGGTGTAAAGATAAACGAATAGGTCTTTAGTACACTAGTTCGAACCTATGTAAGGTCCCAATTTGTAGGTATTTTGTAAAGAGAAAAATGATTAGACTCTTTGAAGTTTTTAGAATTAAAATACATTTTAGTTTTTATATTGTTTGGTAAATATGAATTGGTAAAGTATTAATATTGGATTGTTTTCACAAAAATTGAAAATCTTTCATTAGTATAAAGTCTGATCATTATGATGAAATACATGTATGGATATGTATTATATGGAGTTTAATGCTCCCCGCACAATAAAAGTCAATTGATGTGATTTTATATGCATGATCAGTTTTATATATTGGTTTACTACAATGTGTTGTGTTAGATGTCATCATTTGATCATTTAGCTTCACATTGTGGGTTATTAGGCTATCTTTATTGATAAATCTAATTTTAAATTTTCCTTTGATATATCAAGATACTAACAAATTTTTCTTTGGATATGAAAATGTTAATAGCAAGGCCAATTGTGTAAGTTTCAACGAATAGTTTATAGGCAAACGAATTTGAATCTTAGGTAGGTCCAATTTTAGGTATTTTAAAAAAATAGACTCTTTGCAGCTATTAGTATTTACATAATTTTTAATTTTTATTCTCTAACTTTGGGAAATATGATTGTCAAGTTTTTAATTGTTAGCATTTGTTTTCTCCAACAAAGAAGTTTTTCACTATTATAAGTCGAAGAATCAATTATGATGAAAATAAATCTAATAGATATAATATTTCATGAGTTATGCTCCCTCACACATACAAGTCAACTTGAATGTGTTAATGTATGAATGATCAGTATAATCGGATAAATACAATTAGTTCTTGTACATTGTCATCTTTGATCAATTTTAATCTTCATGTAGTAGGGGTTCATTAAATATATTTAATGAATAATATCACATTTTAAATTTCCTTCCTGTGATATCTTAATTCACTTATTGAAAGGAAGTAATACAATTCGTTGCATACTTATGACCGCATATATTTGCTACGCGATGGTTAAATTTAGCGAATAGTGTAATAGGTCCGAGTTTGAATGTAGGTTTGTCCCAAATTTGAGTCTTTTTTAAAAAAAATTTGAGACTGATTTGAAACTTTTAGATTTAAATAGAGTTATTAATCAATTTTTTTGGTAAAAAAGATTGTTAAAAGTTTTCTATTTGGATTGGTCACAAAACGTGAAGATTTTTCAATTATTATAAGTTGATTTTATAAAAATACATGGAATGGATATAGTTATTATATGAGTTATGCTCCTTTCAAATACTAATTAACTAATGCAATTATATAGGGCATGATCAATTTTAAATTAGGTCCTACAATTAGTTATGTTACATGTCAACCGTTTTTCAATTATCTTCACACATTTGTAGTTATTATACTATATAATTTTATTGATAACTCAATTCTAAATTTATTAGTGTTATGTGAATAAACAAACTAATTTGAAAGAGAAGTAAATACATTTGCGTTTGTATTATGACTGATGTTATTGCAATGCAAATGGTTAAAGCTTAAACAAATAGTCTTATAGTCCATGATTCGAATCTAAGTTACGGTCCCCAATTTGTAGTGGTATCGACTTTAGTGCGTTTTTTTTAGGTCCTATAGTCACAAATTTTAGTTTTTTTTCAAGCCTATCGTATGCACCATCCGAAATCCTTCAATGATTTTGGGCCGACAACAAATTATATCCCATCTAACCCCAAAACAAATTATTAATACTTCCTTTAATTGACTATTCTGACTATTCAGGCCTGCACTCTTGTGTTAAAATAGATATAAATCTAACACGGAAAATTAAAATCTTGAACAACAAATGAGTCACCATCTAAAATCACACTTATGAGGGAAGTAAAGAAGGAAAACCAGTAAAGATAGAGTAGTAAATAATAAGAAAGTCAAAGTGTGTTCCTTTTTTGAGGGAAATAACTGGTTTTGGAGACAAAGGGCTATTTGGTCATTAACCCTGGTCTTGCTATTCAACCAAAAAAGGTCTACTGTTTAACACTGTTCTTAAGGGTTTAATGTTTGTGTTCAATCGGAATTTCCAGTCATAGTTCAGGAGGGGTAATTATGCATAATAAAATATGTACTTATGTCATACTTTTTTAAGTCTACGTAATATCTACTAATAAAATGTACTACTTGCTATCATTATGTTTTTTTAGTTACTTATTATTCTAAAGTACTCACGCATTTCTTGTGTTATTTTTTGCTGAATAATAAAGTTAATTGTTGGTATAACAAAGAATTGTAGATACTTCTTTCAACTTCAAGAAAGTTTGAGTAAAATATATTTTGAGATATTTTTGATTAATATAACTTATATCATTTCAAAATTAAATATTAAGGTTCGATGTTTAGGTAAAAATAATGTATTCTAGATTTTTTATATCTAAAACTATTTACATACTGGTGTAAGTATGCTTGACCTTAATCATCTTTCACAAAGTCAGTAAAAAAATTCTTTCTCCTTCACAAATGTATCCTTCCAAAATCACATTCTCCTTCATGAAATAACTTCTCGTCCTACCCAAATTTAAAGATTTACAAAATGAAAAAAATCTCATGTTTTTATAGAACTATTCCTGGTTAAGAAGAAATTAATCAATTTCTTCCATTTTCCAAACTATAATCAGTTTACATATTAAAGTCACTTTAACCATAAGTCTATCATGTTTCAGTAAACAAAACTCATAAACGTTGAAGGATTAAGCTTTTTCCTTTCTTTGATGACTATGATGGAAAACTTTTATTAATTCCAATTGATGAGTTTCGTTTGTTCTTTTCTCTTGTAATGTCGCGCGTGGTCAACATTTTATTTCAATGTCAATTCAATTATAATGGAATTAAGGGTACCCCTTTTTCACATTTCCCTGCACTATTATTACTAGAACAGATGGGTTTAGTGGCAAAAAAACCAAATCCCATCTACCCTTATTTTGGACCACCATTAAGCATTTTTTGATGTAGTATATAGTTAGAGATTATTGCTGAATGGTTTCAAAAATTATGAATGCTAAGGATAAAATAATAAAGTTTACCGAAAATGTCACCAACTTAGTCCAATTAAGTTTTGCTTTTTTGTGTTTGATCTACGAGCTACCAATTAACCCAATTTAAGTCTATAAAAGACAAATGAAATGTTGAATCTTGAAGAAAATCCAAAGTTCTTGTGAACATTTTTATGGTTTTGAGAATTATTTCATCCCAAGCCAACACCCTGGCCGGCCCCCCCCCCCCCCCGGCACTCTAAAACTATGTTGTCCCCAAACGAATCCTGCCTGACTCAATACCTACGCAGAAAAGTTTTATTCAACCATTTGAAATACTCCAAACATATAAGCTCTTGGAATTACTCAAATGTTGAGAGAACCTTCACCTGCAAACAGGCAACTCACATCCTTTAATAATTATTAAACTTAAAAGGACAAGATGCATGAACTTCTATCTACCTATCTATCTATCCTACTATGAAGCTTCTAAAATAAAATAGATGTAGGGACCAAACTCATAAATTCCTAATAATAAATAAAATAACTGAAGTCAAATAGTGGATCCACCAAATAGCAAAGAGAACTCACCAAAAATGCTCTGGAACTCACTGATCAACGAATGCGGATGCTGATCCGCGTTAGCGATAGGCGATATCATAAAAGAGGCAAGTCAAGGGGTATGACGAAATTCATCGCGGGGACTCGAGACATGAACATATGCTTGAGCGGTAACTGAAGAAACAATGTACCTCTCAACTTAACCTCAACTCAATTAAATATAAAGAAATAATAGTATTTCAATATAAACAAAAAAAATTTGAAATACTAGATGGTAACTCAATGTATTTGTAAATACATTACAACTCGGTTTGTATGCAAAACTACAAAGTAAACTTTGTTTGGGAGATTCTCTAACTGATAATCATCACTATGAGCTATGTGAATGATCATCGCTAAGACCATCCGCTGCCAATGAAATGTGTATCTACTTGGTCGTGTCTAGAAACTCCTCAACTACGTGATCCGCTAGCCTATGCTAGAAAACAGAAACACAAAGGAATCGTCTACAAAGGTATGACCCTTCTACCATGTTGGCTATATGGTTGATGGGGCTTTGAGTTGTTAAATCCCCCTTCACCAGATCCGGTTTCTCAATACTACTCCTAAAACTAACTATATCTCAGTGTGTTTCAAGAAAACAGATTCTTTCTCATTCCTCAAAAATTCAATTATTATCAAAAGTCGTCTCTAAAAAAGAGATAGATACTTAACTATTCATCAACGCTTCTGAAATTGGTGTTTCCTCTCTTCTTAAATGTATAAACATTTTCTCTTGGAATGAACTTAGTTTCCCATATATAATTTTACAAGAATGATCACAAATCTAGCCTCTTCCTCAACTCAATTTTCAAGTCTTACAACAAGTTTTTAAAAAGACTTCTTAAAAATGACTCGAAAAACTCGCTAACTTATCTCATAATCTATTGAATTTGAATTAAATGAATTTCAAGGTTATGATTTGGAATTATTTTCTAGATGTTTAAAAGTAGTTAGAGTGGTTTAGAACATTAGAAAACCTAGTTACAAATTCAATTCGAGGGAACGTACACGGTACGAGAATAAAGGTATGGGACTTGCGACCCAAGCACTAATAATGGGGTGGGGAAGCAAGCCCCTACAAACCTACCCAACAGGTGATTGGGTGCATTGAATGGAACGCTGGCTCAGGTCCCCCTAACATACATTCAAAACCATGGGGGTTTCACTGAGTGGCAGCGACACCTCATGCCCTGCAAGAACTCGATAAATTTTCCTTGCCTTCAATTTACATGCCTAAACTCCTCTCAGATCCGATACAATTCCTCAAACTCTTATGGATTATTAGACACAAGTTATTGTCCGTTTGTCCGTGCCTTGTGGCTGAATTTCTTTCTGTCAGTTCAGGGGGTGGTTACCAGGTGGCCCAACATTGAACCCCCTACAGCTTGTGTGGACAATCCATGCGTTTCATCACTTGCACTTCTAGAAATCTACTTGTTAGTCTATTTTCTCATACGGGTGTTTTTAGTTTTAGCATATGATATAACCTAATTGATTGGGGGAAAAAACATCTGCATATATATGGGAAACTAAAAGACTAGAAATACCTTTTAGCAAACGAATCAGATGCCTTAATTAGAAAGACTTCCTTAAATGATGGATATTACCTGATTACTTCGACGTCTCAAATTAAGCAACTTGACGGCTTTGCAAGATGACTCAAATACTTTACATTTGGTATGTCATGGGCCACCCTAACTCTTTATGTTTTAAATAAAAGATATGGTCGTTTGAAATTTACTCAAGTAAATCTCATATTGAAACTCAATTGGAAAGAAAGATTTCAACTCAACTTTGTGGTAGAGGATTCTAGTGACCTTAATTTATATCCAAAATCATCCCCCGCACTAAATAATTGAAGTTAACACCTATGAAAAATTAAGAGTTACTCAGTAAAATCTTATTCAGAAACGAAACATGGTTCAAGTCTTATCTTAGAATTTTTCGGGCTGTTGTATATTAATTGAAAGATAAATACAAATATGAAGGGGGCATCAATCAAAAAACCTTGAAGTTTCGAGTTTTTACTAGGCTAAACATATTCAATTTTGAAAATGGACCAGTGCAGCCTTGGGACAGGTTCGCTTTCACTAAAGTAGTTTTGTAACCCTGAGGGAGGCAAATGCCACCTTGGCTAGAACCCTTGCTCTTCAATGTCTGCTACGTCATTACCATGTTTAATGTTTTATCGATATCTTTAAAAAAAAATCTTTTTAGTGTTATTTTTTATAGTTCTAAAAAGGATTTGGTGTTCATTAATCGTAGTAATTAAGACATTTGTCTAGATTAGTATGGGCTTTAGTAACCCTACAAAAAGTATCCCGCTATTTGTGCCTCTAGATTTTCCTACAACATCAATTGAACTTCCCAGAGCAAAAATAGTTGGCTTATGCCATATTAGTTCTCATCCCTTTTTTAAAGAATATTCACTTTCTTTTTCACTTTGCTTTTGCTTCAGCGCTACTTGTCACGACCCAAAACGTCTGTGAGTGGCACTCACACTTACCTGCTAGGTTAGCGCACAACAAATCTAACCCCAACACTTACCAATCTTTCACTATGAATAACACAAATAATGCGTAAGGAATCCAAAACTTATATGTAACCAATTAAATAAGCTCTAAAGTTGTACACTTATTATCTCAAATCTGACAAGTCATCACCATCAAGAGCATCTATCCTCAAATTACCCACGTCGAGAGTAATTTAAGAAAACCAACATAAGTAAAAAAGATGGTCATGTCACATTCAACACAATCAAACGTGAATGAAGAATCCATCACGAGCGAGAAATAATAGCTCACCCTGACTCTGATGTGGCTGGAGACTGACTAGAGCTGAGGGAAAGTTGTATTCGATGGTACACTCATTGTGCTGCACTCCACAAAGAACAAAGAAGAAAATACAAGTAGGGGTCATTACAAGGAACACGTCTTAAGTAGGTATCTAATCGGTCAACTCAAAAGAGAAACTCAATATACATTGAATAATAATAATAAAATCCTTCTATGATATAATACAGGTGGCAAACCACAAACACTAACCCTTGACAACAAACCATATAGATACCCATCAACTCACAACATCAGCACCCTGATGATGGACTCTCATTTCTCCACACCATACTCATTTGGAAATAGGTTCTTGAGTTAAGTATACTAAGGTTTGTACTTCACGATTTTTTTCTTTCCTCCTTAATGTTATTGTGTTCGGAACGTACAACTCCGATCCTATATATCGTGTCTGAACGTAGAACACTTTCCCCGATCCATAATACTAGTGTCGGAATGTGACTCATATCCAATATCCTCACTCTATTTTATTTCATCAAGCCTTCTTTATTCAAAGGCGTCATTTTATATGTGGAGGATCAAGATAGAAATTCCCATTCTTATAAATTTTATAGGCCACCACAAAACCACCGCAATCAAGACTACAACCACCATCAAGTACATAGGAGACTTTCTAATATCACTTAATACATATCACTCGCTATGGAGAGTTTATCTATCAAATAGACATAAACCATAACCTATCCTCCACCGAAAGAACCGGAGTCACGCAAGCTACTTTTTACAATACTTTTTCCCTTTCCTCAATGCTTTCTGAATCCCTTTGTCCCAATCGATCAATATATATGTTATATTTGTTACGTTTAACAGAGTCTACAATAACATCATATTACACTATGTCTATCCTAGACCCAAATAATTCACACCTAACTTATATATATATATTTCCTAAAATTCAAACCTAAGGTATAGTCTTAATCCTCCACTAGCACAATTTGAATATATTCTATCGTATAAAAACTCAAATATTTAATTACCCATCTCAATATATCAAACTTTTAGCTTAAATTATAGTAAAACTGAAACATCTGGCCACGATACCAGTGGCAACTAACACCTGAGACCAAAAATGGCTAACCAAAGAAACCAAAAGCAACATAGAAATCCAGAAAATCCAATCCAAGATCTAACATACACAGATTCCTATTTTTATATCACTTTTACTAGGAACCTAGAAGTCTTTATACATGGCCTATCCCCTCACATTAATACGAACATGTTTTTCCGTACAATTTTAATACATTGTAACCGCCCACCAAAACAACCTACCTAATATTATACTAAAATCACTGGAGTATTCATTCTTCTCAATTCACAATTTCCTACGCCACACATCATATCACTAACTTTCATTCTTGCCCATCATGATGCCCATAATTATCCCCCCTTATGTTAACTGTCATTACCCAGACACCTCACAACAATTTATCCCTACTATTTTCATATACAAATTGGTCCTACCTTCCTTCTAAATTTCTTATCCAATTACACCCGTATTCTAGATATATATATTACCTATTCGTATGTATTGGGTATAACAACTGGAAGCCTAGCCCTTTCAAATATCCTTGTTTAATAATCTACCCCACCCCAATTTGATCAATCAGTACGTCCTCAATTCTGCACATTCAATTCCTCTTAATCTCTTTCTTCTCTACTATTCTCGTAAAGACCCAATCACGAAATACCCAGAAATCAGCATAAATAATTCCCTTAATCTCATTACGAAAAGTCATAAGAAAAAGATCACCTAACTCCCTTCATGAATTTGTTTTGAGGGATTCATACGCTCCTTCTCTTTTTGTTCTTTCCCTCCTTACTGCTACAGATCAGTTATCCCCTATTGTGCTACTAATATTATAAATGTGGGTAAAAGTGATCCCATTATTTATTTTATTATTAATCTCCTGTAACTATCAACTAACTTTTATTAAAACTATCCCCCCCATTAATTCTATAATTATCATTACTAATAGTCCAAATACTCATTTAAATTTCTTGAAATGTATTTTGAATGAATAAAAAGATTAGTACTCAAAATGAGCGAAATGATCGTTACAAGATACCTATGTTGAATTTGGGTCCCCCCGCTTCCCCTCGAATAATAGAACCCTCCAATCATACTATATATTAGAGTAAGTTGGGTGTTTCCTTATCTAGGGAGGGAAAATATATCCTCAACGTTGATGGGTGATTTCTAGGTGGGTCAAATTGTTGTTGAATGCTAACTCAATTCCCTGTAGTAGTACTGTCAATTCTGATTTTAAGGAATTTGTAGCATAAATGTTGCTTATATAACCTAATACCCCTTCTCCCTTTATATTCCTAATCACTACCCCTATTCCTCGTCTCCTCGATTAGCCGTTGACGAACGATCTGTGTTTAGAATGAATCATTTTGTTGGAGGTTCCCTTTTTTATGTATGTGGTTTGTGGGTTATTGCTTCTTCTCGAGGGACCAGTTATTGAAAGATATTCTCTGGAGTGAGTTATGGTCTTTGCAATGCTTATTTTCGTACTTATATTATTATGGTGTTTCTCATTTCTTGCCCTCCAAATGTTCCATTTGAAGAAAGGGTATGGATCCTGCAATTTATGAATGTTTTTTCTGAGGGAAAACTTAGGTTTCTTGAGTCTAGAGCCAATCGCCCCACCTTAATCTATTATATCGGGATTTATTGCATATATAACTCCCAAGTCTAGCCACATTTTCCTAACTTTCTCACATTCTAGGAATATGTGGGTGATCGTTTCGGGAGTGTTGCATATATTGCATAGCTTACTAATTTCTATTCCAAAGTCTCTTAGATAGTCCAGTGTGGGGATTCTAATGATATACAATGCTTGTTGTTAGGACTCCCTTATGGCTAGGCTTCTATGTGGCTTTGTCCTTTAGTGCTCTGTTTGTATAGGTACGTTATAGGAGGTTTAAAGCTTTCATTAACTCAAATGATATAGGTCCTCTTTCATCCCGGACATACTTGGACAGGAATGTTCCAGTTTTGAGGTCTCTTATGTTTATGTGGAGAGGGCCATGTAATAGCTCTCTCATTTTTATATAGTTAGGCAGCCATCGGTCATGTGAGACATTCACTCCACCACGACGTTTTTCAACAGTCTATTACTATTACCCTTTTCTACAAACATTCCATATACTCCCATAGGTTTTTTTCTACTTTAACCTTTCAATTTAGACACTGTTATGGATATAAAATCAATTAAAAATTTTTACTAATTATTTTCGTTTATTGCATCATCAAATTTTTTTTTTATAAGGGTACTACATATAAAATTTTTGTTCAAACTAAACTTTTTTAGAAAAGTTGGTCATCTTGTAAATTAAATAGGACAACTTACCTTATTTACTCATCAATATTTTCTCATTTTTCTATTTTAGACGAAATTTCTGTTTTTTATAGAAATTAAATTTTAAAAATAGTATGCTTTTTAAACACACATAAAAAGAGAAGATAAAAATTGAATAATGCATGATAACCTCAATTTAGTAACTACCCTCCAGGGAACCTACACAACCGCACACTCACATACGATATTTTTTTTTTTTTTTTTTTTTCTTTTTATTCATTTTTTTTTTCTTTTTTTTATTTACTTGTTGTTTTTCTTCTTTTTTCCTGTTTTTTTTCTTTTCCTTTTTTTTTCCTTTTTTTTTTTATCACTATCCTCCCCCTTCTCTTTATCACTTGTCATTATTGTCTTGTTTTTTTTAGTTTTATTTTTTTTCTCCTTTTGCCTATTTTTACTTCTTCCGTCCCCCTCATTAATTTGTCTCCTATACTCACCCCTTTATCATCCCCTCCGCCACCCTTCCTCCCCCTCACCATCCCCCTCCACTCATTGCTCTTTGTACTTTTCCGTTGCCCTTCTTAATATTTCTTTGTTTTTTTCTTTTTCTTTCTATCTCTTTTGGACCCTATGTTACTATAAGGTATATTTTGTTTTTTATGTATGCGTGTTTGGTTGTGATTCTTCATTTCTGGATAGTAACCAAAGTTTCTGTTTTTTTTTGTTCCGTGGATATAATTTTTCTTTCGTGTTTTTGTTGGTTATAATTTATAAGAGTGGTTGTCTTTTTGTGTATTTTGTTTGGTTGTTGTTTCTTGGTAGTGTATTTGGGTTGTGATTTGGTGCATGTTATTCTAGTTGGTTTCTTATGCTTGTTGATTTTTTTTCTAGGTATGTGTGCTATACAAGCGGTAAACTTAAAAGTGTGGTGTGTACCGAGTTCGCAATAAATATATGGCACCCCTCACACCCCTGTCAACAAAAACTCTCCAGTAAAAGAAGAACAACCTCTTCGATGCGGGGTTCTTTGCAAACAGGGGTAATAAAAACCTAAATAAGATAGGACACTGGACGTTCTCTAGACGGTATAAAAGCGGTGGGCGTATGTGGGCGAAGTAGTCCTCTTTTGAACTGAGAAATGTATGGAAGGCGGGACGGAGGATTCCCATGCGTCCTGAGCTAAATTTGGAACTAGTCAAGAAGCCTCGCAAAGCAAGGAGGCTTACCAGATTAACGCTGTAAGCTCGGTCGGTTGGGTGATTCGGGAGGGGAGTCGGGTGGTGGTTGGGATAAAAAAAAAATTTGGGTTGTGAACGACACTGTCCGGAGGGGAAGGATGAGATAAAGGCGGCAGCAGTGTCAAAGGGGGGGGCGAGTGGCGGCACTTGCGATGGGGGGCTCAGTGTCCGGGGGTGGGGTGGAGTGTACGAGGGCACTGGCCGGTTGTGGGAAAAATAAGGGGGAAAGGAAACAGTTTTTGTGGTTTAATGTAATGAAGGGGAACATTGTGGAGCTTAACCTTGAGAGTAAAAATGGAACACATACTTACCTCTTTTCAAAACTTACTTAACGCTAGGAATCCTGCAAGGATACTCAAAGAACTCTCAAACTTACTAAACTCAGAAGTACTCAAGGATACGAAACTCACTTCTGAGATTAAGATTAGTCCAACTCCAAGATTGATCTCAACTTCAAAGATATCATACGCGACTCATGAACACATATCAACCTCACGATACTCCAACTTAACGTTCCATCAACTCGAATACTCAACTCCTTTCAACTTAAAACCTGAACTTATTTCGATATAAAGCAGTTTAAAACAAGTGCAATATAAAGAAAACATTTTTAAAAATATGATGTCAACTCATAATTATAATAGCATAAAAGACATACCATGATCTCTCTCAAAGTCTACTTGTGCAATGCATGAATGAAGTCTCATACCATTACTCATACTAAGCAGAACCCTTTGAGGAATAATGCATTAACTATTGTATGAGTTTCTCTAACCGAAAACCACCACTATGATTCTAAGTGGTAATACAACGTCTTGCCCATGCTGTCACAACTGTCCTATACTTTGCCGTCATATAGAACGCTTAACTTAGTCGATCACTAGCTTAACTTAAGTGATCATCTCAAAAGTATGATCCTTTAACTATTCATGATGGCTACATGGTTTATAGAGGCATGAGTTAATATGAACTCGCATCCCATATCAGTGCTCAAGACTACTCCCAAAAATATACTTAGCTCATATGTTTATAAAACAACTTCTTTCTTTAGTTTGAGATAATTACTCAAAACTACCCTCTTAAACAGGTAACTGCTCTTGAAAACTCTTTCATAAAACATATCAAAATCATATTTTAATATGATCATTGATGACTCGAGAAGTCATACTACATAAACATTGATGGTATATCAAGATACCAGATGCTAACATTGAGTGACATACTCAAATTGTCATTCTAATCATAATTTTGGAAACTCTTCTTCAAACTCATCGTTTTTCTTAAAGAGATCGTTACTGAAACTGCAACACTCTTTTGGAATCTCATGTGTTTTGCCTCATCTTAAATGTAAACCTTTACTCTTTAGGAAACTTAGTTCCCCATATATCACTTTTTTTTTTAAGGGATAATGCCCAGTACCCCATCAACCTATGCCCAAATCAAGAGACCCACTTGTATATACTAAGGTTCTCTTATCCTCCCCCCCCCTGAACGTATTTTATTATAATATACCCCTTTTCGACCTACGTGCACTATCTTGGGGCCCAATGATGTGTGACTTTTTATTTCCAAACTAGTGCCACGTAGCTAAAAGTGGTTGAAAATTACTTATAAAATAACTTCAGGGGGGGTAATAGGAACCTTATATAGTATAATTGTGTCTCTGGGATTTCCGGGCTAGGTTGTGGAGTACTTGTGCCTTACCCTTTTTTTAAAAATGAACTTTACGTTTATTTTATTACTCAGGACTTGCACAATGCTTCATCGTCTTAAAACAAAGTTAGAGATATTTTAAAAGACGTTCTTAAATATGGTTCACTGATAGAAAATTAGGACGTGAACAACTCAATGCAAGGTTTTCAATAACCATAGAATAACTCAAATACTCAATACTTAACTTGAAGATAGTAACTCAATCTCAAAAAGGTAATCAACGAGGGAGTTCATTGCAAAAGTAATGGACATGAATACTCGACTCACCGAAGGTCTACATAACTAAATGTGAACTCATGAGTAACTTTAAACATTATAAATTGAATTTATGTTTATCCTTATTATCTTTGGTATTAACAAAGTTTTAAAACCTATGGAGTTTAGCCCACGCGAAGCGCAGTAATTACCTATCGTCTCTCTCTCCGCATCTCCTCTCTCTCTCTCTCTCTGTGTGTGTGGTGTGGTGTGTTGTGGTGTGTCTATATATAGTTATGATATAATAATTAGTATAGTATTACGATATATAATATCGATCTAGTGAAGTAATACTATAGGTAAGTAATTGATACATATATTATTACCAAATCATTATGTAATTAATTATCTTACATTTATTTTAGTACTATAATTGAATATCTATGTGTTTGTAGATAGATCATCGTTTATGGATGTATAATATGCATTATTAAACTAGTGTTGGTTTGAAACATGTGTTTATTAACGGTGTTAGAGATTTATTGAATATACAATGACACTTGACATTTTCAAGAATAATGGATTGGTTAGGTGTCCTTGTAATGCATGTAAGTACTTGAAAAAATTATAAACCAGGTACAATTATGGTTCATTTGTACCGTAATAGATATAAGACTAGATATTTTGTATGAATTAATTTTGGAGAAATAGATGTATTAGATGGTATGTTCTATAATTCGATGCATGGTGGATTGGATTAGATGGGTGGTCGCACCACATGGTTAAATGAGTGTTGAATAGGATAGGGTTGAATAATTATGGTTCATGAAATGATCATGATGACTTCGGGAATTTAAGAGTGGGCTGGAATTGGAAAATATTTTGGCTGAAGCTTCCTAGTGAAGAAGAAATGCTTCTATTATCAATGGAAGAGTCTAATTGTCCATTGTGAAGGAGTCTGCATTCGGCCTTTATTGAAAACAATCATCAACACATATTCAAGAAGTATTTATGATGAGATACAGAATGTTGAGGCAGAAATATCTAAGAAGAAGGATAAATGATCATTTGAGACAAAGATGGGACGATAATGAAATGATTAACTGAGAGAACGAATGGTAGAATATGAAATTAAACAAGCGAGGATGACTAGTGTGAAAGAAAGCTAGTTAGAGTTTTTCTTAATGTTTATTTAATTATGATTTTTTATATATCTTGTTAAGTACATTTAAGGTTGCAGTACGATGTCCATCAGGGCGATGACCATGATAGACATTGCGCAATCTTAGAGGCAGCTAGACTAAACATAAGCTAAAAAGACAGAAGACTACGATACCCCTATTCGTTTAAATTGTTTTTTAATGTAGAAGAGACCCCCTCGTGAGGTCAATTTAATGAACAAAATTTAACCTGAACTTTTTAAAATTTTTTTACATTTTTAATCACATTCTCATAAATTTAGAGACTCACAGTCCTATACTTGTTTAAATACATAATAATTTAACTTTAATTAAAGAGTTAAAAAAATATAGACTCATGAGTCTCTTAAAACTAAACAAAAACCTAGCCAAAATTAAATTAGCTTCTCTTTCTTCCCTCCTCCTTTCTCGTCGTCCCTCCTCTATCTCTGTGCATTGTCCGCCTTCTCTCTCATCGTTCCTCTCTGCCATCGTCTTTCTCCGTCTCCTCTCTCCGCCGTCGTCTCCTCCATCTCCGTCGTCGCTTCCTCCATTCTCCATCACCGCCGTCGTCTTCTCATTCCTCCATCTATCTCTCATCCGCCGCCATCTCTAACGCCATTTGCAGTCGGGCTCAGACAGGTGGGTCGCGCCGTGCCTCCATCTACCGCCAATTTGCGTCAGGCCTTAGCACGCAGCCAGATTCCCAACCCTTTGACTCCAGGTACATTTTGGGACAGAACTAGTTTGTCTGTTGAAAATACGTTAGTTCTAGTGTTACTATTTTTCTTGGGGGTAGAAGACAAGTGGGATTGGGCTTTTCTCATTGGTTGCAATTTACAGTGGACTGAAGAAATAGAAAGTTCAATCTTGATGTGTTCCAATTTAGTTTTAGATGGTGTTCATACAATTGATGAAAAAAGAAAGTTGTTAGAAGGGCTTCGTTTGGTCCTGAGAGCGAATGGTTCCGGCTCTGTATAGATTGGTTTTCAATTGATTCCACATTTTGGTACTGCCCATTTTGTGTGGTTTCTTGCTTTGAATTAACGTTCAGTATTTATTAATTTTGAGATATGGTTTTGAAAGTTTTGCCTTCCAATTACGAAAAATTTATTTTTAAGCCTAAGTACCAACACTATTGATCCTATTGATGACAAAATGTTTATCCTTGAAAATCGTTTGTGTCCATCTGTGTTGACACTTACCTTTAAACATTTAGAACACTAATATATTGTTTTAAGCATAGTACCCAACACAGAGTTGATCCTATTTATGACAAAATTGATTTTTCTTTTGAAAATCAATTTGTGTCCATCTATTGTTACACTTAGTTTTAAATTAGATAAATTACTTGTTAGCTTAAGAACCACACTAGTTGATCCTATTGAATGACAAAATTATATTTTCTTTGAAAATCATTTGTGTCCATCTAGTGTTGACACTTGTTAGCTTTTTTTTAAAGTTTAGAAATAATTATTGTTTAACTACGTACCAACACTATTGATCCTATTGAATGACACTAAATGGATTTTTCTTTGAAAATCAATGTGTGTCCATCTAGTGTTGACACTTATCAATTAAATTTAGAAATATTATTTTTTACATTTGTAGCTATCGTGTTGTTAATGAAGGTAAAACTAAATAATTAAACTTAGAAATTTGTTTACGTTATTTGGGTAAGTTAAACTTATACAATAGTAATAAGAAATTAGTTAAAAAATCAACTATTTAGAATTAGAAGGTGTTAAGTTGGTTAATAAGTTCATTGATTATTAATATGTTGGAATTAAGTCCAACACTAACTTACTTAGCTTATAAAATTTGGTTAAGTTGTTACTAGTTAAGTTGTGACTATATGTTTGAATTCAGTTTAAAACGAAACGAATTAGATTTAGAAATTTGTTAAGTTGTTTAATACATTAAACTTGATTACATAGTATTAGAATTTATTTAAAACTAAGACAAATTAGACCTTAGAAAGTGTTAAGTCTGGTTAATAAGTAATTTGTACCTATCGTGTTAGTATTAATGTAAACTAACTAATTAAACTTAGAAATTTGTTAAGTTATTTGGTAAGTTAAACTTTGTTACAAAGTGTAAGAATTAATTAAAAATAACTTAGAATTGTTAAGTTGGTTAATAGGCTCATTGGTTACATAGTGTTTGGAATTAAGTCAAAACTAAACTAATTAGCCTTAAAATTTTCTTAAGTTTTGTTATAAGTTAAAGTTATGACTATAGTGTTAGAATTAATTTAAAACATAACCTAATTAGTTTAAGAAAATTTGGTTAGTTGGTTAATAAAGTTTTACACTTGTTTACTATCGTATTAGAATTTTAAGTTAAAGACTAGACATTAGACTTAGAACTTTTTTTAAGTATGTTAAACGTTAAATTTGTAACTATCGTGTAGTAGTAAGGTAAAACTAACTACTTAAACTAAGAATTGTTCAGTTATGTGGTAATTAAACTGTTAAAATTTGTTTTCACTAAATTATTACATAATGTAGTGCTTGACAATTAATTTATGATTCTTATGTAATGGGATCGTATTGGATGTATACATTGACTAAATTTGGTCGAATGGGGCGAACGACCTGAATTTGTAGAAGGTGTCATTGGTTTTGTGGAGTATTGCAAAGACATTAGAATCATTTTTCAACATATTGGTATGATTAAGTGTCTTTGTAATAAATGTCAATGTTTGAATTATGAAAAAACCAGATGTTTGTTGACTTCTTTCCTATCGAAATAGGTTGTTTAAAAAAAGAATACCTGTGGTTGAACTAGTCATGGAGAAATTGATAATAACTTTGATGTGTTCCAACATATGTTTGGTGGAAAGTAGTAGCACTGTGAATTCTAATGCACACAATTATAGAATTGATGACATGGTTCAGATGGCTTTGGTGTGCATTCTGATTTTTATTTTGCATAATCCAGGTTGAAGAAGCTCCTAATGCTGAATGTAAAATTTTTATTTGACAATTGGCATCTGCCTAGTCGGCCTTTATATGAGGGGGTCCACACTCCCAGTAAAAAGGCAAGAGTCATGTCTACTAGGGGGGGGGGGGGGGGTGGTTTCTCTACACCAAGTGGGGCTCAAATGTCAAGGAATGTTGAAGGTTAAATTGGTGTGTATCATTTTTATTGTGATTTTATATTTTATGTATAATATTTATTACTCTTGATTTTATTATTTTAAGGTAAAGTAAAAGGGAACTAGAAAGACCGGTACTCGAGCTGAAGTGACCTATGTAAGGCCTCTGAAGTTTTAGAAAGTAATTAATTATTTTCTAATTTTTTTAATTCTATATGATTATATTCATTTAGCATCGATAGCTTCAAGCTTTGCGAGGATTACAACAAACTTTCGCCGGAAGAAACAAGCGACGGTATGCCCTTACTCAGAACAGGATGAGAAGTTTCGGTTAGAACGTTGACTTGTGGCCGAGTGGTATGGGTATGCAATATGAATGCCGCATAAAACCTTTCGTGAATTCTTCTGAGTTTGAGGCCTAACTATTCAAATCATGTGAAGATGAAGAAAATTGGCTATGGATACAAAGATATGTTAAATCTATCTAGCCAAGCCGAAGAAATCACGGGCTAAGGAACAGGCTTTTTGAAATTACAGTTTTGTGTGTACTTGACTGGCTCAATTCTGATGCATTGCTTTCTTCAGGAGGGATTCCCCCTTGTTTCTGGTGATATCACTTTCCCTCCTCGACCTCCTCAATCTCACCACTCAAGTATCCATTTATGGGTCAACAAAGAAAAATATGATAATGAGTCTAGTAGTAGATGAATAAGTGATATTATGTTGGCAAACACACGACCCACATGATGAAGTTTAGACTTGTGATAGTTACTTATGGATCATTTTGTAAACTTTATAATATTTTGTTTATGGGACGTATTATGTTTGTGAATAACAATAACGTTGCAATGTAATTACATAATTCTGGATATCATGGTTTTTTTGTTTAATATCCTAATTATGTTGAGTAGTTGCAATTGAGTTTAGATAAAGAATATTTAGTAAATGTATTGCTTCAATTATTTTGTAAGGTCTTTGAGCTTGATTTGGGGTACTGAATTAAAATGACAGGTGATAGAGGCCGCATAAATAAATAGTAACTGGAGTTTTTTTTCCAGAAAACGAGACCTCATAGAGGTCTCTTTTTGTATTAATTTTTACCAGATGATTAAATTTCATAATCAGACCTTCACGAGGTCTCTAATTTATCATTTTCTATTTTATAGAATGCAGAAAGAAAACTCATGAGGTCTCTTTTTAGCATTTAATTTTTTCCAGATATTTCATTATATAGACCTACTCATAAGGGCCTATTTACCATGTTTAGTCTATTTTATAAATGCCGAAAAAAACCTCATGAGTCCTCGTTTCTGCATTATATTTCCGTAAAATTTCATTCTGATGACCGGTCACGAATGTCACTAGAAAATAAATGCGAAAAGAGGACTCATGAGGGGTTCTCTCCTTTAAAAGTGATATCCTATTACAGTGTATATAATATCTTGCGACCGTAATGGAGGTCCACTTTAATTAAAATATAAATTAATAATATATAAAAATGTGACCGTCATGAGGTCTCTATAATAAAAAAATATAGATTAAATAACTAATACAATAGTGACATCATGAGGTCCCTCTTTTAAAAAAAAATCTGACAATATATGTTGGCGACCTCGATAGGTCTCTGTTTGGCGACCTCATGAGGTGTATTTAAAAAAGTGACCTGCATTTTACTGACCTACCGTTGAGGTCTCTTTTTCGGTCTCTTTTTCCCGAAAAGAGACCTCGTGAGATCTCTTTTGTAGATCTCTTTTTGGCCTTTTCTTAGTAGTGTAAATGCAATAAAATTTGATTATTATAAAAAGAAACACATGAATACTGACAAAGAGAACAATTTTATTCTTCAATTTTGAAGAAGGTTATATATAAAATCATTACGGCCCATTTATTAATAAAATAATAGAATGAAAAAACTTATCCTAAAAAATCATGTGTAATCTTTTCTCAACGAACACAAAAATTATGATATATCCATGATTAAGTTATGATTGTGTAACAATTAGCTATGGTAAATTTCAATCTTTGATCAATTTATCTTCACATTCTAAGGGTTATTAAACTATATTTATTGATAACATCTCATTTTAATCTTCCTTGTGATATTCATTAAACAATTAATATAACGAGACTAAATAAATTTTCTTTCGTAATTAAGACTGAATGCTATTGCAGCGCCAATGGTTAAAGTTTAAGCGAATAATCAATATGTCACGAGTTTGAATCTATCTTTTTAAGGCCCAATCTTTTTTAAGTATATTTTTATCTTAAAATCGACCTGTGGAAGCTGTTTAAGATTATAAAATAATTTTTTAATTTCTTAGTTTTCGAGAAAAAGATTGTTGAAAAAGTATATATTTGGATACTTTCACAAAAATTGAAAATTTTTTATTAGTATAAGTGGAAGTAATTATGACTGAAAATAAATGTAAAGGATAAGATTATATGAGTTCTGTTCCCCAAAATTTTTAAAATTAGACTTTTGAAGCTTTTAAGATTTAAATAATTTTTTATTAATTTTTTTTTTGGTAAATAAGATTGTAAAACAAATATTTGGATCCTTTTCACAAATATTAAAGATTTTTCATTATTATAAGTCGAATCATTATGATGAAAATAAATGTAAAGGATATAGTATTATATGAGTTATGTTCCCTCAAAAATTTAAAAAATTAGACTCGTTGAAACTTTTAAGATTTAAATAATTTTTAATTTCTTATTTTATTGGTAAATAAGATTGTAAAAGTATATATTTGGATCATTTTCACAAAAATTGAAGATTTTTCATTATTATAAGTCGAATCATTATGATTAAAATAAAGTAAAGGATATAGTATTATAAAGTTATTTTCCTCACAAATACAGGCCAATTGACTGTGAGTTATATATAGGATGATCAAGTATATTGTGTAATATAATTAGTGTATGTTACAAGTCAACCTTTGATCAATTTTATTTTCCATTTTAGCGTTATTAGACTCCATATGTATTGATAATATACATTTTAAATTATTTGATGATATTCTGTAAACAACTGATATAAAGAGATTAAAGAAAATTTTCTTAGTAATTATTGATCAAATGTTATTACGGAGCGAAAGGTTAAAGCTTAAACAAATAGTATATAGTACACGGTATGAACCTAGGGTTAGGCCCCAATTTTAGGTATTTTGTAACAAAAAAAAAATTTAGTTCTCTTATGAGTTTTTGAGTATTAATATGTTTTAATCTAGACTAAACACAAAAATCATTTCGAACTGCCAAGAGCACCGTGGAAGTGTCTTTCACTTCAAGTAGGTTTGTAACTCTTAAGAATGATGCCCATGCTTGGCTAACACACCTTGCTCGTCCATGTCTGGCTAGTCATTACATGCGAAATACTTATTTGATACTTCTTTCAAAAATTTTGGTAGTTGATATTAGTTATCCATTAAAGGATTTGAGAAGATAGTGTATTTAATAAGCATTTTTCTATATTAGTATGAGCTTTAGTCAGCTAGCAAAATAAGTACCGCTAGTTTGCCTCTGATTTCCTAGACAAACATCGGTGGAATTCCAAGCAGCAAAATAGTAGGCTTGCCGCACATATTAGTTATATCCTTTTGTAAAGCATATGTCACTTTGTTGCTTCCTGAAACATATGTGAATTGGGGGTCCCCCTCCTTCATAGATTCGCACCTCCAATCAGACAATATATTTTAGTCAAGTGGATGGTCATGTCTCGAGGAGGGAAATATATCCTCACAGTTGATGTTAAATTTCAGTGGTTCGAGTTACTATTCAATGCCAACTCAATTCCTTTGTAGTAGTATTGTCTATTCTGCTTTAGGAATTGTTAGCATTAAAGGTGCTTATATAGCCTAAATACCCTTCTCCCTTTATATTTGTAAAACCACCCCCTTATTCCTCCTCTGCCTGTTTACCCATTGACGAATGTCTGTGTTAGTATGATCCTTTTGTTGGAAGTGGGCTCCATTTTAGTATGTGGTTTTTTGGGGTAATGCTTCTTTTTCGAGGGAATCAGTTAGTGAAAGATATTCTCTGGAGTGAGTTATGTTCTTTGTAATGTTATTTTCGTACCATATATTATTATGGTCGGTTCCATTCTTTGTCCTCAAATGTTCCTTGAAGAAAGGGGTACACTTCTGACAATTAAAGATCGATTTTGTTTAGGGGAATACGTAGGTCTTTAAGTCTAAGTAGCCAATCGCCCCCTCCATTATTTATAATATTGATTTATTTCATATATAACTCCCAAGTCTAACCATATTTTCCTAACTGTCTCACATTATATGAATATATGGGTGATCGTTTCGGTAGTGCTGAGTATATGGCATAGCTTACTAATTTCTATTCCAAAGTCTCTTAGATAGTCCCGTGTGGGGATTCTATTTTTTTGTCACCGCCAGATGAAGTATTTTATTTTATTTGGGCGTTTTGGTAACGAAACGAAATAGCCATGTAAATCATTTATTGGAATGAGGGATTCAACATTGTTTTTAATTTTTAAGATTATACGACGATTCCTTGTGTTAGGACTCGCTCCGTATATGGCTAGGCCTTCAATGTGAGCCTTTTGTCCTTTATGCTGTCTGTTATCTGTATATGACATTTGTATCGGAGGTTTATATGTTTAATTAACTCAAATGAGATGGTCATAATTCGTAATGAACCAGTTTTGAGGTCTCTTCTATTTAGGTGGAGTGGGCCATGCTAAGTAGCTCTTCTTATTATATTGTTAGACAGCCATCTGGTCAGGCAAGATATATCACGCCTTCCACGAGGTTTTCAACTGGCTCTACTTCATTAACATTTCTACAAACATTTCCATGCTCATCACAAGTTTTTCTACTATTAACCTTTCAAGTAGAAAATGTATTGGAAATATATCTTATGTTATAATTATGTTTTGTCATTACTGCAGGAAATTTGTTTATAAGATTATTACAATATAAAATGTGTTCAAGCTAAAACTTTTTTGTAAAGTGTATTCTTATCAACTTATACGATAACATTAACTTATTTACTAACTCAATATTTTTTCATTTTTCTATTTTAGACAAAATTTATGTTTTTTTTATAGAAGTTAAATCTAAAAAATAGTATGATTTTTAAAGAAGCATAAAAAGAGAATATAGTAATTAATGCAATGCTAACACTCAATTTATCCTTAAGAAAAGTAAGAGAATAAGCGTTTGTTAGCAATGAAAACACAAATAAGATGCGGGTGAAGAATCTCATAAGGAAAGATATAGTGAAAGAATCAATTCTCAAAATAGTAAGTAAAGTAACCTATAGCCCATACAAAAATGTCTGTACTAAAATCAATTTTTTTTATATGGTTATATTCTTAATCACTACTTAAGAAGGCAAAATATATCTTTTAAAATTGTATGTTGCTAAATTACATATAATTCAGGATGAACAAAATTTATTATGACTAAGTATACCTTCATCGATTCAGTTTCCACAAGTATATGATTAATTTTAAAATAAAACAATTTAATACTTACTTAACACAAAACAGACATATGGATGGAATCTTGCTCGCCAGTTAAGACTACGACCTTTAGTAGAAATCCTTAAGTCTTAGTACAACCTGACAACATAGGTTTTAAGGTCACCTTTCAGACTAGGACTTACACCTTAGTCCTCTTTGGACATTAGCTTAGTTGATGCACATTAGATAATGTTCGTACCCTGGCAAAGTGAAAAGCACCCTTTCAACTGGGGTACAGGTTAAATTTCGTTTAGCTGAGATGGAGTATGTCGATTAATAGTATCTCCGACAGTTCAATTTCATATATTTTATGACCTTGTATTTTAGTTTAGTCAGCATAGTGTTGATTGGTTACATGCTTATAATAATTACTTGGTCATTGCATCAACTAATTTATTTCAGTTTTTATATTCAGTTCAACATCTTAGATTTATCTAGTTTAGCTTGTTAGATTATTTTTTCTATCTCACATGTTAAGTATATCCGAAGTACTACACACATACTCTTTTTCGATATATTGTCTTATAATTTAGATTAATACTCTCAGTATCCAACTCGCAAATAGTACGATTGTTGTATCATCTCAACAACTGAGCTTGGCGAGTCCTCATCTTTCAAGGACAAGAGCTATTATTTTTTCACTATGTTAATCTTTCGTTTCAGATAGTTCGAATTAGTTGGAGGGTTGTACCAATAACTCATCTTAGTAGAGGCTTTCAGACAGTCACACGGTAGTTTTAACTTTATGATTTTGTTCAAATGAATTCTATTTTGACCACTAAGTTGTTTTGGATTTATCTTAGTTTAGCTTATGCATTAAATATCTTCAGTTATTATTTGTATGAATCAGATTGTTATGCAAGACCATATGTTAGTTTGGCCCAGTTATGGTTCTAAGCACCATTTTACCACTGCGGGATAGTCTCGAGTCGTGATAAACTGAGAATGTATTTGAGAAATGCTTTTTTAAAAAAATCAGTTAATTCACATTATCATTTTAAAAAATAAATTTCATCAAAATGAAAAAAATAGATTATCAAAATGATAATCGGAAAAAAATGGAAACAAAGGGGAAAAAGAATTTCTAGATTTATCTCCAATGAAAACTCTTAGCGCTCAATACGAGGAATGAAGACAAAACAAGATACAATTTTGCTAAATAGGAAAACCTGGGGGTGGACAAAAACCTATTATTAATCAGAGACGAGACTATGAAAGTTGTATGATCTAGTAAAATAGAATGGCTTTCTACCTTTCTGGAGAAATTTTGATCTAGTTTTACCTAGTAGCGTCAAATACATTTTGTATGGACTGATCCGACTGGACCAACCCTCTTAGTTTTTTGTTTTTGTGATTGTATTGTTGTCCTTGTGGCTAATTTTTTTTTTTAAAAAAAAAAAACAAGGCTCATATGAAAGGTAATATGAAAAAATTATTGTCATGTTAAACTATTTAATTTGAATATGTATTCAATTTAAACTCTACATTGCATCAATAATTTTTTATATATATTTATTCTTTTTGTCTGGTATTTCTTGGAGAAATGTTAAATATTCTTTTATTAGGGATGAAAATTCTGTACACAATTTTGTTTTTTCCGTTTATAATTAAGGTTGGCGAAAAGATTATGCAAATTATGTTATAAAAGTATTCATGTCGATTTCTCCTAATGGAGTTAATTCGGTAAAAAATCTTTGATTGTATTTAATTAATTCCTAATCTATATATTATCTTTTCTTTAAGGGAAAGAAACAAAAATTCCATAAAAATCAACATTAGCATAAATATTAACCAAGTAATAATAAATTAATGGAGATGCAAAAGATCTTTAGTCATATAATCGTCAACACCAAGTCAAGTCATTATTATATAAAGAGAAAGCCGAGGCAAAGTGAATGAAAAATCATAATTTCAAAACTCTTAAGTAAATAAAACTCAAGGGAAGTCATGTAAATAAAAAATATGTTTTTGTCAAGAATACTTAGCTTTAATATTGTTGTAGAATTTTATTTTTTTTCATTCATACTCTGAACCAATCCCCAATAGCATAAATCATAACCATTAAACTTAGAAAATAGTTCTTGTCTTCTATACCCAAAAGTTGTGTTGTTGCAATTGAAATTCGAACAACATACCACAAACCCAATTAAGTGTGGAGAACTGAGAAGAGAGGTTTGTATGTGGAATAGAATAATAAAGAAGAAAATAAAACAATAGGTCATGATGAAATGTAATGTTAAGTTATAAGATTTTTTGTGGAGAGGCGCGGTGGTTAGATGCATGAAGAACATGAGTATTTTGCTTAATAATTTGTTAAAATCATTCTGAAAGTACCCGTTAACTACACTACATTGCATTTCATAAGTAAACGGATGTTTTTAGACGATGTTTTGACGGAAATAAAAAATTGTAATGGTGTGAAGGTGAAATTCAACACTATTATGATGATAAATTATAATTTCAAGAGGACAAGGCCCAAATAAGATGATTATTCAAAGTGAATATACTTGCCATTTTATAGGCATGATGATATACTTTTATTTTACAGAATTTTTGTGTTCTAATTATACTTAGTGGTGAAAAGGGTCACTAGAACATAAGGAATTCATGTCTATTTCGCCAAATGAAAATAATAAAAATAAAACCAACTTAAATGTATTTATCTATTTTTATATCTTTTGTTTCTCGAACTAGTAGATCAGAATTATAATTAAGAAATAAAAAGTGTGTCTTCTATAAATGACCCCCCCCAAAAAATTATAGATTCGATGTTGTACAACATATATGTCAACATCAGAGCTAACAAAAATTACGATTCTTGGAGTACCTCCACTTATAGAAGCCTATAGGTAGAAAGAAAGATGTGTGTGCATTATAGTTTAAAAAATTCTTCATGTGCTGACTTCTTCTATATTCTAATTACAAATTACGTTATTAATGTTTTTTTATTTTTTAAAAATACTAATTTACAATAGAATATGTATATGTCATGCTTTTGGATCTTTAGTTTGTTACCACGCAACATATCTGATAATAAAACGTATTACTTACTATTATTATGTTTTTTTTGTTTCTTAGTCTAAAGTACAATATACTCATACATTTTTTGAGTCTTTTTTTTTACTGAATGATAAAAATGACTAATAAAACATTTTAGTTGCAATCATTATGTCTTTTTCTCATTTTTTAGACTAAAGTACTAATGCATTTTTTGTATTTTTCATTATAATAATGAGATTTCTGAGAGTACAAACATGTCCTATTTTGTATTCGCTAATTTGTTAACACGCGTTATATCTAATTAAGCAAAACATCTACTGATTTCATTAGGTGTTTCTTGACTAAGTACTCATGCTTCTTGCCTTTTTTACAGAATAATAATGACGATTATGAAAAATAAAAATATTTGATTTTGTGAATCTCTAATTGTAAAAATGTCTAATTTGCGTAATAAATACATATTACTTGATATCATTATATTTATTTTATTGTTACTTACTATAAAGTATTCATGAAGACGACTTGTTTTATTGTTGTTGAATGATTAAGTTTATTTTTGGAATAATAATAAATACAAATACTTATTCGAGCTTCTGGAATGTTTGAGTAAAATATCTTTTGATATTTTTTTATTTGATAAATATTTATATAAATCTCAAAACTTAATAGTTAAGGTAGACATTTACAGAAATATAATAAAATTCCTAGATTTTTTTATATCTAGAACTATCTATTTACTAGTATATATATGTCTGACCTTAATCAGTTCTCCTGCCTAACAATCCCCATTCTCCTTCATGATACTTCTTTTTTCACCACCAAACATATGAAAAACTAGAAGATTGAAAAGTCTCCTGTTCTTTTATAGCACTATTTCCTGGACAAGGCCAAATTAATCCATGTCTTCAGTTTTCCAAGCAATTAATCAATTTAGGCATGGAGTCATTTAACACGAGCCTATCAGGCTTCATGTAAAAAAAATAAACCTACCAACTGTTGAAGGCGTAAGCTTTGCTCCTTTCTCTGATGGCCTAGATGGACCAATCCAGTTAAGGTTCAGTTTGTGATTTTATCTGCTTTCCTATCTTCTGTAAACGTCCGTGGGGTCAAAATTCATTTAAAATTGATGCCAGTCAAATGCAAAAAATGATACCCATTTGTAACATGTCATCTACACTATAAGAAGTGGAATGGGTTTGGGGTTTAGTGGCCAAAAAAAAATTTAACTATCCCATTCTACAATTTATTTTGCGATCCAACCTGCACAGAGTTTTGATGTTTACTATTATAGATGCACGGGAGTATTTGATTATTTCAAAAATAGTGGCTAAGGATTAAAATTAATAGATTACCAGACTTGCCCCACTTCGTCAGTGATCTTCCTTTCTTTGTGTTTGATACGTGGAGAGTTCCAATTGGGCAGTGAAAGTCTATTAAGAGGCAATTGAGATTTGAGTAGTTGAAGAAAATCAGAGTTCGGGTGAACACTTTGATGCTTTGGAATTGATGCTTTGAGAATTAGACGCATGGAAAGTGGTGGGAATTGGGCCTGCGATCCCTTCATATTTATTGATGATAATACTTTACGAGCTGATATGATTGAGATTGTTTCAAAAATTATATGGATGGGTTGAAATTGAAATCAAAGGACAAGGGATCGTATCCTAATGCATTTGGTAGTTACTCCGCATATCAACTCAATTGATGGAGGAGATTGGTCACGGATTGTGGATGTGTGAAATGTGGGGAGGTCATTTTGTGGGGTGATTAGGGAAAGACAAGATTGGGGATATATGGAGGATAGGTGAGTTGTTAAAGACGATATTGAAAAGTTGGGGAAGATAGTGAGTTGGTGCTCGCAAGTGGAAGTTCGGAAACACGCTGCATGTGGTGTTTCTTTGACTCACTGTGGGATGGAATTCAACTTTAGAGAGCAGAGCATTCTAAGGGTACCTATCGTGGCTATGCACACTCTTGGAAACGCATAAAAGTTGTAATGAAAAACTCATTCAAGGCTATTTGGAAGGATGGTGGTAGAGTTAATGTAGTTGAAGGCTTGTGTCGGAAAAGAGATGAGTTCATAGATGTATCACATTGTGATGGGGACGGTGAGAAGGGAAAGAATTAAGAAGAAATGTCAGAAATGGAATGATTTAGCTAAGGAAGCTATGAAGGAAAATGGTACTTCAAGTGTGAATCTCAAGGCTTTTGCGAATGAGATTTTACTTGGTTAAAATAAGTACTGAATCACTTATGAATAGATGACTTCAACAAAATAGCAAGTAATCAATAAGACTTCTTAAACGTTTTTTTAGTTTCAGAAAGAATAGTGTATTTCATCGAAATTATTCATAATGGATTTATTTTCTGTTTCTGAAATACTTATATCACTTTCTTTCTTACTTTATTCTTTTTAAATTAATTTCTTATTGTTCCACACCTTTTAGTCATTTTAAGGAAAAATTATGTTTAATTTATTTTTAAGAAAAGTGTCCTTTAATTTATATATTTTTAAAAATTTTACTGTGCACAGACTATTGTGCTAAACATAAACAATGTATTTTGTTTAATGTGTCAAATCAGCACAAAAGGTGCACACGAATAGACGGAAACAAGGAATTAGTTCAACTTTTAAATAATAGGACAATTTAATAAGTTAACAGAAAAATGAAATGGCAAGACACATCTTGGACGTTAAATGACACAAGCAACAAATTGGAGAAATTTAGGTATTTTTTTTAATTTCTCCCCCCAAAAAAAAAACACTTAAGGTTATGGGTAAGTTTATTAATTTTTCAATCCCAATTACCCTCAAAAGTAAACCACTATTTCGTTAAAAGAAAAGCACTTCTGAAAGAGTGACTATATTATTACTTTTTTCGTTCACAAGAGAAACAAATTTTTTTTCAATTTTGAAGAAGGTTATTTATATAAAATCACTACAGACCATTATTACTAAACCGAATAGATGAAAAAATGTTTCCTAAAAAATCAATGTCTAATTCTACTATCAAGGAACACAACAATATGACATATGCATGATCAAATTATAATTGTGATAATACAATGAGTTTATGGTTACATGGCAATCTTGCTAAGTTATCTTAATATTTTAGGGCTATTAGACATATTATTGATAATAGCTCATTTTAATCTTCCTTGTGGATCATTAACAATGAGTATATAACGAGAATAAATAAATTTTTCTTCGTAATTATGATGAATGATATTACCAAAGAAATAGGTTCAAGTTTAAACAAATAGTCAATGGTCACGAGTGTCGAATCTAGATTAGGTCCCACTTTAAGTATTTAAAAAAAAAATAGGGACTCTTTGAAGCGTTGTTGAAGATTAAATAATTTTTATTTCTTGTTTTGTGTGGTAAATAAGAGTGTAAAATGTGCATTATTTGGATTACTTTTAACAAAAAATGAAGATTTTTATTATAAGAAGTCAAAAATCATTATGAAATAAATGTACAAGGATAAGATTATTATGAGTGATTATGTTCCCCGAGCAAACACATTTTTAAATTAGACTCTGTTGGAGCTTAATATTTAAATATATATATTTGGTCCCTTTTCAAAAAAATTGAAGATTTGTTTTCATTCATTATAAGTGAATCAGTAGATGAAAATAAATGTAAAGTAATCGACTAGATGAATTACTTTCCCTCACAACAAAAAAAAAAAAAATTTTTTACAAGTCAATTAATGGATTAAGATTGTAGGAAATCAAGTGATAATTGTGTAATATAATTAGTTATGATACATGTCAACCTTTGATTTATGTTCACATTTTAGGGGTTATTAAACTATATTTATTGATAATGTATCATTTAAAATTTTCTAGTGATATTCAATAAACAACTGATATAAAGAGATTAAATAAATTTTTCTTTCGTAATTATGATCAAATGATATTGCAACGCGAATAAAAAAGCTTAAACGAATAGTCTTTAGGTCACGAGTTCGAACCTATGTTAGGTATTTTGTAAAGAAAAAATATTAGACTCTTTGAAGTTTTTAGAATTAAAATAATTTTAGTTATATATTTTTTGGTAAATATTGTTTCACAAAAATTGAAAATCTTTCATTATTATAAGTCAGAATCATTATGATGAAATAAATGTAATGGATATAGTATTATACGAGTTATGCTCCCTCACAAATACAAGTCAATTGAATGTGATTTTATATGCACGATCAAGTTTTATAATTGTGTAATACAATTTGTTATGTTACATGTCATCATTTGATCAATTTATCTTCACATTTTAGGGGTTATTAGGCTATATTTATTGATAATATCTAATTTTAAATTCCTTATGTTATAGAAGAGCCTACGGCACATGTTTCCTTTGTAATATGCAAAGATGTATTGGCGGAGATTGCAATTGTTAAAGTTTAAACGTATATTTATAGAAGCGAATTTGAAGCTAGGTTAGTCTCAATTTTAGGTATTTTTAAGAAAGACTCTTTGAAGCGCTGATTAGGTAAGTTAATATTTTAATTTGATATACTTGGGTAATATGATGGCAGAATATATTTATGGTTTCCACAAAAATTGAAGAGTTTCACTATTATAGATAAAGGCGAATCATTTGATGAAAATCGAATTCTAATAGATATAATAGTATATGAGTTATGCATGCTCGCCTGCACACATACAAGTGTAATTGAAGATGTGATTATAGTATGCATTATCAGTTTATAAGTCGGGATAATACAATTATTATGGTCATGTCAATCTTATGATCATTTATCTTCATTTTATGAGGGTTTATTAGACAATATATTTTAATTATAATATCACATTTTAAATTTCCTCCTAGTGATTTCAAAGTAACTGAATATGAAAGAAATGAAATACATTTCTTTTCATAATCGGATATAACGAATGATATTGCAAGAGACGCGAATGGTTAAAGTTGAAGCGAGATAGTCGATAGGTCAGATTTGAATGTAGGTTCTGGTCCCAATTTTAGTCTGGTTTTAAAAAAAGATTAGACTATTTGAACTTTTAGCATTTGAGATATTTTTAAGTAAGTTTTGGTAACTAAGGATTGTAAAGTTATATTTTGGATGTGGTCACAAAAATTGAAGATTTTTCATTATTATAAGGATCTTATTGATGAAGAATAATGTAAATGGATATATATTATATGATGTTTGCTCCTTCACAAGATACGAGTTATGAATGCACTTATAAATATGCATGATCGGAAGTTGTGTAATTAGGTAATCCAAAGGTGAGTTATGGTACGATGTCAACGCTTTTTTTCAGATTATCTTCACATTTTATGTAAGTATTAAACTATAGTTATTGATAACTCATTCTATAATTTATGTGATATTGATAAACACTAATTTGAAGAGAGTAATCCACGTGCTTTCGTAATTATGAATGAATGTTATGTTTGCAGTGAAAGTGGTTAAATTTAACAATAGTATTAGGTCATGAGTATCGAATCAGAGGTGTAGTCCCAATTTTAGTACTTTTAGCTTTTTTTCTCTCTATAGGGTCTACGAGACTTTGTTAGTTTCTTTTCTCACGCCTATTCGTAGCACCATCGAAATCTTCATGATTTGGACAACAACTGATGTTCCGCATCTAACCCCAAAACAATATTTAATACTTCATTTAATTGACTATTCTGACTATTCGGATCTATCTTGTTAAAATTATATAAATCTAACAACGAAATAAAATCTTGAACAACAAATGAGTCAACAATATAAAATCAAACTGATGAGTGAAGTAAAGAAGGAAAAAAAGTAAAGACAGAGATAGTAAATAAGAAAGTAAAGTCAAAAGTGGTTCCTTTTTTGGAGGGAAAAAATAAGTGGTTTTAGAGACAAAGGGTTATTTGGTCATTTACCCTTGTCTTGCATATTCATACCAAAAAAGTGTCTTACTAATTAACAATGTTCTTAAGTTAATGTGTGTCAATGAAATTTCAGTCATAGTTCCGGAGGGGCACTTATGCATAATAAAATATGTACTTATTTCATACTTTTTTAAGTCTACTAATATCTACTAATAAATACGTACTTCTGTGCTATCAGGGATTATGTTTTGTTGGTATTTATTCTCTAAAGTACTCACGCATGGTCTTGTGTTATTGTGTTGCTAATAATAAGTTAATTGTTGGTATCACAAAGAATTGTAGATACTGTCTTTCAACGTCAAAAGTTTGAGTAAAATATCTTTTGATGATTTGTTTATTTTAACGTTATATCATCTCAAAAGTCAAATATCTAAGGTAATGTTTAAAAATCTGATTTTTAGATTTATTACTCTCCAACTGATTTACATCCTAGTGTAAGTATGCTTGACCTTAATCATCTTTCACCAAGTCAGTGCAAAAATGCTTTCTTCCTTTACAAAGGTATCTTTCCCAAAATCATCATTCTCCTTCATGAATAACTCTCTTTCACTACCCAAAATTTAAAAGATTTACAAATTGAAAAAAATCTCATGTTTTAATAGAACTATTCCTGGTTAAGAAAAAATTAATCAATTTCTTCTATTCCGAACTATTAATCAGTTTACGTATTAAAGTCACTTTAACCATAAGTCTATCATGTTTCAGTAAACAAAACTCACAAACGTTGAAGGATTAAGCTTTTTCCTTTCTTCGATGACTATGATGGAAAACTCTAATTAAGTCCAATTGATGAGTTTCGTTTGTTCTTTTCTTCTTTAATGTCTCGCGGGTTAAAATTTATTTTCAATGTAATTCAATTAAATGGAATATTAAGGTACCCCTTTTTCACATGTCACCTGCACTATTATTATAGAACAGATTGGTTTAGTGGCAAAAACCAAATCCATCTCCCTTATTTCGTTACGCCAACAATTACAGTTTTTTGATGTATATATATATTCAGAGATATTCGGATGTTAAAAAAATTATGTGCTAAGGATAAATAGATAAGATAGCCGGAAATGGTCACTCCCTTATCCCTTTATTTTTGGCTGTTTTTGTGTTTGATCTGAATACAATTAACCGTATTAAGTCTAATGAAGAGCAAATTGAAAATTGAATATTTAAGAAAATCCAAAAGTTCTTGTGAACATTTGATTGTGTTGGAGAATTATTGTCACACTCCCAAGCCTAACATACACCTGGGGGCGTCCCGGCACTTCTCGACCTATTGTTGTCCCCACACGAATCTTGTCCTGGCTCAATACTACTAAGAGTCAGAAAAGTCTTTATTCAACATTGGGTGAAATAACTCAAAATATCAGCTTGTGTAATTAACTCAAATGTGTAAAGGTAACTATTCAGGGCTGGCCAAACCCAAACTCACAGGTCCTTAATAATGTAAAACTGAAAATGGAAAGATGCAGTGAACTTCTATCTACCTATCTATCTATCTATGAATCTTCTAACAAGATTGGTGTTAATGGGACCAAACTCAGATATCCTAATAATAAAATAAAACTAACGGAGAGTAAATAGGGGACCTCCAAATCAAAGAGACATACTCACCAAAAAGCTCTGGAACTCAAACTGGATCGAACTAACTGCTGAATGTTTGATCCTATGTTACCTATATCCAGTCATAAAAGATGGCAATTCAATGGTGTCAGTACATGAACTGTCGCAATCAGATTGAGGGAAATCATACATGACATATTCTTGAGCGTAACTGAAGAAACATACCGTACCTCTCAACTTAACCTCAACTCATTAAATTAAAGAGAAAACATCATAGTCTTTCCCTATCAGGCTCAATTTTTTTGAAATACCTAGATGGTAACTCACACGTATTTGTAAATACCTTCTACTCGGTTGTATGCATAAACTACAAAGTACACTTTGTGTGGGAGATTCTCTAACTCGAAATCATCACACTACTGAGCTCTTTGATGATACCTCGCTACCCATGCTGTCCGAAATGGTTTATAGACTTTTGTCGGGGTATAATAGAACTCCTCAACTAATGAATCCACTCGCCTATGCTAGAAAACAAAAAAGGAATCGGCTAAAGTATGACATTTCTATAAACCCATGTTGGCTATATGGTTTTATGGGGGCTTTGAGTTGTTTAGACTCCCCCCGCCCCATATCGTTGCTCAATAACTACTCTACCCCAAAACTAACTTAGCTCATTGGTTTCAAGAAACATTCCTCTTCCTCACTTTCCGAGGATTTATTAATCAAAAGTCTTCTCTAAAAGAGATATACCTTAAAACTACTCAAAAACACTTCTGAACATCAGTGTTTCCTTCCTCTCTCTTAAATGGTATAAACATTTATCGTGGAATCTTAGTTCCCATATATAATTTTAAAGAAAATGAACTCAAATCTACTCTTCCTCAAACTCAAATTTTCAAGTCTTTAAATAAGTTTAAAAGCTTTGTAAAAGACTTCTTAAAATGACTCGAAAAACTCTCTAGATTTATCTCTTAAATCTACCTTGAATTTGAATTAAGAATTCAGGTTCTGATGGAATTATTTCTAAGATGTTTAAAAGTAGTTTAGAGTAGTTTAGAATGCAATTAAAAACCTCGGGTTTTTTAAACAAAATTCGAGGGAACGTAACACGTAAGAAGAATTAAAGGGATGGGACTTGCACCCAATCACTAATGAATTGTTTGGGTAGGCAAGCCCCAAACTACAACAGGTTGTGTTGGGGCGTTACTGGAACGGTGCGCTAGGTCCCTAGCTACATCAAAACCATGGGGTGCACTGAGTGGCGCGACACCTCATGCCCCTGCCAAGAAATCGATAAATTTTCTTGCTTCATTTACATGCCTAACTCCTCTAGATACGAACAATTCTTCTCAAAATCTTATGGATTATTAGACATCACAATGTATTTACGTGTTGCGTTAAGCCTTGGCTGGAATTTTTTCTGCACTCTGGGGTGGTTACAGAGTGCTCCAACATTGACCCCCACCTACAGCGCCTTGGGTCAAACCATGCGTTTCACTATCAACTTCTGGAAATCTACTAGTTAGTATTTTTTCGCAAACGGGTGTTTTAGTTTAGCATATGATTAGAACATTAATTGAGTGGGGAAAAAACTGCAAGGCCTAGTGGGAAAAATGAAAAGACTAGAATACCTTTTTAGCAAACGAATCAGATGCCTTAATTAGAAAGACTTCATTTAAATGGATATAACTTATTACTTCGAGCTCAAAATTAAGCAAACTTGACGGCTTTGGCCTGAGATCAAATACTCTTACATTTGGTAGTCATTGTCCACCTAAGTCTTTATGTGTTAAAAAAAGATAGGGTCGTTTGAAAGTTACTCAAGTAATCTCATATTGAACGCAATGGAAAGGACAGATTCAACTCAACTTGTGGTAAGATCTATGTGCCTTAATTTATATCCAAAATCACCCCCCGCACTAATACTTGAAGATAACCCCTATGAAAATTAAGAGTTACCTCAGTACAATCTTAAATAATTAAAATGTCAAATTTGCGTTGTAATCTAAGTATTTTAAAGTTAACAGCCCGTATATTATAATCCGTTAAAGGATGTCAATCCTTTAGAACGATTCACACTGATACTTGTTACCTGAAGTCAATACCATCACATCACGTGGTGTGGAAAAACATTTTCATAACTTTTATTGATGATTGCATTAGATATGTTATGTCTATTTGTTAATGGTACGGATAAAACAAATGCATTTAGAAAAATAAAACTAAAGATTAAAATCAATTGGATAAAAGATCAAAATGATCAAAGTGATAGACGCATAATAGAATATGAATCTCTCCATTTTGTAAAATATTTTTGGAAATTAAATAGAGCCATCAAACACTTGTACTTCTCTTTATCAAACACTCTCAAATCTAATAGGATTGCAGAAAGGAAATTGAACTTTAAAAAAATGATGATGGCAAATTAACTTATAAGTTCATGGCTACCATAGAACTTGTGGGAGGAACCCTATCCTTAAGCAAATCAATACTCCATAGAGGTTCCTCCCTTAAGACACATGTTATTCCATATGGAGATAAATGAAGGTTAGAAAAACCCAACTTGAAATATTTCAAGTGTTGGGGTGTCTAGCCAAAGTTCACTTTCAGTTACCTAAGGAGGGTAAAAATGGGGCCTAAGACTGTGGATTTGGGTGTATTTATTGGATCTGCCACAAACAGAAGGCATGTTGAGTTTTTTTTTTTTGTTTCATAAGTTCGAACACCGTCGGATATTCATGGAATAATCGATAATGAATCAGTAATTGCTGAATTTTTTCTGAACAGATCTATCTCGTATAAAACTGACTTGATCATTTAGTGTGCGGGGTCTAAACAACCCCGAGAAGAAACCAAAAAGAAAAGGAAACCAAATAAAGAGGTCCCAAGGGCGCCGTAAACATCAAAGGAAGCTACTGTCATGTGGATCTGATTTTGTAACATTCCTTCTTTAAAAGTGAGACTCAACGTTCAAGGAATCAATGTTGTCTAAATTTATCGATTCACCTCTTTGGAATGAGATATAGGAAATGAATCAACTACTACTATCGTACTTGTGAGTTGGTTGATCTCCTCCAGAAACAAACCCTTGGGTGAAAATGGATCTTTAAAAGGAAAATAAAAGAAATGGAACTATTTGCAAATATACTCAAGGACTTGTTTTCAAGGCTTTAGACAAAAAGAAGGCCTTACTATTTTGAACACCGACTCGTCAGTGCTAGGATTACATCATTTGAATTGTTATTGTCCTATCTGCAATATACGGTCGTTGAAATCCATCAATATGTGAAAATTGTCCTTCTTAAATGGAGCAGTTGGATGAAGAAATTTACATGGAACAATCTGAGGATTTTTGTAGTCCGATAATAAAAGAAAGTGTGCAAACTTATTAAGTCACTTTATGGATTAAAACAAGCACCGAAACAATGACATGCAAAGTTTAATCTAACCATGTTATTGAATGGATTTCAGATCAATGAATCTGATAAATGTGTTTATATTAAAGATACTCCAAATCAAGAAGTCATTGTATGCCTATATGTGGATGACATGTTGATAATGAGCAAGGACATTGTCAATGTAAAAGTTACTAAGTGTATGCTCACTCGTAAGTTTGGTACGAAAGATCTATGAGTTGCTGATGTGATATTGGGAATTATAATTCTCAAAACTCCTAACGGTCTAGCATTGTCTCAAACTCATTATATTCAAAAGGTACTTGAAAATTCAAGTAATTGAATTTCAAAAGGGCAAAGACCCCAATTGATGTGAATCTTCATCTTGCAAAGAATAAATTAATCCGTAACCTCGGATAGAATGAGGGAATTAATTTCTTAGAGAGACACATTTGTTTTCTTTTTCATCTTCTTTCTATTTCTGCAATTTTGATTAACCTTAATAGAGGTTCTAATAGTCTATTCCTTAACAATAAAAGGTTTATTGTCATAGTGATAGATGTCACCCTGTATCACCTCATGCTTCCCTATTTTTGTTTCGAACTTTACCACTGTCACCTCATTATTCGCTTTGAAATCTTATCGATTCCTTTTATCTCATAATCTTCGGATATGACCTTGTATCACCTGGAAAGGGGTGGGGGTGCCCCTAATGCATAGCACACCAACGCATTCCCCCAATACAAGATCTCATATATAATATTCTCTATTCAATTTCACCTATTGATTTCCCCTCCTTTTTTTGATGGAGCAACATGCTCCAATTTATACGCTACATTAGCTAATATCCCTATATCTAATTCATCCCAAATCGATTTCTTTTTTTTTTTTGTGCTGTAGCTTCTTTCTCCACTTCATTTGTCTACAATTGCTTGCTACTTCTTGACTCTGTAATACTTCTACTCCTCTAGAACTGAACGACCCCATTCCAGATTACCTTTGCTTGAGCTTGTTAATGTCTCATTGTTTCCTTATTGCATTTTATTGTTACATTAGTCCGAGACGTGTTAGTGCCCCCGTTTCCTAGTTTTGCTTTGTTCTTCAGTTGAGCCGAAGATAGATCTACATTCATTGTTTGCTAATTCATCTAATCCTCTTGTGTCAGCTGACTTTGTACCAAATTCAGTTGCCTTCGAACTTGCTTTTGCGGTTTTTCCTCCCTAATGGATCTATTTTTCAACCTTGTTGAGCATTTCCCTATATGTTTTGTGCTTCCTTTGCCATTATCACCTTCTGAGTAGGTATACAATCTCTCTTACACATGGTGGGCGCAGGTTGTGCTAACGTGCACAGAGACTCCAAGAGAGAAAGCATACCTTTGTGTCTTTATTTTTAGTATCACACTTAACTAGAAAAATAAAATATTTAAACATTATGCAATGCGAGGTGCGGCAGTTTGAAAATGAAAAAAGAAATTGGTATGCAGGGTGGGTAAGATTTAAATTTTTTGCGGAAACTCAACCCACGCTGCCCCCACCCCACACCGCTCCATTGACATCTCTAGATGACAGAAAATTCTATAATGTCTTAAAGCTTGATTTTGACACCTAACACATATTCGAGATCTTCCACACACATTAATAGGGCAATCGGTCATAAAATATATTTCAGAGCTATGAAAATCATCAAATCACCATTTTGAGATCGACTTGATCAAATGTCGACTCACCCAATAATCCAAATCACTCATCAACAGCTCAGCATATGTGCAAACCATCCAATTAATTCGTAAACCACCTTTTGAATCAACTAGGATCGTTGAAACTTAAACTTGATCTCGTTAAATCCCCCACCCACACCCCAAATTACCTATAAAAATTTACCCATTCTTGCAAGTCATAAACAACCAAGGAAGCTATGAGAAGGGTCAAACCGAAGAAAAGAGGTAGAAATCACCAAAACTACCATGAGAATCATTTTTACATTATTATATATCATTATACAAAAATTGAGTTTCATCTCATATTAACTTCAAACATTAAAATCCATTCAAAATTTTAACAACACATTCCAACTAACTCCAATCATTAATAGTTTAAAAATATTAACAAAATTACAAACTCATTTGTGAGCTTCAAGCTTTTGGAGATCCCAGCAACGTTTAAAAATTTGTGAAACTAAAAATGGAAATCTTATTTTTCTTTACCGATTTGATCAAACATACTCCATCAGTAATTCACGGTACAACTTAATTTATTTAACATTCAGACAAAAGCAGCAAAGGAAGAAGAAAACAAGAAAAATATCGTTCCACTCTTCCATCTCAATTCTCAGCATACGTAAAATCAACCCCGCAAAATAAAATTAACCACGAAAAAACAAATCTAGAAGTCCATGTCTCAAACTTCTGCACATTGAAAGTAATATGTTGCTTGCAGTTATGAGTTAAAAGAAAAGGAGCAGCAACAGTAACACAAGTAAGATGAGCAAAAAAGAAGCTGACTTTTCTGCCACCCCTTGTATATGCTTTTCTCATCTAATGAGATTAACCAAATGAAAGAAACAAAACTAACAGCAAACATCATTCAAATTAGCATCTCTGAATTGAGACTCTTTTGATTTACTGTTCTACAACACTTAAATATGCAAACCATTTCCTAAAGACTAGACAAGAACATTCACCTCCTAGTATATAGCACGATGCTCTTTATGTGTTCAGATACGAAAAGATATTCACATTTCAATCATCTGAAAAATATGCCCTTTCACTCAGTTGAGAACTCATGAAACAAACAAATTACGAGTCAAATAGTTTCTAACCCAACCTAATTCCCTTTAGTACAGACTTTACTGTACGATAATTGGCATAGGAGCTTCAACTATTATTCCCCTGAGATCCTTCCGGACCTCCAGTTCCATGTGAGAAATTCTGGCCTTCGATTGACACTGGTTGTGCAGGATGTTGCTGATTGGGTTCCCATGCTCCTCTTTGTATTGGTTCTCTTCTTTCAACCTGCATGGTCTCCCTGCGTCTGTCATAACGAGGTCGGGGCCTGGGTCTAGTACTTTGGTTTTGATTAAATCTATATTGTGGCCTATGGATGACTTTTCCATCTATGAACTGATCCCCTAAACACCAATCAATGGAAACAGTAAACAGGTGAAACAGACATGCTACTAGTGACAGCAGAATCCCACCATAGAAACACAAGTTTTCAGCAAACTAACCTCCATAATCCTTGTTTGGGACATCTAGATATGAATCAGGCAAGACCCACAAAACACCAGGTAGACCTACATATGACATTAGGAAATCAATCATGATGAAATCAAATATCAGAATTCTGAGAAAAACCATATATCTGCTAACTATCAACGGGGAGACCAAACCTTAAAGCACACGCATGCCAATATTAGGAAAGGGTAATAGTAGTTTTCTCATACAAAAAGGTAGAGCCAATCCTAAAGTTCAATCAATAAACTAGCAGTGTTATTAATATTAATGTGAAAAATCAAAGAAGAAAGATAAAGGTCTAATGGAGCTTCACAAAGTGTACAAAAGATAATGAAGAAAAGCACAAAAGAATACAATAAAATATACATGTAGCACTACTTTTATATTTTATATGCACAAACAATAATTATATGGACAAAGAAATTGAAAAAGCTACAACTAAGTGACGTCTTCTAAGGACAGAGCTCATGGGTGATGAGGCACATAACTTATTTTATTGCTGCACACTGAACAGTTGCCTATTCAACTAAAATCATTCACCCTGTGATGTACCTAATTTTAGGTTTAAGCGAGCATTTAACAATCCAGTCAACTGGGACTCAATCCCAAAGTTATTGGGGTCAACCATATGAATCCTATTTTTCCATTCCGCTTCATTCTGGTCGAAAGCCATCGAAAGTTGATATTTTAAATTGCAAAAGTATCGAGGGTAAGCTGATTATTGCATGGAAGTTATGAAAGAGCTTTGACATTGCTTTAGATAACCTATAATCCCATACAGAAGCTGATTATGATACAAGTGTAAGCCTTAAACCTGGATCTTGCATATCCAATATTTGCAAATTAAGGAGGGCTCCAAGTAAGCATTTAACTCTACAACCAAGGCTTTTCTTTTCCATTCTAGGGAAAGTATGGAAAAGAGGAATGTGAATGCTCATTCCTTCTTGAAATCATTGAACAAAAGTTGTATGTTCATTTTACAACTTCAAGATTATCCCTATTTCTGTTGCTATCCCAGAATAATGTCCCTACTTAACCTGATATTAGAAAATAACAATTCTTAACCTTTTATAATGACAAGACAATTTGAGAATGGAGAAAATGGAACTTCAGATAACAATTAACGAGTAACTCAAGGAAATCAAATGAAAGAACAAGACACCTTAAATGACCAGCAAAGAAAAAACATACCTTTAACTTTGTAGGAAAGCTCTTCAGAAATCAAAACACCAAACCCAGTGTATGTGGTCGTACAAACAGAGTAAATCTTCTTTTTGGCTTCTTCCTCACTGCATACAAACAAACAGCTATGAGATACCACTAGTCCATTACATAAACAAAACAGCATATGCCTAATAATACACAAAAAGGTTTACTAGTCAGAGCAGTGAAATAACACCGTTCAGTGTAAAATCTTATACAGTATATTCAACTCTAAGAATAACGTCCTTGATGTAGAAAAGCTAAACCGACAAATTCAACATATATCAGTATTCAAGCACATAATGGGTCATATATGCACCAATATAATTACTCTGCAACATAGTTAGAACTCATAACTTGGTTGACAAGTTTGCAGAAGTTAATAGAACCACTTAGTTAATAAAGCTATGAAGATCTGTTGAAAGAATAAATATATAAAGCTATGAACTGTAAAGAATTCAATAGAAAAGACTAGAAGAGATCAAAACAAGGAAATCAAGGAAATATATTGAGATATACAGTGGACAAGTAACACAACCATACATAGAAATGCACCACAATATTACCCAATTTTCCAATCCCTAATGAACTGCATCATGTACTCATAAAAAAAGGAACAACATGGTAGCAACTTAGAATGTTAACCTTCACATTCAAATTGTTTTTCATCTATTTTACTTTGGTTTAATACCAATTTCTGTCTCCAAATCAAATTAAACTTGAAGAAACCGTGAATTGAAAAATCTTCTCTCAGAAAAGAAACTACATTCAAGTCTACAAAACACAACGTTATTTCATATCATAAAAGAACAACACAACATTACCTCAATTCTCCAGGCCGCCCTAGTGAACCATATCATGTTGTACTGGCAACAACATGGTAGTAATTTGGAATTGAACTTTTGCAAAACAAATTGTTATACTTCTCATTTACAACTGATTATTCCAATTTTTGTTACTAAATAAAATTAAACTTGAAAACAATGTGATTCAAACAGTTTTTTCTCAGAAAGCAGCATACTACATGAAAAACTGCAAAGCACAATGTTATTGGGTTCTCCAATCCCTAGTGAACTGCATCATATCATTCCAAAAACAACACGGTGGGATATTGGAATGTATAAATTTGCAAAAGAAATAGATTTTTATTCTTCTCTTGTACCACATTTTAATTAATTTTGTGTCTGAATCCAACTAAAGCTTAAAAAAGTGATTCGTGTAAGGATCCATAGCAAGGACAATGTGGAATTTACCAAATTACATGTTTACTAACAATTACAAGGGCATTAAGGAAACAACGAAATTACATAGACCAGTCAGTTTGAGATTCTCTTCGGGTATTACATGCACTCTTCCTCTGTACCAACCTAAAAGCCTTACTAGTCTTTACCCATTCTTATCAACTCGCCTTCTAGCGTCACAACAAGGAATTCAATAGTTGAATAACTTATCATCCTCACAATAAGGTGACCCAGGCATAGTATGTCAATGAGGAACTAGATAAACCAGTTTTACCACATAGTACTTTCATCCTCCTATGAATTCTAAAAAAAACAAACAAGCTAGGTATAATATGCCAAAGAAACCAAAAAGGGGGCTATTTTTCAGAGTACCTTCCGACAACGGCAGCAATTGTTTTAACATATGCATTGATCATATCTTCCTCAGAGGGCTTAGGGTCAGGAAACTCCATAACAATTAGCCAATGTTCATAGTCACATCCATCCAAAAGTATGGTCTCCTTGGGGGGGCGGTTACTCCAGTTGGGAGAAGGATCATTGAGGGGCGAGTAACCCGACCCGGATGACTTGGGACGGGTCGAAACAAATTGCTCTGATGGGTAATACTGGGGATTGAAGAAAAGGGGAAGAGCAAATCGAAATCGAGATGATGATGGTGATGATGAAGATGAAGATAGTACACGGTAAATGGTGGAAGCAAAAGTGCGCCTGGTGGCGAACAGCGCCATTAGAGGAGGGTGGTATGTTGTGAGAAAGAACACTTCTAGTTGGGAGAAGTGAGCTAGGTTGGAGGGGGGGGAGGGTACAAGTTATGGAGGATGTAAACAATTATGAAGGAAACATTAGGGATCGAAAAGAAAAGAGTAAAAGAAGGACAAATTTGGGAACTTCCCAAATTTAATTCAAAGGGTGAGAAAATGATTAAAATGATCCTTAATGTATCTCGGGACTTCTTAATAATTATTTTTTATGAAGTTTTATGGATGTTTTGTCAAGTTGGGTTTATATGACAAATTTATCTATTTAAGCTCGATTATGAATTATTTATTGGTGTGCACCGATGTTTATATAAAGTTTTTGTGAAGCTTAGGACATAAAGAACAATTTTCGTGAAGAAATTACAAGCATTCGAGGGTTCATTGGAAAGGTATGTTAAGGTTAAGTTTTGTCCCTCATTTGAGTAGTTGTCCTGACAAAATCTTAAGACACCAAATATGATATTTTGTTATTCTCTTGCTAGATAGACCTTATGTGAAAGACATTGGAATCTCAGCTAAATTATTTTCATGAGTCTATTATTTTGATATTCACTCGTTCAGATAAATAGAGTATTCGACATCTACATTTCATTTCATTGGTTTCCTTGATTATACATCCGCATATATGAATTCTTATTCTTCTTGGGTGATGTGACTTAAAATATCATGAGAGACCTTTACTATTTGTAATCAGCCCTCTTTCCCACTAAAGTTATTATGAAAAATAATAACAGATAGTATTAAATAAATAATATAAAATAATATTAGTATTTACTGTATATTAATCCTAGTCCTATTAGGATTAGTACTCATTAATTCTAGTCCTATTAGGCATTGGTACTCCTTCATATAATCTCCTATAATATCTCCAATTTATTCTTATTAGGTAACAACTTCATACAATCAATATTGACCTTCATTGTATCAAGAGCTCAGAAGAAAACCTAGATCTTCGTTTCTCTAGGTTTTTCTCCTCTTTAGGGCACCGATCGATTCCTCTCTTCTCTGGGCGCGAAAGCCATGACAACCGAGGTGGATCCCCTGATTCACTTCCTTCTGCGTTAAATCCTTTAGGCATCTTCAGCCCGATTCCCGAAAAAAATTATCAGGCACCATAAATTACCACATGAAAAAATCACAGTCTTACACCCCTGAGGGCCAATTACTTCTCAATAAGTCGATTGGAAGCACAGAACGCGCCGGCCAGTCATCACCCCACGGACAAATCAGAAAACATCAATTCGGACAATGCCGCCTGGAAAGCCATGGATGGCCGATCCGTCATGTTTGATCGCAGGTCAATCTCTCCCACGGTTCAAGAAACACGTCCGATCCTACACAAAAGCTTCAGCCCTGGGGAGGCCTTGAAACAGCTATGCATCAATTTCCCATCTCATATTTTTCAATTGCGTGATCGTCTCCACACACTTACCAAAGGCACGAAAAAATATGGCGGAGGATTAATTTGACGAGGTCTCCACCATCATCACAGCCCTCGACACCGTGAACGAAATATTCCGAAAAAGATCTCGTCATTGCATCGTTCGGGGGAAGCTTCCCAGATCAGTCTACTCCTCATTAAACAGGCGATTCGCATAAGTCAAACGACCGTGTTGACCTGGCTAACTCTATCCTCCGTGGCTGAAAAAGTGAAGAAATCAACGTGGATCTGGAGAGCAATTCTTCTCCGAGAGCCACTGTTATCGAGCCGGCCACCGGCCTCACCGAAGCCAGAACTATCGCGGGGGGAGTGGTGGCGGCCGGCAGGAGCGCCAAGGCTCTAAGGCAGAAAAAACAGCGGAGGCCGCGGGGGCGCGGCGGTCGCAGGGACAGTCGTCCGCAGTACGGACGAGTACAGCAGACTGGCAGCAACAATAGCCTTGCACTCCTTCGGCAGCGCGCGGGCAGTCATTTCCAGCGGCGGGCAGGCACTAGCGAGCGGCCCCGGATGCAACTTGTCAAATCTTGATGTCAGAAAGGACACACCGGTTCTTGTGTTTTCGGTACCTACAGTCATGACCGGAGAGAGCCCGCAGGAATAGTGTATAGAATACGAGTGTAATCCCAACATTACCGTAGGCAGATCTCAAGCCGGCCCTCATTGAAGGGTGTTGGGCAATGGGATACCAAGGCATGTTCAATGAGACGAAGGCGGCGGACGCAGACGCACCAAAAAAAGCGAGAGAGCAGAGAAATGAAAAGACGCAACGGACACAAACATAGGCTAGTTGACACACACGGTAACGAACTCCCACACAAAGCGGTAACGCTCTCAAATCCACATATCATGTTGCTCACCACGAATGGTATATACTCGGTGGCACAGAGACGAGGGGGTGAAAGACTCAAGTAGAGGACCTTCTTAATAGGATATTCATCAACGAGGCCACGGGCTGCGGCGCGTAGGTAACGCCAGAGGAAACAAATCTGGGAGGGAAGACCGACCCGCGATAAGCTTTCACCTAGGATAAACCGGGATTGGACTACCCACCTCACACGTATCCTTGAAAACCACCCACCTCTCCCTTATTCTCCGTTCAACCCACTTCATCACAAACGATGCACAGAGATAGTGGACAATAATTGCTCAATCTTGGTCACCTCTAATGATTTTCAGATCCTAGACAATTACTAGCTCAGGAGGGTGATATTTTTTTCAGGGCCACCCTGTGAGCATGGGGACATGTAGTTCTTCCTCGGCACAAGTCGTCTGCCCACCAGTTTCAACAAAGCGTTCATGTGCTCACGAGGTGGCTCTTCGGCTGATGGCCACAGTCTGTGGGTGGCACCGTCGTCTGGGTCAACATCTACTTCAAATAATAACTTCTTTAATGTCTCAATAGGTTTTTTTGCCATTCCATGTAAACAATTGTGACTCCCCTGTTCACTTGACTCAAATCTCATTAAAGTACCTGTATACATTTAGATGGACAGTGACAGAGAAGACGTACAACTGCAAGCAGTTAATGGGAACACAAAAGGGAACCCTATTTCCTTCTGGACTTATGGGGTCCTGATGCTGTTCTTCATTTGCTGGTTTTCGCTATTAGTATTTGTTTGTGGATGATTTTACAAAAATACACTGGTGCGTTTGTACCCACTAAACAACAAATTACAGCATACACCACCTTTGTCACCTTGAAAATAGGTCAAAACACAATTAATTTCTCATGTTAAACTTTTCGAAGTGCCAATGGAAAGGATATTTAATAAAATCTTTGGCCAGTTTCAGCAATCCCGGGGATAATTATACATCAAACCTCCTGTCCATACACTCTCGAAACAGAATGGGGTGTGAGCGAAGCATCGACCATCTCATTGAAACGGTGGTTATATTCTACATCAATCTCGTCTCCTTGTCTCTGTTTTGGGTAGAAGCTATAGCCACCGCAAAACTACCTCATTAACAGACATGCCCAGTCACACCCTCTCCAAAATCACCCTATCAACTCCTTACAAGAACTTCCCAATTATACCAACTACGCGTCTTTTGGTCTCTTTTGCCTCCCTTGGCTACGCCCTTATACCACAAAATTAAAAACCCCGATCCCGTACTATATTTTTTTGGGCTATCATCCACCTCCAAGGTTATCGCTGGTTGACCCCCCCCCCCCCCCCAATTCTAAAGTCTACATATATCGTCATGCAAATTGTCGAAAATGAGTTGTTTCCTAGAGTCAGATTTCCTCCTCCACAAATACATCCATTAATTGGCGTACCTTCCTCTTTTTACCAAACATACTCACAGGATCCCTCACAACCTTCACCCCACACTCACCCCACTACCCAACCACCCCTCATCAACCCCTTCGACCGTCACCCACAATACACCCCATGCCACCACCACCCACACTCACAACCTAACCCGAACCACCGATACCACAAACATCTCCCGACAATCCATTGGGGTCCTTCCCGGCCACCCCCGAATCACCACCGAGCAGTGCCACCCCCAATACTATCCAATGTTAAACCCGTTGCAACGCCGGGTATCTTGAAAACCCAAAACCTGTCAGGCTACCCATACTACCAAAATACACCCCTTCCTAATAGTGAACCAACAACCTACTAGTTGCCTCAAAAAATGCTTATGGCGTCAGGACTATGGATGGACGAGTTTAAGGATTGACTGATCCAAAACTTGGGTTATGGTACCTAAGCCCACAATGGCGGCACCCAGGGGGCGTAAATGGTGTATGCTGTACAAATTAACACACAATGAAGATGTCGTATTTCCCAGGTACAAGGCTCGTTTGATGCTAAAGGCTAAAATTAGAGTATGGGGCTTGATTACTCCGAGACGCTTCAGTCTGTTATATCGGCAGGAAACATTCGCCCTGGGTACTGTCACTCGCCGTGCGACAAACAATTGGACTCATCATCGCAGTTGGATGTGTCCAATGCTTTCTTTCATGGCATGCTTGATGAAACTATTACATGACGCACACAGGGCTAGATGTTGATCCCCGCTTCCCTCAACAAGTTTGCAAACTCAAGGAAGTCTCTGTTGGGATCAAGCAAGCCCCCTGTGCTTGTCCACACGTCTAGAAAATGTTTCCCAGGACTCGGCTTCACGTGTGCGTACACGACAAGAGTCCGTTACTCGGACATTCAGCACACGGTACAGTCATTTTCTTGGATATGTAGATGATATCATTATACAGGCTCATACTGCAGCTCTCATTCAGGATGCACTCGAGGATATGCATACTACCTTTCAAAATGAGGACCTGGCCCGTTACATTATTTTGGGAATTGAGAGGTTCTCGGACAAGGCCAGCGTATTGTTTCTTCATCAGTCAAAAGCTGCTCGAGATCTGTTGCAGAACAGACTAGACTGAAAAAAGCACCAGTCAACCACCACCCCGATGGCAGCTCTTCGTCTACGAATGGAAGCCGACAACCCTTTGCGATATCACCCATTCCGCCAGCCTCATTGGGGCTAGCTACAGTATCTGGCCATTACCCGTCCTGACATCAGTTGCTGCTCAACCGAGTTTGCTCAGCGCAGAATCAAACAAAGTGAACATGATTACCATTGATGCTAAACGCATTCTCAGGTACATTGTGGCACTCTTTCTTCGTCGTGGGTTACTCATTCGACCCGGGGACTTGGAGGCTTCGGGGGTTTCTACGATTCAGATGGGGCGAAAATGATAAAAATGACAGAAAATCTACATCGGGGTTGCTCATTTTTTTGGGGCCGAACCTGATATCCTGGTGTACAAAACACAACCCCCCCCAAAAAAAAGGTCTCTCGGTTCCTCAACTGAAGACTGAATACCGCGCCCTTGCTCTTTTGCTTGGGATGCTGAGACCAGGGGGTCACATATATTCTTCCGGAACTCCGCGCCACTCACACTGTTGCTTGCTCTCTATTGTGACAACAAATCAACCATCTGTTGTGGCCAAGAATTCCGTTCCTACACACCAGAGATGAAGCATGTTGATATCAGTTGTCTCGTTGTTGTTCGCGATGAAGTCAGTCGGCACATGACTGATGCAGTATGTACCCACTGAAGAACAACCGGCTGATATTCTCACCAAACCTCTCCCGAGCCGACCAGGCACGATTACCTCAGTTCCAAGCTTTCGTTCGCTTCCCGCTCAGCTAAGATGAAGGGGGGATCAATAACAGATAGTATTAAAAATACAATAGTATAAAATAATTAGTATTTTACTGTGTCTAATCATAGTCCTATTAGGATTAGTACTCATTCATTCTAGTCCTATTAGGATTAGTAATCCTTCCTAATCTGCCTACTATATATCTCTCATGTATTCCCTTATTAGGTTAACACTTCAATACAATCAATATTTCTTCAAAAAATCTTTAAAGTAACTTATGATCTTCAAAACTCTCAAATATAACTTTAAATGTTAAACTATTAGAATACTTGATTTTGAAATATTTCTTTTATAAATTATCTAGGAACTAAGTACAGGAACTAAGTAAATCACCTTAAACTTGTTATGAATATGTGCAAGATTAGGTTATCTTTTTAAGTAAATCACGTTAACCTTAAGAAATTTTTTATGATAATAGACGCACAAATATAACATGATGTGTGAGGGATTACTTTTTAATAAAAAATGTATTAGCGCTGCTTTTTCTTTACATTATTATTTCTCTCCTACCTTTTACTTAATTTGTATGAACAAAAGTTGTGTGAGTCACATTCTTCTTATTTTACATTGGTATTCTATTTTCCTTACATTTTACTCCATATACGTTCTATTCTCCATTTTTTTTCTTTCCCATTTTATTTTTAAAACAATAGTTTTCTTAACTCTAATTTTTTTATCCACTTTGACTAATGAATTTTATATACTCATTCTTTTTATGTCATTCATATATTTATCTTTTTCATTTGATAATTAACAGGTATATTATTTTTAGGAAAAAAAGGTCAAAAATACCTCTCAATTTTATTTTATTGGTTAATTTTACCCTTGTCGATAAAAATAAGTTATTTTTATCCATGCCGTCGATAAATCAACAAATATACCCCTCCTTAAATGTAAAGCCCCAAATCAATTAAAATTACTTAATTTTACTTAAATCACCCAATTTTAACCCGACCCACTTAATAGTATAATCCATTTTTTTATTATCCAAATCAATCTTATTTTTTCCACCACCACCACCAAAGTCATCACCCTCTCCAATATCTCCTCACCACCACCACCAAAACCACTATCTCTCCCACTACTTTACCAAACCCATTTGAAAGCAAAGCAATTAGACTCCTTCCTAACATCATAATCTATTAGTTAATTAACAAATTGATGACCAAATACTGTGAATGAAGGAAGAAATTTGTGCCTATATGTTTAATAACACAAAAAACTTGCACAAAAACTTCATTCAATTTTGTCAAGTGCAAAATAAGATGTCATTCCTCTCAAGCTAAACTTCATTCAATTTTGAGATCATCGCAAAGATTGCATCTCAACATTCTTCAAGTCATTCTCTTTCAAGTTTGGATTGTCTACAACCACATCATTAAGAAAAGGAGATTGACTGAGGCTAACGTGCACGTTTCATATGTCAACTTTTTCGGAAAATTAAAAGGGATTTTGGTCTTAGATAGCAAGAAATTGACTCTTGATAGGACTGTTGACTTGGAGGAGGTAGAGTAATGGGAGAGGTAGTGATTTCGGTAGTGGTGATTTTGTTGGTGATATTAAAGATTTTGAAGTCGATAAATATCTGATGATATGAAATCCACAAATTAATTTTGAAAAAAACTTCAAATATTGCCTGTTGAAATAGTTCTATAAGAAAATTGGAAACTTAGATTAAGAAATTAAATTTTTTGAGATTACAATTGAAACTTGGAATTTTAACTTCAATGGCAGAAATTTTTTTAGTAGAAGACAAGGAAAGAAAAAGAAAAAAGATAAGAAGAAGTCGCTAGGAAAGAAAAGAAAAAACATAGATGGGGAATAGAATAAATAAAAAGAATAATAATATTTTTATATGAAAAAAGTACCATATAATTATGTGGCACCACGCGTGCAATACACCACTCACCACAAATGTGGGTATGGTCTTTTAAGGGGCAATATATTCCATTTTTGAAATGTCTAAGAGGGTAATAGGACCCCCATGAAATATAAGTGTGTAGTTGAGAAATGATTAATAGCTTAGGGGGTCTTCTGGCTATTTTCTCTTTTTTTTTTAAAATGAGAAAGAAAAAAAATGGAGAATAAAACGTTTGTGGAGAAAAATGTAAAATAAAAGAGTATGACTCACACAAGTTTTTATTCATAAAAATTAAGTAAAGGTAGGGGAGAGAAATAATAATGTAAATAAAAAGTAGGACCAAAAATATTTTTTTAATTAAAAGTAATCCCTCGCACACATGTAATACATGCACATGAAAAGTCATTTCTCTCATATTGTTAGAAGAAAGGAAAAATGTTGTCCTTATATTAGGAAACACTTCACTTAACTCTTAAAGGGTTAAGAAGAAGGTGCCCCGTAGCACCGTCGTCGTCGCTCGCTCGACCATTATTTTTTCCAAAGGACACGACATTTTGGAAAGACATGTCTGAACAGATGCGTTCACTCCATTATCTGAACAGACACATTCCTTGCTGCAATTGGCTATAATAGAGAGTCTTTCTCATTTTTCAGACACTGATTTTTTTCTCTCTTCTGCATACATTTTCTTATAACTAAAATTATCGATCGACTGAGTCTGTATGTTGATCGCGTTGTTGTCCTTGCATTCACTAAATTATTGAAAGTTGTTGTAACACTAATTATCCAATAATTAATCCATTTTATCTTGGAAGGAACTAATCTACAACATTCGGTACTTGAGGAAATTATATTTCTTAAGAAAACACAGTAGGTTTTGTGGACTCAAATTATTTATTTTTGGTATGTTTCTATTTTCCTAACCTGAATATAGGAGATAACAAGCTTAAGAAATTTAATCCAGCTTCTATATTTGAGGTTTGTCGAGATTAAATCCTTTCTGATTTTCTACTATATAATAACTTCATGATTTACTCAGAAAAAAACTTGTATAAAGATTAATTCTTTACTGCTAGTATTTCACATACTAAATACTCTGTCCATTTGTGACAGAAAAATAACAAATTTAAGTCAAGTAAATATTGAAACAATGAGTGTTGCACCAACATTAGTTACATACAATCATTCAACAATTGCCCTTGCACTGGAAAAGAAACTTGCAAAGTTTTCTAAAATTGACTTCAACAGATGGCAGCAGAAGATGTTATTCTATCTTACTGCGTTAGATTTGGATGGAGTCTCGCTCATAAAGAAAGAGTACGCACACTAGCATGCTACAACTTACATAGCTTATTGGATCAGATTGTCCTTCCTTCATGCAAGCAAACAAACAATGCTGTTGTATGGGGAAAAAAAGGAAAATCCTTCATCTTATTTGATCTTTTAAGATCTTTCTTAAATAATGATGATATTCTTAGTGTGTTAAGTCGATTCTTGCTGGACTTTTGGGCTCACCCAAGGTGAGACCTGTTTTCTTTTTTTCTTGGTGTGTATAAGGACCGGAAATAAATGCATTATTGTATGGCTAGTCATTCTTGACTGATGTAACTTCATCGTCTACGTCGGTAAGAATGAGACACAGAGTCTGCAGAGGTTTATTAAGGAGAAGTTCATATTCTGTCGGAAACTCCGAACAAAGAATGATTTTTGGTAATAGAATCATGAAAGCATTAAGATTTTTTTTTGTAAAAACTATAATTTGAATAACCTGCTTCTTGGACTTAAAATGATTTACAGTAAGACTGTCGTCACCTATGTTCAAGAATTGTAGGTCATAATTCATGATCTCCTTGCTAAAAGTATAAATTGTATAATACCTATGTTGAACATATTATGTTTGTTCTTAATATTCACATAATCTTTGATATAGGATTGATTCTAAATTAGGCTTCTCAAGTGGTGGCCATTATTGAGAAGTTACCTCCGCTGTGGAAGGACTTCAAAATCTACTTAAAACATAAACACAAGTAAATGACTTCTGAAAATCTCATGGTAAGACTGAGAATCAAAAAGGATAACAAAGCCACATACAAGAGCTCACGTGGTAATTCAAAAATCTTTGGAGTAAACATTGTTGAAGAAGATCCCACAAAATCAAAGAAAAGAAAGAAAGCATTTGGACCAAAGAGCAATCCTCCTAAGAAGAAATTTAATTAAAACTACTTCAATTGCGGCAGACGTGGTCATAAGGCTACTGAATGTCAAAGGCCCTAAGAAGTACAAAAAGAAGGATCGAGAAAATTTAGTTTAATCAAAATAAGAGGTGGACTATCTCTGTAAAATGATTTTAAAATACAACTTGGTTGGAAATTCAAGAGAATACTGGACAGATCAGGTGCCTCATGTCATGTTTGTGCCAACAAAGAATTATTTGCATCATAAACTCCAGCACCTGCACACTAGAAGTTTTTTTTGTAGCGAACTCTGATGCTGTAAAGGTGGAAGGAACTGAAAAGCTCCACTTTAAGATGAAATCGGGCTAGGTGGTGACTTTGAATAGGGTATTGTATGTTCCAGAATTACGAAAGAACTTATTTTCTATACAAGTTCTGGCCAAGTAGAATTCAGATGTGTATTTGTTTCTAATGAAGTTGTAGTGAGTAAGAATAAGATGTATGTAGGAAAAGGTTACCTCATGAGGGCCTATTTAAACTCAATGTGATTGCAGTTGATATAAATAAAAAAATTTCTTCTTCATATTGGCATCAGTTAAAATATTTATGGCATTAACGTTTGAGACACATCAATAAAAAAAATCTTTCAAAAACTTATTAACATAAATGATTTGCCTAAGTTTGAGTACAATTAGTCAAAATGTCAGGTTTGCGTTGAATCTAAGTATGCTAAGCATCCTTATAAGGAATTTCATACCCCTTAGAACTAATTCTGAGTGACATTTGTGACCTGAAGTCAACATCATCACGTGGGTGTGAAAAAAAATATTTCATAACTTTTATTGACTATTGCACCAGTTATTATTATGTCTATTTGCTAAATGGTAAGAATAAAACAATACATGCATTTAGGCAACATAAAACTGAAGTTGAAAATCATTTGGATAAAACGATCAAAATGATCAAGAAGTTAATAGTGATTAGAGGTGGAGAATATGAATATCTATTTGTAGAAATATAATTGAAAAATGAAATCATCCATCAAACTAGTGCTCATCAATCTCCTCAATCTAATGGAATCGCCGTAAAGAAAAATCAAACTTTAAAGGAAATGATAAATGTCTTATTTATAAGTAAGTTCAGGTTTACCATAAAACTTGTGGGGGGAGCTATCCTTATAGCGAATCGAATACTCAATAGAGTACCCCACAACAAGACACATCTTATTCCATATGAGAAATGGAAAGGTAGAAAACTCGCCTTGAAATATTTCAAAGGTGCTATCTCAAAGGTGCGAGTGTCTAGTCAAATTCCATGTTCCTATGCCTAAGAGGGTTAACATAGGGCATAAGACCTATGAATTGTGTATTCATTGGATATGTCAAAAAGTAAAAAATGTCGATTTTTAGTCTATAAGTGCCTACATACGAATATTCATGATGATACGGTAATGGAATCAGATAATGTTGAATTCTTTGAACATATCTATCCGTATAAAACTAGACTTGGGTCATCTAGTGAGGGGAATAAATGACCTCGAGAAAAACCAAAATAAAATGTACCTCATGAAGAGAGTCCAAGCCAAGTAAATGTCAAAGGACAACTACTTTATTTGGATTTGACTTTGTAACATTCCTTATTGAAAGTGAGACTCAAACACTCAAGGAAGCTATGTTGTCTACCGACTCAAACTCTCGGAAGGAGACTGTCAATAATGAAATTAAATCAATCTTAAGTATCATATTGGAAGATGGTCGATCTTCCTCCAGGAAACAAACATTTGGGTTCAAAATGAATTTTCAAAAAGAAGATGAAAGATGATGGAACAATTGACTAATATAAAACAAAAATTATTGTCAAAGGATTTAGACAAAAGAACAGTCTCGAGTATTTTGACACATACTCGCTAGTGATTAGGATTACATTAATTCGGATGTTAATTGACGTAGCTGCAATATATAGTCTTGAAATCCATCAAATGAATTTGTGAAAACCTCCTTATTAAATGGAGAGTTTGGAGGAGAGATTTACATGGAACAACCCGAGGGCTTCGTAGCTCCTTGTAAAGAAAAGAAAGTATGCAAACTTGTTAAGTCACTTTATGGACTAAAATAAGCACCAAAACAATGGCATGTAAAGTCTGATCAAACCATGTTGGAAAATGTATTGAAGATCAATGTCTCTACATTAAAAACGTTCCAACTGAGGAGGTCATTGTGTACATATATGTGGATGACATTGTTGATAACGAGCAAGGATATTGCTAATCTAAAAGCTACTAAGTGTATGCTCGCTAGAAAGTTTGATATGAAAGATCTAGGAGTTGTCGAATTGATATTGAAAATTAAGATTGATAAAACTCCTCGCGGTCTAGCATTGTCTCATTCTCATTATATTGGAAAGGTACTTGAAAAGTTTAAGTACTTGAATTTTAAAAGGACAAAGACCCCAATTGATATGAACCTTGATTTTGCTAAGAATAAAGGTGAAAGTCACACTCAATTGGATTATACCAGAGTATTGAGAAATCTGATGTATGTCATGAACTGTACATGACAAAACATAATCTGCGCTATAAGTAAACTGAGTCGATACACTACTAATCCTAATAAAAATCATTGGATTGGAATGAAGAGTGTTTTGGGGTACTTAGAGGACAGCCAAAACTATGCTTTGTAATACAATAAATTTTCAACAATTGTTGAAGGATATAATGATACGAATTGGATTGCTAGGTCAACTGAAATAAAATCCACAAATGGATATGTTTTCACTATTGATAGAGGAGCAATATCTTGAAAATCATCCAAACAAACATGTATAACTCTTTTTATAATGGATTCTGAATTCAACACCTTAGACAAGGTAGGTGAAGAAGTTGAATACTCTGCAGTTTCTTGAAGATATTCTGTGTTGCCCAATAAAGGCCCCTAATGCGATTACATGTGATAGTTCAAACTCGTCAATAATAGAGGATGAAACATTATGTATAAAGGGAAATACTGTTCAATACAATTGAGAAACAACTGTATTAGACAACTACCATCTAGTCAAATTATCACAATTGACTATGTAAAGTCAAATGATAATGTGTCGGATCCACTTATAAAAGGCCTAACTAGAGAGGGAGTTACGAGATCATCGTCGGGAATGATATTATAGTCGAGAAAAAGTCATCATAGTGATAATTTTACCTAGAAGACTGGAGATGCCAAGATCTAGGTTCAAGGAGATCACACAAAGCATAGATGATGGTTCAGCATTGTCAAAATTTCTTTTATGGTCCATTCTCATGATGAGACAATGTTTTGTAACTTGGATAGAGGCTTAAAGACTTTTTAATGGTTTCTAAGTTTGATACAGGGTATGCCAAGTAGTGTATCTACATGAAAATACATTTAGAAACCACCTATGTAAGTGTGAAGTATAAGTCTCTTCATGGAGAATTCGGTAAGGTCAGTTCTCTAAGCACTTATTAATCAAGATGTATTCATGGTTGAAACGAACAAAACAATGAGAACTAAAAATAGTTCAAGGGTTGATTTTGTGACCTATGTTTTCTAGGTATACATCAAAGCTCGACGATTCAAATATATCAAATCTATCAATTTGACCGAGTATATCTGATATATGTTCAGTACGAAAGTCCAAAGGGAAATCTACTTATCCAGATGTGATTAATCCTTACTTACGAGACACACAAATTTTTATGCATATACTTTAACAATAGACATTCCCCATTCATGTGGGATACTGTTGGATTTTAGCAAGGTGTGAATGATAAATAAGATTAAGATTGAAATATGTGGGGGAATTAATTTTGAGGGAAAATGAAAAGTTGTTTCAAATGGGAAGTCTTTGAACATGAAAAGTCATTTCTCCCATATTGGTAGAACAAAGGAAAAATATTTTTCTTATATTAGAAAACACTTTTTTTTAAAAACTTTTAATGGGTTAAGAAGAATGTGCTCCTTTGCGTCGTCGTTGCTCGCTCGACCTCGGTTCCGACTTTGGCTTCTGATTTGAATTTTGATTTGGCAAATGATATGATTGATGGATAATATTTTTGGGCAAAAATTATTTAATTAATTTTCTTTTTCTTATAAATTAATTCACAATGTTAATTATTAATTAACAGAAGTAATTTTGCATGACATAATTATTTAAAAATTTGTGTGCAACGGTAAAGTCGTTTTAAAGGGATGTTCCTTCTGAACAAACAATATTTTTCCCCAAGGACACAACATTCTGGAAAGACACGTTTAAGCAGATGTATTAACACTAATTTTTTTTAACAGACACGTTTCTTGCTGCAATTGACTATAAATAGAGAGTTTTTTTTTTCGTTTTTAGACATTAAAATTTTTCTCTCTTAAGCATACATTTTTTTTCAAATAAAATTGTCGATCGATGAGTTTGTCTGTGCTCTTGTTGTTGTTCTTGCGTTCCCTGAAATTATTGAAGTTTGAGGTACCGCTAATTCTCTACTATTTAATCTGTTTTATCTTTGGAGAATTTGATCTACAACGTCGGATACTTGAGGGAATTTATTTTTTAAGGAAACACAATAAATTTTGTGAACTCAAATTATTTATTTTCTGTCTATTTTATCTTTTTCTGTTTCTGCTTTTCATAGCCTAAATGCAGGAGATATCACTTATTATGTGAAGTGGTCATGTTGCACCAACTATATTTCATATAAAAAGTATTGACACACCACACCATTGTGTCCACGTTTTACATATTTTTGCTAACGCATCCGGCGTGGGGGGGCATAAAATTATTGAAATTGCAATTTTTCTTTTCTTAGGGGACCCTATTTCACTATTTAAGATTTTTTTAGTTGAAAAGATTAAACTTTGAGAATCTTTTATAAAAGGGTACAAGAAATTATTTTTAATTATATGCTACTTATCCTCACCATGAAATGGAAAAGAACATTAAATTTTCACTAAACGTTAATTGAATAGGGATGTGTGGGAGACTGGGAGTAGGTGAATACTTTTCTGAGTTCTTTATATAATAAGCTCATCTTGTTCACTTCTCTTCATCTCATCTTTTGACTTTTTATTTTCTACTTAGTGAACAAAAAAGCTCAGTTATTTTTTTCATAAATCAGCCCCCCCTTTTTTAAATCTTTTTCCTCATTAGTTCTTTTAATAAATATATTATTAAATTTTAAAAGATTTTCTTGCCCCTATCCCATTTTTTTTGCAAATTAAAAAGATGAAATATTATATATATATATATATATATGAGAGAGAGATCTTAAATGGAGTATAATAATTGTGATTTACGCGTTGTTGTAAGAAGTTATAATATTAATGGACCTAAGGATGTATAGATCCTATAATTTAGGTATGATGACTTTTAAAATTGATGATTGGAATACTTTTGATAAAAAATCCATTTCTGGACATGCCTAGTTTTAATAGATTATTTGAAATTTTTTCTATAGATTTTTCAGTTCCTCGCAAGAGAAAAATTAGACGACCATGTCATAATCATGGACCAAAACGGTAATCAAGCGATGTACTTACATCTCATTTAACCAACTCAATTTAGTCAACAAACCAGTCTTCCTCCATTACCAACAAAGATAAAGCGTATGCCAAAAATAACTACAACACCACAAGAATCAATTGATCGACAACAATTTGAAAAATAAGATGACCATGTCGTCTAATGATGAACCAAAATAACAATCAAGAGATGTACTTACATCCCTTTTTATCAATTCAATTTGCGCACGCCAACAAGGCCTCTTCCTCACATTACACACTCGCTGCTGTGAAAATACTATCTGCTGAACAACACATTAGTAACAACCACAAGAATTAATCGATCTACAACAACTTAAAAGATCAGATGAACAAGTCATTATCATGTATCAGAATGATAACCAACAGATGTACTTGCATCCCATTCAGCCCCACTCATTTAGACTCTACATCTCTTCTTTGTCCTCCATTACACACACACACCTTAAACATGGTGCACACAACAATAACTACAACATCACAAGAATTGATTGATCTACATCAACAATATGTGATGCACATGCAGGATCAAGTTTATCCTAATTTCTCTATGCCCATAAAAAGATTTGATTGAACCTGACAATCAACACATGTTGATGCAGGATCACGTTGTCATCCTATTTCTCTATGCCCATATAACATAAAGGATTCTCTGATACAAACCTATGTAAAGGTAATTGCTTCCTCTTTTACATTTTTAGTGTGCGTGTTTACAATTTTTATTAGCGAAAATGTATAAGTACCAGTCCTCAGCCTATGCTTTGAAATTTCAGAGACGCATTTATACATAACTAAGGTTCTATTACCTCCATGGAACTATTATAAGTAATTTTTCTAGCGTCTTTTTCGGCCGTCGTGACAATGAGCTTGAAAAAAGTCATCAGCATTGGGCCCCACCGATAGGGCCACTATAGGCCAAAAAGGGATAGAAAATTATATACATAAATTCAGGGATAATAGGACATTAGTATAATATAAGTGTTTATCTGAAATTTCGAGCATAAATTGAAGGGTACTTATACATTATCTCTTTTTATTATAGTACTTTTAATTTGATTTTCAGAAAAAATCAATCAACAAGAGTTATGTATAAAGTGTTGCAAGAGAAACTCGATGATAAATTGACATGGTATAAGTATCGCTAGAAGTCAATCAAAGGTTTTCCATTCCCGAGGTTTGCGCTCTTCATCATTTTTTCATATCGTAGAATTTTTTTTTCAATTCTCAATTTTTGTGATAAAAAGTTGAAAATTATTATGTTAGAAATGTAGACACATGCAAATATTTGACCATGCTAAACTTTTACTTAGCAAACAAAAAATCCATATTTATATGATATACAAACTTTGCATAATTGCGCTCCAAAGCAAACATAACAAATTATAATCGCTATCCATATACAAGTGTATAATTCGCTGTCCCTAAATTGTATAATCGCTTGCCTAATTGTATATTAGTGGCCGAATTGTATCATTTCCGCTGCCCTATTTCGCGTTCAATTGTATAATTAGCTTTGCCTCATTGAAGTCAAATTAAATGTATGTATATTGATAATTATAATGTAAGCAGAAGATAGTTTTTCTCCGCTTTATACAAAACAGAAACACCATATATACCCTTCTCTCCTGTGTTAAAGCTAGAAAATTGTATTTCACGGCAATTGTATAATTCACATTGTATAATTCTGGGCCTTTTTCTCTGCAATTTTGAAGTAAAATGTTGTGTAAATATATAATTAAGTGTATAACACGAAGATATAACATTTTGCATGTGGGTATCGTACCATTTTCCCTCTCCACTTATATACAAAACAGAAACATATTATACACGATCCTGTGTTATAAGCGGAGAGGCCAGAATGGGAGAAGTGGCGACGGAACTTTCTGGGAGAGAGACGCCTGGCAAATTTTGTCAACGTTTGCTATGGAGTCCCAATATAAAATCAAACCTAGCTATTCCTTTAATTTTAGGTTATAGTTTGCTATTATATACAATTTTCACCCATTATTATTTTTGTATATGATATATGAGGAACTACTTTAAGTGTATTTACACTCCTCGATCCTGCGCAGCAAAGAAAAAAGGAAAAATTATTTGGATAAATTCTTTTAATAATAATTATTAAATAATATTTTTATTTAGTACCATTTAATAGCTTACATGTCAATCTGCAATATATCTTACAAGTGAATTAAGTATGCAATTTATACGTATTATACCTACTTTTAAAAATATATTGTGTTTGTTTGGTAAGAAATTGACACATTGTATTATAAGTGTATTAAAATATGTAATGAATATATTATCCATAATAAATTGTATTATATGTGAATAATTAATTATTTTTTTGTAATATGAATTAAAAATATATTATAAATGTATTGAAAGTGAAAAAAAATATTCTTGCTGTAAATGACAAATATTTTTATTTATAATATATTTATGTAAGTTTTCGAAGAAAATAATTGAGAAAAGCCCAAAGAATGAAAATTATTTTTGGTGTCCTACTTTGGTGAACACAATTATGCATGATCCGCCTACATATAGTAGATCTCTTGCTTTCAGCATCAGTAATTCCAATACAAACATCCAAAAAGCATAAATATTATGACCAAAACATTAAACTTGAATGCATCATCGTCCTTGTCCAAACTTGCTAAGCGTTCCAAAGTTGATACCTCTTCAATCATATCCCAACTACATCTATACTTGAAATCGAGAGCAATAATGAAATGATTGCTGCTGTCATGGAAAATAAAAGCGATGGTGAAGAGGAAGAGAACGTGTATAACAGTATTTTCATGGGGTTTGAAGAACTCCAAGGATTTTTGTGTCCATCTTATATGGATGAAATGAACAAGAGGAAATGATCTTGTTTTCTCCCTCTCCACCAACACTATTCTCTGTTCCCCTCTAATCCATATTTGTTTTTTTTTTTTAGGTGAAGTGTGTTTGTTGGATAGAATTTTATATTTACTTGGTTTGTATGTTTTAACCATGTCATGAAATGCGGCGCTTCTCTACATAACTACATATGAACCCTATTCAGTTTCATTATTTTTTGTTCTTCTTTAATGTGGGAATCTTGTTGTAACGAACCTGTTTAGTCCCGTTTGAGTATAAGAAGTTTAATTTCTGGTATAACTGTCTGGTCGACGGAATCTCACTGACGGACCGTCAATGGACTCCGACGGACCGTCTGAGGGTGTCTCGTTCCAAAACAACTATATCGAAAATTTGAGTACTGAGAATCGCCTCTCTAAACGTTACGACGATGGGCAGGACGGACCTCGTTGGCACGACGGACCGTCAATAAAATCTTTCCACAAATAACTCTCTGAACTTTGTGACTGATAGCCATTAACGACGCGTCAGAGTCCGTGACGGACCGTCACATTGCTGCGTACCCTGACTGGGTCGGATTTCTGTTAAACTTCGGAGCAAAGCGTGTAGTGGCAATCTCCGCCCTCTGCATATATGTCCCGCGCCATTCTACGCTTTTCCCCTTTCGCACTCCGTATTTACAGCCCTCTCTTGCAGCCCGCTGCATCGCACCTCCTATCGTGGGGAGAACTGATGCTTGGTTTCACGTTGGCTGTTTCTTTTAATTTTGCCTCAACTCTCACTCAGGGAACACGGCATAAATTGGTTTGGGTGACATTAAACTGCCCCCGCTTCGTCGGGGGTTCGGTAGTGGGCGTACAGCGTTTTTTGATGTCCGTCGCAAGAAGTAACGCATAAACAGGAAATCTTTAATTTGGGGGCCCCGGCGGGACGTTAGTTGAACACTCTAGAAACCCTATTACTGGTTCGGAAGTTAAGTTGCCGGGGGTCGGGATTAGGAGCATAGTTCGTGTCTCCTCTTTCCCGCCAGGGCGTTGTGGATTATTCAGCCTTCATAATTATAAATTAGTGGATAATGTTAATAATTCCAATTACGTGGGGGTTAAAGGGATAACCTTGAAATAAAAAGTGAGTTATTATTTTATTCATCATCTTTTATATACTTTAATTATTCGACAATTAGGGTAAAAGGAAAAAGGGTTTGAATAAGAAAAATATAAAGAACAGAGAGTGAACGACGTAGAGCGAGACGAACGAAGAGACAGCCAGGATTTGGATAAGTAGTTGATCGAGTCACGATTCTTCGTGGAGGTAGGGTTATGGTTTATCTATTTCATAGTAACTCTTAATAACGAATGTCGCCATTGTATGGTAGTATGTAAGTCTTCTATATGCTTAATTGTATCTTGCATGATTGATTATGTAATTGTAGTGGGTGGAAAGAATGAGGCTGTGAATCGTTAAAACCTTAAATCCACTCTGTAATGATGATGTCTTTTTATAAAAACGGCTTATGAACTCAAAAGAATGAGGGTATGGATCGGGTGTCCCACTTTCCGACCCAGATAGTATAGATCGGCCGTGTCACGTTTCCGACACCAGATAGTAACGAGGGATCGAGTGTCAGTTCCGACAACGCAGGTATAGTAGGGGATTCAGAGTGTCCACGTTCCGACAACCCTGATAGTAGGGGGATCAGAGTGTCCACGTTCCGACAGGCCAAGGACGAAATAGTAGAGGCCGAATTTCGGAAAATGGTCCACGTTCCGACACAGAAGCAAAGAGAAGAGATCTTGAATTATGCTATATACAAACCATTTGAAGCAACCATTCTTATGTGAGTATGGTGTGGATGTCTGAGAGTCCTCATATATGTGTTTGGTTTTGTTTGTTGCAAATGATCTTACTACTTATGTTTGCACTCCCCTGTAAGTATTTGGTTGGTTTTATGTTATTTATCCGATATATAATTGCTTTCTTCTTTTGAGTGTGGCGTGATACCGTACTCATACTTTGTTTTTGTCTGCCCTTACTTGTAATTTGTTTTTCTTTGTTATTTGTGGAGTGCAGCAAACGTGTTATCAGTCACTTCAACCTCTCCTCTCTACATGAGAGTGGTCGCACCGCCCAGGGGGGAGACTCTCTAAACCGTCTCACACACACAACTTCCGAGTGTGAATCAGATTTCAGTTGAGTCTGTTTGTTCCTAGCTCGGAGCTGGATTCTCTCTCATTTACGTCCTGATCCTTGAAGTTCGGCATGGACCTAGCCCATTCATTTATTTTAGTTTCTTAGATACTCCAATTTAGTAATTTTCATGGATAGACCGTTCTTGTGGTGATGACTTCCAGATTTTGGAAATATAGTCTTAAATTTTGAAGTTAGTAGGTAATTGGTTTTATTAATGAAGTTTTAAGTCTTCCCATTATATCTGTTTATTCGGTTTAATATGTACGGAAATTGGATTAGATTGGTTGGTTCGCTCACATAGGAGAAAAATGTGGGTGCCGACTCCGGCTGCGTTTTGGGTCGTGACAAACGGTTTGGTAATCAGAGCATTATGTTCGTTGGTCTCATTACACATAACGATCTAGTAGAGTCTTGAGAAAAGGTAGGGGACGCCTTTACTTTTCTTTTAGAGCTATAAGGACTTTAGAAAAATTCCATTTCCTTCCTCTTTCTTTCGTGCTATTACTGGATCCATTTGGGTATCTAGGTGATATAATTGGTATCTGACCATTCCATTCACTTTCACTCTATTTCCGTCAGATTGTTAAACTAGGAGCAACAACTGCGCCAACAACCAACAAACACGCGGCAAGACAAAATGGCGCCTGAGCCAGCCGACTTGGGATGTAGCTCGAAGAGGAGCATATAAAGAAGTCCGTGGTAAGGGTCGCGGGAGACGTGTCCTCCTAGAGGAATGAGGACAAGCACCTGGCCCAGCTATACTAAGGGTCGGTGACATCCTCCACCGACTGATGAGGTAGCAAGAGAGGGGGTGAGGAAGGGGAAAATGAACAAGTGCAGAATGAGGATTACCGACCGACCCCCTCTACCCCAGATTATTAACCAGGTTCTTGCTTATCTATATCGGTTTATCAGATCAAGGCCACAGACACCTCTTGTGTTTTTTGCAACCGCACCTCAGGTTCCGAGAGTTAACATCCGCTGCTGTGGCTCCCCGCATGGATGCCCATGCCCATTGGAAATGAGCACGTTCCCACGGCTCGTTGACTACAGACCCTATAATGACGAGTAATCAACATGAGCTTTCGTTAAATTTCTGAAGTTGAAACCTCCAGTCTTCAAGGGTGTGAATCTGACGGATTCCTATTATTTGTGTTTGATGTCATTATTTGCTACAAATAATCTGGGCATAGTAGACGATTTTTGGTTGTTGAGTTTGTGACCTATTAGTTTCAAGGGAACGCCAAAATTGGTGCCGTCATATGTTAGTGTCAACCAGCACAAGACAGCCCCCCGCCCCACCCAACCTATGACTTGGGCATCATCTCGACTTGTTTTTATGGAGAATTATATACCCCCGGAACTTTGAGGGATAGGAAGGAGAGATGAGTTCATAAGCCTAAGCAAGGCAGATGTTCCGGTATACTGCTTTTCATGTGTCTATCTGAAAAGATACCATGGGCGTGGAACTACATCATTCTTGGGATTCATTGTTCTTCTTGATGAAGAAGGTTGTCTTATAGTAGAGTCCTTTTGCCGATTCTGGATAGAGGAAGATCCACAAGTTTGAGAATCAAGGATACATTGCACTCCATCAAGTTCAATGGAGAATCGACCAGGTGAAGAGCACAACTTGTGGGAGAAATGGGCTGATATGTCAAGAAAAATACCACAACCCAGGTTTACAGATTCAGGTACTCCTTTTCCCGCCCTTTTTTTCTTCTTGTGATCGTTCTAGGACGAACGATGGGTTAAATTGATTCTATTGTAACGACCTGTTTAGTCTCTTTTGAGCAGATAGAGTTTATTTCTGGTAATAATGTCTAGGTCGACGGATCCCACTACGACCGTCACAAATCTTTCCACAGAATTAACTCTCCTGAACTTTGTGGGGACGGATACCATACGGGACCCGTCAGAGTCGTGACGGCCGTCACACAGGCCTTGCGTAACGCTGACTGGGTCGGATTTCTGTTAAAAGCTTTTAAGGGCTTTTTATGGACCTATTCTGGCTCAATCAAATATAAAGTTAGTGGATTAATAACTAATAATTCAATTACGTGGGGGTTAAAGGAGATAAACCTTGCAATAAAAGTTGGTTAATTTTATCATCTTTTAATACTAATTATATGACAATTAGGATAAAAAAAAAAGGGTTTGAATAGAAAAATATAAAAAGACAGAGAGGAACGAGCGGGAGAGAGAGAATAAACGAAGAGAGAGAAAGTGATTTGGAGAAGTAGATTGATCGATCACATTCTTTCGTGGAGGTAGGTTATGGTTTTGCTATTTCAAGTAAACTCTTCATGCGAATGATATGTATTGGGTAGTATTATAAAGTCTTCGATTGCTTAATTGTAATGCGTGCCTTATGTGATTATGTATGGTAGTGGGTTGGAAAAGATGATGCTGTTAATCTTAACCATTAAATCCCCTTTTGTTAATGATGATCCTTGTATAAAAAAAGGCCTTGATGAAACTAAAAAAGAATGAGGGTAATGGTCGTGTGTCACTTCGACACCAGGATAGTAGGGATCGAGTGTCACGTTCCGACACCAAGGATAGTAGAGATGCGGAGTGTCACAGTCCCGACACCACATGATAGTAGGGGATTGCGGAGTGTCACCGTTCCGACACCAGGCTAGTAGGGGATCGGATGTCCACGTTCCGAGACCTGATAGTAGTTGGGGATCGAAGTGTCACGTTCCGACAGCAAAAAGAACAAGAGAATGATCTTGAATTATGCTAATATACACCATTTGAGAACCTAATTCTTAAAGTGAGTATGGTGTGGAGGCTTGAGTCTCATAGATTTTGTATAGGTGTTGTTGGCAAATGATTTCTTCTACATATACTTGTTGCTATCACCTGTTAAGTAATTTGATTGGTTTTATGTTATTATCGCGATATATATTGCTTTCTATTTTGAGTTGGCCGCTGATCCCTACTCAGTACTTGTGTTTGTACTGAACCCCTACTGTATTTGTTTTTCTTTGTTCTTTGTGGAGTGCGCAAAACGTGTTATCGCTTCAACCGTCCCTCAACTCGAGCCAGTCTTCATCCCACGTCATATTCAGCGGTTGATCTTTTGTTCCTAGCTTCGGACTGATTCTCTCTCATTTACGTCCTGATGCTTGAAGTTCTGCATGGACTACGTTCATGTTTTTTATGCTTCTTAATACGCTTAGATTTAATATTTGCGGATAGATGTGCTTGTGGTGATGACTTTCCAGATTTTTGGAATATAATATTAAATTTAGAAGTTATTTATTGGTTATATTAATGAGTTTTAAAGTCTTTCCGCATTATATTCTGTTTATTATGGTTTGAAATCGTGGTAAGAAATTGGGATAGATTGGTTGGGTTTTCAAACAGGAGGGGCTCACCTAGGAGAATAAATGTGGGTGCCCTCTCGCGACTGTTTTGGGTTCGGTTTTTTTTTTTTTGACACTTGTCCCTCTTGTATAAGTGTGTTTTATTTTTTCAAATTTTCTTTTTGGTTAAGAAAAATCACCTGTTTTAAAACTCAGGTTATTCATTAAATCATACAAAATACTAGAATATCACAATCAATTTTAGAAGTTCTTTTTTTTTATATATATATTTAAACATTATTAAAGACATTATTAGGTTTTTAAAAAAAAGTAACAAAAAGAACATAAAAATGAATCACGTTGAAAAAATGAAGATATTCATATAAATATCATGATTAAAATCATTAATTCAATCTAAGATATAGGTGCGTTTTATTTATGCAATCATCAATCACGTTGAAGGAATTTTCACACTTAAAAATCAATTATATGTTCTTGTTGATCTATTTTACTCTACATCATCAATGATTTATAAATATCTCAAGTATTTTGATTTACTTATTCCTATTTTTTTTTCTTTTGCTATAGGACACTTTTATAGTCGTTATCCATCTTTGAGCAAAAAAACATGGGTCAAATATATAATTATAAGTATAGGGATTAACGAAATTTTGTGGTCTTTAATGTTGCTAGGATTAACATTGAATGCGATATCTACGTATAATCTATTACAAATTCTAATTAGGGAAAATTATATAAAATAATTAATTATTAATTCAAATTAAATTGTTATAATCACAATTTCATTAAATTTTAATTTATAACAAACACTTTGATAGAATATATGCCTTCACTTAACAGAATAATGGACCAGGTCCCTTACTACACAACTGATGAGTAAAACAGAAATTTAGATGCAGTTAAATCAACACCAATGATTTACGTAACACCTCCTTGCTTAAGGGAGTAAAAAACCATTACCTATTTTTACAAGATTTCAATCGTTACACACTAAAATCTTCAAAGCAAAAGTAAACAACGATTACAAAACAAATTAGAAAATTTTTTTAATCTCACGTTTAAGCAATAGTCCTATTGCTTAACAGCCTAAGTAGAAACCAACTTAACCCACTAAGCTATCCCAACTTGGGACAACCTAAATTTTACACTACCACGATTCTTATAGTTTTCAGGAATGTTTACAATATAAGAAACGAGAGAATATATCTTAAACAGCCACACCTACAGCCCCAGGATTTTTTGCTGTCTTGGAATAATTTTCTTCCTTTTGTTTTCTAGCAGCCTTTGCCAATGTTCTTCTTGAAAAGTTCTATGTCAAGTTTCAAAAACTACAAAGATGTGTAGGAAATTGTCTATTAATATGGGACAAGTCCAACTTCCGTAACTCTTTGCATTGGTTGGAGTAAGGTCCTCACTTTCGGACACCATCGGAAATGGTGTACCTACTTTCCTGTAACCGTCGCCAGCTGGCAGTCAAATGACTCCTCACAATAGAGTCTGGTACTCTACAAGTCCCTGGTTTTGTTTCAATCTTCAACACTCACATAAGAATCTGGTACATTTTACAAGTCCCTAAGTTTTCAACTCCATCACAACTGGCAAATAACATTTTCCCCCTTTTTTGATGATGAACGAAACAATAGTCAGAGATCCTCTCCAAGTTTGTTCCCCTTAGGACTATATCCCCCCTCACTTTGTTCCCCCTCACTGTAACAATCATTTACTACTACCAATTTTACTTCCCCTTTTGGCATCAATAAAAAGGATATCATAAACCAATGATGTCCAACACAGCAACACTGAATAAGACCAAAGCTAATAGCAACCATCAGAAAAAGAGGATTCACAAAGGATTATAATCAACAACAGAGAATAAGGTTAACCAGCCATCCATTATCCATTTTGATACATTAAGTTAAACTGATAACCAAAAACATCAACATTAAGCCCACAAAAAGAAGAAACAAGGAGAATTTTTTAACAGGCAGGAAGAGAGAGGTAATGAGACAAGGACTGGATGATAAGAGTGAGTCGGGCATTGACAACATCATTCTTTTATATGCTTCTCCTGTACGGCATGTAGTCTTGCCTTCAACTCTGCATCTCTCTCATCCAGATCTTGTACCCACGGAAGAACCGAGGTCCTCATTCTGTGCATAAGTAGTTCTTCTTTGAGTAATGAGACAATTTTTGGCTTCTTTACCACTCACGCACAGTAAGATCCTCAACCTCATGCTTTGAGTTGATCCAATATTCGAGTAGTTGAGCATTTTGCTCTTGGGGGGGGGGGGGGGATTGTCTCCCCTTCATCCACTCCGCACTCGACCAGGGTACTCTCAGAATAGTTTGTTCATCATCAACCGTCCCAACCTTTCCAACATCTGAGAGTGAATTTGAAAGTGCTTGAATACTTCGTTGAGACTTATCCGTATCCCATTCCCATGAATACTTTCCTCTCGATGACTGGTTTTGTAGTATGCTCCAGCATATCCTGGGAGATTCATGGCTTCGAAGCTACACAAACATCCTCCATCACAACAAGTCGCAATAAGTTTGCCGAGTCCCTTTTCAGTGCCGAGGAAGGATAACTTTTTGATGAACTCGCAAACCAACTGGTAACTCCGCTCTCATGATCTTCTTATAAATCCCAGCAACCTTGTTTGTGGGTATCTTAAAATCAAGCAAACAAACTCCGTAAAGCAAGTTTCCTTCACAGCACAACCGGGTCCCCTCTCTTACGCACCCTGAGAATATTTGCTCACATATACCCGACTCTAGATGTACAACAATGTCATTGACCCGTTTGAGGATACTCCCCATCTTCCTTGATTGAACATTATAATAGAATTCGTGCACTTCTTCTTCATAGAGTATGGGTGATTTTCTGTTTGAACAATGTACCATGATTAAATGTTCAATTCAACCAGATCATAAGAGAGTCCAATGCCGGGAAGGATTTATGTATTCCATACAAAACTCTCCGCCAAGACGGCTGCTTTCTCAGGTTGTCAACCCTTCCTGCATTTGACATTCTATCACACTTTCTTTGGCAACCAGGTCCCTGGATCTCTTTCTTTTTCCTATAGAATTTTTCTTTTTGGATTTTGTGTTTTTCACCTTCTCCGAAAAACCTTCCCCCTTTTTCTTTCCTGACCTTTCTTTTTATTTTGCTTTTCAACTTCCTCAACAGACAACAACAACATCAGAGACTGCATTTTGAAGTTTGAATACATTAAGGTTCTGGTACTTTAATTGCAGCAGTAGAACGTGCACTGGCCTTCCAAGGCAGCACCATCAATCTTTGAGCAGCAGACCTATGGTGAGGTTCTTATCCTATTAGGGGCATCTTACAACCTTCTCTTTTCCCTTTCCTAGACATTTTCCACTCTCCGTCGTCGCTAAAAACCTCCATTTAGGATTTCCTCCTCACTTTTCAGAGCCTGAAGAGAGGAAGAAGGATACCTTCCAATGTCAGGGGTGGGTGTGTTATCAAAAATGGGTTGAGTAGTGCCCTTACCTCTTCCCTCTGCAAAGCTTCAGTTTGCTCAGCCCTTTTTCCTCTTCTCGCACTCTATCCAACTCTCAATAAACTAATTCTTCACTTGCTGCCACAGGAGATTAGACTCAAATGTCTTATGCTTAGCAGATCTCCCTCAAAAGATAAACTAAGGCAACATTTCTTGCAAGGACCAGTCCAGTAGCAAGCATTGTTGTATATCTATGGAGTAGAACAGATTGTCAGGTGTATATTTCTGAGAACTAGAAGGGACATTGGATCTGGAACTGGATAAAGAGATTCTATGTTCTTCAGTGAAATCGTTTCCAAATTCTAAGAGAAATAGAGAAAATTGGGGGAAAGTAGGTGTAAGTTTATTTTCTACGTGGCATGAGTGGAACTATTTTAGCTTATGTGGCATGTCATGTGATATGCACATGGCATTTAACACTTCCTGTTAATGAGAAGGATATTTTTGACCCTATAGTTTGAGGGGAAGGGTATATTTGAGCCGAAATATAATTCAAGGACATATTTGAGCTATTTCAAATAGTTCAAAGGTATTTTTGATCCTTTTCCAATAAAATAATCAGAACCCTCTAAAAATAATTTAATATTGCTAATAACGAAAAAAGACAGTCACGAAAAAAAACAAGAAATTAACAAAAAGCATATAAAAAAAAAGAAAAAAAAATTCAACAAATTTTTTTTATCAAAGAATTAACTTTTAAAACAAGATAAACGAACCTATTGTATCCAAAGTAATTACATTACTGTTACAAAATCTAAATCGACACAAAAAATAAAAATAAAAAAGGCATAAAAACAAACCAGTAATATCATCATTCACTGTGTTGAATCAATATTGATGACAATTCATTTTTGTATTATCAAATTAACAATAATAAAAATGGTGAAGATAGCCAAAAAAAAATGGAAAGCAGAGAGGAAAAGTACTGATAATTGTGATAACAATCAATTAAACGATAATTAAGAAATTTAAACGGAATGAGAGATATTTTAGGGATTCTCTCTTAATAATGGAACAAATATCTCCTACTATTATTTCTTTAATTCATATTTTTTTAAATACAAAAATTTAATAATTTGTTAGATAAGCTTAGAATTCAACGTGGAAAACTAGAAAGTGTTAGGTCTAGTAAGAGTAATTTCCTAGATAGTTTGTATCACTTATGTTTATATTACGATTAGAATATCACTCGATTTTGTCTATTCTTTTAAAATATATTTGACACAAAATAATATTTTTTTTCTCCTAGAAAGTGTTAGGTCTAGTAAGAGTGATTTTAGGGAATACTCCACAAAATGGAATGTAGACATAATCTTCAAATTAGAAAAAGAAAAGTTCAACCATAAAAAATTTATAATAATTATTTAAAATATTAATTAAAAAACTTATAGTAAAATATAATAATTGTCATAAAAAATTAAAAAACTTCCTTTTTTAAAAATAGTTAAAACAATTAATTATTAGTTAGTTGTAAAAATAAATAATGTGATATGACATCCTAATAGGAGAGAGAGAACGTATTTTTTATCTTAACTATATTTTGAGGAAAATGGGCAAAGTTGGGTGATATTGTGGCACGACCCAAAAATGGACGTGATGACACTCGTCTTATCCCACCAAGACAAGTCAGCCTAAAACTAACTCAACAACATTACAATAAACGTGCGAAAATAAATATACGTACACTTAATAAAAAATTCACCCCCCCGCTGGTAGTGCGATGTGTACAATCCTCTAACGTCATTACATGACTGGATTCAAAAGAAAAACTGAGTCTCAATAACTGTTTCTATTCTAGAATAGAACAAGATCATAATTATTGAAAAGAAAGTCTGCGAGATTGAAACACTACCATCACAAATTTCCAAGACGCACATCGTAAAAGAAAAGAATGACAAGTACAACAAAATTCAGGCTCATAACCTACCAAATTTTGTAGTAGCAAGGGGTGAAAGTGACAAAACCACACAGGACTTAGCGTAAACCTCTAAACACAAGCGTAAGGGATAAACTACCAGGTACTCATAACCACCCCATACCGAACCTCACAACTACAACCGGTCATTAAAATCAACCCAACCACAGCTCACAGCTCTCTTATCATTACGCGTACACACTATGAGCTCAACAACAAGACCTTCGAAAAAATTACATTCCTCAATAACAACACTTCAACCATATTAACATATCCTCAACAACAATACTGCAACAATTATTATCTGCAATTATAAGCTCAGTTGATCCAATCACAATTCCGCAGAAGTGCACTCAGAAGATCATCCAAATATATCCTATCTTTCATTGAACGTTTTCTGTACCCTCACCATGTCTATATATCAATAATGCTTACCTCCGCCTTTAGTGCCAAAAGCAATGTTCAAAGTGATATTCCAGTCATTTTTCATTCCTGCACCTAGTGATACCCACACCGATATCTCTCAGTTCGGGACCCTGGGGGGACATCACTCGGCTACCCAGGCAATTCTGTCGTGCCGCACCGACACGACCCGCGCTCATAGTACCATCACGGGCGCGCGATAACGTCCCTCGAAATTCATATCCATCGGTCGGCGCGCGATACGTCCCTCAAATGGTACATCCTCTAAGTACTCAGTCTTTCAATCACATAACACTTGTCACAACCAATGCCTCAGAATATGCAGATACAAGATCCTACAAATAATGGAGGAGATGACCATTTTGAATAACATTGCACAGTTTCACAACCACACAAACATGAAATCACATCAAAATGATTACACAAGAAGTCCCTCAACAACCCTTTCACAACACATCTACATTAAATTAATCAGATCACAATTGCCTTTGTTATCTTCTTTTTTTTCATCATTAGAAATAATCAATGTGGACAAGTAAACCATCACCAATCCCGTAACTCCCAACTCGACCACAAGGAATTACACGCAGTTTCATGCACTTATAACAAGAGTTTAGAAACTCCACTTGCATCAACTAGTCGAACAATCACTCTTGACTTGAGCTCTTCCTAGTTCGTTGGACTTCCACCTCAAAGCAATCTAATTCATATTATTAGTCATAATAAGTTTTTGAACCTAACAAATCAAGTTAACTATAGGTCTAGTCCTAAACACAACACAAGCTCAATCAGATATGTAATCGAGCTCGTAATATTGATGTCAATTAAGAATGTCACCCTCATATTTCAAATTTCAAGCTGGGTTTACTTCCCTTTTTCCAATATCTAATCTAATGTATCTCATATACATATAAATGCCCTTAATATTTAATTACATATCTCATATCCAAAACTTGAATTATAACTGATAGCTATAAGAAAATTGTGAAACCAAACCAACCCATAACCATTATGCATACGTATGGACAATAGTATAACATATTATTAGACAAATATCAATAGATTATTACTTCAACAATTCCTAACTACTATCTAATGACAATCATTGACTTGGACTAGCATGCTTTTGCAATAATTCTACAAGTTCATCAGTTGGTAATAGAAACACAAATCCTTGTCCTTGATTCACAACTTTTGTGAATATCTTCTCTCACATTTAGGCATATAGCCTTTTAATTTTGTTAAGGTATCACACACATTATTACCATGTGCAGATCACAACATACTCTTTAGGAACATACATATACTATTAAAAGCTTGATTTATTTCTGTATTGCAATCCTAAATGTATAACTTCCTTAGTCCTCACCCACTAACCACCTAGTCATACCATGGAACATTAACCCACAAATAAAAAAATACGATCTTAACCAATTTTAAAATCATTGATAAAACCACTTCAAACATTTAACCCCCTTGGTGTTAATGATTTCATAAATAATTGTACAAAAATTTCAACCCAATTAGAAAGATCGAATTTCTTACCTGATATAACACATCCACGTTTGCCTCTCTTCTTCTTTTTTTTTTACACACACTGGCGTGAAGTTTCTTTTTTTTTTAAAGTTATTATTTTCGTGACTGTTGCTGCTAACAACAACAGCAACTTTTAAACGCATTTTTTTTCCTTTTCCATCAATTGGGCTTAGCCTTTAATTTTTTAGGATAAGTGTATATCATAGCAACTATAACCTAAAATAAATGAGTACCATTTGATTTAATTTTGTGCTCCATAGCAAACGTTAGCCAACGTTTGCCAGTCGCCCTCTCTCCCAAAAATCATCCTTGCCACTTCTTCCCATTTCGCTCTCGCTCACTCCGTCTCTGCTTCGCCTCTCCTCCTTATACACAGAGTGTATAATGTTTTTTTCCTATTCAAAAAATGATCTCGTGCTATCCACTGAATTATAACAATTTACAAACATTTTCTTTTTACTTCAATTCAATTTGACAAATGTTAAATTTTATACAAATATTGCAGCGAAAAAGCCAATGAATTATACATTGTGATTATACAATTGCAGTGAAATACAATTTTCTCTCACTTTACAATAGAACGTGTATTATATCGTGTTTCTGTTTTTGTAATAAATCGAGAGAAAAACATATTCTTCTTCCGATATCACTTATGTTATGCATCATACATAATTTTACTTTGATTCAATTGTTGCAAACAAATTTTATATAAATATTAACATCGAATTATACATTGTCATTATACATTGTGCAAGGAAAATAGGAGAATCGAATTATACAATTGCCGGCGAAATCGGCAGCAAAATTATACAATTTAAGGCTAGTGAATTATACAATTGTATATGATAAACGCTAATATAGCAGTTTTATGTTTGGCTATGGAGCGCAATTATGCAAACTTTGCTATAGCATACAAATATAATTTTTTTTGTTTTGCTATATGTGAAAGTTTCCCTTTTTTTATTAGTTATTATTATTTTCTTATTAATTATTTTTTTTTCTTAAAATTAAGTACATTATTTCCTTTTATATTATTTATAAAACTTTCATTAACTCTTAAATTTATTTTAAAATTTGGTAGCCGCACTCATTTCCACAAAGTCATAAATTATTTACTAAAATACTAATAATTAAATTTAGATCAATGGTAAAATTCATAAAACGACTAAGGGGTCGTTTACATTATCCACCACTAAAATCATGTTCTCTCGAACATAAGTAGTGAAGGAAGAAACAACCGATGTTATCTAAAAACCTGAGTTCTAACTACTTATTTCGTGTTTCAAGTGTAGCTCTTCCTTAATGCCATTCCATAAAGATCTCACTATTAAGACTGTATCTTTCAATTGCACTTTGACATCACTTACGAATCAAATTTCACCAAGCAACAAACTAACCCCTGAATCAAATTTAAAACCAGACCCAGTATCTCCCTACCACAATCTTCCCTTCACGGAGAATCTTTCCATAATTAACCACAGAAAATTCTGACTCACATACGGACTAAAACCAGAAGTGAACCATAAATTTTTTTTTTTTCAAAATTCCATTCTCCAACACGATACTTTCTGGCCTATAAGTTATGAAACTTTGATCTTAGACATCACGTACTAATCAAGGGAGAAATCAAACTTTCTAACCCAAGAAAAACTATTCAAAGTAAACACCCACCAAGCGATACACTCTAGATGTATCCCTTAACAAACATTTGTCGGATAACTGTAATTATTCACAAAGTTTTCTTCTATAAGTTATCATAAGCAAGCCGTGCAGGTAAGTGGTATACTTTAATCACCCAATCCCAAAAAACATAAATCTCTCATTTGCCAAAGTTCTGCCAAATAACCAACGCTCTCCTAGTAGATCCTACTCTTCATCACAGCACATAATAGGGATGGGGGGTGCGTACATTCGATCCCACTATGGATTCACCCTTGATGTAGAAACACACATGAGATTTACGACGCATGGATCAACTCCTGTCAATCACGTCCTAAATGAAGTAGGCCTTATATCGACATAAACATGTACATACATAAAATCGATCCATAACACAATATTTTCTTTTATAGCGCCCATTCAAACATTCCTTCAAAGCCTCCTCTCTTTGATTTTGGTCACCCCCACAATCACTCCGTCAAATCCTCATTACAATATAACAAATATTTATTTTCATCAAATCCAATATACTTCTCACAACCTCCATTCAAAAAGTCATTACTCTTGATACTGACAAACATCTTACCATATCATCCATTTACCAAACTCTCAAACTTCATTAGTAATAAAAAAATATTCTTAGTAACACATGTAGTCGTTCAAAGTTTTTTGACTATGACCTCTTTATTTTCATTTAACTTTTCACTAACAATACGAAGTCACACTCAAAATTGACCATAATTTCAAATATAACGTAATTTCCCGTCTCGTTACGATAATTAAATCACAGACTCATTGTCAACAATCACACATCACTCACATACAAGCTAACTATCCTTTCAACCATCATATACCCCATGCAAAAACTAAAGACCCTATGGTTCACTCCAATACTATGTATAGATATAAGCCTCAAATCTTATTCACCATCAATACCTATGTAAAATAGCATAATATCTAAATCATCCCATCAATAAATTAGTATCAATCCCCTCAAAATTTCTAATTAATCATGTAAGAAACTCTAGGTACACACCGTTGAAGCTCAATAAGTTACCAATCATATTTGAACACTTAGCTCGACATAACCACACATAATCTTCCCACATCATTACTATCACCCAAACAAACCAACTTAAAAGTTATGATAATTCTAGTACGTTTTGTACTAGTTCATATCTCACAATCATCTGAATAAACTATAAAAACATTACTAATTTTTTTCATCTACAATCAATAAGCTTATATTAGAGGTTTTATTCCTTCACTTTTCTACATTCTTCTCTGACAGAACTTTTACAAAATATCTGGGAACTCTTCATCAAACCAAACTTTTTTTTTTTTGCTAATTCACTTACCAGTCTTATTCTTTGTTCAACAACATTACAACTTTTTACCTAATCCTCTAACCATAACATTATGTGACACTCCCCGTGGGTATCACAATCAAATGTACCAATTTTATCTACTTGAAATTTTTTAAGTCCTTCCAAATGCTTTCATACTCAATGTGATCGATCATTCTCACCTTACTAATTCATACCTTGAACAAACACACAACCACAACCCTAAACTCACCCCACGAAAACTTGAATTTTGAATCCAGTTTGTGAACTCAATATCCTCACTATTAGCCTCATACCTTTAAGATTTTTATGAATTCCCGATCTTAGCTTATCAGTGGATCGCCTCTCATCAATCTTATCATATCTTTTCGCTAAAAATTCCAAGCCTAACTCATTACGAAACTCAAAATCACGAATAAACTTATCATCACACTCAAGTTTAACGTCTATACACCCATTTGTCAATCTTATTCGATTATATTTTTTTGACCATCTTGATGAACTGTGACACTATTACCATGACCAACCGTAAAACGGATGAAATCATTTGGTCTGTGAACCCAATTATCAACCCCCTCTACAAAGATACCCCTCTTTGCTCCTTGCAATCAAGGTAATATCCTTGCCCTCTCACTTTCTGAGGCGTAAACTACAATCTCGATAGAATTAATTATGATTTTCGCTCCTTTCACTTTCATTCGAGCGCCTTTCATAACACTTATCATACAACCCCACTACTTAGAAATAGCAGTGAACCATACCGTAGACATTGCTAAAGTCCATCCCTTACGTACAAAAAGTATTTTTCAACCAACGAAAATTATCATATATTGTATTTTCCATCATAATTCATCCACGAACTCTTGATAGTATCATGCTTTATCTCTGTTCATCCCCACGAAGTCAATATTTTTTATCACTGACACGAGAATCTAGTTTTAACGAACCAAACTTAAGGTTTAAACCAGCTATATGCACTTTCTTACACATCTTTTAGTTACCGTTCCCACAAGTATATATATATATAATATATATATAATAGATATATATATATATAAATATATTATAGATATTATATATAGATATAAAAGTATATATTAAATAGATATATTATATAGTTATAATTATATATCGTATATATTACCGAAAGCTTGTAATGCTGATATCTCTCCATTTCCTTCAGGCATTACTGAATTACGGTCCTTATTTAATACATTCTGATACACTTCCACTTAACTCTTGATACCCACAATCAAAGATCCACCATAAAATCTTCCTTATACATCACACTACACATTCATTCATAGTAACAAATGCATTTAAAGTTTTTTTTTTTGTTTTTTTGGTTTGTTTTCAATTTGACATGTCAACATCAAATCTTTCTATATGAGGGTGTGATACCATTGATACACTCCTTAAAATAGTTAGACTATAACCTTGATAATTAGCATCTCCATTGTACCATATACAATACTGCCGACCGTTGTGAGGTCTGTTAACTCCACCACTAGAACAAATCATGACCTATCGGGAAGTTGTAACTCAATAGCCCGACATCACACATTTTTACCTATCGAATAACTTTATAATATTATCAAATTTGCTCCATATCTAAAGCACAAGCTATATTCATTCTTTCGTACAGGCAGTTACCAACTTTTCAGATACTACCTCTGGGATTCGATAAAAAATAATTTACTTACTCCGATGAATTCTAACTCACTATCAGTACATTGTAAGAGTCGTGATCATGGACCTTTTTTTTGTAACTAGCTCAATTCGGTCATGAAACCGAACAGAGCTCGAGCTATCATCTCCCTGTACCCCTCGAATACTGCTGAATGCCATCTCCGTCCACACTCTACTATCCGCCTACATACTAACTCTCTTACACGCCCTACCCAATCTAATGGTATGACAACTATATACTTAAGCACTGTCGATTTTTTTTTCACCCAGGTCTACACTAATTTTCAGTATCTATCCAACTCTTCAAACCATTTAATTCTAATTGTCGAACCACTCTAGATTATTGCTTAAATACAGATACTAATTTTTTTTATGATGATTCTATTCGCCTATCACCATAATCCCTCTTCAAATCCATGATAAGAGCACCCATTGATTACACACATTTGTTTCCTAAGTATAATCATTTCCTCCCTTCCTCCTCACCCATGCACCATTCTCCCCATATACTGGCTACACTACTTCAGGATCCAGTAGTTCAAACCCCATTCACACTCTTGCTCGCCAACTCTACACATAAGAAACTAGAATCACAAAGACATACATAAATGAGAGACAAATGGCGTGAAGTATTAGAATCCCAAATGGGACCAAGTACACACATAGATGATTCAAGAAGTGAAATTTTCTTCAAATTCACTATAGCCTCTCGCGATCTACAGACGTCTCCATACCAATCCTTGGAGACTCTATTTTAGACTCGACTTGTACACTGAGACCTACTGACCTGGGGCTCTGCCTCCACCCATTTTGTCACTATCCAAAATGGCCTCGGGCCTGATCTATCGGTGACACACGCCCTGAGCATTCTAATCTGTCCCTCTATCCATACTGTTTCGCCTTAATATAAAGTCCAGCCTAAAACTCAACCATTACAATAAAGTGTCTAAAATAAAATATCAGTAACTTAATAAAAACGCCAAACTAGTAGTCACGTACACGCCCTCTAAGTTAATTGATTCAAAAGAAAAATTCAAGCTCAAATGAACTTGTTTCTATACTCAGAAACCAGATCATCATTATGGAGCATGAAAGTATGCTTGAATTATAACAACTACCATCACAAATCTCCAAGACGCAATCAGAAAAAGAAGAGACTGACAAGTACACACCACATCCAAGCTGTTAGTGTCCTTTCATCCCAATAAACAAAAATTTACAGTTATGGCTTCTATTAACCTAACAACCACAACTTTGTACCTGTGAAGGACCCACATAGGATCTTGACTTACCCCCAAAACCGAGGCACTCCATGTCACTACACGACCATCTCAACATAACCTCTAAGACAAGCTAAAGGAATGAAATACGATTACTTCCTATACACCCCCAACGCCCTCCACAACTACGCCTGCATTAAACATCAACCCCCCACCTCTTCACCATCATGCTCACACACTGTCTTCCACAGTTTTAACATAGCACGTAGCTCCACAACACTTAGAGCAAATACATACCCACAATAACCCTTCACAAATTACATTCCTCAACAACAATACTTCAACAAATTATATATCCCAACAACAGCTCAATATTGAGCAATTCACAAGTTTCCGCAGAAGGCAATCAAAGATCAGCAAACAGATATAATTTCACTAATGATAAGTGTGCAAATGCAATGTCAATATAATGATGCATGTCCTGACTCGTTGATACAAAGCACCCATTCTCTCTCAGTCTGGGCCCCTGGGGACATATCTGTCCCATTGTGTCATTCTTCGCGGCGCACGACACGACCCTCGATAATAGCTAACCATCGGGCGAGCGATACGTCCCTCGAAATATGGTATCATCGCGGTGCGCGATACGTCCCCTCAATCAAAATGGATCGGCATTCCTCTTCAATACTCATTCTTTCTCAATGCATATAACACTTGTCACAACCCAATGCCTCAATACTGCAGATGAAAGTTCATATACAAATAATGAGGTGGATGACCTTTTCATAAACATTACACACAGTTCACACCAACACACATGAACTCACATCAACAATGAAATTCACAAGCCTTCAACCCTTTCTCAACACTCACACAAAACAATTAATCACATTGCCCTTTTGTTAATCCTTTTTTTTCATCATAGAATTCATCATATGGACAAGTCAACCCATCACCAATCCCGTCTACTAACCCCACACACACACACAAGGAAAATACACACAGTTCATACACTTAATAACAGTTTAAAAATCACTTGCATCAAATTGTCGAACAATCACCCTATGATTGAGTCTTCCTCTTTTCCGTTGGCGTCCAACTCAAAGCAATCTATTCATATTCTTAGTCATAATAAATTTTGAACCTAACAAAACTCAAATTACTTATAAGTCTAGTTTTAAACACAAAAACTCCTCATATATGGAATCAAGCTCGTAATATTGATGTCAATAGATGTCAACCCTCATATTTCTAAATTTCAAGTCCTAGGGTTACGTTTCCCTTTGTTCCAATATCATAAATCTAATGATATTCATATAATATAATGCCCTTTAATATTTAATATCTATCTCATTCTAACAAACTTGAATTATACTTGATAGCTATAGAAAATTTGGAAACAAACCAAACCCCTAACCATTATGTAGGGCTTAGTTGACCGACAAAATATATTAGACCAAATTCACAAAATATCATTCATTCCGCAATTCTAACTACTCTAATTGACAATCATTGACTTGGACTAGCCGTGCTTTTTTGCAAAATTCTACAAATATCGTGAGGATTGAATAGAAAAGTATCCTTGTCATTGATTCAAAAACTTGTGAATATCTTCTCTCACATTAGGCATATAAAGCTTTAATTTTGTTAAGTGGTATCAGCCTTATTCACTAGTGTAATCACAACAATACTCTTAGGAACATACTATAGTAATATAAAGCTTGAATTATTCTGTATTGCAATCTAAAATAATAAATTCCTATTGCCCTCACCCACTAAACACTTAGTCATACATTAACCCACAATAAAAAAAATATGATCTTAACCAAATTTAAAATCAATTGATAAAAATATTTTAACAATTTAACCCTTTTGTGTTAATGATTTCATAAATAATTATACAAAATAATTCAACCCAATTATAAAAGATTGAATTTCTTGTTTGATTTAAACACATGGTTCCTCTTTAACGATGCAACGTTGCCTCTCTTTTTTTTTTTTTTTTTTGGTTACACTGCATGATATGTTCTTTTTTTAAAAAAGTTTATGCGTGACTGCTGCTGCTAATAACAGCAGCAGCTTTTAACCCTTTTTTTCCCTTTCCATTTGGGCTTAGCCCTTTGTTTTTTTTAATTAGTTTATTATTATTATTATTATTATTATTATTATTATTATTATTATTATTATTTTCTTAAAATTATATACATTTATTTCCTTTTATTATTTTATAAAACTTAATTAACTCTTAATTTATTTTAAAATTTGTAACACTCATTTTCACAAGTCATAAATTATTTATAAAAACTACTAAAATGATTAAATTTAGATAAATGGGTAAAATTCATAAAACGACTAAGGAGGTCGTTACATATTATTGTCCTAAAATATACATAAGTGATATTATTAAGTAATTTTCCAAACATGAGTGACTATCTAGGGAAATTACTCGGACTAGTAATATGTAATTTTTCATATGACATTCAGTTAATGACTAGTAATATGTCATTAAGTTGATTTACTCAAGAAACGCCCAGCAGCCAAAAGAAAGAACCAACTAGTAGTATATATGCTAGCACATTCAACACAAAGGAAATTGAATCTCAATTATGAAAGGGTATTGCTAACAGAGCAATCGAAATCGGAGAAATCGATGGAGTCACAATGGAATTCTTCAGTTCTTTGTTAAATTAAACGCCGGGGCTGCTTTAATCAAGTAACAATGCTTATACAGTTTAGTCCAATCTTCATACTTGTTTGAAATTTGATTCGATACCTATTATTCTTTCCAACAGATTGAGGGTCGAATCATACTAATATATACCACTGTTTAAAAAAGATTTACCGCTACTCAATCGTTTTTTCAGAAAAAATATCATCAATTCCTAACTGGTAATTCCTACATTAACCGCTCATTTGGTGTGAGGGATAAGTATAAATAATTATGGGATAAAATTTAGGAAAGGTATATTAAAAAGGGACAAACTAGTTCGTCAATTAAGTAGGAGTTCTTCAAGTTAACATATATATATATATTAGGTTAAAAGATGTTTTCACAATAGTCTCAAACTTTTAACTTTTACACTTTAATTCAACAATTGTCATAGTTATCAGAACAACTTCTTTAGTCGTCCGACAACTGTCGTACTTGTCGAGACAACTTCTTTAGTCGTTCGATAATTTCAATAGTTGTCCAAGCAACTTCAATAGTTGTCCAGACAACTACGAAAGATATTATTAGTTTAGTCCTTTTATTAATATTAAAAATAAAAAAAAAGAATAATAAAAGGGTTCTACCTGTCCTATTTTTGTAATTGGAAACTTGTAAGACATTTTTAGCTCATTTTAAATAAAATTTAGATGTCTTGTTTGATTGACATGTTTGGAATAACTTTTCCCACAATTTATAACTTATACCATATACATGGTGGAAAAAGTTATCCCATAATAACTAAACCTCAGAATAATTTATCCGGAGATAAATAGTTCTAAATCAAACGACCCCTTAAATATTGTAATTATTTGAAAAGATATTGTATTTCTTGATAGTAATACTATTGCTGATGACATTTCTTCGTTACTTGCTTGCTTGTTTTGTGTGTTACTACTGTCACGACCTAAATTGCAAGTCGTGATGGCAACCTATGTTTCCCCAATTTGCGTAAGCCAACCCAACATAATTAACCCAACAAACCAACAAATGAGTAAAACGAATAACACTAGCCAGATCTCCAACATTGATTCCCTTATAAGTACGAATGCGGAAGCTCAAACCTATCACCCCAAGAATTGGTTGTCTTAAGTACAGAGGCTTCTAGAATACGATGCAGTTTGAAAAAAATGACAAATCTAACTTCAGGGATATCCCCCCCCCCTGTCTAAATACTGATAACAGAATACGTCAAGAAGAGAGGAGGGTGGGCCACGACGGCAGCAGCTCACCAACAACTCCAAAAGAAACTTCCAGCCGACTCAATTTGCTTCCACGAGATGTGCTTCTTCTCGGAATCGATCGGCCAACCACAAAGAGTGCAACAAGCGGATAATGAGTAACGAAACCACGTGTACCCAGTATGTCTCGTTGAACCGACAACGAAGAAGTAAAGTGACGGGATTTTATACAACAAAAATAAAATAAATTCGTAAATTATTATAAGTATATATATATCATGTATATATTAACACTTTACTATTTAGTTTTCATCAATAAGGTAATCAACATCAAGTATTTGCCAAAACACCAACAAAACACATAATCATCAATAAATGATGTATAAATTGCAAATGCAATATGATACCATGTAATGAAGTGTTTCAGAAACCCAAGTACACACTCAACTAATATACCTGATACTCCTATCCTCGAAAAATACATCGGAGTTCATACCCATGGGGGGGACTCACTGGTCCAGTATACCGACACGGACGATCTCCCGTGTCCCTGTGGCGAAGATCTTAACGCACTATCATAAATCAACTTTCGCACGGACCGGTCTCCAGTGCCCAAATTACAATGTTAACATCTCATCCCCATCCCCAGCACGGACGATTCCACGTGCCCACTTATACTGACTCAGTCTCATGTCTACGCATGTGCCAATATTATTTCACTGAGGGATGATGATGCTCTCAATCAATCAATATGATCATAATACATACCACCTCAATTATTACAACTATACGGGTGAAATAAATAAAACAACAATCACAACCATGAATTCAAGACAATAATATATCAGCTAATGCCCATAGGCTTGGGCATTCTCATTTTCAATCCAGCATTCTATAATATAATTTTCCTTTTTATAACACCGGTACCGGTACCAATGCCGTCACAACAAACGCACCATTGATCGAGACCACCATCTTTCCCCTTACCCCTTTGTCTATTTTCATTTTTTATCCTTTAATTAGAAACGGCCTTTAACAAGTCTAAAGTCCGTAACATACCATCAGATGCCGAACTTGTGCCACGAATCTTTTTTAAGATTTTGTCCTTTTTCTTTTCGCAATGTTTTTCAGAACGGTCCCAATCTAAACCAATTTTGCAAAATTCGTAAGTAAGCAATTTTTTATGACGTTCAAATTAATGATATGTCTATCATAGACACTAAAACTCAACTTCATATTTTCAACCAAACTCCAAATCTTGATACATATTGGTATGCCAAATTTTTCATACTTGCTAAATTTCAAGCCAAGAACTTAACTCGACCTCTTCAAATGGACCTAAAATTCAATGTTAGATCATAGAAAAAACACCTAATAATATTACCAATCCCCATATTATTAAAAACTAGCATTTTAATTATGCGAATAAAACACGAACCAACTTACCCATTATTTCTATCACCCATTATCAATATAGCATAAAATAAGAACATAATCCCACACTCCGACACTATATTACTATATATAGAATTTGAAAAGAAGCGAATATCTCCTATATTTGACCTGAATAGTGGCTATGGATTGTTTCTCCCTCTCGCGTTTGCCTGTGGGTAAAAGGTTTAGCCTCCCCACTTTTTCGTTTTCCTTTCTCTTGCTAATAAGAACTTATTAACATGAAACTCTACAAAAATATTATCTAATTATTTTATTTAATAAAGTTTCATCAATTGGTACTCAATAGTTTAGTAAATAGTTAAAATCCCCCGTTAAATTAAATTTTCAAAAGGAGTCAAAACTAACCTAGTTTTCAAAACGACCTAGCGGGTCGTTACATCACCTACCACTTAAAACAAATGTTCGGTGCCTCGAACGGGAAAGAAAAGAGCTAACCTGACGCTCAAAAAGATTGAGGATATTTACTCCTCATGTCTGACTCTGTCTCCCTGTAGCTCCTCCACTGGACGATAACTTCCCTGAACCTTTATTGAAGCAATCTCCTTGACCTTAAGCTTAGAATTTGCCTATCCCAAAACTGGTGCCGGCTCTTCCTCAAAAGTCAATCTGACAGTAACCTTATCCCATTGACACATGATCGCCACCTTGATGATACCTTCTTAAGCATTGAAAATATGAATACATTATGAACACCTGACAAACGAGGTGGCATAAAGCAACGATACGCCACCAATCACCAATAACGCTCGAAGAAACAATCTCGACAGGCCACTATACCTTGGGTCTCAACTTGCCCTTCTCCCAAACCTCATCACACACTTAATGGGTGACAAACCTTCAATAACACCCTCGTCTCCAACCATAAACTCTAAATCACGAATCTTTCGATTCTGCATAACTCTTTTGCCTACTCTGAGCCATGAGAAGTCTATCTTGGATCAACTGGGACCTTGTCCAAGGACTCCCTCAACAAATCTGTAACCCATGGTCTAACACCTCAAATGCATCAAACCAGCCATTGGATATCGACATCTCTTCGTCGCCATACAGAGCCTCAAAGGGTGCCATCTTAATGCTCGAGTGAAACTATTATTGTAAGCAAACTCCCGCTAGTAGGCAAGAAACTGGTCCCACTGACCACCAAATCAATCACACACGCCGCCCCGCACCAATATCCTCTAAACCTGAATAGGTACGCTAAGATTGAACCATCAGTCTGAGGGTGAAAGGCCTGTAACTCAATCCACCCGATGGTGCCTCAACTATTTCCTGCATAGACCCGGCCAAAAATGAAGAGGTCAATTGGGTGCCACGATCAAGAAATAATAATAATAAGGACCGCCATGCAAAACGAACTATCTCTTGAGTAATAGATATCTTGGCTAAATTCTCTGAGTCAGTCGATATCCTCACACTTACCAATTGCTAACAATTGTAATATAATTTTAGTAATCATCAACCAATCCATCAACTGTTGAAGCCTGACTCTGCTCCAACAGGATTACTAGCCCCATATAAGCCAACACCTTACAGATTCCTGAAATATCAAGTCTCACAAAGCTTTGGCAAGGATGGACCATCCCTACTAAGGACGCTCGCGCAACCTGTACACATGGCTAGGCTACCCATACTTTACGCCTTCCGACTCAGGCTCTGCTACAACATTTGCTTTGCCTGGGGGATAAAGAATGTCATAATCGTAGTTTTTTGAGCAAACTCCAACCATCTCCTCTGCCATCAAATTAGATCCCTCTCATTGAATATTACTGGAGACTACGAGGATCCGTGGAACACCTCACTGCATACCATAAAGATAATGCCCCAATCTTTAAATGCCAACACCACAGCCGCCAACTCTAAATCATGAATAGGGTAGTTTTTTCTCCTGAAACCTTTAACTAACTGCCCCGAAGCATAACCTTCCATCACCCTCCCTTCTGCATCACCACACAACAAGACAATCCAAAGCAAGCATAAATACGCCAAAACCCTCTCCCTCCAGGGTAGGGTCAAATCGGAGCAGCATAGTCATAAAGTCTTTTGAAAACTTTTGAAACTACCTCAATTCGTCAACCACTGAAAAGTCCCCTGCTTCTGGGTCATCTAGGTAATAATGGAGATGCAATGGATGAGAACCCTCAACAAACGTCGTAATAAACCTGCAAAGGCCCAAGAAACTCCGAATCTCAGTAACTGAGCATTCGACCCAATCTCTAACCCCTCAATTTCTTCGGACCACCATGATACCTCCTTTGGGACACTACTGTCCCCAGAATTCTACCGAACTAATCACAACTCACACTTTGAAACTTTGCATAAGCTTTTTTTCTCCTTTAGAATCCCAAGAACAATCCTCAAATGATGCTTGTGTTCCTCCTAGTGCGTGAGTATATCAATATAAGTCATCTATATGATAGACAATAACACAGGAATCTAAATATGGTCTGACACATCATTCATCAAGTCCATAAAAGCTGCTGGGGCATTATTCATCCGAAAGACATCCCCAAAACTCGTAATGACCATAACGTGTTCGAAAAGCCGTCCTTAAGGGATATCCTCCGCCCTAACCTTCAGCTGATGATAGCCAGATCTCAATTCATTTTGGAGAAAACTGAAAGCAACCGGTTAACTGATCAAATAAATCATCCAATAATAACGATACGAGTATCGGATGATCTTATTTCGAATGGTTACCTTGTTCAACTGTCGATAGTCAATACACATAAGCAATAGATCCCTCTTTTTCTTTCACAATTAACACTGAGCAACCCCAAGAGATACACTTGGTCCTAATAAAACCTTTTTGCTCACAAATCCTGCACCTGCTCCTTCACCTCTTCATTCAGCCGGTGCCATAGGAAAAAACCATTTGATGACGAACAAGAAGTGTAAGAGGGGTGAGTTGGGAGAAGACACTGGAATGTGGATAGAGAGTTGTTGGTTGGAGGTGAGGAGGAAGAAGCGATAAGGAGGAATATAATAGCCGAGTGCCTGGCTTCCACATCAATACAAAAATCAATATCAACGATCTGGTGGAAGACCTGCAACTCGTCGGAATACCACCTCTGAAAATTCACTCCCACTGGAATAGACTCAAAAGCATAGGAGTCTCAATACTGTATCTCAAATATGGGGGCCAAGTAAGTGTTCCAAACATCCTCTTCTGTACCAACGACAGCCTTAAGGAATGATATCACAGACACCCTAGAGGTGAACTAAGAGTACTCTCCATTCTACTATAGGAATTCCAGGCATAGCTAAAGTGATGGTCCTGGCAATGACAATTTAAAATTTGCGTGGTAAGAAAGATAACCAATCCTACCAAGATCACATCAAAATCCTATCATATCTAAGACTTTAAAAGCATTTAAATCTGCATGAGTGTCCACACCCCCATCAAATTAACAGTAATAAACGATACACCCGAGCTACAAATCTACAGAATCCCCCGACAGAGTAGAAACACTTATGGCAAATCAAGAACTCCCACAATATATCCATACAGGAGCAAATATGTGGACCACATAAAATAAGTAGATCCTGGATCAAATAATACAGTAGCTTAGCGAGTGACAAACCGATAAACCTTGATAACAGCATCCAAGCTCACCTCTGGCCTACTGGAAAAGCATAGCGTGAGAACGACCATCCATCAATTGTGAACCTCCAGAACAACCACCTCGACCAAACGGAGAACCACCTCTAACTGAATGAAGAACCCCCTCTACCATTCCTGTGCACCACCCCTATGGTGTTGGGCAGGCCTGGTTGTCGAAGCCTGAGAACCCTGATGTAGCTAACACGTCGGTCCTAGGGCAGTGCTCCAAAGTGTCCCATATCACCACACTCAAAACAGCCCCTACGAGACGCATGCTGATGAGAGGAACCTGAATGACCAGATGCCTTGGTTCTCCCACGATACTACAGGTCCTAGAAGATGAACCGCTGCGAAGTAGGCACCGACTCGAAGAGTATGCCCTCGTAACCAGCCTCAGACGCTGGTATGCAGCATGAATGCTGGTCTGCTGACTGAGGGTGATAACCTCTACCTCTTGCCCAAGTAACCCCGACTACCTAGGCGGAGCACCACCATAATCACCGGAATAACGAGTCCTCTTGCCCTCTCGTTCTGCTCAATATTCCCTCAACCAGAATCATCTCCAACTCCTTAGCAGCACTACCACTTTCTGGAATGGAACACCGAAGCAGCAACCTGCGAAACCCCTAGACGAATTGGAATAATTAACCCCTTAAACAAACTCCCACTCTCTCAGCTCTGTGTGAAGTATCATCGAAGCTGCCTAGCCAGGGCATGAAATTGTTCCCTCATCATCTTCAACTGACATAACCTTTTGCTTGCAAACCCTCAACTCGGCCCTCTTGTGCTCCCCCGCTCACTGCGTGGACAATTTGGATGAAATACCTGAGTAGCTGAGTCCAGGTCGTGGATGGGATCCAGCTGGCCTACTACTAATATAATCCCTCAACCGACTTTTTTTTAGCAAGGCCACGTCATCTGAACCCCTTGTAGTCAACTCCAGGAGACTCATCCACTAATCCAAATATCAACCTCTCATGAACAACTAGCTATGCACTTCATATGCATCCTCAGCTAAGTCACCAGTATAATAGGAGGATTCATTAATCTGAACCTCCCCAACATTCTTTTGCTCATCAATCAGTCCATAAAGGCCTGTTCACCAATGTGGATGTCATATCTGGAAACTCCATACTATCCAAACGAGGAGCTACAGCGGCAGCTGGCTGAGTCTAGGAGTCTGAGAATCTGGAGAAACTATTGGATCTGGAGTTTGACCCCCAACCGGGTCGATGATCCATCAGAATACAGGCAAAGGAAAAGCTCCTGCCTGGGCCTCCCCTCTAGGATTCCTACATCGAGCCAAGGTATCTTGAAGCACTGGGGTGACAGTATTATCTGTTGGAAGCCTTGAGCCTCGGCCCATCCCCCTCGCACACTGCACACCCCTGATAACCTCTGGCAATCAGGAGGTTACGGTCCCTATCACGACCCTGGAGTAAGCTACTGGTACTTGAACATCCGACAGGTGCTGCAACACGGCCCCTACCCCGACCTCGAGCTCGTCTCCTACCTTCTACCTCGACAGTGTTCCCAGAAGCAGGAGTATGAATAGGATCCTGACCACCACTTACATATGTACGGTTCCTCGCCATCTGAGAGAGAATGGTAAATCAAGATTATAATTTCTACAAGGTCAGTGTGCACGATAGGACAAAAAAATTTCCTAATGTCCTATAGCCTCATAATCGAAGATAGGTATTACGTCTTCATACCGATCCCGCAAACTCTAATAGACAATTGCTCTTTGTACTTTTGAGACCATGAACTAGGGCTCTTTGATACCAAATTTGTCACGACCCAATTTGGCAAGTCGTGATGGCACCTATGTTTCCCAATTATGGTAAGGCCAACCCAACATATTAAACCCAACTAAACCAACACTGAGTAAAACGACTAACACTTAGCCTGAATCTCCAACATTGAGTTTCCTTATAAGTACGAATGCGGAGCTAAACTCTCACCCCAAGAATTGGTGTCCTTATTACAAAGCTTCTAGAATTAACGTGCAGTTTTGAAACTAAATGACAAATCTAACTTAAGAGATATCTGTCCTGAATACTGAATCAGAATACGTAAGCTAGAGGGAGGTGTGGGCCACGGAACAGGCAGTCAGCTCACCCAACTCCAAGACTTTCAAGCCGGACTCAATTAATGCTCCACGATATGTGCTTCTTCCCTCGAATCGAATCTGCAACCACAAAGATGCAACAGAGCCGTAGGTATGAGTCAAACGAAACCACGTGTCACCCATGGGTTCATTGACCGACCACAAGAATAGTGACGGAAGTTTTATACACAAAAAAATTCGGAATTCTATAAGTATTATATATATAATTATGTATATATTACACTACTATTTTAGGTTTCATCAATAAAGGTAATCAAACATCCAAGTATTTTCCAAACACCAAAAACACATAATCATCAAAATAAATGATGTGATGAAATGCAACTGCAATATGATAACCATGTAATGAATTGTTTTCAGAATACCCAGTAAAAAAACACCCTCAACCGTATATACTGATACTCCTCGAAATACATCGAGAGTTCAATGACCATGGGGGACTCCGAGGTCCATATACCGACACACGGAACGATCTCGCACGTGTCTGTGCGAACGATCTTAACGCACTATCATAATAATCAAACAATTTTCGCACTGGACGGTTCTCCACGTGCCCAATTACAATGTTAACATCTCACCATCCCCAGCAAGGAAACGATCTCCAAGGCCCCTTATACTAGTCTCCATGTCTACTACGCATGTGCACAATATTATTTCAATAGAGGGGATGATGATGCATCTCAATCCAATCATATGAACATAATACATTAACCACCCCTCAATATTACAACGTACGGGTGAAATCAATAAAACACACATATCACACCAGGGATTCAAGACAATAATAATATCAGCTAAATGCCCATATGCTTGGGCATTCTCTCATTTTGTCAATCCACATTCTATAATATTACTTTTTCCTTTTTATAACAGCCTCCGCGTATCGTACCAATGCCTCCCCGTCACACCATTGATACGAGACCACCATCTTTCCCCCTTACCCTTTGGTCTCTTTTCATTTTTTAATCTTTCATTAGGAAAACGTCCTTTAACAATCTAAAAAGTCTTAACAATACCCTAGATGCGAACTTGTGCCACGAATCTTTAATATTTGTCCTTTCCCTTTTCGCAAGGTTTCAGAACGTTCCCAATCTACCATTTTGCATATCGTAATAAGATTTTTTTGTACGTTCAAATTAATTATATGTCTATCATAGATACTAAAACTCACTCCTATTTTTCAACCAACGCCAAATCTTGAATACATATTGGTATGCCAAAATTTTTTCATACTTGCTAATTTCAGCCAAGAACCTTAACTCTAACCTCTTCCAAATTGGATAAAATTCAATGTTTGATCATATACATAACCCCTAAATAATTAATTATACCAATCCCAATAATACTTAAAAACTAGCATTTTAATATACCGAATAAACACGAACTAACTTTACCAATTATTTCTTTTTCACCCATTATCATATAGCATAAAATAAGAACATAATCCCAAGCACTCCCGACAATATATTACTATATATAGAATTTAAAATAACGAATATCTCATTCTTTACCTGAACACGACTTGATTTTTCTCGCCTCTCGCGTCGCTGTGGTAAGGTTTCGCCCTCCCCACTTTTTCGTTTTCCTTTCCTTCTAAATACAAATTATTACCGTGACACTCACTAACCTATTATCTAATTATTATTATTTAAATAAAGGTTTTCATCATTTGGGTACTCATGTTTTTATCTTATATGTTTAAAAATACCCCTTTAATTTTCAAAAGAGTAAACTATTCCTAGTTTTCAAAACGACCTAGCGGGTCGTTACACTTACATTCATATAATATATTTTGACACTTTTGTACTTAAGACTTAGAATTTGCTTTTTATGTGTATAAATATTCTTCCTTCTATATGAGGGGATCTCTCCAAATTATCCGAACCTTCAAAATGAACACCTATGTTAGTAATAAAATCCTCGAGTTGATTTCCATATCTAAATATATGAAATTTCTCACACAAAAGTCCCTTGCACAAGGTCTAGAATTTCCTTTTAAAACCCCATTTTTATTACACTTATAGAAACTAATTTCATGTTTCTTCCAAAGCACCACTTTAGTTAGACACAATAGTGAGACTATATACCACCAAATATTTCAATAGTGGCTAGTTATTATAAGGAATACTTTCCAGCTAGTAGCGTTTCCTTCTTGTCAAAAATCAAAGTTGTTTACTAATATCTATCAGTCATATTCTGTCACACAAAAATTTTGTGTGATAAAAAGAATCGTCAATCAATCGTCCCTAAACATGGATCATTAATCATGTACCCAAAAATATTAGTGTTCTATTGTCCAAAAAATTATATTAGCACGTGTTTGTTTGTCATAAAAAATGTTAACTTTTTTATAAATAAGATTTTATTACTGACAAAGTTGTTAGTACCCATACATCATCCCTAATTATTGAGTTCAACTTCCTTAGAAGTATTTTGGAGTTAATATTTGTTCCAAGTTAGGGGTAATTTGGAAAGATAACAATACTCTAGAATAGTTATAAAAAGATCTTAGGGTTGCTTTTATAATCCTGTTAGGTCGTTGGTTTTAGTGAAATTGGGGTAAATCCCGCATAAGTTATAATTTATACCGTTTTGAATCAAGGATCGAACTATTACAAAGAGATAAATAAAAGAGCGAAAGTACGGAACTAATTTAAATCTTCGTTTTGATACATATCCCCAAGGGATCTTCTGTACTACTATAACTAAATACTACAAATCTAGTAATTTTTTTGTTTATTTTTTGGGAATTTGGGGTGGAGTTGTGCATAGTGGAAAGGTGAATATATAAAAGATGTGAGGGCAAACATTTTTTTTTGTTTTTTCGTTTAATTCTATTACAAGCGGAAGAGGGAATTAGAACAATGAGAATTACATCCATACCTATTTTGTCCTAAGACTTGTATCCATACCACTAAATCGTAGGTGTTGATGGTGGGAGGTATTATCTTTTTGTCTATGACACCATATTTTCGATCAGTTCTTGTTACTCTTGGACATCGACGTTGATCAGATTGGCTTTCTGCATTTCTCTCCATTGTATAGCCAACATTTGCATTTTGACTCCAAATTGATCACAGGGTACTATGACGAAGGTCCCTGACAAGGTGACGGAATTTGAACGCCAGTATAGCCAACATTTACATTTTGACATTGAGAAGTAATTGGCGTATTCTCTATATGCTTCAAATTTATGTTTGTGAGTCGAACATTTTCACAAGGGAGTTTTGAACTGCACAATAGTTGAACCGGTATCTCACTGCTTGTTGTTCCCCTTATGTTCTGGTAAACCACATCACTTATTTTCACTTGTGATAACGACTGCAAAATTCAACACATTATAAATCAGATTTACTCGTGATCGATCAAATGTTGCTCATGATCTTAATTGTATATGAAATTAATTGAACGTACATCGGTTGATTTGTCACCATAGCTTCTGTCTATGATGATTGGATTTTTAACGTTTTCCATAACAATGTCGCTGAACATCATCCCTAATGCTCTGTTTGCATTTTCTCCTGAATAAGTTTTGATTCGGATACCATTTGTCGTGCCTCTCAACGTGCAATTCTTCACAATAAGCCCTCTAACTTCCAATTCGCCAGCCAACTTACCAAGACTACCGACACTGTGTTTTCATTTACCACAAACAACATAACGTTGTGAGATTATAACGAGTGAAATTAAACTTGCTCTAGTGACGGAGGGAGTAGAAGATTATGTACCTAATGCCATGGCCAGGACCACAAGTGACTTTGTTAACGGTGACATTGTTTGTTCCTTGTCCGAATGAAACACAATCATCGCCAGTCCTAATGACACTCCGGGAAAGTTTTATAGTGTTGGACTTGCTTATATGTATTCCATCAGTATTCGGGCTATCTTCAGGGGCATCGATTGTAAGTCCATGGAACCTTACCAAATAGCTACTAGTAATATGTAAATGAAATCCCATGCTATTTATCAACTTCAACCTCATTATTTTTCCATTACGAATATTATTGAAATGCAAGGTCTACAAAAAAAAGAAGAAAGAATAGCAAAGTACTAGTGATCCATAATGTCGAAAAATCAAATAAATGATTGAGATGAATGAGGAAATTACGGCAGGGAGGTGGACACAATTAGGATTCGTTTTACAGTCGTTAAACTGCCAAACAGATTGTCCCTGAGCATCTAGAGTGCCTCCACCAGTAATGATAACGCCATTAATAGACTCGAACGAAATCCAAGCAAAGTTGGAATATTCAGAAACATCAGGCACTGCCTTTAAAGTTCCTGCAATTTCAAGTATTATAGAATGTGTCCCTTTGCAGGGTCCTGCAAATACGGTCTCTCCTAGTGTATATACCCCAGGAGGGACAAAAACTCTTGCATGACCAGTGAAATCACAAGCAGCTCGCCACGCCTTCATAAATGCCTGATTTCAAACAATCAATCAATACATACACAAATAATATGTTCAGAATCCAATAAGCAAAAAATAATCATATAATTTGATAAACTAAAAATTCTGGCTTCATTTATGTTCACGGAAATGTAGTAATTCCCATTTGACATGTATATGTATGCATTACACAAATGAAGAACGTAAATTTCACATGTTATTAACACGACTACACTACCAAATACACACTCTAAAGCCATTTACATGTAATATTTCATCGAAGACGCTCTTCTCAATAATCTTTCACAAAGAATTTAGGAAGAAGATGATTGCTTTCATTCTTCATTTTGCACAAGGAAAATTATGGTTGAGAAAAGAGAAGTCTTATTTGAACGATACAATATCACACACATTATCGATAGATGTTCTTTCTTTCTCCTATCAATATTGTTTTGTTTTTTAGTTTCAGGATTATCTCATATGAATAACCTAATTATTTCTTTCAAGAATATCAATACAATGACATTGAACTAAGAACTACATATGTAGGTCAAAAGAATTGAATAAATAAATGATCGTATTATACATAGTTTTTGCATTAATCCGTTATAGAATTTTAAAAATATTTATATGCCCAAAAATTTCATTTAGATTTCGCTTTCATATGTAGTTAATATTTGAAGAATTACCTGTGTGCTCATAAGTTCTGAGTTAGGTTTGGCATCAAAATCCATGACATTAAAAATGGTTTGATCAGCTAAAGGAATACCAGCTGCATTGCATTTGCAGGTAACCAAAGTTGACAAAACAAGAATGAGGGCTAAAGATGATCCATTAATAATTGTCATGGCTATTTTTTTTCCAACAATTAACCTTTTTTTATTTATTATTTTTGCTTTTAACCAAAGAGAGTTTGAATTTTATAGCTCTTACCCAGGATTTTATTGAGGGTATAAGAGCTCTCCCTCTCTTTGTATGAATTCTTCTTCCTTGCCATTTTATTAGCAAATTAGGAAAATTACTCCGACAAATGCTCTAACAAAATAATGTTTTGTTAAACTTTGAGGACATTGTTGCTTCTTTTCTCGCCTCCTTTAATTTACTTGTCATATTTACATATTGTCATTTTCATGTATTTGCTTAATTCAATAAATTGTTAGCCCCTGAATTTGTGGATGCTTGTTCTTTTTTCTCTTTGTTCTAACTCAGAGAGGGGTCCATATAAGGAGATTACTAGTTCATTCATCAACCAATTGTGAGACTTTTACCCACTCTAACAAGTATTAACTCTAATTAATTTTCCCTTTTCGTGAGGTGCAACTGTTTTTTTTGAAGTTGTTTGATTAAGTTGATTCCATGCTTCAATCTAATCGAGCGATACATTTCACATCCTCTTATTCATAATATATATTTTAGTGGAATTGATACCATCAGTTGGAATGTATGTATTGAAATATAGATATGATGATGTGTAGTTTTATGGTTGGTTAGTTCAAATATTAGTTGGAGTCACATGTGTTAGTTAGAATCACATGGTTGTCACAACATTTCCATTTTTTTCTGTATGCTTTCCCTTTTTTGTCCTGTTAGTGGTTAGTTATAGTTTAAGTTTTTTGAGGTAGTTTAGTTTTGATTCTCTATATATATAGATAATACAACATAGATGTAAACAAGATGAATCAATAAGAAAAGGAAGACAAATTACTTCCATATTCTCCCTGCAAAACTATCTCTACGTTTCTTCTTTCTTTCTTCTTCTTCTTCTTCTGTTCCTCTGTGTTTCTGTGTGTGTGAGTTCACAAATTTAATATGGTATCAAAGCATCGATCAAAGGATTTCTGAAGGTTTTGAATATGTAATTTTGGTAATTGTTGAAGCTGCAACTGGTGGAAATCACAAGAGTCGAGGTAGAAGACAATCCCCAGGCAATCACAAACAGCCACTTCATCTTCAATCATCATACATCACCTTGGTGTTTGCGTTGATTCCAATGAAGCTACACAGGCCAGAGAACTATGGTGTGGGAGGCAGATCTATGCGATTGCACTACTAGTCCAAAAATAACTTGATTTGTTTGATGGCCACATGTGTTAAAAGCTCGTACAAGGGAGATCTGGCCAGTTAGATGGGAAAGGATGTGAATGTCGTTGTGTTATCTTGGATAGTTCATCAGTTTGCACCAGAGTTATACTAGCATAGTATATGCTTCTAGTTCAAAGAAATTTGGGAACGACTTCAAGGAAAGGTAATGATAAATCCAATTTGACCAAGGATTTTTTCACCTATGGAAAGAGATTAGTATTTTGTCAAAAAGGCCACTGATTCTGTAACAAGCCTATTATTCCAAATGGAGATCTATGGGATGAGAATGATGTAATGATACCCTCTCCACTTGTGATTGTTTGAATCTAGTTCACATGCTGAACATGTTAAACACAAAGGTTATTGCATTTTTTGTATGGTTTTTCATGAGAGTTTATCTCTAGTGGATGATTTTCTATTTTGTGAGCCCATCTGTTCCAAGTGTAAATCAAGCCTATGCAATGGCTAAATACAAGAAGAAAGTCAAGGAAGCTAGGACACACAGAAGGAGGTAAGAAACCTCTCACAATGATGGCAGGAAAGAAAGTGCTCAACCACATAATTTTCAATAATAAACTTGCATACTAAGAAGACTCAGAGTCAGAACTCACTTTGTAGAAGGATGGTATTAGTTTGTGATCACTGTGGTTACAAGGTCATACCAGAGAAATTGTTACAGAAGTGTAGGTTTTTTCACCAGAATTTTAAGAGCAATAGAAGGGTCTAGAGTAACTATGAATGAAGCCTATGCAAAAATTTTAACTTCTGAGTCATCCTGTTCTGGATCTGGTTCACTCAAGCTTCCTCTATTTTCCAGGAGGCTATTTCACCAAGGAACAATGATGTATAACGTCCCTAAGAATTTTATCTCCTACTCCACCTACGGAAACTGCAGGCTGAGGTAATGCTGCAGGTAATGAATCCTTTAAATGTTAATGATAGTGGAACTGCAGTGAGATGGATTATTGACTCAGGAGCAACACCTCACAATTACATGCTGTTAAATATTTGGAGTGAATGTAAAAGTTATCAGCAATCAGTTGTAATACTGTGCCGGCCACAGGAAATAAATTCAGGTGAACATTATAGGGTGCAGTGAATTTGGGGTAACGCAATAAGAATGTGTTTTGGTCATGTACCACATTTTTTAGGTTCAACTTACTATCATTTTCTAAACTAACCAAGGCTCTTAAATGTAGTTGTCTTTTTCTATCCTGATTATGTGTGTGCAGGCTCTCTTACTGGAGAGGTGATTGGATTGTAAGGGAGTGATGTCTTGTATCTTTCCAGACAAGAATAAGACCTACTATGGAGCAGCATTCAAAAGCAAGAACTCAGAAGAACAGTTCAAATGGGGTTACAAGATAAATATCAGTTAATGGTGAATGTGGATGATCAAAGCTCGACTTGTTGCCAAAGGATAAATAACTCCAAAGAGAAGGACTAGACATCATTTGATACTTTTTTCTCCGTTGCAAAGGAGGGTTACCATTAGAACTGTTCTTAGCTTTTCAGCTTCTTTGGTTGGGATTTATCTCAAATGGATGTTAACAAATGCTTTCTTACAAGGTGAGTTAATTGAACGACATATACATGGCACTTCCCTCTAAGCTTCCAAGGACAGTGGAATCTAAGGTCTGCAAAGCTAAGGAGTCCACTTATGGCCTAGCGGTTTCTATAGACAATGGAATATTAAATTCACTGAAGCATTGTTGTGGAAAGGATACTCCTCAAAGTGGTTCTGATCACTCTCTTTTTATTACAAAAGAAAGGAACCTGAATATGATTGTGATCTAGTATATGTTCTGATCTTTTTGATAACTGGAAAATAGCTTCCAGAATGTTCAAGAACCAAAGACACTTACACAAAAAATTTAAAATAAGACTTGGGAACCTCGATATTTTTTTGGGGATTGAAAATCTTGAAGTCCAAAGAAGGTTTTTTATTTGAACCAAAGACGTATGCTTTACAACTAAATCTCAGAGCTGGATTGAGTGGAGCAAAGACTGTAAGCACTTCCTTTAGATTCAATCAAAAGTTGACTATGTAGAGTTTTGATCAACACACTGGTGGATCTGATGATGCAGACTAGAAATGTTCCACCATACCAAAGATTTGATTGGTAGCTTGCTGTATTGAACATTACCAGACCTGACATTGTGTTTTAGTGTTCAAGTTTTGAGTCATTCATGCAGCACCCTAAGTTTCACATTGGGAGGCAGCAATTAAGGTAGTAAGATATATAAAAAGATCCCAGGACCTTGGATTAAATGATTAAAAGATGAACTGGGGTTACAAAACTCACAGTATACTGGTGACTCAGATTGGCATCAATGTCAACACAAGAAGATCCATACTGGATTCATGGTAAAGCTTGGAGATTCCCTCTATTTCGTGAAATCAAAGAAACAACAGACAAGAATTAAGGAGGTTCAGCTGAAGCTAGTATAGAAGTCTGGCAGCTCTTGTTGCTCGAGCTATTGGTTACAGGCTTACTTAATGAATTACATTTTTCCAGGTGCTACTCACTCCAATTCATGTTACGACAGCAATCACAGCATCAAATAGCTTACAATCCAGTTTTTCATGAGCTACCAACACATCGATTTGGAAAATTGTCATTTCATTCGAGAAAAGGTAAAGTCAGGGTTCATTGACATTCAACATTTGTCCACTACCATGCAGCCTGCTGATATTTTGACAAAAGGACTAGGAGCCAATCAACATCATCTCCTCATGACCAAACTTGGTGTGCTAGATGTCTTTCACCCTTCAGTTTGAGGGGGTGTATTGAAATATAGATATGATGATGTGTAGTTTTATGGTTGGTTAGTTCAAATATTAGTTGGAGTCACATGTGTTAGTTAGAATCACATGGTTGTCACACATTTTCCATTTTTCTGTTATGCTTTCCATTTTTCTGTTAGTGTTAGTTATAGTTAGTTGAGTAGTTAGTTTTGATTCTCTATATATATAGATAATAAAACATAGATGTAAACAAGATGAATCAATAAGAAAAGGAAGACAGATTACTTCCATATTCTCCCTGCAAAACTATCTCTACGTTTCTTCTTTCTTTCTTTCTTCTTCTTCTTCTTCTTCTGTTCCTCTGTGTTTCTGTGTGTGTGTGAGTTCACAAATTCAATAGTATGCGTCCACTAGCTACGGTAGGACCACGTCCTTAGCACAATTATGATAAATAAAATGTTACTGAAAGCAATGATAACACACACAACTTTACGTGGAAACCTCCTTGCTCAAGGGAGTAAAACCACGACCTATCTCACAGATTTTCAAACTGTTTTTACTAATATTCTCAAGCAAAAGTAAGACACAGTTTACTACCACACAAGAGACGTCCTAATCTCTATTCTAAGTAGGTGAAATGATCTAGTAGACCCTTATACTTGTACGCGTTTGCATTATGGACAGAGTCGGATCTAGGGTTTAAAGGTAGTGGGTGCCATATCGTTAGGTTAATTGAGTGATCATTATTATTCGTTAAGTCTCAACCGTTTGTAATTTTTCGTTACATATACCATATTATGATAATGTCTATTTAAGGCAAATGTTGCCCATGACCAAATGGTGTTAACACTGATTTTATCATGTGTGGATTACGGTTTCGAATCCAAGCCCCAACATTTTCAAAAGAAATGAAAAATGCATTAAAAAAAAGTGCTAATAGAGAATCGATCTTGTGACCCAAAAGTAAAAAATTAGATCGATAACCACGGGCACCACAAGCCTAGTTGTGTCTGGGAGTGGTAAATTTATTATTCATAAGATTTTTTTTGCATATATATATATATATATATATATAATTTCAACCGAGACCACTGGGTGCCGGACACCCCCACCTTGATACATAGATCTGCCCCTGATTATGGACCCTTCTACTCAACCATTTATCAACTAAACCTGCAAATTCATTCAGAAGAAGATTTTTAGACCCCCTCCTACTACGTGTATAGTTCATTCTCCCTTAAATAGATGACATGTCATAAATTAATAACATGTCATATTAATCTTCGTTAATTAATTTTTTTAAAAATTAACCTAAATTATTAAATAAAAGGTGATAATATAATAAAATTTTAATTTTTTTTTCTTCAAATAAAAATTGGGAATCTACATACGCTGCTGTTCCCCATATTTTTAAAAGTCCCCATACCGTACTCTTTCCTCCATTCCCAGGGTGAAATGGTGGGGGGGGGGGGGGGGGGGGCCAGTTCACCGAGAAAGTCATCATCGCCTCCAGCAAGCGAAATTACATATTGTCTCTCCCTAAGATCACTAATCTCCATCTTCGACAGACCCTCACCATTTCCATTCCTCCTTCTCCAACTCCACAAATCAAACAACCTGTTGCACCATCAACTCCGCCCGGAAAACCTCCACGCCGCCTCCCGTTTTGTAGAAAAAAGAACCACCGCCACCTCTCTCTCTCTCTCTCTAACTCCACTCCAAACTTCGGCAAATATCGTCACTCTCTCCTTCATCAGTAGACTAAAGATGTGTTGATGTGTGTTTTGAGATCTGAATTAGATAAAAAAAAAGGGGGGGGGGGGAGGGGAGTTGGCAAGGATGATAAGTTTTAATATAGACTTTAATGTTAGACATAAAGTTGCCCACAACTAGCACTACTAAAAAACTGTAAAATAATGACAGCCAAAAGCGATGGAATGTGTCACTTTTTTGATCAAAATCAATGAAAAAGCAATGCAGTCGCTTTCGTCACTTTTTGGCCCGACACTTTTCAAAAAGCGACAGAATGTGTCGCTTTTTTGGTCAAAATCAATGGAAAAGCGATGCAGTCACTTCCGTCTCTTTTCAAAAAGCGACGGATTGAGTTGTTTTATGATTTTTTTTAGAAATTTTTTAACAAAAGCGACGGACTCTGTTGCAATATTTTCATTTTTTATTTTCAAAGGGAGACACGGTCCGACAGTTTTGTTAAAATTTTATTTTTAAAAATCCCTGAAAAGCGACGAACAAAAGGACTCTATCCCGTCGCTTTTCTTGAATTTATATTTTTGGAAAATCCAAAAAAGTGAGATAAAACCACTCTGTCCGTCGCTTTTCTGGGTTTTAAAAAAAATAAAACTCAGAAAAAGCGACGGACGGATCTACGTTGTCAGTCTCTTTTTTGGGGTTTTAGAAAAATAAAACCCAGAAAAGAGACGGACAAAACCACACTATCTGTCACTTTTTCTACAATATTTTTGACAACAGAAATTTCTGTTGCCCATCTGCAAATTCTATTCAATTTAATTCAATTAGACATTATTCTGCCCTATCAAACACATAATTATAAACAATCTACACAAGATATAAAACAATAAACTTAAAATAACATTCAAAAGTATCTTAATCAAAATTTAAAGACTTATAAACTCTTTCAAAATTCATTTTAAAAAATTCATAAATGTCCAATGATCTAAACTACGGAGTGAGATCTACATAATCCTCCTCCTCATCACTATCGTCGTCGGTGTCCTCGGATTAAGTCGGATGTATAGTGAGGATAAGTAGTTAGAAGTAAAGTAAAAGTAGTATAATGGTAGTAGGCCTCGATGAGCGCAGCGTTCATCACGTACGTTCTTTGATTTGTATGAACGATCCCTATTCCGCTCATGTTGCTTTGTATATTTTTGAATATTACATTTATTTTTTTTGTTTCAAATAAGCTCTAATGTAAAGAGCCACAAACCTTTTATAATTGATGGTAAGCCTGACTTTTACGAAGGCGTTAGGGTTATAGATTTTTTGATATTTTTAGCAGTGTTATGAATTTTCTCGATTTGAGTTATGACATTTCTAAAAAAGATTTGTGTAATTTTCTGACTGAAGAATTGCTTATCGACTTACTCTCATAAGCAAGAATAAACACTTTTTCATATTATCATTGGTTAGTAGTGTCTATAAATATGCGGTTACGATCTTCACCTTTGCATATTTGACGATGTTTCTATTCTTCTTACTTAACACACGAAGAATTCGTGCATAGTAGTTCAATTCATGCCAACTATATGAATTTAGGTGCGCTATAGGAATGTATCAACAAAAAATGATTGTTGCGTAACCAGCCATCGCCTAGCGACTAGCCGAGAGTTGCAACCTGGTCGAATGCCTGGTGTCCCACGGGGAGACCGTTGTGGCCGTTGGCCTGGTGCCCCAACCCATCCATACCCAGCTTGGCTCGACACGTGTCCCATATTTGTCTGCTTTCTTTGTTTGAACAGAAAAAAAAATGAATAACAGCATTACTTCAAACGAGGGAAAGACTATACTAGATAACTAATATGTACAATTTTTCTACACATAAATGTAAATGAATTTTCCTGTACACAAACTCTAACTCGGTTGTTCAAGCTTGCTGAAAAAGTCTCAAACTATATGGAGAAAAACGAATTTTCTCAAACACTTCGCTTGGCATAGCTTTAGTCCAAAATGTAATCCTTTTCATTATTATAAATATATTTATGCCAAAACTCATACATCATACAAGAGTGAATGATTTCTAATGTGAAAAAAAAATTACACTGGTGTTCAGTTGTGAAAAATAACTCCAAATTGCTTAGAGAGGGGCGGGGCGCCGGCGTAAAAAAAAAAAAACAAAAACAAAAAAATACCCAAAAAAAAAAAAGCGCGCGACGTGGGGGGGAAAAACAACCACCCAAAAAAGAGGAGGGGGGAGGGGGAAGCAAGCAGAGGGGGAGGCGGACGGGGGCGGCGGAGGGGGGTTAAGGTGGGGTGGTAGAAACGGGGGGGGAAAATAGAATGCGAAATCAAAAAGAAAAAAAAAAAAAAAAAAATAAAAAAAACCAAAACGACAAAACGAATTCGCACAACAAACAAACCTAATCATACAAAAATAAAGCACAGAACTAATAAAAACAGACGGGTAAGCTAACAAAAAAAAACACAAGTAAAACAACATGAGAAAAAATAAAGACAAAACCCGAAAACCAAAGAAAATAAATACCACAATACTGAAAACGAAAAATAAACAAAACCAAAAAAGAAGAAACAAAGGACATCCTGAACAATCAAAAATGAATAAACTAAGAATGTCAAAAACAAAAACACCCAAAAAATGAAGTAAAAACAACAAACCATAAAACACAAGAAAATAAATACTGCAAAAAGAAAATAAAGACACCAAAGAAAAAAAAAGAATACAAGAATAACAAAACAAAAAAAAAAAATAAGAAAAATACAAGACCTAAGCAAAAAAGACTAAAACTACACCAAATTCAAAAAAATCAAAAAAAGCAAATAAAAATAAAACAAAAAAAAAAAAAAAAAAAAAACAAAAAAAACATAAAAAAAAAAAAATAAAAAAAAAAACGTGGAAGAGAAAAAAATGAAAAAAAAAAAAAAAAAAAAAATAAATAAAACGAAAAAAAAAAAAAAAGGGGATAAGGGGCGGGGGGCGGAGAAAACAAGGACCGAAACAGATACCTAAGGACAAAGCAAAAGCAGAGCATGAAAAAAAGAACCAAGAAAAAAGAAAAAAGACAAAAAAGTAACAGAAACGAAACAAAAAAGATGCGCAGAGAAAAATACAGGAGGGGGAGCGGGGGGAGGAAGGAGGCAGGAGGGGAGGGGGGGAGGGGGGGGGGAGAGAGGGGGGCGGGGGGGGGGGGGGGGGGGGGGGGGGGGGGCGGGGGGCACTACCCAACCGGGTGGCCCCCACGCCGAAAAGAAAAAGAAAAGATAAAAAAGAAAAAGAGCCAAACGCCGCATAGGCCAGAAAAAGGAAGTAAGAAGCAAAAAGACACCGCCCAAAAAAGACTAGAAAAGAAAAACCAGAAAAAAAAACACACTAAAATAAAAAAAAAAAAAATAAACAAAAAAACAGGAAAAAAAAAAAAATACAAAGGACAACAAACAAAATAAGAAAAAAAAAAATAAGAAGATAAAAAAAAGAAAAATAGAAAAAAAGCAAAGATAGACAACATACAAAAAAAAAAAAAAAAAAAAAAAAAAAAAACAAAACACACAAAAATAAACAAGTGCACCGTGTGGTAGTGCAACGAGAGCCACAGCAGGTGGGATCAGTTGGGGGGGTGGCGTAGCCACGGAACAAGAGGAAAGGGTGGAAGTCACGCCAATACACAGCGCAGGGCCCGAGGGGCTGGGGAAAAGAAAAAAGGGGAAAAAAGAAAAAAAAAAGAAAAAAAGAAAAAAATCGAAAGAAGAAGCAGAACACAAAAACAGGCAGAAAAAAAAAGTAGGGGGGGGAGCGAAAGGGAAAAGGACAGGAGGAGGCAGGGGGGGGGAGGGGGCGAAGGCATAAAAGGCAACCAAAGTGGAAGGGGGGGGCCGAGAAAAAATAAACAAGCATATTCACCTACATCTCCACCCACCATCTCCCGAAGACCCCCCAACATCCTCCCCGAACTTCTCCACATTTTACCCTCCCCACACCCTCCCACCCAATCGCTACCCCCACCCCCTACTCCTACCCATCCATTTCACCCCCCACTATCACGACCTACCCCCACCCCCCGATTGGTTTCATCCCTCAACAAGCTTGGGCATAATTCCTACTTTACTCGCTACACCCACCCCCCCCCACTCCACAAACCACAACCACAATCCGCCCCACCCCTGTCGTCCCCCTCCTATCACGCACCCCCGATCCCCCGCCCACACCTCACCCCCACTTAACTCACCCCCCTAACCCCCCCGCTCCCCCACCCACCCACCCACCATAACCCCCTCCGGCAGAATCCCTCCCCTGCATTTTTGCCCACACCTGCCCCCACAACCCTTCACTTAAACGATACACCACCCCCCCTTTATTCTCACACAACCCAATCCACTCCCCCCCAACGCCTCTTCCCACCCCCCCACTCCCGTCACTCACTCTATCCTCCACCCCCCACCAGCCCACGTTTCCTATCTCCTGCCATCCTACTTACTCAAATTCCTCCTCTACACCACCCCCCACTCATTCATACACCTCTCACACTTACATCTTCCCTCCCTCAGTTTTAAAAACTACTCCGACGCACCCCACCACCTACCTCCTTCACCCCCCTAACCTTCCCCACCTTCCCCCCCCGCCCCGGTAGTTCCCCCCCATCACCAACTCTGCATAAACTACGGCAACCCGTTACAACTAAAGCACTCCACCCGTCCTTCTATTCTCCCCTTACGCACTGATTCCCCCACCAAATCCGCACACCCCCCAACGCCCTATTTGCCTGAAGAATTTACTACTCCACTCCATACCCTCACAGCGTCCTCAACAAAAACTTTCCCTCCCACCCCACCCTCCCCAACATCTCACATGGCTACCACCTCTCAACGCACACACGTATCCCATCCCCTCATACCTGACAACACTTCCGGCCACCAATCCGCCTTCCCTTTATTCGCTAAACCCATATTACTGCCCAAACCACGCTCCCCCCTGTAAAAACCTCCCCGCCTCCAACCTATGCCCTATGCCACCAAATCCACCAACTAAAACTACCCCCATCCCTCCCTAACCCCTCCACATCCCCTCTCTCCACCACAATCCAACTCCATCCTACCCCATCCCTACTTCCCTTACCGAACCCCCACAATTCTCCCCAGTCACCTACACACCACTACCCTCATTTCCATCTCATGGCACAACATTCCGAGCAATATTCACCCACAAACACGCCCCAACCACCACAACAATACTAAACCTAACGGCTATCCGCACAATCCCCTCTCCAAACAGAGTCCCCACACATAATTGAAACCCGTATTCTACAGTTTTTCAATATATCCTACCCACTAATTCCCCCGCCATTATATGCACCCCCTCCACCACAAATTCTCCATAACTAAATACTGCTTTGCACAATCCCCTCGACAAACCCCCCAACCTAACCCCGGAACCCTCCACATCAGTCCCGTCACATCTCCCCGCGACAAATTGACTCTCACACTCTGAACATTCATATATATCGTCAATGTCCGCGTCCACCCATAGAGCGCCCAAGCGTTACCCCCACTCCTCCATCTTGAACACCTACACTAAAACCCTATCCTCCATCCTACTCACTCCACTATCCACCCCCCCAATCCCCACCCACCGCCCAGAATATATCTATCTAGCTCTATCTTCCGTACCTCCAACCCTTCCCCTTAACCGCCTTTTTCCCTTCCCACAAGCACCCTCTCACCTTGAAAAACCCCCACCACCATTCATCACGTAAGCCCCTCTCGCCCCCCATACCCCCCTCCACCACTTTACCGAATAAAAAAATCTTGTCAAACAAAATCTCGCGTCACCGAACATCGCCAGGACACACATCTCCTCACCGCCTACCAGCGACGGCTCCCGTCTGCCGCGACCACACCACACCCTCCCAGTCTGCCTCCAAACCTTACGTCTCCCGTCACACATGTCTTACAACCCCCGCACCGGGTCGCAAACTACTGCCCCAGTTCTTCCAAACACCACGATGACCATGCCCAACCACCGTGTGAGCACCAAAGAGCTCACCCCACTAGCTCCTCCCCCTACCTACCAACCCCCACGTCCTCCCATCCACCACTCCACCCCTCTCACAAGGTTACCCTCATGAAGTGTACCAGCCCCCCACCGGACGCACGCTCCCTCGACCTCTTAAAAAAGAACACGCCTGAGTCATCCACATTACTCTCCAATTTACCACCAGCCATTAACCCAATCCCTTTCACAGGCCTTACCCGCTATGCACCCACCCCCCTATCTCTTCATTCTCACTGCCTACTACGACTCTCGGCCATTATACAGACTGCCCAATTATCTAAAACCTCCCGTTGAACCATGATTCCTCATTGACCGCACCGCCATTACCCCACCACCCCCACGCGCTTTGCAAAGCAACACCTCCACAGACCTTCACCGCCTCGCCAGCCGCAAACCCACCAACCATCGACCCACCTCCCACACGATACTATTCACACATAAATCCTAAAAGGAGCCCCCCAACCACTGCATAGCACAAAATTTATCCTCGGAACCCCAAACATTTAGACACCCTTCCGTCGATTCCCTCCACTACACACCAGCTCACCCGGCTACACTCACGTCCACATGGACGGCAACCACTCATCTCTAGTGCTTACACGCCCCCAACATTACGTCAATCACAATCGCGCTGCCGGCTTACCCCCCCCCCATGCTTGTGTGCCTACCGCGTTTAAACTTAGTTGAAAGGGCCATTTACTCTGGGTTGGTGAAAGATCCCCCCCCCCCTTCCCCCCAGCTTCCCCTTACATACCCCCCATTGGCACTCGCCTTGAGGACGCGTCTCCACGACTTTTCCAATTTATTTGTTAGTACTTGTATTTTATATATTAGCATGTAACATGAATGTTCTTAGTTTCTCTGTTTGTATGGGTGATCTTGAGACCAAAATTTAAAAGAAATTTTCTAAATATTATACATATCCTCCAAATTAAAAGTCTTATAATGCAATAGTTTAAAGGATTCATATAAAATTTTAATTAGACAAATCACTTCTATACTTTTTATCTTTATATACTAAACTTAAAAGAATTAACTGCCATAAACTTAAAGATAAAGAATTATATTATTACCCGACTTAAAACACCAAATATGGTATATCTTATATAAAAATATATTTCATTTTATTTATTTATATTATATTATGTTAAAAACATGCACCTTTTCACATTGAAGGGATGTGACATTTCCAAAGAGTTATAACTTTTTCGATGATTTGTGACCTATTCGAAGGGTTGTGACTTTTCTATAGGGTTGTGACTTTTTTTGAAGAATTGTGACTTTTCTGAAGGGTTGTGATATTTCCAAACAGTTATGACTTTTCCGATGAGTTGTGACCTTTTTTGAAGTGTTGTTACTTTTCTAAAGGGTTGTGGCACACTTTTTGATAACAACAAGAATTTTTTATGAACTACCATTTGTTGACTATCAAAAGAAGGGTTTCGTCAAATTTTTAAACTCTAATATTTTCTAGTTTTCATTGTTCTTCTTCTTCTTAGAACATCCAATTTAGTACATCTTCTATGTTTTGTTTATTTACTTATTATTTATCGTTATATTATATTATATTAAAAGTAGACAACATTTCACGTTGAATGGTTACGACTTTTTCAGAGAGTTTTGACTTTCCAATGAGTGCGGCATTTTACAAATGGTTCTAAATTTTGTAGGAACAATATGCACATTCTCATACTACCCTTTGTTAGCTATATATTAAGGGGTTTCTTTACATTTTTTAACTACGATTTTTTTATGTTTTCTATTCTTCTATTCTTAAAAACTAACCGTTTGATTTTCAGACGTTGACAATCTCAAAGTTCAATGAAATTTGAAAATTTCCTAACATGAATGATAATTAATGTAATACTCAAACTAAAAATATCCAATTTAGTGTATCTTTTATATTTACATCAATATTTATTTATATTGTGTCATATTAAAAGTAAATTTCCAACAATACAATAATAACAAATTAATGCACTATGGGGGGAGCTATGGAGATTAAAGTATTGAAAGAGGATGTGTTGTCAGCCGCCAACAATACTTTTACAAGCTGTTAAACGTCGTTCTAGTCGTAATCACAGCAAGCCTTTACATCCAAACTTCATCGGAACTTATTAAAGTTAGTATGCATTTTATAATTGTTTACACAATTGTTTTTAATTTAATATGAGATTCACATAAATGCCCCCATAGGTTAGCATATTCACGTAAGCCCAATGCACGGCGTCAAAAAAAGTAGCTAATAATGTAAATGGTCATTAATATCGTCTGTTTGCCCTATATACATAATTTAAAATCTCGCTCCAAGAGTGATAAGTCCGTGTATATAGTCTTCTAACACAGTCTTTTAAAGCCCGAGCATCATCCTTTACAAGATGTCACCTGCACAACACATAATAAATATGTTAGTTCATGAATAATTGATATATTAAAGTATAAGAAATAAATAAAATAAACTAACAAATATATAACAAAACCAACTTACGATGATCCTTCAGGCTCAATCATGACTTTACCAAGTATGTCCTTCTGGCCAGGAGCTAGAGCAGGCATCTCATCATCTGGCATAGAACTAGGTCTAGTTGTAGATGAGGGAGATACATCAGGATGCACAAAAAACGATTCAATGGAGGCATACCGTCCATAACATCTGACTGCTCACAACTAGAAACTTCAATCCTCATGGCCAGGATATTGCAAGAGATTCTACCTATGAGGAGGTGGTGAGGAAGACCTATAGAGATCCCTATCGATAAGCGTCGCCATAGTTCAATGAATAAGTCCTGTAAGAGTAGTTCCTCGAAGCATCGCCTGTGAAGGAAAGCATGTGAGTAAGAGGAAGCACGACTGCGTTAGACGTAATTAGCGTAAGGATTGTCGCAAGATCCGCAGTGCAAATGGAACAACAAGCATGATGAGTATCCATCTAGACAGATGCGCTCCTGGACCAGAAAATAGATCATGCAATATCCTCAGGATCTATGAAACTCGTAGTCTTCTTTTTTTTAGCCTGTTTAGTCTAGCTAGCTCTAAGATGCTGACAATGTCTTTCACTGTCATCGCCTGATGATATTGTATGCAAATTACATGTGTAATATATATAAAAATCATAAATTAAATAAAATTAGAAAAATACACTAACTAGCTTTCTTTCTACAATATTCATCCTCGCTTGTTTCAATTTAAATAATTCTCCCATTCGTCTCCTCAGTTGATTATTTAATTATGTACCATTCTTGTCATCAAATGCATTCATTATCCTCATTTCTTAGATATTTCTTCCTAAACATTCAGTATCTCATCATCAAATACTTCTTTTAATATGGTGATGATGTTTGCAATTAAGGCAGAATGCAAACTCCCTTACATAGTGGACAATTAGACTACAATTGATAAAAGAATGTTCAGTTTTGGGGTTTTTCTTTCTTTTCTTGGAGCTTCATCAAAATATTTTTCCAATTCCATCCCACCTTAATCCCGAAAAGATCATTGATCATTTTCAGACCCTATCCTATTCATACCACTAATGTGACCATGTGGGGGGCGACCACAGGGAGAGGGCACCACAGGAAGCAAGGAGAAACAGACCAGCTGAAGACAGCGAGGGGGGCAGGAAGGAAGGCAGACAACAATTTCTAGGCTTTATAGCAATACGGTACAAATGAACCATAACGTACCTGAGTTTATAATTTTTTCAAGTACTACAGGCTTAGCAAGGACACCTAATACCAATCCAATATTCTGAAATGTCAAAGTGCCATGTAGTTCATAAATCTTCTAATACCGTAAGAAAATCATGTTTCAACCAAACCCTAGTTTATAATGCATATTACAAGCCAGAAACGATGAGCGAGTGACACACAAGAGTAGGCCAGGGAGAGAGAAAGGAAATTGAAATCAATAAGTGATTAAATAAGGAAGGGTTAATAGAGAGTAGTGAGAGGAGATAGAGTAGGATAATGAAGATAGATAAAGAAGATCAGAGATATAAGAACTATAATTATATGATATAGTATATATAGAGATAATAGATATTATATATATATATATATATATATACACACACACACACAAAACACCACACACACACACACAGATAAATATACGTGCGCTCGTGTGGGCTAAAACTTAGGGTTTAACTTTTGTAAATACCCAAAGATAATAAGGAAAAAACAAAATTTTAATTTATAATTTAACATCTATTCATTGTTCCATGAGTTTATGTAGACCTTCGAGTCGCGTCATTCATGTCCCTAAATTCTCTGAACTCCCTATGTGGTACCTTTGAGATGAGTTCTATCTTCAAGTTCTAAGTCTTGAGTATTGAGTTATATCTATGGTTATTGAAAACCTTGCATTGAGTTGTTCACGTCCATAATTCGATATGAACCATATTTAAGAAGTCTTTTACAAATATCTTAACTTTGTTTTAAGACTTAAGCATTGAAGTTGTGTAAAGAATAAAAGTAAAGTTCATTTTTTAAAAAAATGATATATGGGAACTAAGTATTCCTAAGAGTAAATGTTTTACATTTAAGATGAGACAAAACTTGAAATTTCCAAACGAGGTTTCAGCAGTAGCAAAGGTTTCAGGTACTACTATTTTAAGAAAAAGATGAGTTTGATTCTTTTTTTTTTTTTTTTTTAAAGAGTTTCCAATATGATTAGTATGACAATGAGTAGAGGTCATCACTGTTTAAGCAGTATGGTACTAGATATTACATCAATGTTTATTAGTATGAATTATCGAGTCATCAATGAGCTATTAAAATATGATTTTTGATATGTTTTATGAAAGAGTTTTCAAGGAGCAGTTACCTGTTTAACTTTAAGAGGGTCGTTTTAGTTATTATCTCAAATAAAGAGAGAAGTTATTTTATAAACATATGAGCTAAGTATATTTGGGGAGTAGTATTTTGAGCATTGATAGGACAATGAGAGTTCATATTAACTCATGTCTCTATAAACCATGTGCCATCATGAATAGGTAAAGGATATACGTTTGAGATGATCACTTAAGTTAAGCTAGTGATCGACAAGTTAAGAGTTTCTATATGACAACAAAGTATAGAACAGTTTGTGCAACGTGGGCAAGACGTGTATTACCATAGCATCATAGTGGGTGTTTTGGTTAGAGAACTCCGACCATAGTTAATGCATTATTCCTAAAGGGTTTCCTTAGTATGAATAATGGGATAGAATTCATTCTGAATTGCACAAGTAGACTTTGAGCGAATCATGGTAGTCTTTACGCATTTTAATTTATGAGTGACATCATCTTTTTTTAAAAAATGTTTCTTTTAGTGAAAACTTGTTTTTAAACTGCTTTATATCGAAATAAGTTCAGTTAAAGTATCAAGAGTTGAGTCGTTCCAGTTGAGACCTTAAGTGAGTATCTGAGTTGTGATTATGTGCTAATGTGAGTCGGTATGAATCTTTGAAGTGACATCTAATCCTTGTGTTGACTATCTCATATGGGAGTTGATTTTCTTCCTTGAGTACTTATGAGTTTAGAAGTTTGATTAGTTTGGTATCCTCTGAGGTTAAGGAAGTTGAAAAGAGGTAAGTATGTTCACATTTTACGAAGGACAACCTTATGTATGCTTTAGCATCTTCCTCTTACATTGCTCGTAATCCAAGGGCAGTGAGGCCAAATTGGCTACCATCTTCTCATGATGCAGACACAGTATTCAGAATCTTTAAATCGGTTCTTGTGATTCATTGAGAGTTCGAGTTAGCCTATGGTGAGCCTCCTTGCCCGGAGGATTTCTTTACTTTTTCAGTGTAGTCAGGATTGTATATGGTCTTGTCCCGCTTCCATCTTATACAGTTAGAGGCTTATAATAGTCCGTTTGTTAAGAGAAGGTCTTGTATTATTATTTATTGTTATTAAATATTTAAAGTATAAGTTGCCTATTTTATGGCGAGTTTAATATATTATTTTATTGAGAGTTAATCTTTTACGTTAAAGTTTTGTATATGAGTTTTTGATTTTTATTCAGTTTTAAGCTTTTGCATGATTAAGTTAATCTTCTACTTGTAGTCAGTTAGGATGAGGGTTCGCTTTGGGATCAACAATGATCTTCGAGTTCCGGCCACGTCCAGGGTGTTTGGGTAGACTAAGTGTACAGAAAGTGAGGGTTATCATTGCATTATTCAAGGGGGGACGGCGCGGGGCGGCGGGGGTGAAAAACAGACGAGGGGGGGAAAATTTGTAGTAATTTATAAAAAACATTAAATTTCGTCTTAAAATAGAAAAAATGAGAAAATATGATTGAGTAAATAAGTTAATGTTGGCCTATAAATTTTACAAAGAACACGTTTTCTAAAAAAGTTTTTGTTTGAACAAAATTTATAATGTAAAACCTATAAAAAATTTCGATGCAATTATTAATACGAAACCTACATTAGAAAAAAAAAGATTAATTTCATAATAGTGTCAAATATGAAAGGTAATAGTACAAAAAAACCTTCGGTGGTAGTATTGGATGTTTGTAGTAGAAAAAGGTTTATAGTAGTAGACTGTTGGAAAAACGTCGTGGTGGAGTGAGTGCGTGGAGTGAATGTTATATGACCGATGCCTCCCGGCCTTAACTATATAAAAGAGGAGAGCTATTCGTGGCCAATCTCCACATAAACAAGGCGACCTCAAAACTGGAACCAGTCCTGTTCAGGTATGTCCGAGATGAAAGAGAAGAGGACTATATCATTGAGTTAATGAAAGCTTTAAACCTCCTAGAATAAATATACAAAAAAGGAGAAAAGAAAGGAAATAAGCCAAATAGAAGCCTAGCCATAAGGAGAAAGTCCTAAAACAGCATTGTATATCATTAGAATCCCACAAGGACCTATTATAAGATATCTTGGAATAGAAAATTAGTAACTATGCCAATATATTGCAACACTCCGAAAACGATCACCCACATATCTAGAATTGAGAAAGTTAGGAAGAAATGTGGCTTAGACTTAGGAGGTATATATGCAATAAAATTCATATAATAGGATAATGGTGGGGGCGAAAATCATATAATAGATAATGGTGGGGGCGATTGACTACGTAGCACAAGACCTAAGTTTTTCTCCCTCAGAAAACAATCATTAAATGCACGAACCGTACCCTTTCTTCAAATTGAGACATTTTGTAGCGCAAGAATGAGAACCAACCATAATAATATAAGGACGAAAATAAGAATTGCAAAGACCATAATCACTCCATAGAATATCATCTTTCACTAACCTGGTCTCGTCGAGAAGAAGCAATAACCCCACAACCCACATACTAAAAATTGGGAACTCCAAACAAAGATCATTTAAACACAGATCATTCGTCAATGGCTAACAGAGGAGAGGAGGAATAGAGGTAGTGATTAGGAATATATAGGGAGAAGGGGTATTAGGTTATATAAGCAACCTTTATCCTACTAATTCCTTAAAATCAGAATTGACAGTACTACTACAGGGAATTGAGTAAGCATTGAACAACAATTTGACGCCACTAGAAATCAACATCAACTGTGAGGATATATTTTCCCTCCTAGAGAATGACAACAACCAACATACTCTAATATATTGTATGATTGGAGGGTTCTAATATAGAGGGAAGCGGGGACCCATATTCAGCATAGGTATCGTGAAGCAAAGAAAGTGAAATATTCTTTAGAAAAGGATGGAACGAATATGGCACAAGCCAACTATTTTTGCTGCTTGGAAGTTCTATCGATGTTTTTCTAGGAAAATCTAGAGGCATACATAGCGGGTACTTATTTTGTTAGGCTTACTAAAGCCCATACTGATCTAGACAAATGCATTATTAGTACGATTAATGCACCAAATCCTTTTTTATAACTATAAATCAAAACACTCAATATTTCAAAAGAGTATCGTAAACATTACAATTAAGGAATAGCCAGACATTGAAGAGCAAACGTGTTCTAAGCCAGGCATGCATGCACGAGCTCCCAGGTTACCGAAGAACCTACTTTACGTGACAGCCACCTTCACCAAGGATGCGCCTTTGCAGGGGTATTTCAAGAAATGACATATGGGAAAGTTCAGCCTAGAATCAACAACAAGGAAATCGACAACTTCAACTGGGGGGTAATTTGTGAGTGATCCAGACCCAGTCAGATTTGGTATTGTACAATCTTTCAATTAAGAATACAACGAGAGAGAAAGAACCCGAAAAATTCGTGAAAAATCAGAGACGTTTATGGACACAGCAGTCTACGGTATATGAACTAACGACTCCTGTACTGCGCAGCAGAAAGAAAAAACAATACTTAAGTCAGACCAGATCATTTCTCATAGTGTTTAACTTCAATTATTAGTGGCGGGGGATATGTTGGATATTTAGGTCACTAGAATCCTCTACCACAAAGTTGAGTTGAAATCTTTCTTTCCAATTGAGTTTCAATATGAGATTTACTTGAGTAAATTTCAAACGACCATATCTTTTATTTAACACATAAAGAGTTAGGTGGCCCATGACCTACCAAATGTAAAGTATTTGAGTCCTCATGCCAAATCCGCCAAGTTTGCTTAATTTTGAGCTCGAAGTAATAAGTTATATCCATTTAAATGAAGTCTTTCTAATTAAGGCATCTGATTCGTTTGCTAAAAAAGTATTCTAGTCTTTTCATTTTTCCCACTAGGCCTTGCAATTTTTTCCCCACTCAATTAATGTTCTATCATATGCTAAACTAAAACACCCGTATGCGAAAATAGACTAACCAGTAGATTTCCAGAAGTTGCAAGTGAAACGTATGGTTGCCACCCACGGGCTGTAGGTGGGGTCCATGTTGGGCCACCTGTAACCACCCCAGAACTGCAGAAAATTCAGCCAAGGCATGACCAACGGACAATACCTTGTTCTAATAATCCATAGATTTTGAGAAGAATTGGTCGTATTAAGAGTTAGCATGTAAAATGAGCAAGAGAACTTTTATCGATTTCTTGGCAGGGGCATGAGGTGTTTGGCGCCACTCAGTGCACCCCATGGTTTTGATGTAGCTAGGGACCTAGTTCACCGTTCCATTCAATGCACCCAACCCATCTGTTGTTGTTTAGGGGCTTGCTCCCCACACCATTCATTGTGCTTGGGTCGCCAAGTCCCATGCCCTTTCATTCTTCTTACCGTGTACGTTCCCTCGAATTGTACCTAGGTTTTCTAATTGATTCTAACTACTCTAAACTACTTTTAAACATCTAGGAATAATTCCAATCATAACCTTGAATTCATAATTCACATCAAGGCGAATTAGAGATAGTCTAGAGAGTTTTTCGATGTCGATTTGACGAAGTCTTTTACAGAGGGGCTTGTTTAAACTTGTTTTAAGACTTGAAAATTTGAGTTTGAGGAAGAGTAGATTTGAGTTCATTTTCTTTAAAATTATATATGGGAACTAAGTATTCCCAAGATAAAATGTTTATACATTTAAGAAGAGAGGAAACACCGAATTTCAGAAGCGTTTATGAGTAGTTTTAAGTATTATCTCTTTTTAGAGAAGACTTTTGATTAATAATCTGAAAGTTGAGGAAGAGGAAATGTTTTCATTGAAACACAATGAGCTAAGTTATGTTTTGGGAGTAGTATTGAGCACCGATCCGGGGATGGGCGTTTCTAACAACGCCAAAGCCCCCATAAACATATAGCCATATGGGTATAAAGGGTCATACTTTTAGACGATTTCTTTGTTTTCTAAGGCATGGGGGGGGGGTGTGGGTTGGTTTCGGGTGGTGGGGTTTGTATTTTCGTTGGGGTGTGGGGGTGGTTTGATTGTTTGTGTGTTTTTTGTGTTTTGTAGTTGGCTTTTTTTTTTATTGTTTTTTGTTGTATATTTTGTTGTTCCTGTTTTTGTTGGGGGTTTGGTCTTTTTTTGTCGTGTTTCTCTTTTTTTGGCCTTATCTTTTTCTTTATTTCATCGTTGCTTCCCTTTTTCTCTTTTCTCTCCCCCTCCCCCTCTCTCTCCCTTTCTTGTCCCCTTGTCTCTCCTCTTTCTCCTCCCCTCTCTCCTCTTTCGTCTTCTCTTTTAGAGAAGCGCCCAAACAAAGTGACTGTGGAGGGGGGGCAGACAAACCGAGGGTAAATGGTATGGACAAATACCCTGGAGGGACCAGCCAGGTGAGGGCAAAAAGGGGTCGGGAGAGGGCAAGACGAGGAGTTGGCATGGAAGTGGAAGGGAGGTGAGGGAGGGAGAGTAACGGGCGTCAGGACGCGCAAGCATGGTGGCATGGACGGACACCATTGGGCTGGCATCGGGGAGGAGAGAGAGATAGGAAGAGGGAGCAGCAGCCCCAGGGCGGGAGCCGGGGGGAGGCCAGAGCGGGGGGGGGGGGGGCGCGGGGCGGGGGAGGAGCCCCGAGGTACGGCAGGGGAGTGTAGGGGGGGGAGGAGGGCAGAGGGGGGCCGACGCTAGGGGAAGGGGGGAGAAGCGGCATAGAGAGAGAGAGAGGGAAAAGAGAGAAGGGCAGGCGGCGGGGCCAGGGGCAGGGGAGAAAGGAGGAAGGAGGGGAGGGGCCTGTGGGACCAGGGGAAGGGGACGGTACAACTGGGGAGGGAAGGACCAACGTGATCGGGGGAGGGAGGGCAAGGGGAGAGGAAACGGGGCGCGGAGGAGGAGGGAGCCCGGCGAAGGAGGCGGGGGGGGGGGGACAACAAGAGGCGCGAGGGCCGGCCCGTCCCGGTTGGATGCTGGGGGCGTGCCAATAAGGCTCAAACAGCAAATGTTCACCAGAACTTGGGGGAGGTTGCTTCCAGAGTCCAACAGGGCATGGGGCGTTGCAGAGACGGGATGGGGTGAATTGGGACGCTCCGCATCAACCCACAAAAACGAAATTACCGTGGACTCGTGGTGACATTTTTGGTAACTGTAGGATGTGAGCCTAGCATCAAAGTGGGGAAACAGGCAAAGAATCCTCGGAAGCGATAGAGGACAGCAAAAACGGGAAGGGGGGGGGGCCAAAGAAGGGAGAGGGAGGGGGGGGGGCCACGAAACCAGCGGGGCTGAGAAGAGAGCGCAGGCAACAGGGGGGAAAAGGGGACCTGAATAGGCCAGGGAAGGGAAGGACCCGGAAAAGAAATGGGGACCCCAGAGGACATTGGAAGGAAAAAAGAACAAACGAACGCAGCAAGTGGGACGTAAGGAGAGGGGGCCAGCTAGGCAGCAAAGAAAAGGAAAAACGAAGCCGCACGGGGGGGAGGGGGGGGGACGGAAAGGAGAACGTAGGGGAAAGGGACTTAATACATAAATTGAGAATATTTTAGAAAATGGCGAATTGATGTAATGTTGGCGTAACCAGGACGAGTGTCGAGCAAACCTGGATTGGGTCATTTGGGAAAGCGGGACAGTTGGGGGAGTGAAAGCGAGGTATTTATGAAGGAGCATGCTGATTTTTGGGCCGGCCTCCCTGTTGTACCGGGAAGCCCGTTTTTTTTCACTCCTTTGTTGCCCGACTGATCAGGTCAACCTACTACACCATATGTCCCTAGTGTGCGAGATAAAAAAGCTAAAATAGTAGCATTGGGTTAACACATCTACCGTACATACTATAAATTTGAGATAAAAGAAATAGGATAAATAGAAAAGATAGTCACAAGATATGGGGACGCAAACTTGCTTGAAGTTGAAAGAGGATCGACAATTCTTTGTGATGACCAACAATTCACTTGATTATGCAGCAAAAAGAACACAAGAAAGCCGTGAGGACGTTAGAGAAGAAGGACCAAAAAAACATAATGATAGCAAGTAGTACGTTTTATATTAAGTAGCTATTCCGTGGACTTAAAAAGTATGACTAAGTATATATTTATATCATCAGTAACCCCTCAGAACTATACGAAAGTTCATTGACACACATTAACTAAACCGTAAGACACTTTTTTGGTATGAATAGGCAAGACAAGGGTAAATGACCAAATAGCCCTTTGTCTCCAAAACCACTTATTTTTTCCCTCCAAAAAAGGAACCACTTTTGACCTTTCTTTCTTATTTACTATCTCTCTCTTTACTTTTTTTCCTTCTTTACTTCACTCATCAGTTTGATTTTATATGGTTGACTCATTTGTTGTTCAAGATTTTATTTCGTTGTTAGATTTATATAATATTAACAAGATGGATCCGAATAGTCAGAATAGTCAATTAAACGAAGTATTGAATATTGTTTTGGGGTTAGATGAGGATCATAATTTGTTGTCCCAAAAACATGAAGATTTCGATGGTGCATACGATAAGCTTGAAAAAAAACTAAAAAATTCTCGTGACCTATAGACTAAAAAAAAGCACTCAAAAGTACCTAAAATTTGGGACTTAAACTTAGATTCGAACTCATGACCCATAGACTATTTGTTTAAATTTTATCCATTTGCACGTGCCAAAAAAAAATAACATTATTCATAATACGAAAGCAAATGTATTAACTATCTTCAAATTATTTGTTATTCATATCACTAACAAATTTAGAGTGAGATTTATCATAATATAGTCTAATAAACTAGCTAACATGTGAAGTAAATGAAAAAGGTTGACATGTACCATAACTAATTGTATCTGTAACGCACCTGTTGAGTCTTTTGAGCAGCATATTTTTTTCTTGGAAAAACTGGCTGAGTCGACGGATCCCCCGACTGAACGTCATAGGGACGACGGACCATCTAGGGGGTCACGTCCAAAACACTTAGATCTGAAAATTTGGGTACTGAGATCGACTCTCTGAACGTCACGACGGGATTGGCAGGACGGACCGTCTCAGGCATGACGGCCGTCACAGACTCTTTAATGCATTGGATTCTCTGACTTTGTGACAGAAGCCACAGGACGGACCGTCGCAGCCCGACCGGGCCGGCACAGTCTCGTGACCCTGATTGGTCGCTTTCCTGTTTAAATATTTTAAGGGGCTTTTGGACTATTCGTGTATAATTATAAATTTAGTGTTTAATGTTCATAATTTTAATTACTTGGGGGTAAAAGGGATAACCTGAAACAAGTATGGGGATTTTTATCATCTTTTTACTTAAGTATATGCTAATTAGGGTAAAAAACAGGGTTTTTTGAATAAAAAAAAGAGAAAGACAGAGAGAGGGGAGCAACATCGAGAGAAGAGAGAACGGAAGAGAAGCAAGATTTTGAAGATTAGCTTGCTTAAGCACGAATTCTTCATTGGAGTAGGTTCTGGTTTAATGCTAGTTAATAGTAAACTTTTAATAGCGAATGATTGGATCGTGTAGTATCTTAAACCCTTCAATATGTTAATTGTGTTGTATGCATGATGTTTTTATATATAATTGTGTGAAACTAACATTATAGGCTANTCTTTCTTTTTTTCTTTTTCCCCCCCCTCTTTTTTCTCCTTCTTCTTTCCCTTGTTTTTTTCCTCTTTTTATGCATCTTGAAGTTTGACCGCATTGTTATCGGAAGTTTTCATCTATTCATAATGATTCAAGTGACTTATTGTAACCAAGTAAAATCTCCTTCGCAAAGCTTGAGTTCACACTTGAAAGTACCATTTCCTTGCATAGCTTCTTTAGACACACTCCATTTATGGAAATTTTCTTCTTAAGTCTTTCCTTCTTCACCGTCCCCCATCACAACGTGATACATAATGAATCATCTCTTTTCACGACACCGTCTTCAATATACCTTAACTCTTATACACCATTCTTCCAATATCTTGAATGAGTTTGCATTAACAAACTTGATCATTCCAGAGTGGGCATGCCACGAAAGTTACTTAGATGCTATGCCTCTAAAGTTGAAGTTTCCATCCACGTGAGCAAAAAACAACCACAGAAGACGTGTTTCAGGACTTCCATTGCCGAGCACAACTCACTATCTTCCCAGCTTTTTCATGTTCGTCTTGACAACTAACTATCCTCCCATCTTATTCCCCCAATGTGTCCATACCTAATCACCCACAACACGGCCTTTCAAACATTTCAACAATCCGTGACCAATCTCCTCTCAATTGAGTTGCATATTGCGGTAGTAACTACCAATGCTATGTAGATAAACGATCCCTTGTCATTTGAGTTCAACCAATCCATATAATTTTTTGAACGACTCTCAATCATATCAGATCGGAACGTATTATCATCAATAAATTTTGAAGGGATTGAAGGCCCAATCCCACCCTCTTTACATGCTTCAGAATTATCAAAGCATCAGATTCCAAAGCATCAAAAGTGTTCACAGAAACTCTTGGAATTTTTCACTACTCAACATTCTCAATTTGCTCTAATAGACTTAACTGCCAATTGGAACCTCTCCACGTTATCAAACACAAAGAAGGAAGATCAATGGGACCTAAGTGGGTGGCAGTCTGGTAAATCTATTATTTTATCCTTGCATCACTATTTTTGAAATTAATCAGCAATACTCGTGAATCTTATTATACTAGTAAACATCCAAAAAACTGTGGAAGGTTGGATCCAAAATAATTGTAGATGGGATATTATTTTTTGGCCACGAACCAACCCATTCCATTATTAGCGTGTATATGACATGTGAAAAAGGGGGGTGCCATTTTGCATTGGACTGGATTCAAATTGTTGTAATGCATTTTGACCCACGCGACTTTACCAGAAGAAAGAACATAGGAAAATCCTCAACTGAACTAACTGGAATTGTTCCATCATAGCATCAGAAAAAAACGGAGCAAGCTTAAGCCTTATAAACATGGGAGGGTTTTAGGTTACTGAAAGCGATAGGCAGTGGTTTTAAAGTGACTCCAATGCCTAAATTGATGATGCGAAACTGAGAAGACATGGATAATTGGTTCTTGTCCAGTAAATAGTGTATACGAAGACCATGAGACTTTTCATTTCAAATTTCATGTTTGGGTGGTGGTGAAAATGAAAAAACGGAACGTATCCAGAAGGAAAATGAGGGGATTTTAGGGCAGGGAATCTTTTAACAATAAGGAGTTTTTGAACTGGCTAGTTACAATTGATTAAGGTAAGACATCTATTACTAGTTAAATAGATAGTTTAGATATAAAAAAATCTAGGAATTTCTATTATATTCTGTAAATGTCTACTACCATTAAGTTTGAGATTAGATAAATATTTATCAAAATAAAAAAAAATAATCAAAAGGATATTTACTCAAAACATTCTAAGAAGCTCCAAAAAGTTATTGTATTTATTATTATTCAAAAATTAAAATTATCATTCAACAACAAAATAAACCAGTTATTATTGAATACTTTCTAGTAAGGAAAAATAAAACAAATATAATGATAGCAAGTAATATGTTTTATTACCAAATATAACCTGTTCTGGCAATTTAGAGATGCAAAAATCAAATATTTTTATTTTTCCTTGAATCGTCATATTATTATGTAAAAAAGGGCAAGAAATGGATGAGTACTTTAGTCTAAGAAAAAACATAATGATATCAAGTAGTATGATTTATTATTAGATATAACGCGTGTTAACAAATTAGATATACAAAAGTATGACATGTTTGTTATCTCGAGAATCATCATTATTATTCAGTGAAAAATCCAAAAAATGCATTAATACGTTAGTCTAAAAAATGAGAAAAAGACATAATGATTGCAACTAAAATGTTTTATTAGTCATTTTTATCATTCAGTAAAAAAAGACTCCAAAACTGTATGAGTATATGGTATTTAGGATAAGAAACAAAACGACAAATAAGAGTAAGTAATACGTTGTATTATAGATATGCTGCGTGGTAACAAACTAAGATCCAAAAGCATGACATATACATATCGTTGTTAAATTAGTATTCTTAAAAAATAAAAAAAAAACATGAGAACGTAATTTAATATTTAGAATATAAGAAGTACGCACACGAGAAAAAAAATTAACATAAATGAAAACATATATTCTCTTCTCCACTATTAGTCTTTCTATAGAGTGAGAGTACTCAAGAATAGTATTTTGTAAGCTCTGGTGTGTGAAATAGGATTACATAGAATCTACGAATTTTGTCATCTGATAGGAAGACACACTTTTATTTACTTAATTATAAATTTTGATACAACTTAGTTCGAGAAAACTAAAGCTTAAAAATAGATAAAGACATGACTTGTTTGTTTTATTAGTGTCATTTGGCGCAATAGACATGAATTTCCTTAAGTTCTATGACCCAGTTCATTCCCAACCTTATGAATAATTAGAACAACAATTCCTACAAAAATAAAAGTACTCATCATTCCTAGTAAAAATGAAAGGTATATTCACTTTTGAATAATCAATCTATTTGCACTTTATTCTTAAAATTATTAATTTTCATCGATCATAATATTTGATATTAATCTTCACGCTATTACAAATTTTATTCTTCCCAAACTCATTCTAAAAACATCCGTTTACTTCTGAAATGCAATGTAGCTGTAGTAAGGTGTCCTTGCAGAAGATTTTAACAAATTATTTAAGCAATACATACTCATGTTATTCATTATAAACAATTGCCCTCCGGCTTTCTTGCACTTTATACGAATAATGGACTGACTTGCTTTTTTTTTGGTTTTTTTTCCGTTGACGCACCTTTGCATTATTGGTTAGAAAGATATGTTTGCACTTACTCACCACTTTAATTTATTTTTATTATTCCCGACTTTTGGTATGTAGTATTACTTTATGCCCTTATGGTGTGCGGCAGTATTGTTGAGTGGCTTTCATATTTGTGTTTTTGCTGTTTTTTATTTAATTCCTCCAAAGAAAAGATAATATAGATTAGGAATTATAAATACATCAAAGATTTTTTTACCTAATTAAGTCATTGGAGAAACAAACCTGAATACTTATTCATATTTTCGATTTGGGTAATTTGCCTAAATCTTTCGACCAATCATTAATCTTAAACGGGGAAATACACAATTGTGTACCGAATTTGTATACCGTGTTAATAAAAAGTAATATTAATCATTTATCAGCAGTACAATCACACATGACAAAAAGAATACATAATATAACCGACATTATGTGATGCAAGGTAGAGTTAAATTGAATACCAGATTCAGATTAAAAATCGTTTAAACATGACAAATAATTTTTTTGCCATATTCACCTTTTCCTATGATTCACTTTTATTTTTTTTATCCAAAAAAAAATTCAGCTCACAAGAAAACCAACAATATAATAAATAAAACCAAAAAAATAAGAGGGTTGTCCAGTCGGATCTAGTCCATACAAAAGTATTTGACCTAAGGTAAAAACTTAGATCAAATTGCTTCATGAAAGTAGCAAGCTATTATCCAGTAAATAGATCATAAATTAGCTTCATGTCTCGTCTCTGATTAATTTTTTTTAAAAGTTAGGTTTGTGCCACCACCCCATGAGTTTTCTATTAGCAAAATGGCGTTATCTGTGTGCCTCATTACCTCGCTCATTTGACCGCTCTAAAGCAGTTTAATTTGGAGATAAATCTAGAAATTCTTTTTTCCTTTGTTTCCATTTTTTCCGATTATCATTTGATTTGCATGAAATTATTTTTAAAATAATAATGTGAATTAACTGATTTTTTTTAAAAGCATTTCTCAAATACATTCTCAGTTTATCACGACTCGAGACTATCCCGTAGTGGTAAAACGGTGCTTAGAACCATAAGTGGGCCAAACTAACGCATGGTCTTGCATAACAATATGATTCATACAAATAACAACTGAAGATATTTAATGCATAAGCTAAACTGAGATAAATCCAAAACAACTTAGTGGTCAAAATAGAATTCATTTGAACAAAACATAACGTTAAAAAACTACCGTGTGACTGTTTGAAGCCTCTACTAAGAGGAGTGATTGGTACAAGCCTCCAACTAATTGAACCTATATGAAAAGGGAAAGATAACATATTAAAAAATAATCGCTTGTCTTGAAAAGACAAGATCGCCAAAATCATTGTTGAGATACTACAACAATCGTACTATTTGCGAGTTGGATACTGAGAGTATTAATCTAAATTATAAGACAATGTAGGGAAATAGAGAATGTGTGTATTACTTCAGATATACTTAACATGTGAGATAGAAAAAATAATCTAACAAGCTAAACTTGATAAATCTAAGATGTTGAACTGAATATGAAAACTGAAATAAACTAGTTGAGGCAATGACCAAAGTAATTATTATAAGCATGTAACCAAATCAACTAGGATGAGTAAACTAAAAAGACAACGTCATAAAATATATGAAATTGAACTGTCGGATTTGATATATTAATCGAATAATCCATCTCAGCTAAGCGAAATTTAAAATGTCCTCAGTGAAGGGGTGCTTTTAACTTTGCCAGGGTTCGAACATTATCTAAGTTCATCAACTAAGTAATGTCCCAAGAGGACTAAGGTGTCAGTCATGGTCTGATAGGGGACCTTAAAACCTTTATGTTGGTCGGTGTACGGAGACTTAAGATTTCTACTACAGGTTATAGTATTAAACTGTTAGCGGAGCGAGATTTCATCGATATGTCTGTTTGGTGTTAAGTAATACACCGAACTGAATTATCCGGGTAAACCACATAATACAGATAATACTAAATAGTCAATGTATGAATTATGAGATTTAAAAATACTATTTTTTATTTGAAATTATTCCATACTTGTGGAACGAAGATTGAAGGTGAGAACTTATCATCATAAATTTTGTCAATCCTGAAATGTAGGTAATTTTAAGGCAATACCATATGAAAGACATATGTTCCTTACTAGGAGGGATTAAAAAATTAAACCATATAAAACTATTGACTTTAGGTTACAAACATTATGTAGGCGATATAAGTTACTTTACTAATTTTAGAATGGAATTCTTGCACTCTATTGTCCTATGAGCATTCTTCACGACTCTTAGTTGGGTTTCATGCTAAAACCACAATTATTCAATTACTTTTCTTAGGAAAATTGAGGGTTAGCATTGCATTATTTTATCTCTCTTTTATGCTCTTTAAAAATCATACTATTTTTTAAATTAATCTTCTATAAAAAAACATAATTGTCTAAAAATAGAAAAATGAAAAACAACACAGAGATTAGTGAAATAAGTTAAGGTGTCGTATAATTTGATTAATAACAATTTTTCTAAAAAGTTTATCTTGAACCAAATTTCATGTAATATCTTATAAACAAAACCTTCTATGAATGTATACAAAAATAATTAGTTAAAATAAAGATTACTTTTTTTTTCATAAACAGTTTCAAATACGAAAGGTGAATAGTAGAATAAAAAACTTATGATAGTATGGAATGTTGTTGAAAAGGTTAATAGAAGTAGAAAGTTGGAAAAACCTTGTGGGTAGGAGTGAATTATCTCGCATGGGACCGATGGTGCCTAACAATATAATAATGAGCGAGCTAATGGCCCACTCCACATAAATAGAGAGACATAAAACTGGTCCAGACGAAACAGGACCTATATCAGGAAGTAATTAAAACATTACACCTTTACAAGGTACAAATAACAACCAAGCAATAAAGACCAAACCACATGAAGGCCTAGCCATAACGGAGTCCTAAAAACAAGCATCGTAGATCATTTCAACTAAAAAAACAATGATGAAATCCCTCATCCAATAAATAATTACATGGATTTCGTACCAAAACTCCCAAATAAAATAAAAGCATTATGTGGCCCGCCGGTGACAAAAAAATGAATACCCACACGGGACTATCTAAGTGAGAATTTGGAATGAATAGTAAAGTACAACATATGCAGCACTACGAAAACCGATAACCCATATTATTCATAGAATGTGAGGCAGTTAGGAAAATATGGCTAGACTTGGGAGTTATATATGAAATAAATCAATATTATAAATAATGGAGGGGAGGCGATTGGCTACTTAGACTTAAAGACCTACGTATTCCCCTTAGAAAAACATCACTAAATTGGCAGGAAGCGTACCCTTTCTTCAAATGGAACATTTGGAGGAAAAAGGAAATGTGAACCACCTAATAAAAAGTACGAAAAATAACCATTACAAATACCATAACTACTCGAGAATATTGTTCACTAAATGATCCCTTGAAAAGAAGCATTACCCCAAAAACCCATTGTTAAATGGAACTTCCAACAACGGATTCATACTAAACCGGACAGTCATTCAAGGGTACACCAGGGAGAGAGGAAATCAAGGGGGATGGGTGATTAAAATATAAAGGGGAAAGGTATTAGGCTATATAGCAACCTTATGCTGGCAAAGTCATTAAAGCAGAATAAACAATACTATTACAAGGACTTGATTGGCATTGAATAGTAATTTGACACCACTAGAAATCAACATTCAATTGTGAGGATATATTTTCCCCTCCTCGAGAATGACCAATCAACTTACTAAAATAATATTGTTATTGGAGGGTTTGCTAATCTAGAAGGGAGGGGACCCCCCAAATTCAACATAGGTTTCATGCAAGCAACAATCAGAGTGACATATGCCTTCAAAAAAAGGATTAGAAACTAAAGGGCGCAAGCTTTTACTTATTTTGCCTGCGTTGGAAGTTCACGAGGTTTGTCTAGGAAAATCTAGAGGCAAACATAGCAGGGTACTTATTTTGCTAGCGAATAAAGCCCATAATAATATAGAAAATGCATTATAATACAAATAGTGCTCCAAATCCTTTATGGGTAACTATAATATCAAATACCAAAAATATTTGAAAGGTATTCAATAATTATTTGCATGTAATGGACTAGCACACATGGAAGAGCAAGGTTGTTAAGCCAAGCATGATGCATCTTAGAGTTACAAAACCTCTTGAGTGAAAGACCTTCCCACGGATGCTATTGGCCGTTTTGAAAATGATGGTTGTTGTTCAGTCTAGATTAAAACATATTTTAAATACTAAAAACTTCATAGAGACTAATTATTGTTTTTACAAAAATACCTAAAATCGGGGCCTAACCTAGGTTCAAACTCGTGTACTATATACTGTTTGTTTAAGCTTTAACCTTTCGCACCGTAATAACATTTGATCATAATTACGAAAGAAAATTTATTTAATCTCTTTATATCAGTTGTTTACAGAATATCATCAAATAATTTAAAATGATATATTATCAATAAATATAGTCTAATAACACCTAAAATGTGAACATAAATTGATCAAAGGTTGACTTGTAACATAACTAATTATATTACACAATTATAACTTGATCATACATATATACTCACATTCAATTGGCCTGTATTTGTGAGGGAACATAACTATAGAAATACTATATCCTTACAGTTATTTTAATCACAAGGATCGAATATAATATATGAAAAATCTTCAATTTTTGTGGAAAATTATACCCAATATATAACTTTTACAACTTATTTCCAATAAAATAGAAATAAAAAATTATGAAATCATAAAGGTTCAACGAGTATAAGTTTTTAAACATTTTTTGAGGGGACGGGAACATAAACTCATATAATACTATCTCCTTTTTTAAATTTATGTAATCATAATGATTCGACTTATAAATGAAAAATCTTAATATTTGTGAAAAGGATCCAAATATTTGTTTCCAATTTATTACAAAAAAAAAATAGTAATTAAAAATTATTTAAATCTTAAAAGCTTCAAAAGTCTAATTTTAAAAATTTGTGAGGGAACATAACTCATATAATATTATATCATTTACATTTATTTTCATCATAATGATTCCACTTATAATAATGAAAAATTTTCAATTTTTGTGAAAAGGATCCAAATATATACTTTTACAATCTTATTTATCGAAAAACTAAGAAATTAAAAATGATTTAAATCTTAAAAGCTTCAAAGAGTCAAATTTTAGAAAAAAATGTACTTAAAATTGGGACCTAATATAGATTCAAACTCGTGACATATTGATTATTCGCTTAAACTTTAACCATTCGCGCTGCAATAGCATTCAGTCTTAATTACGAAAGAAAATTTATTTAGTCTTGTTATTATGATTGTTTAATGAATATCACAAGGAAGATTAAAATGAGATGTTATCAATAAATATAATTTAATAACCCTTAGGAATGTGAAGGATAAATTGATCAAAGATTGAATTACCATAGCTTTGTTACAACAATCATAAACTTATCATGGATTTATATCATAATGTTGTGTTCGTGGAGAAAAGATTACACATGATCTTTTGAGGATAAGTTTTTTATTGTATTATTTTTTATTAATGGGCCGTAATGATGTTACCGAAACCTTCTCAAAAATTGAGAATAAAATGGTTCTCTTTGTTAGTATCAGTGTTTCTTTTTGATAATAATCAAATTTTATTGCATTTAATTAGTAGTTTATTTTATAGTGTTATTGTGATACTGTTGATAGTGAGTTTTTTGTTGATCTGACCGTAGTTGTGAATTAATTATTTTAGTTAAATCAAATTAACAAAGACGTCTAATAATCGTCCCTTAAATATTTAAATTGTAAGAAAAAATAATAAAATCTTTGAAAATATTTATCATATTTCGTCAAAATGATTAAATTCTTAGATAATGTATAATTGGCTTTGTAGGATCCTATCTAGATGACATTATCAAAATTTTCGTATCATATTTGTTAGAAATCCACCAAAAATAATAGCTAGAGAAAAATCAAAAAAGTTAAAGTGATGAAAAAATGCACCTGAGCTTAATTTCAGAATTAAATATATTCGGATAAATTGACGGAAATAATATGTATTTGTATAGGACGTATGGATTTCTTTCCTTTTTTAATTCTATGAAATTAGGATAAAAATTATGTAATTATTGATCAAGAACATTGATGCTCTTACGTTATTAGATTCTTTTGAAATTAGTACAAAAATTTATGCATTTTTTTTTACAAAGTTGTAGAAATCCAGAAAATCATAAAAAAAATAATAGTTTACTATTTAAATTTAATTTTTCAAAATTTATAAATTTATTTACACTTCAATGAAGATAAAAATGTTATAAACTTTAATTAATTTATTCATAATTAACAAAAATTACTCTAATTATTTTTAGTAATATAAATATAATTTAATTTTAGATGAAAATAAATTAAATGTACAAAATAGAATAAATTTTTTCTTGTGTTGGATTCATATTTTCCTGAGAAATTATACTAGTGTGGAAGTAGAGAAATTTGGAACATGAATTTGAAAAGAAAAGTCAAAGAAAAAGAAGTAAAAAAAAAGGTAAGAAAGAGAAAAAAATGTTTAAATAAGAGAGAGCAAAATGAATTTGGGTCATTTTCTGAAATGGTGCCCAACACTTTGCACATGACACAATATAAATGGAACCTCGTACAAGTATATGTCCAGCCACCTCTTTGACAGTATAAACGAAAAAGTAATAATTATAGGCTACTTTTGAAAAGTGGTTTTTATTTTAAAGTGTACTCATTTTATTTTTGATGGTTATTGGGGTATACAAAATTAATGAAGTTACCTAATCACCCTTAGGTTTTTAGAGAAATTACGAAAATACCTCAAATTATCTCAAATTTGTTGCTCGTGTCATTTCACGTCAAAATAGTGTCTTGCCAAATATATTTATAGTTAACTTATTAGGGTCCTATTATCCGTTGAACTAATTTTTTTGTTATATTCATGCACTTTGTGCTGACGTGACACCTTAATCCAATTAAATTTTTTATGTTTGTGCACATAGTCTGTCATGTGTGTAAATTTTTATAAAATATATAAATTAAAGGACACTTTTTTAAAAAATAAATTAACATAATTTTCTTAAAATGACTAAAAGTGGAACAAGATTATCAATGAAAAAATAAAAATTTAAAGTAAGAAAGAATTAATATAAGTATTTCAGAAACAAAAAAAATAATTCCATTATGAATAATTTCGAAGAAATACACTATTTTTCTAAAATGAAAAAAAAACTCTTAAAAAGTCTTATTGATTACTTGCTATATTATTGAAGTCATCTACTCATAAGTGATGTAGTACTCATGACCAAGTAAAATCTCATTCCCAAAAGTCTTGAGATTCACACTTGAGGTACTATTTTCCTTCATAGCTTGCTTAGCTAAATCACTCCAATTCTTGACATTTCTTCTTAATTCTTTCCCTTCTTCACCGTCCCCCATCACAATCGTGATACATCTATTGAACTCATCTCTTTTTACGACACCGCCTTCACTAATATTAACTCTAACACCATTCTTCCAAATATCTTGAATGAGTTTTGCATTACAAAATTGATTGTTCTAGAGTGGGCATGACACGATAGGTACCTTAGATGCTATGCGCTCTAAAGTTGAATTTCATCCACAGTAAGTCAAAAAACAACCATCAGAAGGGTGTTTTGGAACTTCCAATTGAGAGCACCAACTCACTATCTTCCCTGGTTTTTCAAGTTTGTCTTTACAACTCAACTTGTCCTCCATCTTATCCCGCCTTGGTCTTCCCTAACACCAACAAAAATGACCCTCCCACATTTGACAATCCAATGACCCACTATCCGTCATCAATTAAACTTGATAGTTCAGAATTAATTATCAATTCTATGTAGATAAATGATCCCTTGTCCTTTTGAGTTCAACCAATCCATAAATTATGCGAACCTAATCTCACTCCATAAGGTCGAAAGTAGGATATCATCCAATAAATTGGAAGGGATTGAAGGGCCCGATTCCAACATAGTCATATGATTCAGAATTATCAAATCTCAGATTCCAACGCCATCTAACCGTGTTCACCAGAAACTCGTGGGATTGTCTTCACATCAACATTCTCCAATTGCCTCTTTATAGACCTTCACTGCCCAATTGGATCCTCCTCCCACGTTATCAACACCCCGAAGGGGGGGGGGGGGGGGGGGGGGGGGGGGGGGGGGGGTTCCTTTCATGGGGGGGGAAAAATAAATGGGACATAAGTGGTTGGTATCCTGGAACTCTATTATTGTATCCGGTTACATCAAGTTTTTGATCCACGGGATTTTACAGAAGAATAAAATATGTGAAATCATCAACTGTACTTAACTACAATTTGCCATCATAGCCATCAGAGAAAGGTGCAAATCTTAAGTTTTCAACATTTGGGAGTTCCTTTATTTTACTGAAAGCTGATAGGCTCGCGGCTAAAGTGATTCCAATGCCTAAATTGATTAATTGCTTGGAAAACTGAAGATATGGATTAATTTGGCTTTGGCATGGGAATACTGCTCTAAGAACATGAGACTTTTCATTCTTTAAATTTTTCATGTTTTGGGTGGTGAAAAAAGAAGTATCCATAAAGGAGACGGAGGATTTTGGGTAGGAAAAGTTTTTGAATAAATAAGGTGTTTTTGAACTTGCTTGGTTACAACTTATTAAGGTCAGACATATTTATACTAGTAAATAGATGGTTCTAAATATAAAAAAAAATATAGAAATTTTATTATATATCTAGAATTGTTTAATTCTTTTATAGCTACCTTAAACTATTTAAATTTGAGATTATAAAATATTTTATCAAATAAAAAAGTATCAAACGATATTTACTCCAAACTTTCTAACGCTTCAAAAAAAGTAGTATTATTATTATTCCAAAAATAAAACTTTATCATTAACACCAAATAAAACAAAGTAATTCATGAATATTTAAGAAAATAATAATTAAACGAAATAGAATCGATAGAGGTAATGGGGTAATATGTTTTATTACCAGATATAACATGTACTGATAATTTAGAGATGCAAAAATATGATATTTTTATTTTTCCATGAATCATTATTATTATTCAATAAAAAAAGCAAGAAATGCATGAGTATTTTAGTCTAATAAAAAACATAATGATAGCAAGTAATATGTTTTGTTATTAGATATAACGTGTGTTAACAAATTAGAAATACAAAAGCATGACATGATTGTTATCTCGATAATCATCATTGTTATTCAGTAAAAAATATAAGAAATGCATTAGTACTTTAGTCTAAAAAATGAGAAATAAACATAATGATTGTAACTAGAATGTTTTATTAATCATTTTTATCATTCAGTAAAAAAAATGACTCAAGAATTGCATGAATATATAGTACTTTAGACTAAGAAGCAAAAAATAACATAATCATAAGTAATTCGTTTTATTATTAGATATGTTAGTGTGATAACAAATTAAAGATCCAAAAGCATGACATATATACATATTCGATTGTAAATTATTTTTTAAAAAAATGATTAAAAAAATATGATAACGTAATTTAATATTAGACTATAAAGAAGTAAGCACACGAAGAAAAATAATTCAACATATAATACACATATATTATCTATCTACACTGTAGTCTTTCTATAGAGTGAAAGTACCCAAAAATAGTATTTTTGTCACCTCTGATGTTGTAATATATGATTGGACATTCAATAAAAAATTTTGACTTTTATAGAAGACACACTTATTTACTTAATAATAAATTCTGATATTGCATAGTTTGAGAAAACAAAAGATATAGAAATCGATTAAATACATTAAACATTTTGACATGAATTCCCTTATAGTTCGATTGACCTTTTCACCAAACTTAATGAATAATAAGATCAAAATCCTGTAAAAAAAAAAAATCACCATCTCCAGTAAAATGACAAGGTATATTCACTTTGAATAGTCAATGTTATTTGTCTTGTATCGCTTAAATTATAATTTTCACCGATCATAATAATTTGAATTTCACTTTCACGCTCATTAACGGGTACTTTCATAATGGTTTTGATAAATTTTTAAGCAAAATACTCATGTTTTAATGCCTTCTAACCACGCGTCCTCTCACCCAAAAATCTTATAACTTAACATTACATTTCATCATGACCTATTGTTTTATTTTCTTCTTCACTATTCTATTCTACATACAAATGCGTCTCTCAAGTTCTTTTACTCTTTAATCGTTTGGGTTTTTGTTTTGAATTTTCAAATTAGATAGATATAACATCAACATTGATGGGTTGTTATAGAAAAAGACAAGATTTATTTAAGTACTGGTTATTATTTATGCATAGGGTTTGGTTTTGGTTCTGGTAGTGAAAAAAATAAAATACTAAACGTATTAAAGCTAGGTCTTGATAACACAAACTTTTTTATTTACATGACTTCCATTGAATTTCATTAATTAGGGTTTTGAAATTAGATTTTTCATTCACTTTGCCTCGGCTTTCTCTTTATATATTAATGACTTAGTGTTTGATATTATATGATTTAAAGATCTTTTACTTCTCATTTAATTTATGATCACTTGGTTAATAATAGGCTAACTGTTGATTATTTGTGGATTGTTGTTTTCTTTCGCTTAAAAGAAAAAGATTACAAATATTAGATTAGGAATTAATTAATACAATCAAAGGATTTTTTACCGAATTAACTCACATTAGGAGAAATCGACATGAATATTTTTATAACATAATTTGCATATTCTTTTCACCAACCTTAATTATAACAGGAAAAATCAAAACTATGTACAAAATTTCATCCTTAATAAAAGAATATTTGACATTTCTCCAAGAAATACAGGATAAAAAGGATAAATATATATAAGAAATTATTAACGTGATGTAGAGTTTAAATTGTATATATTTTCAAATTAAATAGTTTAACATGACAATAATTTTTCATATTATCTTTCATATGAGCCTTGTTTTTTTTTTAATTTAATAGTAGCCACAAGGACAACAATACAGTCACAAAAACAAAAAACTAAGAGGGTTGGTCCAATCGGATTAGTCCATACAAAATGTATTTGAGCTAAATAGGTAAAAACTAGCTCAAAATTCTCCATGGAAGGTAGAAAGTTGTTTCTATGTACTAGATCAGGAAACTTTCATATTCTCGTCTCTGATTATATAGGTTTTTGCCATCCATAGGTTTTCCTTTCTAGCAAAATGGGTATCTTGTTTGCCGCATTCCTCGTGTTTGAGCTCTAAGTGATTTCATTTGGGGATAAATCTGGAAATTCTTTTTTTCCCTTTGTTTCCATTTTTTCCCGATTATCATTTGATAAGTTATTTTTCTCATTTTGATGAAGTTTATTTTTCTAAAATGATAATATGAATTAACTGGTTTTTTTTAAAAAAAAAAGCATTTTCTCAAACACACTATGAGTTTGTCACGACTCAAGACTATCCCGTAGTAGTAAAACAGTGCTTAGAACCACAAGCGGCCCAAACTAACGCATGGTCTTGCATAACAATATGATTCATATAAATAATAAGTGAAGATAGCTAATGCATGAGCTAAACTGAGAAAAATCCAAAACAACATAGTATTCAAAATAGAATTCATTTGAACAAAATCATAAAGTTAAAACTACCGTGTGACCGTCTGAACACCTCTACTAAGATAAGTTCTGGTTATAACCCTTCCCACAATTCTAAACTGAATGAAAAGATTAACATAATGAAAAAATAATAGCTCTTGTCCTTTAAAGGTGAGGACTCACCAAGCTTAGTTGTTGAGATGATACAACAATCGTACTATTTGCCAGTTGGATATTGAGAGTATGAATCTAAATTATAAGAAAATATAGCAAAAATCGAGTATGTGTATAGTACTTTGGATATACTTAATATGTGAGATGGAAACAATAATCTAACAAGTTAAACATGATAAATCTAAGATGCTTAACTGAATATAAAAACTGAAATAAACTAGTTGATGCAATGGCCATGTAATTATTATAAGTATGTAACCAATTCAACCCTTGGATGCAGGTTTAAAGAACAAGATATGGAACTGAAACGATGGGAGAGATAATATTAATCTACATACTCCATCTCATCTAAATGAAATCCAATCTGTACACTAGTTGAAAGGGTGCTTTGCCTTGGGCTAGGTAGAAACATTATTTAATGTGTATATCTACTAAGCTTGCTAATGTCAAAAAGGACTAATGGTGTAAGTCATTGATCACTGGTGACTTAAAACCTACGTTGTCAGGTTGTAATAAGACGTAAGGTTTTTACGGTCTAAAGGTCGTACTTTATACTGACGAGCGAGATTTTATCCATATGTTTGTTTCTGTTGTTTAATTATGTAAATACACCGAACTGAATTATAAGCGGAAACCAAGTAGTTACTGATAATGGTCAGCGCCGGAGGCCTACACCTGGACATGTGGAAACCCAACGACCTTTCTAGCCTTGAGCGAACCTTGGTATGGCTTATACTCAGCGGAAGACTCAACTCAACTCAATCAAGAAATAGATCATGATTAATAGAATTACTTAATATGATAGTCTAGCCAAAATGGCACTTACGTCTCAACACTTGAACATATGAAATTATAAGGTAAAAGAGACTTCAAAACTGAACTATCAAATGTCTACGAAGCCTCTAAAGTGATTGAGATGGATTTTTGGATAGACCACACAACATCCTATGAACTAAACTAGAAAAGCAATAAAAAGTATGTCCTCCGGAATGAAATGAGAATAACCACTGACTCTGGAGCTCGAATTGGATCAATGAAAAGCTGCATGCTGACCCTGGTTATTGGCAAGCCTGAACTCATAGCGATGCATGGTCAATGAACACTACATTGAAGGTAAGAGTATGCGATTTGGAGTGTTTAAAAACATCAATGAAAGCTGGAAAGGGATTAATGATAACTTACCCGACTCTACTGACTCTTCAGATAAAAAACTCAAATATAAAGAATAAACAATAGCATTATCCATGAAACTGATAACATAAAATGTTGTATGTAAAACTAAGTTCATTAAAGATAAAAACAATAATAAACTCAAACTTTCCTTATAATGAAAGTAATATAATTACTGGGGGGAGATTTTCTAGCGGACAACCATCACTGAAGTTCTAAGTGATAATAAAACGTTTTACCTTCGCGCTGCCCCAAGCGGACCAGCCCTACATTGACATCGGTATATGATCTTACTTAATTTAGCGGGATCCAACTATATTAACTTCGTGTCATCTAAAAATTATGACATTAAATACCATGAGTCTACATGGTTTTACATGCGAGGCTTGAGTTAGATATGAAACTCTCATCCCCCCACATCGGTTCAATACTACTCCCAAAAGAAACTTTAGATTCATGCTTCATCTGATGTAAATTCCTTCCTTTGGGTTGAGTTAATTTGATCGACCTATTGTAGCTTTACAAGCCATCTTGCGAATCAATGTTCCCCTTTGTTCTTACCACAAAAACTCTGACCGGGGAAAGAGTAACCCAGCTCTAACAAAACTCTCTTAGTTCCTCTTAATTAAATGCGAAAAATATACACTTAAGTATAATACGTGTTCCACTAGAACTTTTGAGAAGAGAGATGAACTCAAAACTATTAGTCTTTACTTCATGAACTTAGCTCTTTAGGACAATACTTAGTTCTCCTTATCCTTTGGAAAATGAACTCAACTCATTACTCTTCCAACTTGTCCCTGAGCCTTTTAAAACAAAGTTAAAAAGGATTATTTAAGGACTCTTTGAAAAAAATTAAGAACTTACTCTTAACTTTTCAACGTTGACTCTTAACTTCTGTTGACTTGGATATAGCCTTCCTTGAATTTGGATTGTGGATTTCCAGGGATCATGATCTCATGTTTATGGATGATTCATGGAGTTTTGATGTATTTAGAGTGTTGGAATAAACTAGGAACGGAAGGTACAGCAACATAGGAAATAGTACATAAAAATAGGGAAAGACGGAAGTTTCGAGGTGACCTTGGCGGTCTGAGAGGAATAGGGCGCTAGAGCTGTTGGAACAAAAACTCTTTTTCTTAAGGCCAATCTGGTGGCGTGGCGCACCCAGGTCAGTTTTCAGCAGCAGAGAATGACCTGAGGGGGTTCTTGTAGGTGCCGACGCTCCAGGTTGTAAGCCGGGACCTCCGACTTTTCTCTCTCATTTTCATCTCAAAACTCATAAACTTCCTGGATCCCATCCCAACCCACTTAGGATCACTAAATACCTAATCACCCCAATAGATTAGACCCAAAAAGTCCAGAACACCCAAATAACGTCTACTAGAGAGACACCTAAAATTCAACTATACAAGAATTTTCACAAACTTTCATCACGAACTTCCATGTTCATCATTCATAAACTCTAACTTGATGATTGAATCAAATGGGGTGGGGTGGAAGGAGTCCAACAAGAATGATCTTAAACCGTAAAGGGATCACCCCGGCGAAATCCATGCAAACGATTCTTGGAGTTGTTTATTTTCTCTCCTGTCTCCTCGTTCTTTCCCTCTTCTTTTCTCTTCATCTCAAAACCATATTCGTTAAAAGTGTGAATGAATAGGTTGCGAGATCCCCAACTATTGCACAAACACAAAATTACAATAATTGGTAAGGAAAAAGACCCCAAAACACACCCGTTAAAATTTGGATTACTTTTACTCACATTCTCAAACATCCCAACTTACGAAAAGCATATCGCTCTATTACCATCTCAAAATTTCATAAAAACCGGTACTCCTGTTAGAAGAAAGATATCCAAGGGTCCTTCCATACAATAAAGACACTGCCCGAAATCCGTTGGGTAGGAAGGTATAAAGCCGTTTTTCGAAAATAACAAAATAACTCACTTTTACAAATTGGACATTTTCCCGATGCCCTATTTATTTCCAAAAATGATGGTTTCGTGGTTTCTTAATTATTCTTAGTATTTCAAGTACGGAGATGTTTGTTGAATTATATGGGATTAGCTCAATAATTGAAATCTAGGAGACTGAAATTATTAAAAATGTTTTATTTGAAATTATACTACTACTGTATGCGAACTGAAAAAATTGAAGTTAATTATCATAATAAATTTTGTCATCTGATGAATTTTGTAATTAAGAAATAAAATCTGTAAAAACATGTATTTCCCTATGAGGAGGGCATTAAGAAATATAACATATAAAAATATTGAATTTTAGGTACAAACATGTAGGTATGGCGATAGGTTAATTACTAATTTTAAATATTGGATTCTTTGCCCACTATAACCTGTCCCTATGCAGATGTCGTCCTCGAATCTTAGTTTGATTTTTTTTGTTGCTAACAAACCGCTTATTCTTCTTTACTGTTCTTGAGGATATAAACAGAGTGTAAGCAGGGATGTAGAAGGGTGATCTCCGGGTGTATGCTTCTGTAAAAAGTCATACTTTTTTATTGAACTTCTATAAAAAAAAAACTACAAGTTTCGTCTCGAAAATAGAGGACAAATGAATAATTGAGGGAGTAAATAAGTTAATGGTTGTCCTTATATTTACAAATGAAGAACTTTCTAAAAAAGTGTCAGCTGGAACAAAATTTATAGTTGTAAGAACCTTATAAAAAAATTTCGGATGCAAGTAATACCAAAATAATCTGTGTAAAAATAAAGATAGGATTTCATCAACAGTTTCTAATATATGAAACGAGTTAAGAGTAGAAAAAACATTCTGCAGGTAGTATGAAATGTTTGTCTAGAGGAAAGGTTAATTAGACGTATGACAGTTGAAAAACCCGTCGGTAGGAGTGAAGTAATCGCCATGACAATGACTACCCTAAAAATATAACAATGAAAGACTACTACATGGCACCATCAAACATAAACGGAAGAGACCTCAAAACTGGTCTAGGCGAAAGAGAGGACCTATAATCATTTGAGTTAAATTAACAACGTGAAACCTCCTACAATGTACCTATATAACACAGAGCACTAAAGTGAGTACAAAGGACACAGGAACCGGACGAGAGCATAAGGGAGTATTAACCAACAAGAATTGTATATCAGTTTCAAATAAAAAAACCAATGTTGAAACCCCTCACATAATTGACATTTACATGGAATTTCCTCACCAAAACACCCAAATAAAATAAAACTACTTAATATGCCAGGGTGACAACAAACTGAATATCACAGTGGACCAAATAAGAGACTTTGGAATAGAAATTAGTAAGCTAGTATATATGCAACACTCTCGAAATTGATTACTTCACATATCCTAGAATGTGAACAATTTAGTTAAATATGGGAGTTATATATGCAATAAATCATATTTACATAAATAATGGTGGGGGCGCTGATGATGTGGGGTTACTTTAGACTAAAGACCTAAGTTTTCCCCACAGAAAAAACATCATTAAATTGCAGAGGAAGGGGGGAAGCGGTAACCATTTCTTCAAATGGAACATTGGAGGGCAAGATATGAGAAACCACCCATAATATATAAGTACAAAACACGCATTACAAAGACCATAATTCACTCCCAGTGAATACTTCACTAACTGGTCCCTCGACCCCCAAGAAGCGATTACCCCCAAACCACATACATAAAATGGGAACAAAAAACAATCATACTTACCACAGACGTTTCATCAATGGTAACCCAGGGAGAGGAGGAATAGGGGAGTAATTAGAATATAAGGGAGAGCGGTTTATTAGGCTATATAAGCAACCTTTAGGCTTAACAAATCCTTAAAAGCCAAATTGACAGTACTATACAAGGAATTGAGTTGGCATTGAACAACAACTTTAAGCCACTAGAAATCACCGCCAACTGTGAGGAATATGTTCCCTCCCGAGAATGACCCACACCCAAATACTCTAATATATGTCTGATTCGGAGGGTTGCTAATAGGGGGGGGGGGACCCGAATTCATATAGGTATGTGTGAAGCAACAATAGTGACATTGCTTTTAGAAAAGGATGGAACTCATATGGCGGCAAGCAAGCTATTTGTTTCTTTGAAGTTCCACCGCTTTTGTTTAGGAAAATCTAGGAGGCATACATTGAGGGCAGGTGGTACTTAGTTTATTAGCTGATAAAGCCCAACTTATCTCTAATAAATGAATTATTAATAAATACTGCCCAATCCTGTAATGGATAACTATAAATATCAAAACCAAAAATAATTTGAATGAAAGAGTATCAATAAATATCTTCGCCTGTCATGCTAGCAGACATTTGTTGAAGAGCAGGGCGTGTAGCTAAGCATGCAATACACGCTTCGAGTTACAAACCGACTTAGTGAAGAGTGACTTCAAACGGATGCTTGGCTGTTTGCGAAACGGATTTTTGATGTTCTACTAGGTTAAATATCATTAAATCCTAAAAACTCAAAATGGTGTTCGTCTATTTTTTTTTTACCAAAAATACCTAAAATGGGACCTGTTAACACCGGTCAAATCGTCAAACCTATAGGGACTTATTCGTTTAAGCTCTTTAATCATTGGCTCAACATAGCATGTGATCATAAATACGAAAAGAAAAATATTTAATATATTTTATATAGTTGTTTACTCGAACATCACTAGAGAATTAAATGAGATATTATCAATAAATAGAGTCATAATAACCCATAAAAATGGTGAACATAAATTGATCAAAGGTTCTTGACCATGTAAATAACTAATTATATTAACAATATAACTGATCCTACATATAACTCATAGAATATAAGTATACGGTAATTGATTTTGCTAATAATGATTCACCTTATAATAATGAAAAATCTTCCAATTTTTGTGAAAATGACCCACAATATATATTTTACATATTATTACCAAAAAACACAAGAAAAAAAATAGGTAAAATATTAAAAGTATCAAAGAGTTCAATTTAAAATTTGTGACGGGACATAGCTCATATAATACTTATTATTAACATTTATTTTCATCTTAGTGATTGACTTATAATAATGAAAAATTCTTCATTTTTGGTGAAAAGGATCCAAATATATACTTTTTACAACTTAGTTACCAAAAGAACAAGAAATAGAAATTATTTAAACTTAAAAAGCTTCAAAGAGTTAATTATAAATTTGTTGCGGGAACATAAATATTGTAATGCTATACCTTACCCTTTATTTCATCACAATGATTCGAACCTTTATAATAATAAAAAAATCTTTTTTAATATTTGTGAAAAGATCCAAATATATATTTTACCAATCTTTATGTACAAAAAAAATCGAAATTAAAAATTATGTAAATCTTAGAAGTTTCAAAGGACCCATTTTTGAAAAAATATCGAAAATTCGGGCTAATCTAGATTCGAATTTGTACCTGTATGCTATCGCTTAAACTTTAACAATTCGCACTGCAAGCATTTAGTAATAATTATGAAAGAAAATGATATGTCTCGTTATATATGTTGTTTTAATGAATATCAGAAGGAAGAGTCAATGAGAATTATTCAAAAAATTATAGTTTAATAAGTCTTAAAAGGTGAAGATAACATTGATCAAGATTGACATGTACTATTTAACTAATGTGTATTGCACATTATCCTTGATCATACAATATCATAATTTTTGTGTTCGTTGATAAATAAAAGATTAGACATTGATTTTTTAGTAAATTTTGTCATTCTTATTATTCTATTATAAATTGTCTGCGATGATTGTATCATAACCTTCTCAAAATTGCCAAAAAAAAAATTGTTTCTTGTCAGTATTCATGTGTTTCTCTTTCAAATAATCAAAATTTATTGCATTTATTTGTAGTCTATTTTTATAATTTATTTGATAGTTGTGTTGTAGTTCTTTTCTTTTGAATATGATAGTAATTTAACTTGATTGATTTATTTTTGAAATCAAGTATTAACAAGACGTCTGAATATATAGACGGTAATTCTTTGATATGGAAGAAAATAATAAAACCAGACGAAAAGAAGAATTGATCAGTTTTTTTAAAAAAATGTCTACAAATTTGTAGACTAAGGCGTAATGTGTTTTTTTGAATGTCTAAATTCTTAGTATGGTAATTGTTTTTTTGAAGGATCCTAATATAGATTGTACTTATGAAATTTATAGTATCTATATTTTTGAAAGTCCACCAAAAATTAAAAGCAAGAAAAATAAAAAAAAGTTAAAGTGATAAATCATTCACTGTACGCTCAAACTTACCTCGCGAATAAGAAGTTAAAGCGGTGGCGATGTTCAAGTAAATACCCAATAGTGAGGGTGAATCGTTTACACGAGGAAATAGTCTAGACTAACTTCAACCTCTCTATTACTATTGTTGGTCAAGACTTCCTTGGAAAGTAAAAAATAACAAAAAGGGGGGGTTTATATCTTCTAAATAGTGAACATAAATAACGAACTTGAAAGGACACTTGACAACCCTTTTAATGTGGTTTTAATCAATTAATCAAAGTAACTAGGGTTTACGTGTTCCAACAGGTACATCACTTGATAAACTATAAAACTATAAACAATTCTTCCTAGATCTTGACATGCAAAGTGATAAGTTATGTATTCTAATCCTGCAGTCCGGCCATCTAGAAAATCTTCACTCAGCACCTTAGGTCACAACTACGTGTGATTGCTATCCTAACCATCATCCTTACCTCATACTTAAGCATCGTATTCGCTATTCTGACAGGTATTACTGTTACCAATCAATAATAGACCATTAGATAGTATACACTATCAATGTTAATAATTCTTTCCTATTATCTACCTCTTTGGTCCGGCAAGTAGCATTCCTTAAGGGAGTCTAACGTTTGGTATCCGTTATTTTTAAAAGCGACATCTAAACGATAAAGAAAATTATTAATACATGCAAGAACCACTAATCGATAATTCATTTTAGTTAGGGTGATCGCATTAATTGCCTATGGTTCCCCACAACCCTAGTTATGGAGTTGTTACTCATAGCCATAACACACTATTCAAATATATTAATACGAATTCATGTACTACTTCATATGAGGGAAATAATAAAATCCAAAAGTTTGATTGATTCATATCCAAAAAATCACTTGCAAGACAATCTTCAAAACCAAACACTAATACACAATTCTAAAAAATATGATGTCTAAAATCTCATAGAGTCTAACCTCAAACACGTTTTTGAAACTATTTCTAAAAACAACAAAAACCTCATTAAAAAGGAAGGATTATAATGGCGGAAATCTGCCTAAATAGGGTGGGTCGACGCGACACGCGAAGGACCGTCATGGTCACGAAGGACAATCATGGACCCGCGTCCCATACTTGTGCAATTTTTTTCTGCGCAGATCTTCATCCCATCGACGGCAAGTTGACGACCGTCATAGCACAAACGATCAGCGAGGGGTTCTCATTCAAAACACTTCAAACTCTTGGGGAATTGGGTACGCCGATCCTTCTCTGATCTTCACGACGAACATGTAGACGGGACCGTCTCAGAGCCCGACGAACCGTCAACAAGCTTCGTAAAATCCACACTTCGGCGTTATAGACTTCCCCCCCCATATCCCTTCAGCAGTTGCAACTAGGCCACCTACGGACGTCACAAGCAAGACGCGACCCGTCATAAGTTTTTTTTTTCCGTGGTGGCTCTTCTGTATTTCTTCGCGCAAAAATCTCCGCATCAACTTTGGACAGATTTCATAGCAAACAAAAGCGAAACTGATATAAAAACTGAGCACCACATAAGAGTGTCGGACACACTAACAAACGTGATGAAAATGTATTAATTATAAGTGAAACAAAAGGATAATCAATCCCTCAACTTCAAATTCATGTATGTCCTCAAGCGGACGCACACACAATCTTTGTACAATATTTCATTTTATCCTTTGCAATCATTGGCTATCAATCCTGATTAATCTCATCCAAATCTATGCATGACTATCAGATTAGGCTTGAATTTGTGGGATCAGATCAGAAATGATACTAGACTCACCAGCACTCACACATATTATTCTGTCATTTTCTAACCGGCAAGTGCCTAAAACATTATGGTACTGCAACTAGTGTAGACTCACTTTAAAACAAATCATACTTTTTCACACAATGATTTCAGTTTGAGTATAAGGATTAGTTTTCAATAATCACTTCATGAACCAAAGTCACACTCATTCATCACTTTTTGCCATAAGCTTGCCCTTTATTATTCACTACCTTAAGTTCGCGATAACAACCTTAGGATAACGATATGACTTCTTAGCTCTGTAAACATAGGTCAGGAGTCAGGTAGGGTTTATTATTAGGTTATACTTTAGTACTTTTTTGCCCTCCTGACATACGGCTGAAACAGCCACTTTCTATCACTATCTCGCCAGTTTATTCCATATTCTTTCACCTGCTATTTTATTTATTTCTTCATTTGTTAGTAAGTGACTCTTTTTCTTTTTTCTTTTTTTTTGTTGTATTTTCTTTTCGTTAGTTTTATTTCAACGAGGTCTTGAGTGACTTACTTTTGTTCTTTCTTCTCTCTTGTTCTTTCAACAACACTTTCAAAGCATTACTCACTAAATAGCCACCGTCACTCATGGCTTGGCCATAATTCAACGGTACACAAGACCCAAACAAGTGAGGGCCGTAAGGGCCATAACGAAGGTTGTTCATGCATTAGCCAACCCTCAACTTATGCTTTTGGCATAAGCTGAGGTGCACATGTCAAGGAGGGACAAGAACACTTTGTTCCCAGAAAAGAGAGTGGGGTGAAAAAAAAAGGTCTGTCTAATTTTAAGCTCAGATTATTATTGGATCAAAGAAGGATTAAATTTCATTTGGTTTCTTTTATTTAGGCCTAGAATGGGCTATATTGAATAAAGGGCCTATGATTATTTGTAATTGTCTATTACAGCTTACTTTTACAGGACTAACCAGGCAAGTTCTAGCTCAGTACAATAGTGGACTATTCAAATTTCCTCACACTCACTTGACATCTCATCACTATTATACAGATTGTAAGACACCTAGTTGAATTTAAGATCTCGTAGCGGGTAATACAATGGTGTCTTTGTAACTCTATTTTTTCATGCTTAGAGTCCACACAAGAGCCACACAATTATCAGTAATATGCCTAGTCATGTGTTATTTCCAGTTATAAGGTATATTCATTTTAGCCATCAGGCTCCAGAATTCAACTATGTAAAAAAAGAAAAAAGATATAAACAGCCGGTTTCAACAAGAAAAAAGTAATCAGTCTTTTGGGGAATTAAAGAACACAGGGCAAGAAAAACCCAAAAAGGTAGTGAATGGGTACTCAGACTCACCCTAACACTCACTAGCCATTTACCCCACCCCCAACAAAAACGCATGTGCAATTGTCCCCCAATGCATTAAAAATCATAAAACTAGGTGGTAGGGAATCAAAAACCTTTGGAGAAAAGAATAGCGCGCATACAGCAAGTGGTGGGGTCCGGTTTCCCCAAGAAAACCCACGTCCTCGCCAAGTATGGACATCATCAGGGTGTCCTCAGCAAAAAACAGCACCATCAGTAGTGCCTATAGCGATATCTACAGTGCGGGAGTAGACGCCACGTCCTCATTAATCCGAGATGCGTTCCCGACGAACGGTTCGTCTCAGTTGTGACGACCATCTTGGTGTTGTTGTTTGTTTTTCAGTGTGTATGCCCTAGTTCAAAATATTTAAAAGGAAAAAATACCTGGTACGACGGATGCATACGACGGTCCGTCGAGCCGAACGGCCCGTCGCTGTCTGTGTCCGTCCGAGTGACTGATGCAGAGTACATTTTGCAGAATTCCTGGAATGTGCCTGCAAATTTAAAAACCCAGTAGTAGAAAAATACTATATAAGTAGGATTGCCTACCAAAAAGCGACTGTCTCCTAAATGTCGCGCGGCACGTAATGGGGAACCTTGATTACTCAGATTTATCTTCAGATGGTATGCCTCTATCCATTAATTCCCCCGATGCTTTATGCTTAAAATAGAGTTTTATTCTATCTCTATCCTCTTTTAAATTGCCACTCCCTACTTGGCCTGTAACTCAAACTGCTCCAGAGGGAATAACCATTGCGTATCAGTAAGGGCCAGTCCATTTTGGATTTGAGCTGCCCAGAAGACAAGGCCACCCAGAACTGTATACAAGCACACACAAATCACCGACCTAAACTCTTGGTTTGCATTTCTAGATTCAGTTCCTTCTTCTATATTTTCTTGTAGGATATGGCAGATACCGATTGGATCTCACCACTCGCCTCATGGTCCTACAAATGTTGAAGGTCGCTTCTTCATTATTCCGAAATGTCATCTGTCCGTTACATTAAACTAATGCTCTACCTGTAGCAAGCACATGGTCTGGTACCCAAAGAGTAATAGGCACTACTAAAAATCGAAATCAGCCAATCAAGGAATAACAAATTCAGCCAGGAAAGATGAATGACTCCACTATACTACGCACACATGGGTATTTTTTGCCTATGGGCCGTTTCACTGTCCCGTCAGCCAATCAGTTAGCCGCATCGGCAGAGTGGGTTTTGGCATCCCCCCCAAACCAACTTCTTGTAAATTGCGAGGGGCATAGATTATGCTTTGCCCACAGATCACATAATGCTTTCGCAAAATGTAACGCACTCAACTGTACAAGGAATCAGTGAACGCAACCCGGCATCTTCTTTATTTGTACGAGGGATATTGTAGCAATAGAACATCAAGGCTACATCCTATCATCCTCCTGAAAGTGACTGCATCTTTTCTTGGTGAACACGTCTGTTCCTAAATTGGCTATAAACCGGGGGGTCATTGTTCTAGAGTTATTCCAAAGGGCATTGATAAAAGTTTGACTTCAACATTGTATGAAACGACGGTCGGGGGTTTATTTAAAATCATCGGTTCTATTTCATTAATCTTGAGGGAAGGGGGGTGGTGGCCCTAGCATGGGAATTAACTTGATCGGTACTTCAGAATATTTTACATACTTTCACTCTTGCCTCAACACTACCCTTTAACACATTATCATTATATTTTCTCACAATTTTCTCAGTAGATGGCATAGGGGGTGATGGTTTGCCATACAACTCGAGTAGTGATTGCCATACAGTGCGATCATTCTTTGGATGGACGTGTTGATAGGAAGAGTGCCGGTTGCCGTGTGTTTCACTGTCATGATAATTGGGCACTTGCAATTACAAGAGGTTTAATCAAAATTGCATTTGTTAAACTTTTTGCAAAATAGAGATAAATAAACCTAAACTTTTAAGGTGTTAATACTAGTGTCCGAACTCCTCATAGTTTGTGAACAAGATCCTCAATCGCGCCAAGTACCTTCACCATCCTGGGAGTTGGGAGTACTTCCAACGATTTTGAGGAGGAATAGGGTCCATTCATGTCGTTTCTTTACCTTTTGTTTGTAGTTACCCCCTTTCCTTTTCCCTGTCTGACTTTTTATTTTGTCCGCATTTCCGATCACTTAGTCGAACTTTTCTCGGTGCTGACTCACATCCCTGTGATGTAAGTACCCTCTACGAGTCCTGTTTTTGTTTCAGTAACCATAGTTCCGACCTTGGGTCCTTGCCCACCCCCACTTTCCCCCCCCCCCTGTTTCCAGCCGCCGATTTCAACCTTGTCTTCATGCATTAGGGCCTTGGGCAAGTTCCCTCTTGGTTTGTGCTCGGATAACCCCATACCCCTTTTTTTCTTCCACTCCTTCATTATGCTCTCGTCACACCTTCTACCCTATCGCACTGCCACCCCCGCCCCCGCAATAATCTTCTGTCAAGTTCCACTCCCCCACCTAATGTCTTTCTTCTTCCCTACCCCCTACCCACTCGTGTCCCAGCTCCCCTTCCCTGTCGTCTCCTTGGCCGTGTCTATGTCTTCTCTCCTCTTCCTCCTCCCCTTCCCCTTCTTCACCGCTTTCGAGTTCTTCCCGACCGTTCTCCTATTCGCCACACCCCCCGGCAGTTCACCTGCACCCTCCTACATGCATCCCTCTGTCCCTCTCTCAATATTCACACTTCCCCATCCTGTCTGAAACAGTGTCCTTACTTAATACACCCAACGCACCAGTTGTCTAATCATCGCACAGTTACACACCCTCCCCATCTTCATCAGGCTATCTACGAACCCTTCGTCACCCACCTACCATATTCGACCGTCCAAGCTGTGTACTTGTGGTACCCCTCACGTGCAGACTTTTAGTACCTTCTGACCGAAAGTTCCCAGCTAAATCCTGTGAATCACGCACCCCTTCACGTCATCTCCAATGCCTTGTCGTACTTGAAGGTTCCCGCTGTTTCCCCAGATGATTTTTGTCATTCTACACAGAGCTACTTGTCTACCCCATGTCTGTCACCTCATTCCTGCCACGCAACTCCTCTCCTTATCCAGGTCCCACTATCCTTTTTACTCAGAAACTCTATCTTTATCCCCGTACTCACTTCACTATCAGAGCTCCCTGCACCCTGTATTTATCCCCGTTGTTTACACACACCCCCACCGCCCCTCTTGCCTCCCCTCAGACTATCCCATATTAATCTGATCCCCGATATTTGAACGTACTTCTGTATCCCCGCACCGACACCTTACCATCTTAATCCGCTATGCGGGATTTGAATCACCTCAAGAATGAGGGAATCCATCCCCAAGAACTACTAAATGACTTCCTGGTAGTGCCACAAAGTTATTCACCTCTTGCATCTTATGCTCTGCGCTGTTATTATACATCTTAAGCTCTGCGAGACATGCCCTCCAATCCCCTCAGCTTTTCCACCGAGCGCACAACGCACATGATCTCCCCACTCCACTCTTGCAGTCTCCGTATAGATTTCTGAGCTCAGTGTAACCAGATGTGGCCCCATGTTTTGTTCACTGCGCTTGCCCCCCTTCTTCGAGTCCCTCCCCGTTAACACTTCAGATCTTTTACGCTCACTCTCTCACGCTACCGACCACTCCACTGTCCCCCACCCCCTGTTTTACACGTATGATTTCTCCCGAGACGGCAACACTTCCGAGACCCACACTATTAACAATTTCTGTGACATATTCGCCCTTACACCAGTTCCACGGCCTATTCCCCTATCACCACACATTTGAAGCCTCACACACTCTATCACTCTTTTCACTCTCTCGTCACCTCCTGTTACCATTAGCTCTTCTCCCTCCCATTTTGTGCTGCAACCGCTAGCCGCCCCACCTCCTCCTCAGACCCCTTCCCGGAGCACTGAGTGAAAACAACCATACTCCTCTCCTGTCGCCTATCCCCCGTAATTTATCGCCCTCTTCCCCAACTGCACAATCGTCGCTTTCCACGTCCAGACTTCATACTATTTCCCGTTAACACACAAAGCGCCCCGCGGCCGCGCCCCTACCGTGCGCGTAGCCGGTTATTTCCGGCCCCCACCTCTATAAACCATTGCCCTCGCGCCCTCCCACTCCGCAACTTTGATACTGCTCGTATCCCCATAGCCTCTGCTAGCTCATGCCCTCTCGCCCCGGCGCCGTGCCCGCTGCGTCTTTTGGTAGCGGGTTTGGTACGCCTGATGTTGATGTCTCCACCCCGCAGCACTCGCGGTACAAACTATGACCAGAACATACAACGGTCTGGATATTCTGGGTTCGGATCCTCTCAGTTATTCCCAAGTTCGATGCTATTGCGCAGTGTACGATCTAACTCGTGATCGTAAGGAAACAAGGGTTTCTTCTTCCGTGTATTTGTCATACAAGGAGGAGGATTTGAAGGAAATCACAAAACAATAATAAAACAAAGTAAATCCAAGAAAATATCAACTAAACTATAGTAAGAAGTTCAAGTTAATCTAAAAGCTATATTTACCCGGCCGCGGCGCCCCACAAATTTATTTGATACGCTTCAAACTACTTCCTAGAATAAGAAGTAAAGCGGTCGTGTCAAGTAAATCAACCCAATAGTGAGGTTGGGGATCGTTTCCACGAGGAGGAAAGGAAATAGTCTAGACTTAACTTCAACCTATTATACTAATTTTGGTCAAGAATTCCTTGGAAAGTAAAAACAGAAAAGGGGGGTTTCGGGGGTTTTGATCTTAAATAAGTTAAAATAAAGAACGAACTTGAGAAGAGACACTTGACAGACAGCTTATTAATGTTGGGTTTTAATCAATTAAATAAAAGAACTAGGGTTTACGTGTTCACCACAAGGTTCATACTTGATTAACTTAACTATACAATTCTTTCTGAGTTCTCTGCAGGCCAAGTATAGTTATGTATTCTAAATCCTGGGGTCCGGCCTTCTAGAAAATATCAGCTCGCACCTTGATCCGGACGTTGTGTTTCTATCCTACACTTATTCATTACCTCATATTAAGATGTATTGATATGTGACGAAGGTATTACCTGCGTACCAACAATACTAGCCTATTAGAGAGTATACACTTAAACTCTATGTTATAATTATTTCCTATTATCTAACTCCTTGGTACGGCAAGTACCATTTAAGGCGAGTTCTAACGTTGGTCATACGTTAAAAAGCTTCTAAACGAAAGAATTGTTAATACATGAAGACACTAATTTCTAGAATTGTTATTTTAGTTAGGGTTGATATACATTTATTTGCTATGGTTCCCACGAACCTTTTTATGAGTTTAGTTATTCATAGCATAAACCACAAATATTGCCAAACTATTAAAATACGAATTCATGTACTTACTTCAATGGACGGGGGGAAAAAAAAAAAGAACTAAAATCCAAAGATTTGCTTGATTAATATCCAAAAAACACTTGCAAGAACTCAAATTCCAACACAATTACACAAAGTATAAAAATCTGATGTCTAACTCATAGAGTCTAACCTCAAAAAACGAGGTTATTCGAACTATTTATAAAAAACAAAAACCTAATTAAACAGGATTCTAATTGCGGAAATCGCAAAAAACGCGGCTGGGTTGACGGACCACCGACGGATCGTCATGGTCACGACGGACCGTCATGGGACTCGTCGTCCATACTCTGTGCGATCTTCCTGCTGATATATTCATTCCCTCTACGGCAAGTATGACGACCGTCATAGGCACAACGGTCCGTCGAGGGATCTCGTTCCAAAAACCACTTCAATCTTGGATCTGGGTATGCAGGACGGACCGTCAGAGCCACGACGGACCGTCACAAGCTTCGTAATCCCACACTTGGCAGAATTCCAATCTCCCTCAGCAAGCTTTGCACTACGCTGAAACCTAAGGGACCGTCACAAGCAAGACGGACCGTCATAAGCTCCGGAGGTGGGTCTCTCTTTGCATTTCTTCGCTCTCAAAATCTCCGCATTCAACTTTGGACCAGATGTCATACAAAACAAAGAGAACACCTCCTATAAAAACTAGCACAAAAATATTGGTTAGGGAACACTCCACTTAAGGAAAAAGTAGTAATTATACCGTGACACCACGTTATATCTTCACCTAGCTTCGAATTCAATAATAAAAATATATCGTTTAAATTGGAGGACAAATAATCACGCATTGTACAAGTTTGTATGTGATACTTTCCGATTTTTAATTCATGAACTTAGTAGCAAAAAATATGAACTTGTTTGTCAAGAACATTAAAGCATCTTTCCGTTTATATTTTCTTTCTTGAAAATCACCCATGACGGCGCGTCACACCATTAATTTTATGGGACTTGAAACTCAATCATGGTCCATCAAAACTCAAATTGATGTCTTACTCTCTTAATGCGATAGAACATGAATCTACCGTCTTACCCTCAAACATATTTTGTTATGGTGCGTCCAGACTTTAACCTAATGTCTTACAATATTTGGTCGATGCTTACCATTTTTGGGCGATGGGGGTTGAATCCAGCGTCTTACCCCTAACAAACGGTATAATAGACCTAAGTACAACATGAACTCAATTGTCATGACTAGAATCTTGACCCCAGACAAGACCGGCGTCGTTGCCTCTCAAAGGTCGCCAAACAAGCCTACTTACGGTCATCCTTACTTTACATTTACGATTAATTTTAGCGGAAAATTTTGAATACTTTTAATCCTTTATTTAAAAATACTTGTTAAACATTATTAAAATTTCAATTAATCATTCATCCATCAACCATAATATTTAAAGAGATAAAGCAATTGAAAGAAATGTTCATTAAGTCTTGTAATTGTAGTAATTGCCAAAATGGTCCATACAAAGTATGAATCAAAACCAGGATAGAAAAACTAGTGGAAACATGGCTCACTAGCTCAAACTCTAAAACTATGTTAGAATTGTTGAAATTGTGTAGCATCGCGAAAGCATGAAGACACTACCAAAACTCCGGATGGAAGGCTAACGTCCGGATTAGCTTTGCAACAACGAACGTGTATAAGCTCTATCGTCCACTTTGCCTCACTAGAAGTAGATGGTTGTATGAAAATTAGTACACACTTGTACTAAGTTGGGGTATATGCATGCACACACCGACACTTTGCATGGGAGAAGAATTAGCTCTTCCTAATCAAACATGATTGATGGAAGTCATCAAGTCGTGGCCTTGCCACAAAATTGAGTTAGGAAGGTCATTCCATGAGGACCTAACATGCATCATTATAAATATCGTATTGCACATATCATAGCACATAAAACATATAAACACATAGATTATTTCATATCATTCATTTTGCATATGCCCATGAAACTTGGAATAATGTACTCTTGACCACTAGGACATTTCCAAAAAGAGGGCCTTCAAAACATATGGGACTCAACTAGGGAGTCATCATTAGCAAACACAGAATCTGCTTCATTCATTCATGCATACTCATTTAATTGTTCTAATAGGCAGTGTGAATACAAGTTATGGCTAGGATGTAGTTAAGACTTTCATAGGGTTTGCTATTGCAATGATCAGGATAACCTAACTCTGTCCATTACCTGAATTGCTCACCTCTTGATTATCCTATCCAACACCTTCGGTATCATTCATTCTTTATATGATCATTTGAGGCTGGCCTCATCATTCATGGAACTTTAACTTTACCGACATAGATCATAGTGAGCATCATGAAATCCAGTATGTTCTCCCACACACGAAAAAGAGGTGGAAGTCCGGCTTCAAAGTGACTCAATAACATTGCTAGCGTATATGGAAATTTAACCCCTCCAGCTCCCTTATCATTGGCAGTATGGTTAAAGACATAGCAGATGTATGGAGACGTATACCGGGTAAGACGAACAGTCCATCTCATGACATTACGTGAACCATTCGCCCTTCCCGAAACAAGTCATCAACGCCGCAATAGCTAGCTACAGTGGTCAGTTATAAAGTTCCATTACATTCAACTCATACATCATGGATCTGGCTTCTAGTATGAGGACAACATAGCTCATTAGATGATTTCGTCAATCTCATCATTAGTATTTAAGTGTTTTTTAAACTTCAATACTTTCATTAGAGTGTCAAGAGACTGGTCTCTTCATATCTTTACACTCTAATTTGGGAGAATGTATAGTGGTTAAACATTTACTTAGGCTCATTTGAGATTACTATCATCATATACAGTAGCTCATCATCCACGATTTATTGTCACCACGTCTTCATTTATTAACACCTTGTTTTTCATAATTTACTCACTCTTATATTACCGTGAATGTTCATTTCTTCATTTCTAATTCATCCATCATATGCCAATGCACTTGAAATTTATTGTATCTACACATTCATACTAACCCCTCCTAGGGTTCATCATTTCATGAGTTCCTCTTGGTCACCTTACTTTTGAACGTATGTTAGACTTATGTGGGTGTATGCCATTACAATCAACGGGGGCTTCATTCATACTTCGCTAAGTGATTCTTACTTTTCTAGAAATGCTATGACAAGACTTATTTATCTTGTATATATGCCAAGATCTTGATTTTTATCCGATGTAGATGGCAAGTACTCTTGGATATTTTTACTCACGTATGCGTTATGTAATCAATACGGACGTTTTGGCCACGGAAACCAAAATCTTGAATCACTTGGATATCATTTATATTTTTATTGATTTTATTTTTAAATTCATAACATAGAACTCTAAATTAAATCTCAACATTAAAATGAAAGAATTAATTCTTAATTTAATTTAGGAATTCTTAATTAAATCCCTAACATTTGAGCATGAAGGTATTAATTTCTAGTTTTAATTAGAATTTGGAAATTAATCTCAACATTCACATTAAAGAATGAATTGTATATATAATTAGGAAATTCTAAATTAAATCTAACATATACATGAAGGGATTAATTTTCATTTTAATTAGAATTCAATCCCAAAAATAATCTTCAACATTTACAGTTGAAGGTATAATTTTCTAGTTTTAATTACGCACTTATAAATTAAATATCAACATGTACATGAAAGAATTAAATTTTTCTTAATTAGAATTTAAATTAAATCTCAAACATTATACATGAAGGATTAATTTTTCTATTTTAATTTTTTAATCGTAGTGACAACCGAAGGGTTTTGGGGGTTCGAGCCCCCACAACCCCTTATCGATTTTTAGAATAAATTAGCTACAATAGGGAGGTTGTGGGTTCGAACCCCACAGTCCCCCTTACATATATATATATATAGATATTAACATATATAGATATATATATAGTATATATTATATATATTTTTGCTGAGGAGGATGTGAAGGTGTGGGTTTGGGTTCGAACTACACACAGCCCCCCATCTATCTTTATTTTTATTTAAATGGGCGCGAGCAGTAGTGAGGTTGTTAGATCGAATCCACAGCCTCACTTTATTCCTTATTAGTTTGCCTCTCCCTTCAGCCGCTGGAGGTCGTGGGTTCGATCCACGCCTCCCATCTCCCTTTTTTTTCTTTCCTACACGCGTAGCTGGATGTCGGGGGTTCGAATCCACGCCTCCTTTATTGTTTAATAAATTTTTCCTTCTCCTCCTCCCCCAAGGTTGCGTTTTTCGATTCCCCAGCCCAATTTATTTCCTTTTCTCGCGCAAGAAGGGGCCCACTAAGGGTTCGATTTCCCCAGGCCCTATTTTTTTTATGGCGAAATTCGCTGGGAGCCCCGCAACCCTAGTTCAAAACCCCCTAACACATTCCCTTTTATTTATTGTTAAAGCGTGCTGTTGTGAGGTCTTGGGTTGATCCCTGGCCAACCTCACCTATTTTTATTAATTTTTTGTTCAAAATTTTTTAGAATTCCTCTACAACACTTATCTCCAGATTTGGAAAATGTACTCCGCAATTTGTGCATTCATTGTTACGGGTAATTGAACATTTGTTTCGTAAATTTCGTTAGGGTTCTTAAGGACAAGTTGAGAGGATGAGTTGATGATTTGTTTTAGCTAAAGTTGATAGTATAGTGAAACCCAAGTGAATATCACGCCATCATCCAAACGAACATCTTTTTACACATATTAAAACACAGTGATTCCATGTTGTCAGCATGCCTAACAGATAATCCAAAAGTTCATCGTATCAACCTGCAAACATACTTTCATGCTACATTTATATTTTTGAAAGACCACAAAAACATAGTCACATAATCATGCACAATACTCGAAACCAGATCGTCACCAAACACAACAGTGTCCTAAACTCTACCAGCAAACATACCAACTAAGATATTGGGAGCTAGTGACAGGGAACATGCAAAGGGGAAACAATCCTAGTTTCGGGCATGAAAACAACGTGGAAAACCTAAGGGATTTCTGGGAAATGGGGACAAAGAGAGAAAGAAAACCCATACCTTTTGGACCTTGTTCAGGTTTGAAGTTGCTGCCCCAAACTTGTGCTCCAAAACCCACGTCAATTCACCTAAAGTTCCACTACCAACTCGACGGAAAATTATCCCTTGCGTAACCTTTTTTATTAACTTCTTCCTTAGATTTTTTATTAACTTTCGTCAGCCGCTTGACCTGTCTTGTCTAAAGATCTCAACAGGTACCTCCTCAGACAAGTCTTCTTCGCAACCCCAAACCTTCAACAGGTAGGATTGATGATGGATCCCCTAGGCACTTCTTCACATAGAGACATGAAAGACGGCTGAAACAAAGCTAGCTCCGCAGGCAATGCTAACTCGTAGGCCACCTAACCCACACACTGTAGGATCTGCATATGTCCCCACATACCTCGGGAACGCAGCTTCGCCTTTTTACCAAAGCTCATCACCCTTCATCAGGATGATATCTTCAAGTAAACATAGTCCCAACATAAATTCTAAGGGGCCGCTTTTGTTATAGCCATATGATTTCTGTAGGCTGTAAAAGGCAGTAGGCGGACTGTCCGTAATCACTCTAACTTTCTCCAAGGCTCATGAATGATTTCTCGGACCCACAAAAATAGATAACTCTCCAACCTCGAACCACCCAACTGAGATCTACTCCTTCCTACCATACAATGCCTCAAACGGTGCCATCCCAATTTTGGAGTGATAGTAGTTATTATTTACGAGAACTCAATCAAAAGGCAGATGGGCATCCAAGTTACCTCTGAAGCAATCACATACGCCCTCAACATGTCCTACATTTTGATGGTCTGTGCTCTGCCTGCTATCTGTTGAGGATGAAAGGCAGTGTAGTGCCTAAGTTTTACTGCGTGCCCAAGCTTTATGGGAAATATCTCCAAAAAAATGTGGAATAGCTAGCTCATCATTTGAAATGATAGACAAAGGAATCCCTCCCAAGCCATCTCACAATCTATCAATGTAGAGTCTCGCATTAATTCCTTCGGCTCCTGTAAGTATACTTTCACAAGGCGAAGTGGGCAGACTAGTCAATTTGTCCAAAATAACCATATATGGAGTCATGCTGCCTCCTAGTCCGCGAAAGACCAACCCACGAAGTCAATATAATGCATGTCATTTCAAGTCGGAACCTCAATATTCTGAGTCGACCACCAATGCTTAAGATGCTCTCCCCCTAACCTGTTGTGAAAATAAGGACACTTAGCCACATATTTGCCAATATCCTTCTTCATGACTATCTACCATTAAATCTGCTTAAGATCATTGATTACATTTGGCTGGAACCTAGTGTATCAAGAAATTATCTCGGAACCATGGGACTCTGCCACAATCCTGCGTAGTTCCTGGGTAAATAATCTACATATGGTTACACAAAACCTGTCATGGATCTAAGATATGCCCATAATCTCCAAAGAAGAAAGACTCATTCATTTTTAACAACACTGAGTCCCTCCGTTCCATCAACATTCAGTAGGATCAAGTGCTGACCTTTTTGACCTTCAACTATCAGGGGATGATTCAGAAATAGGGTGAAATGAAACACCACCACTAGTAGAGTCAACCCAATCCGAACACACCCAGTCTGCTAGTCTGTGTACCTCTTTCACTAGCTCCTTATCTCATTCTCAACGTGGGCTGTATCCCATGCTCCATCATGCTCAAAGCATCAGCCACAACATTAGCCTCTACCTGGATAGTAGTGCACATTCATGTCATATAAATCCATTCAACAACTCCAACCATCATCGCTGACGTAGATTCAACGGTCTCTCTATTGAACACCGTACTGGAGGACTGTTATGGGTCTGTGCACACATCCACGTGCACTCCATAACAGATAAATGCCTCCTACAGTGCCAAACTCCAGCGTCATTGAGTGGGGAGAGTTTTTTCTCATGAACTTGAGCTGCTGGAAAGAATAGGCTTATCACCTTACCAAGCCTGCCATGAGAAGCACAACCCAAAACCAACCCTAGATGGCATTCATAAAAACGGTAATTATCACACACTTAGGTAGAGGTAAGCACCGGGGCTTGAAGTGAAAAGTCTGTCGTTGAGCTCCTGGAAAACTCTTCTACCACAATCTCCGTCTATTTCAACTTGTCTTTCTTCTTCGTCAAACAAAGCTGTAAGTGGGGCAGAATGGAAAGAAAAGAAAATTCCTCCACAAATCTGCGGGTAGGTAACAGCCAATCCCAGAAAGCTACGAATTCGGTGGGAGGTAGAGTTTGGCTATTCTGAACAGCTTCAGTTCTTCCTTGGGTCCCACTTTCTACAACTTGATGGACACAAATATGGCCAGGAAAGGAAGGTCCACTGAATCTCAGTCAGAATTCACACTTGCTGAATTTGGCATTCAAACTGAGGTGTCTACCAGTACCTGCCACACAGATAGACGAGTATTAGATCAACATGTTGTTGACATGCCTCTTCCTGGTCTTTAGAGTAGATGTGGAATGTCATCAATTGAATACTAGAAGAAAAAGTGAAGGTGATTCACGAAAGACTCTATTATAAGATCCATAATGCACAGGTTCATTTCGTGGAACCAAAATGACATAACCATAGAACTCATATAATAACATAACTGGTTACGGAAAGGCTGTCTTGGATATCTCCATCCCTAACCATAAGTTAGATGATACCCTGAACGAAGATCAATCTTAGAGAGAAAGAAAAAGAAACTAGACCCTTGAGCGATCGAACAAATGCATCGATTATAGGGAAGTGGATACTTGTTCTTATAGTGACTTTGTTGAGCTTGCGATAATCAATACAACATTCTTAAGGGTTCCATCCTTCTTTTTCACAAACAACATTGGAGGCGCCCAAGGGGAATATGCGCGGCTTGAATGGAACCCTTATCAGTGATATCTTTTAAAGATAAGCTTCAATTTCTTTGAGTTCTGCTGGAGCCATTCTAAAGGAGGAACTGAGATCCGGTTTAGTATCGGGTTTGCTAAGTCGATAAAAAATCAATCTCGAAAGGGGAGGGACTCAGGCAAATTTCAGAACACAGCTAGGAAGTCATTTAGCACATGCCACTGCGTCTATGGAAGGAATGCATATTTTAATCATTAACACTCACAAGATGACATAATTAAAACCCTTGGACATCATTTTATAGCTCTTAATATTTGAAATCAAGGGATTAGACGACTCGAATTTTACCCCTCCCAGACTAACCTTCTTCATAAGGGAAAAAGCAAAATCTTACCAACTCTACTACGACAGACCAGGCAAGCATAAACAACTGTTGAAGAAGTTGAATGCCAAGAAATATAAAATCATTGCAATTGGTAACTCAATCAAGTGTGCATTTACATAGTTTACCACTATAGAAATATTGGTCAATCCTTGCACCCTATCAGTCTTACATTTTCTCTAAAGGCAGTACGAACCACTATAGGGATGATGTTGCAGAGAACTTCAGTAGATTTCAAAAGTAGGGCAAAGCAGGAGGGGATTCACAAAGGAAAGCAATAGGACCTGGATCCAATTCGAGCATAAACAGAAAGTTGAGAAATACTTGGCAGCATACCTGTGACCACATCAGAGGATTCTCCATTCCTTCCCTGCTCTTCAGGGTTTAAAATTTGTTCATCTTGGGAGGCTCGGCTTGCTGATTGCTGCACGCTGTGTGTGGGTTAGGCTAGGCTGAGCATACCTCCAGTCTTCTTCTACCTCTGTTCTGTGGAAAGTCTCTGACCATGTGTCCACTCTTACCACAACGAAGCAGGCATAGTACCCCAGTTTTGCACTCCCATTTGGTGAGCTCGGCCACACTAAGCCACAGTTCCTTTTAGGACGCTGCATTCTCACCTCCAGTGCCCCCTTTTGGTTTGGGTTATGCCTCTTCTACGGTTGATTCCTCTAAGGGTGTGTTAAATTCCAAGAACTCTGTGGGCCCCTTCTTGAATCTAGGCTGCCTAACGGATGCCAAATTGTTTCTATGGCCTCTATGGCATGGGGACCTGCGATCTTGGAGGCCTAGGCTCCTCACATCACGAAAACACCTCTTCTCTTGCGGTGGTCCTATACTGGTGGACATGCACCATTAACTTTGTAAAAGGTCCATTATAGCATGGAGCATCCAGACCGACACTCTCCTCCAAGTCTCCATGATTCTCGTGAAGAACCTGTATCTATCCTTGCTGTTCGAAACGAGGGGTGGAAGGGGACAAAAGTAGGCATTTCCCTGGATAAAATCCAAACAAATCTACGTACTCTTTCATCTTGCCTATTAAATATTAAGGGAAGTAACAGAAACATACCTTGAATCTTAAACAAACTTAAACGAAATTACTCCCTGAACCTTCATTTAGAGCTTGTTTAGGTGATGAAATCCTCAACCTTAGCCTCCCTCATCTCTCTGGGGGAAGAATCTCTCCAGAAATGGCTATCTTGAATAGCTCCATGCGACTGGCACTTCAACCTAAAGACACGGCTATCTTGCCACATCTTGCACCAAGTCTGTTGCAACATCCTGAGCTGGGTAGAAAAGCCAGCTCAGCCTTCTCAAACATCAGGGGCCCCCATGCAACCAGGATCTATTGCACCTAGTCTATAAACTCTGAGGGATCATCTGACAGTCTTAGCCCCTGTGAATATAGTGAGATTCACCCTCGTGAAATCTCGCAGTCTGTCAGATGCTGCGGAACCGGTGGGTTCTCCTCTTAACATCCTGTCGGTTGACTTGGGCAAGTCATAGCCTGAGACTGCATCGTGATGGCCTGTTCAATATGGTTTAGAGAGTGCACTCACCTCAGCACAGTCAAACCAGTTGGGTTAAACCGTTAATGGCCACTCCTTCAGCTAGAGCCTGGGGTGGATTCAGATTACCCCTAGTGTTGACTCCGCCCCTCCCAGAACCCCATAGTCTCAAGTGTTCATTTGACAAACAACAAGGGATAGATGTTAGCACACGATTTAACACAAGAATTCAAGACATTATTGGAAAAAGCACTGATAGATCAGAATAAGGGAAATTTTTCCTACGCATCGTGCAGTCTCTAATCCAGGGTAGTGGTGCACTTAAATACCATGACTATGAAACTACTCAATGTGGTTGATGTGAACTAATTATTCTTGGAATTTAACCTAGAGCTATGATACAAACTTTTTCACGATTGGAATCTAGACCCCAGATGATACCGGCGTCGTTGACCTCTCAGAGGTCGCAAACAAGCCTACTTACGTCATCCTTACTTTACGTAGATTAATTTTAGCGGAAAAATTTGAAACTTTTGATCCTTTAAACATACTTGTTAAACATTATTAACATTTCATAATCATTCATCATCAACCATCTAACATTAAAGAGATAAGCAATTGAAAAAAATAGTTCATTAAGTCTTAATTGTATAAATACCAAAATGGTTCCAATACAAAGTCTGAATCAAAACAGGAAAAACACTAGTGGAACATGCTCCACTACATAACCTCTAAAACTACGTTAGTATGTGAAATAGTAGCATCCTCGAAAGCATGAGGACCTACCAAACTCCGGATGAATGCGACGTCCGGATAGCTTCAACAACGAACTTGTAGCTCTATCGTCCACATGGGCCTGCACTAGAAGTAGATGTTTTGTTGAATTAGTCAACACTTGTACTAAGTTATGGGTATAATGCAAAGCACACAACAAGACATGCATGAGAAGAAATTAGCTCTTCCTAACAACATGATTTATGAAATGTCAAGCAGTGGACTTGCCCCAAATTAGTTGGAGGTCATGCCATGGAACTAAACATCACTCATTATAAATATCGTATGCCCATATATATCACATAACATATAACCATAGCTCATTCTTTCATATTATTCATTCATGATGCCTGATACCTTGGAATCATGGGACTTGACATTAAAAGACTTTCCAAAATGAGGGCTCCAACAGATGGGACCTCATAGGGAGTCTTCATTAGCAAAGCACACAGTCTGCTTCATTCATTCATACATACTCTCAACATACTTCATTTCATTGCATTCATAGGCATGTGAATACCAGCTATACTCTATGATGTTAGTTTTAAGACTTTCATCGTGTTTTGCTGGCAATGATCACAGTAATAACCTAATGTCATTACCTTAATATAGCTACCTCTTTATTATCCTTCCTAACACCTTTGTATCATTCATTTTTTGTATGATTCATTTTAGGCTGGCCTTATTCAATTGATTGGGAACTTTAATTTTAACCGACATAGATCATGTTGAGCATCATGAAACCCAGTGTCTCCCCCACACCGCAAAAGAGGTGGAACACAGCCAAAGTGACTCATAACATGCTAGCGTATATGTGGTGAAATTTAACCACGTCAGATCCCTATAAATTGTGTATAGGTTCAAAGACTAGGATGTATGGATCCCATACCCGTCAAGCCGGACCGTCTCATCTCATTAAGAATTACGTGAACCTTCGCCCTTCCCGAAAGAAGGCATCACCACTCTAGCTTAGCCTACTCGTGCTCAGTATAAGGTTCATACATTCAAACTCATACATCATGGAAGTTGGCTTTCTATATAGGCAACAGTAGCTCAATAGATGATTTCTCATCTCATCCTTTAGTATTAAGTGTTTAACCTAACACTTCCATTGGAGTGTTCATGAGACTGTCTCTCTTCATTATCTTTGGTAGTAAGTATTTTGTGGTAACTATTACTTAGACATCCATTTGAGATTACTCTCATCATATACATTAGCCTCACATCATGATTGTCACCACATTTCTTCATTATTAGCACCTTTATTTTTCGTATTTACTCACTCTTATTACGTGAATTCATTCGTCTTTCCTAATTCATTCCCACCATATGCCAATCAATTGCAATTATTGTATGTTTACACTCATACTTAACCTCCTAGGTTCATCATTTCCATAACGTACATCTAGGTTCACTACTTGTGAACGTATGTTAGACTTATGTGTCTATGCATACACCAACGTCTTTCAATTCATGTTTCGCTAAGTGATTCTTACTTTCCTAATAGTTTTATTACAAGACTTATGTATATTGTATTTATGCCAAGATCTTGATTTCTATCTAAGTAATGACAATTAATCTTGAATATTTTATTTACGTATGACTTATATATCATATGGAAGTTGGGCACTGGAACCCAAATCCTGGAATCGCTTGGATATCATTTATATTTTTCATTGATTGTAATTCTTTAATCAATTCATACCATTAGACTCAATTAAACTCAACATTTACACATGAAAGAATTAATCTTCTATTTTTATTAGAATTCTACATTAAATCCAAAATTTGCAGTGAAGGCATTAATTTTCTATTTACTTAAGATCTCTAAAGAATTAAAATTTCAACATTTATCAATGAAACGAATTAATTTTCTATTTTAATTAGAATCTATATTAAATCTCATTATTTTACATGAAGGGATCAATTTTCTATTTTAAATTAGAATCAATTAAACTCAACATTTCATAAGGATTAATTTTCTATTTTATTTAGAATTTTTACAATTAAATCTCAACATTTACATGAAAGATTAATTTTCTATTTTGATTAGCATTGTAAATTAAATTTTCACATTTCATGAAGGATTAAATTTTCTATTTTATCTTACTCTAAGTTAAACCGAAGGCTTGGGGGTTCGGCCCCACCACAACAACCCCATTTGATTTTTAGAATTAAATTCGCGACCATCGGTAGGTGTGGGTTCGAACCCCCACAGGCCCCCGAATATATATCTATATATATAAAATATATAGCTATATATATATATATCTCTATATCTATATCTATATATCTATCATATATCTATATATATATATCTCTATATCTCTATACTATCTTATATCTATTCTATATATATCTATTCCTCTTCTCTATCTCGCTCTCTCTCATCTATCTCTCTCTATCTCTTCTCTCTCTATCTATCTATATTCTATTTCTTTTCGCTGAGGCAAGGCTGTATTGGTGGGTTCGCACCCCACACCCCTCTATCTCTATCTTTTTTTATTCAAATGGGGCGAGCACGTGAGGTTGTGGGATCGAATCCCCACATCCTCACTTTATTTACTTATTATTTTGCCTCTCCCTTCAGCGCTGAGGTCGTGGGTTCGATCCCCACGCATCGCATCTCCCTTTTTTTTTTCACGCGTAGCTGGAGGTCGTGGGTTCGAATCCCACGCCTCCCATTTATTTGGTTAATAAATTTTTCCTCCTCCTCCTTCCCCCAGGTTGCATGTTCGATTCCCCCCAGCCCCATTTTCTTTTCCTTTTCTCGCGCAAGACAAGGGACAAGTGTTCAATTCCCCCCAGCCCCGTTTTTTTTTTTTTTTGGCGAAATTCGCTGGAGCCCTAACCCCAGTTCGAACCCCCCTTAACACATTCCCTTTTTATTTATTTATTTATTAAGGCATGCTTTGGTGAGGTCTTGGGTTCTATCCCTGCAGAACTCACCTATTTTAATTAATTTTTTTGTTCAAAATTTGTAGAATTCCTCTACAGCTTATCTCCAGATTCAAGAAAATTACTCCGCAATTTTGTGCATCATTTATGGGTTAATTTGACATTTGTTTCTTATACATTCTTTACGGGTGTTCTTAGACAAATTAGAGGGAGATTTGATGATTTGGTTTAAGCTAGAGTTTTATAGTATTTAAACCATGGATATCACGTCTAGAACATCTACTACACATAAAACCCAAGCGATTTCCGTGTTGTCCAGCATGCTAAAACGGATATCTCGCAAAGTCATCGAGCAACCTAGCAAACATCTTGCCATGCCTAATTCATATTGTTTGAAAGACACAAAAACATAGTCGCATAATCATGACACATATTCGACGAGATCCGTCAACCACCACATAGTGTCCCTAAACTCTACCAGCCAACATTACCACCCTAAAGATCATTTGGAAGCTTATGCAAATGAACATGCAAAGGGAAAAAAATCCCTAGTTTCGGATAAAAACGTGAACCCGAAGGGATCGCTTGGGAAATGGACAAAGAGGAAAGAAACACATACCCTTTTGACGTTATTCAGCTGTGAAGTTTCTTCTTCCAAACTTGTCTCCAAAACCACTCCCATTCACCTTAAGTTCAAACCACCAACTCGACGGAATCTCCCTTTCCTTAACGTTTTTTGGATTAACTTCTTCCTGGACTTTTTTTTTTTTTGAGTTCTTGAAGTGTGAAGAATTTTTTTCAAAGTTTTTGTTTCTTTCACGTTAATTGCCAGAGAGAACAAGAGAGTTTTTTTTGAACTGGAGAGGTGATAACGTGATTAGGGAGAGTGTTAGTTAGTTTATGACCATTCTAATCAGACTTAGCCAAATATGATTTAAATTAAATTAATACAAATCTGATTTTATTAATTAATACGTGAAAGGACCATTATGCCCTTAAAATTTCAGATTTTTAAATAATAATTAAATCACTTTAAGTATCTATTTGTTCGAATTTTTTTTAGGATTGTTACAACTCACTCTTTGAGTATTTCAAAATAATCAAAATAATGTTCAAACTCATGCTCTTAAATCTTTATACTTCTTCCATTTTAGAAATTTTGTATAGCATGTCATATTCAACCAATACATACCTTTGGTTCCTGATAATTGTTAGTGACCAAACACTATTGTATCCTAAATCATAAAAATATTTTAGAAAAAATAAAAACTTAATTTCAATTGGCTAGTCTCGTACTAATAACGTGTTATAAAATCTAAGTTCAAAATAATATAAGTATAAAGGTAGAAGATAAAAGAAGTAGATGTAGGAGAAGAATGTCTTCTTATTCAAGCGTGTATTACATGGAGAATGATATCTCTATTTATAAGGAGAGAAATCACTAAAAGGCCACCTTGATAAATGTCAAATTAATAGATACATAGTTATCCACCAAGGTTCATATCACCTTGGGAATACATATCTATGAGAAGGATAAGTTACCTTGGAAATATAGACTCATGATAAGGATAAGTTCATGAATTATCTTAATGGACAATCTACTTTGTTCAACGGATTTATAACAGATGTTTGATTTTTTAAAAACATTTTAAGAAATCTTATTTTGGTCACAAAGTGGTCTTATTCACCTACAAAAAGTAAATCATATTACTAAAATTTTAGCTGTCACAAATGAATTTTATTTAGTGATAAAAATTATTTATCCTAAAATTGCCTTCATATTGATAGCATAATTATATATTTAGCAAAAGATTAACTTAAATGTATCTAATAAAGACATGTAGAGATGACTTATTCGTCACTAATACCATACAGAGTGACAAATTATTCGTCACTAATACCATATATACTATATCACAATCAATTTTCAGCTATGAAATTACTATCTCTTAGTGACGTAATAATACTCCTTTAACTACAAATTATGCATAACTTAAATACAATCATATCGGCACTACATTAAATTTGTCATATCTCAATGAATTTTTAGTGCCGATATGAACTTTTTAGGCTACAAAATGTGTATGTTTTTTTTAAGACGCACCAAGTTCGTCATAAATGCTATGTAATTGGAGACGAATTTTATTTTTGTAGCTAATATAATATTTTTAGCAACGAAACATTGAATTGTGTGTATATACTTTTAGTGACCCACATTTAGAGACGAAAGACTGACGAAATTTTTTTCGTCATAACAGATTTTTTGTGACGAAATATAAACTGATAATCAAATTTGTTGTAGTAGGGTGGTAGTAGAAAAAGGATTTTGATTTAATTTTTTTTTGCTTTATTTATTACAAAACACACTTTCATTTTTTATTTTTTTATTTTTTTTGTGAAGTCGGTTTGGAGAGTAAGAAAAAAATCATTTTTGAATAGTGAAGGCGTGTAATAGGTCGACATGATATATAGCTTAAGTCAGTGTTGGAGCCAGAAATTTCGCCAAAGGTGTTCAAATTTTAAAAGAGTTCGTATAATTATTACTTTTTTTTAACTGAAGTGGTGGCAACATCTTTTTTTTTTCTAAGGAAGTGGGTGCCACCAAAACTTTAAAAATTAAATTAAATATCCTTTAATAACTACAATCATCCGACAACTTAAAATATAAAACTAATCAATGTATAATCCAAAATTAATGGACTACAAGTCAACAAAACATTTTTTTTTGCTTTGAATTTCTCCCTTTAGTTCATATAATGAATTGTTGAACTTTTTCTGTGATTCAAATATTCAAATAACTGAATGTTTTCAAAGTTTCGAGAGATTATCAAAACTTTTTTTTCATATTTACCTTTTATTTTAATAAGATTCTTTAACTATTTTACCTTTTTTCTAATAATATACGTTTAGAATATAAAAGTATAATAGGGGATAATAATCAATTAATTTTATGTTTTTTAAAACAAATATTGATATGTGTATGCTAATAATTCATTTATACATGAAATATAGTAAAACGATAAAAACGTAATTATAGGTTAAAATCAATTTAAGGCCAGAACCATAAAATAAAATCCTGGCAAACATTTTATACTGATTATCTTGGGTTGTTTAAAAGAGAGTGCCTTTAAAAGAAATGTTTACAAGTGAGGATCGAACCATCGACCTTCTGACAGATAAATGATTAATCGAGACCAACATGTTGTGGTGCCTTGGGTGGGATTGTTTTTCACCCTTAAACCAAAGAATCTCAGGTTCGAGCCTTGTGTATGAAGAAAATCCTTGTTGTGAGCGTCACCACCCAAATGGTTTCTACATTGCTCGATCCGGCTTTTAGTCGGAGCTCTATGTTGACTCCGGACCACCGATTGAAACAATTAAAAAAAAAAGTGTGTTTAAAAAAATGTTGCAAAACTTAGGATTGAAACCTTCTCCACATAAATGAACACGCTTACTAGACCACTAGACTATGTCTTGACTTAGGGTGTTCAATTAATTTTATATCCCAATATTAGAAAATATTTTACCTATATAAACGGTATAATTTTCTGACGGAGGGTGTTCGGTTGAACACCCTTTCATTCCTGTAGCTCCGCCCCTGACTTAAATATGGAACTGACTTTTCGAGATAAGATTGAGGGTGGATTATATCTTTTCCCATCTTATAAATCAGTAATTTGATAAACTTATAAAATCTATGAAAGTGATGTGATGCATGGATTCTTAGAATGTTTGTCGCCCTGAAATTGTCCCCTTCATTTATAAACATTGAAATTGAATTTGATCATTGTTAATTACTTTTATTCATAAATAACTTTAATAATCATCTCTATAAAGAAATTCAAACTTTTGAGATACACTGGCATTAAATTCGGTGTGACCTTAGCCTAATTAATAAGATTAATCATAAGTCTTTGGCGCTTTGATACTCAGTTTATTTTAGAGTCACTAATATTACTTGCTGATTGCATACATTTGCCTGTACATTTGGAAACAACAATATTCCTATAATACATGCATGTAGAATTACTTGTCAGCCAATTATGTGTTGTCTACGATTCAACCCCAAGGGTGTTTTGTTACAGATAGAGAAGCCTCCTGGTAAATTTTCCTTACGAAGTATAATAATCAACACGCTCATGGTCAAGTGTGTCGCCGATAGGAAGGGAGGTAGAGGTAATTTTAGGATATGGAAACGGAATATTATGCACACTCACTTGTTTGTTTGTGTATAAAATATGTGGATGGGTTTTGGTTTAATTTGGGATTTTGTTTTTATCCTTATTTAGATGATTTTAAATTTTGGCTGATTTATAATTAATGACGTGAATGTATTAAAGTTAGGCTGTGTGCACAAAATAATATGGTAAAGCAAGATAATGATTTATTTCAAAAAATAAAGTCATGAGTGAACACTTTGGTAAGACGACAATGAATATCAATGAGCTAAACTTTAAGAAGAATAACATAACATGAACTTTTCAAAAAGTTCGATAGCATATTTGATCTTATTCCAAAGAATGACTGATACATTGCTGGATTGGTTCGGTTATTCAAATACCAAACAAATCATTTAAGGTCGAATTTTTAAATTTATATAAATCAAGTCTACTATAATGATCTGAGTTTGTTCAATCTCCAATTTTTTTTTCCGAGTAACTTGGTTAATATTCATACAAACATTGATACCTAGTAATTCAATTTCTTCTTTAGTCATTGCAAAAATACACTCTAGATGTTTTGTAAAAAACACAAAATACAAGATGATTGATGCACTAAAATAGTCTATAATAATCATAATGAATCCACAAAACAAATATTTCAAATTACACAACAATAACATAATAGTGAAACAAATATTCCAAATTACACAACAATAACATAATAGTGAAACAAATATGGGAAATTAATAAAACACAATGAAAATGGTCATAATTTATAATTATTAATTCATGCTTAAATAAATTTAATAAAAGTAATTACATGACAAAATATTTTAAAAAAAAAAAGATTATACATTTATAAAATATTTCTTGTTTGTTCCGTTAACCTAGAGAGGAGGTCTAGATTTTTCCTCTCTCCCTTTATAATTTTTTTTTGTTTCTTCTAAATTCATGATTGAGAGGCAAGAATTGTCGGTTATAATCGAACCAAGAAATTTCTTCCATTATTCAAACTGAAAGTTTTTGTTAGTTCTATACAGTTTGGACAAGCTAATTTACTTGTTGCGCTCCATCCCGATAGTATGCCATAAGCATGAATATCATTAATTATTGTCCACATTAATGTTGCTCGCATGAGAAAATTTGTTTCTTGGACATGTCATAAGTTACTGCACCATCCTTCCATAGTTGTTGCAATTCATCTAGTAACGATTGAAGATAGACATTAATTTTCTTCTATGGGTTATGAGGACCTGGAATGATCAATGTTAATAACATATATAGGTAGTCATACAAATATTAGGAGAAATATTGCATGGTGTAACAATTACTGGCCACTAAGAATATGGTGAACTTTATTAGATATAAGGAGTAAAATCATCAAAACAAAGACCAAGCCTAACATTCCTAGGCTCTACAACAAAATCTGTATAAGTTTGATCAAAACTTTTCCATGATTCTCCATTAGAAGGGTTGCACAATACATCTTCTTTCCTGCGATTTTCATAGTGCCACCTCATGTGTTCAGTTGTTTTCATCGAAGCATATAGTCATTGAAGCCTAGGAATAAGTGGCAGGTAATGCATTGTCTTGTGTGAAATCTTTTTCTTACCCTTCTTTCCCGCACACTTTTTAGAGTGACGTTCTTTACATAACTTACATTTTGTCATCTCTTTATCAGTCTTGTAATATAACATACATCAATTAACACAACAATCAATTTTTTGGCTAGTTAGACCAAGACCAGACACTAGCATCTTCACTCGATAGTAATCAAGAGGAATCTTATTATCTGGATGACTTGTCTACTTCATTAATTGAGTCATTGCATTAAAACAACTATGTGATATATTGTATTCAGATTTAATACTCATCATTCTAACAGTCACAAACAACTCATTATTTGCATCCATGCCACAGGGATTCTGAGTTGAATTCAACACTTTGTAAAATCTGGTGGCATCCATGTTTGGAGACTCTTCTAAATTAACTTCAACTTGATGTCTAAATTTTACACCACCTGCACTCAAAAACCATGCCTTCAGATCTATTTACGTGTCCATAAGTTTTTCCTAGAATGTTACATTGACTGTTTTAGGGCATGTCAAAGTCACATTCTTGATGACTGCTTGAAGCACCCAAATTGATCTATTCATTCAAATTAATTGAGGGTGCTTCGTATCCATGAGACTTCCAATACCAATATCTTGGTGTGAACCCTTTTTGAAAAAACGTGCACATTAACTTCAATGGGTGTAGGTGCTTCATATTTTTTACAAGGCTTACAAGGACACCTTATAACTTTTTCAGATAAGTACTTTTGGTGACAACAAGCAAATTTAATAAAATCATCCATACCATTTATAAATTCATCAGTATATCCCGCTCGATCGTGAATAAGTCTATTTACCATCAATTGTTGATGCTCATAATTTTCATTTTCTGAAGCAAAAAATAAGTATATTTTTTCAACAACATTATAATGAAATTTTAGACACCTCAATGGTTCAACAATGGGGTTGGTAAAAGCTTCCTAATCTCCACAGGACCTAAAAAATATGCACTTTCTCCAAAAATATGCACATGAAGCTACTGGTCAGCCATAAATTTCAGAGCAATTTTCTGTCTTACTCCATCTCAGTTTAAACTATGTCACATAAACTAGAATAGAAGTAATATAACATATAGAGATAGCCCAAATACGAGTTTAGACAAATTGGACTCTCTTCTGAAAAGTAGTTGTGCTCATTGACAAAATTCTCCAAATTTGGAAGTGTACATATGTTGCTAAAAATCTTTCTTGAAAATATACTATGACCCAAATTCAACGGCTCCAAGCTCACCATCTCTCCAATGCTATGAGGTAAAGTGCCCATCATTTCATTATAACTTATATGAAACAGAATCACATTTTTCAGTATCCCAATCTCATTAGGCAAACATGAATGAAACTTGTTATTTTGAAACAGAGAAAAAAGCTATAACAAAATTTCAACTAGCAATTTTTTCATGTAAAGAGTACAAGATCTAAAACACAACAACTCACAATCTACGTATTCACATCAACTAAGAAAACTTTGAAGACAAGAACAAATCGAAGAGTCTAGAACAAACATCATTAGCATGACATTATACTTCATTTAGCTATAGAGAAGAAACATAATAAGGACATACACTCGTCTTCGCCACAAACCACCATATATATATTACCCCTAGGTGTGCACAACCATCATAAACAAAAATAAAAAACAAACATGACAAGATCTTAAGAAGAAATATAGATAATGAAAAAGAAAATGAAGGTACTCTTAAGAATGCAACAATAGTTGATCAAGTATTAAGCGAGAGATTTGATTTGCAAATCTTCTCGATCTGTAGTCCTTTACTTTGAAAAAATCCGCTAATGTTTTATACAAGTCCATGATTAAAAAAAACAATAAATAAAGATAATATGGTTTAGTGTAAATATCCAGTGCAGTAGGTATTTACTGCTTCAAAACACAGTTTCTTGTTTTCTGAAAGAAGTACAACATTACTCTTGATCAGATGAATGTTAAAATTTAGACATTGTAACTATTTTATGGTGACTTTGTTGAATGGTTCAAGTTTCTGAACTAATACGAGATAATAACTACTATGATCAGAATAACTCAAAAGTTGTTCTCATTAAAAGGCTTATAACTCAATTTCCAAAGTTATATTTTCACAATTTGCTGAAAGATTATTCTCAGAATTCTAGCGCATGAGAGTAGATCATATTTCGTAGAACAACAAATAACATTGTTTATAGCATGAACGATAATCAATCTCTGATTGATGACGAGGTATTTGGAAGTTTGTCGTTCTTTTAACTTAGAAATATGCATAATGTACTATAACACATATCAGTAAGGAAAATTGTTTTGCACTATTACCTAAATAGCACTCTGCTCTAGTTTATATTCAAGGAAAATGTAATCGAATGACAAATACTTCAAATTGTTGTATCTCTTCTCTAATACTATGGAGGATGTCGTGATTATCGTGGAGGATCGATAATTAATAGTCATATACATTCTAAAAATAGCTGTGCCCCATCCTAAACGGTAGCATCTAATGACTTTGGTACCTTATAGCCACTATTCCCACTTATAGGACGTCTTTTATTTGCTTTTATTAGCCTTTTTATCGTTAGAAGTGTAATTACGTGTTTCGCTATAAGTTTTTATTTTTTTCAGGCCTTGTATGTAATTACACTGGCGGTATATCATCCAATACACACAAGTTCATCTAGTCCAATCTCTCTCTCGCTTATTGGTTTATTCATAGCGCTTATTATTGACTTTAACAAGCTGACCCAGTTACCCTCCCAGCCCACCACGCATCAGCAAAAATTGGCCCCAAATACAGGTGTCGTTTCACGTCGACAAAACATTCTACGGTTCAAAAAATTGGCTGTCCAGTTCAATTCTGTGTAATCAACTCCCCAACAAATGTTGGTAGCCATAACTTTTGTGTTGTGGAAGGCTAATGGTGTCAAGCTTTAGTTATGCGTGGACAGAAAACCCTCTTCTTTGGGTTAATCTTGAGGACTCGATCCAAATATTTTCAAAATCACTCTAGGAGATTAAACCCGACGTATCCAATGTTCCCGGTGTTCAAACAAGATCAGCTTAATACAAAAGGATATCTTGGCCAACTGTGTGCGACCATGCCCAGTACATCGCTTTGAATCAAATGTCGAAAGTCTCGATGGGGTGCCTGCATACTGCTTAGGCAAAACAAATCCAAAAAATCGTATCTTATTTATGAGAGAACGTCTTAGCCCCGTCTCTCAAAGACTCTCATCTGTGCAAACTATCCTCAAGCAAGTTCGCAGCTTCTTTGTGATGAATTCCAAAGGAGATAAATCTTGTTTACATAGGGTTGGAACAGTTACTATATAACTGCTTTAACAACACAAAATCTATATTTTAAATAAAGAAACTTCGTTCAAAAAAAAAACAAAATGAAAGAAAACAAAGACAACAAAAAACTCTAAACACAAAATTTTTCTAAGAAAAAAAATACACGGTCCTCTGACCACAAAGATATTTAGTTTGTGAACATCATCTTGTTCCTTGAGGATGCAGTATGACTTGATGAGAACTCTTCAAGTAAGGATTCTTCGATTTTCCGCTGCAAACAACATACGATACACCACTCATTAGACTCTGAAGATTTTTTTTTTCTTGTGATCGTTCATCGGACATTTGTTGAAAACATGTTTCATCTTTTCTCATTTTTTTTTTCTGGAAAGTGAGAATGAGGAAATATTATAAAGGATTTATTTTAAATGTTAAAAAGAATTAGAAATAGAGTTGGATAAGGACTTGAAAAAGTCAAATTATGTTTCTTTATTAAAAAAATACTTGAACCAATGATTTAGAGATGGAACCGTTATACAAAAACACATTCTTTTTGGGTAAGTTAAAAATAACAATAATAATAAAAAAAAAAGAACAACAAAATGACAAGAAAAGTAAAATGGTCCACACTTTCCCAATTGGACGTGTGGACTCCCTTTCTTTTTAGTTTTTATCTTTTTTCTTTAAGATGGTCCCACTATTAAAAAAGGTAATGGTTTTCATCCATTTTTTTGTTAAGGATTAAAAAAAGGAAGAATATTGTCCAATTTTCTTAAATAAAATATTGATACCATTTTTTTTTAAATAAAAAATTACTATTTTTTAAATGAAAAACAAATAATGGTTTTGAAGTATTTTTTTATGTTAACAAAGTATTTATTTTATATTTACTTTAACATAAGTTTATTTTCAAGTGGTCAAATTAGATTCTGGTTTTCTTTGAATTTTTTTTAGAGGCCATGAGTTATTTTTATTACTTAATGAAGAATAGTGACCACTTGTTTTAACTAGATTATTATTTTTAATATGCATTAAAATAGTTCTCAAAAAATTAGTTTAATCCTTATATTCCTTGAGCAATTCCTTGTCATTTACAAAAAATTGTGACATATGTTGTCGCATTAATTGGAATTAACCATATTTTGTTTTGTTCCTATTTAAGATGTGGGTGAACAGGAACATGCTCAAATTATTCCAAGTGGGAGTTCTCAAAGTCGAACAAAGGGATAAGGTAGAAGAGTAAGTTGTATGACATGTTTCAGAGGGCATGAAATCGTATAGACTGGTGCCTTAAGGGCGACACAAAATCTATCAAGGAACCAAAGGGCCATTTGAAGGGCAAAAGATAAAATTTAAAGAATTTGAGTCTTTGAAGATGTCCCCTAAATGTCAGGGTGTGATTTTATTCATCTTTTTGAAATAAAATGGGTTGAACTCGCTGGTTATAAGGAAATTTCATATTGGAGAGCCTTACCTTAGTTAACAGACGCTTTCCGTAAAACTTGGGATAGTAGATATACTGGTGTTTATCATGACATATGGCCCAGTCAAACTTTAAAAGCTTACATTAGTTGTCTTTAAGACTTATGGGAAGATTTCAGTATTTGAACTACTTGTAAACTTTAGTTGCTTATTTGTTTTTACAAGATATAAATTATGTAGTTTGCCAAGAATTGGGGCATTTTTCTCGTAAATGCACCGTGCCCAAAAAGGTACCATTTCTAAATGCATCTCTAAGTGCTACATATGTTTCTAGCACTTCTTTACTAACTGAATCTTATCCTCTGTGAATTGTAGACTCAGGATCCACCGACCATGTGAGTCGAGATAGAGAGGCGTTCATGGAGTTTCGTCGAGTTTCATTTAAATTAAGGTGGATCTACGTAGGAAATAATGCTAGGCTTGAATTCAAAGGAATAGGCACTTGCAAAGTGGACTTGCGTGGTGGTTATTCCTTGATATGTTGCATGACATCCTATATATTCTAGAGATTTGACGAAACTTAGTTTATGTGTCTATTATTTTAGACATTGATTGTGATTTTTTTAGTCGTAATGGTGTTAGAATAACTCTAGATGATGTTTTATATGGTTTTGGACTTCGTTATGACTGTTATCGTATTAGATTGTAATCCTTAAACTTATGACTATAAATATTGATCGTTGTGTAATGATATGTTATTTAAGTAACGATGATGTTAATGTTGTTACATGACATGCTAGATTGGGTCATATACGACAAGATTGAATGAATAGATTGGAAAAATAAGGGCATTTAGGTTCTTTTACCAAAATTGAAATGCCAACTTGTGAAAATTGTCTTGTTGGATAGATTACGTGTAAACCATTTGGAAAGGCTAAGAGAGTTGAGTTCTCACTTCAAATAATTCATTATGATATTTGTGGTCCAATAAAGGTAAGAGCAAGGTCTGGTGCTACATATTTCATTACATTTATTGAGGATTTCACACGTTTTAGCTATGTCTTTGATTTCCCATAAATCTAAAACACTTGAGTGCTTTAAAAGATATTTGAATGAAGTTGAAAAGCATTTATGTAAAAACATATAAGTTTTAAGAACCGATCGAGTACGTGAATATTTGTCAAAATAATTTGAAAAATTATGTACTGAAAAAAAAGTATTTTCAGACATCTAAGTACTCCTCATACACCTCAACAAAATGGTGTAGCTTAAATAGGAATAGAACATTATTAGGCATGACAAGATCAATGATGGTGCAGATAAATTTATCTATCTCTTTCTGGGGAAATGCATTATTGGTTGCAGCTTACATATTAAACAAAGTGCCTTCTGAATCAGTGTCTTCCACTCTTTATGAACTTTGGACTGGTCATGAAACAAATTTGAATGATCTACAATTGTGGGGTTGTGAGACATATACTAAAGATCATTTTGGTGAGTTAAGTAAGCTAAGTCCAAAAGGAAAGAAATGTATCTTTATAAGGTACTCTGAACTCTCTAAAGGATATGTGTTCATCGATGAATTGGAGGACGGAAGTATTACTGAAATTGTATCACGAGATGTTAGCTTTTTGGAAAATGATTTTCCAAAAAAGGGCGAAATAGGTGAAGTTGAGCCTCTGTACGAAATGTTAAATCCAGAATATCGGGTAATGTTTTCAAACATACTTGATAATTCAATGGATCAAGAAATGATTCCTTGTCCGAGTGGGAGTTGTGAATCTCAAAATGCTAAAGAGAAATCTGACCTTCTACTACAAGAAAAGGTGTACCTAAATGATCTTATGAGATTGAGGATTATGTTTTCATGGTATCTCCCACAAAATTGGATGACCTTTATTATGTAATTGAGGCCTTATCGAGACTTAAAAGGGATGAATGTTTAAAGCGACGAAAGAAGAATTAGAGTCTATGAAAACCAAGAAACTCTGGGATCTACTTAACCTTCCTAAGGAACGTAAAGCTATTGGGAATAAATGGATTTTTAAAGTTAAACGTAAATTGGACGGGTCATATAGAAAGCCACAAATCACGATTTGTGGTAAAAGGTTTTACTCAAGAAGTTGGAATAGACAATGAGGAAACTTTTTCACCAGTTGTAAAATTTAATTGCATACGATTACTTTTAGCTATTGTTGCACATTTAGATGTAGAATTACACTAAATGAATGTGAAGAACGTTTTTCTCAATAGAGAATTAAACGAGGAAATCTACATGAAACAATTAGTAGATTTCATTGTTAAAGATCAAGAAAAGAATGTATGTAAATTGAAAAGATAAATTTATTGTCTAAAGCAGTCTTCGAGGCAGTGGTATCTAAGATTTCATAAGGAGGTGGTGTCATTTTATTTCACCATGATCAATGAAGACCATTGCATCTATGTAAATTAATCCAATAAAAGTTTTGTAATTCTTTCTCTTTACGCAAATGATATTTTATTAGTTCGAAATAATTTGAAGTATGTGAAAACAGTCAAGTCATAGCTTTCAAAATTGTTTGATATGAAAGATACGGGTGAAGTAGATTATATATTGGGTGTTAAGAGACAAATAAGATCGTCCCAAGAATGTTTAAGTTATTTCAAGCAAACTTTTATATACCTTAACAATATCAGAACATTCACATGATAGTTACCACATCCATGATAATCTTGTAGCAAGGGGTGAAACTTTAAACCTTGAAATGTGTTCAAAGACTGAGAAAGAAAAAAAAGACATCTCTCGAGTTCCTTATTCTAGTGTTGTCGGGAGTTTTATGTATGTTATGATGTGTAATCACCCAGACAATTGTTATGCCATAATTCTAATCAATCCAATCCAGGAGGAGATCATTGGAGAGCAGTAAAGAGAATATTCTGATATCTAAAGGGAACTGCAGATCATACATTGTGTTATAGTGGGACTGATTTATTTATAAAAAGTTATACAAATGTTGATTCGGCTGGTGGTTGGGATGATAGAAAATCAACATCCAGTTATGCTCTCTTACTAAATGGTGGTGCTATTTAATGGAAAAGTAAGAAACAAACTTACACAACTCTTTCAACTATGAAATCTTATTTTGTGGCTTGTGCGTCAGCAATACAACAAGTTGTTTGGTTAAAGATATTCTTTGAGCATTTGAGTATTGCAAAGAATTTTAAGGGTACTATGGTTCTATATTGTAATAGTCAAGCGACTGTCACGTATACAAAGGATCCTAAGTATCACACAAATACCAAACACATCGACATTAAGTATAACTTTGTGAGAGATGTAGTGGCAAGTGGAGAAATAATTTTGAAATACATTCCTACATGTAAAATGTTAGTTGATGCTTTTACGAAGGCCGTCTCTAGAGACTTGTTTCAAAAACATGTTAAGGTTCTAGGTTTACGCAGAGTATGATGATATTTCAGTTTTGTAAAATGATTTGATTGTTATAATATTCTCTTATATATAAAACTATTGAATTTATGTTCAAATGTAGTATGCATGTGATATTTATAATAAATAAAGTGTGTCGGACAAGTCGCAAAATTGGGTCTCTCACAAGAGCAATCACCGCTTACATCGAGGAACGTAAAGAGGTGTGTGTTTCACCACCATATTATTATTTATTTTATAAGTCAAGAAAATTTTTCTCTAGGAAAATGAGTTTAAGGATTACAGAAAAGAGAAACTAGGGTTAAACATCTTGAGTTGTTATGATCAGGGTTTTTGTACAGATGGTGGGATAATCGGAAAGGATAGACCCATTTTTTTTTTTACACCATATAAGATGAAAACATCGTAACACATGTTTCATACCACGTCTGTCAAGCGATCAATGGGTCAATGAAAGAATTTTTCCTTCTTCTTCATTGTGTGAGATCCAGAAAAGTTAGATTGAGTTTTCAATGAAATACTCTTAAACCTTTTGTTGTTTCTTGAAGTTTATATCGATGTAGCTACTTTAACATTTTACTAATATAAATGAATGATTCAGCAATGAAGTGTATGTCTAAGAAAGCAACTAATTGGAGTAGATAGATTCAAGTAGAAAGGAAAGACAAATAAATAAATAATAAACTTATATGCCCAAGTCGACTATTGACTAACCACATTGCATCGAGTGTGATCGTGTGTATAAAGTTAAATATGAACTCGATTTAATATACTTGAGAGGATGAGGGATCAAATAAGTAACTACTGAAATAGTGAATGAAGTCTGGAGTATTGTGAGTAATAGTATTCTCATAAGTAGTAATTCATTCCACATGTGATTGGTGTAAGACCCCAAAATGAGTTAGGGTTTTTAGATCATAAATTGTTTGTATTTAGATTCTAAGGTCCTAAAATGACTTATAATACGTTTTAGAGAGTACATAAAGTTTTAAGTGATTTGGAAGTCGAACGTCAAGGGACGACCAAAACGTTTGAGGACTAGCCACCTGTGTGTCTCATGTGTCCATGCATGTTCATACACTGTATTATATGAACTTATAAAGTCCTAAAATTATTTATAATGATTTTTAAATATGTTTTATGGAGTTTCAAGAAGTTTGGAGGTCAAATGATCAAAAACGTCCAAGGCGTTAGAAAGATAACCCTTCTGACGCTCAATGTGTGTGTTGATGAGGCCTAGCCTGTTTGGAAGAGTTGCGAGTATTGGTTTTGGGAGAAAATCAAGTGGGATATCTACAACTTGTTAATGGTTGTATTTACATTGTAAACGTCCGGGAACGACTTTTAAAGGGCCCCACAAGAAGGGCCCAAGGCTAGTCGAGACATTGCCTTGGTAGTGTAAATCGACGGACCAAACGACGGCCTGTTGGTCAACCAAAGGCCCGTAGGTGAGGTCTCATAGATTTGTACTTAGCTTGGGCAGGTCTCAACCTCAAATTTTTCTAAGTACCAGTGGACCGAAGCCAAAGGACGGGCAATAGACTGACCTACGGCCAGTCGATTGCTCCGTCGATGGTGGGTTGTAGGTACTGTCTAGCGGACTGTTTTATTAAAGGGTGAATGCGAAATTCACCCCACTTCCTAACATGAATCCAATAGGCTCATTTAGATACCTTTAGGTGTATATAGTTCATCTAAAACGTGACCAACCCATTCCCAAACCAACTCACACAAATTGAACCTTTCCCTCCAAAATTCTACCTAGAAACCTCCATCGTTGTTGAAGCTCAAGAAAAACTTGGAGATTGGATTTTCATGATTTCTTACCTATGTACCCCTATGTAAATACATGAATAGTACAAGTAAGGTGTCTTAAGTATAATAGGAAGTTGACTTGTCTCCTATGCTATTGTGTGTTGTGTTTTCTATGCTTTATGAAGTATTATGGTCTAAGAGGGTGGCTGCCTTAATGTGTTGTTGATAGACATTATGTGATCATGTTGACCAATGTACACACACACTCAGTTTACATGCATGTTACAAGTAGTATAGGTCATGGTATCTACATGAAAGGTGGTTCTCATATTCACTAGTGTCTACTACTATGCATGTTAAGGAGATGTTTATGAAAGTATTATATGTGTTTCCTTGGCTAGGATAACTTTATAGGTGTACCAGTATGGTCAAGGGTATGGGACTTTGCCTATGCATTACACATGTGTACCTTGATAGGATAGTTCTAGTTTTGGTTTATATATGTGTGAATATGAATGCATGAATATGTGTGACATAAGATGTTATCTGGAAGGTTTGCTCATATTTATGTTTACACATACACATGTATGAAGATATAGTCAAGAGAGGGGCCTTGAATTGTGTATTCATGTGTACCGTAAACTAGATGATACTTTACATATGCTATATTCATGTGAAGGGATTATTTACATGATTAAGGTTGATAAACAACTGTCATACTATGACCTATGAGGTTAAGCATCTGAGGGATGATTTCTTTTTTTTTTTTTCCCTAAAACCTATGTTTATAAGGGAAAACTATAATATAGATTTTTAATAAAAGGAACTTAGCTTAGCACCGAGTGAACTTGAATATGAGTGTGTGTACCTTTCTATGGTAGGAAGGTAGGTCACCATAAACCTCATGGGTTTGATAGCCTCATGACCCAAAAGGGTGTTAGAGTGATATTTCCATAAGTGAATAACTACAATGCCTAATCTTGGCATAAAGAGGGTTTTCACATGTACCCTAAGTTCCATAACTATGTTGCCACCATAGGATACTAGCTTGTGGATCCACCTAGAAAGTTATGTCATATTTGGTTCTAATTTGGTCAGTAGACCACCTTCTCTCGGTGTGGGGTTTTGTTTCATCGGATTCCATATTTAGAATCACATGGTCTATGTCGGATAAGGCTATAGTTTCGATAAAGTAAAATGGAAAGTGGAAGTAAATGACTAGGACCTTAACTAGAATTACTTAAGGGAGGTCACTTAGGGTAGGGGGAAGTAATGAACCCATCTATACATTGCACAAGTAGCTCTTAGGATGTTCTAGGAACGTGTTCTAATGCATGTCACTATGTATGTGTTCTTTATGCATGAATTTGTAGTATATGTCTACTTGTTATGAAGGTGTGCAGGATATGAGTCATTATGCATAATGTTGATCTAGTTGACTATATGATGAAGGTCTTGCTTGACATAAATGAAGTGATCTTCGTTACTATATTGATGTATGATGGATGTAAGGCTTGTGTCCTCTGATAGGGTAAGAATTATGTGAGGTTCATGGGGCCTTACATGTACAGTGTACTAGTAGACTTAGATTGGGGGCATGAGTTAGGTCTTATAAGGTTCTATGTGAAGTGAAACAAGTTCATGTGCAAAATGACTAGGAGTTCACTGTAATGCCCTTGTAGTCTTGACTTAACTATGTTTATGTTGTACTATACTTCCATGATGGTATGTGTTGTATTGTGTAGATAATATGCATGTTTCTTTGTGGCCTTAAGGTGATTCATTGCACCAAGTATCACTAAATGGTTACATGGGAAGTTAATGAACAAAAAGAGAAGGTAGTTCACTGTTAAGGGAAAGAGAACTCACTGTAATATGACTCAAATATGTAATAAATTCTAAATGTGATCTTATGTAATTTTTGGCCTTTGAATATGTTTATATGAAGTATATGAATGATATAAATTCTATTGTTTGAAGGTTTTATAAAGGTTTACTCAAAAAGGTATGAAGTATGATTTAAAGAAAATGTCCCTTTTAAATGCATGTTATTGCATGGTTGTCAAACTTAGTGCATTCTTGTACTAATCACATTCTTCTTTACTTTTTACACAAAGTGTAGGTTATGAATGAATTAAAGGATGTGTATGATTGAGGAGCTTGATATGTGATTCCCAAGCTCAAGAAAATGGGTCCTTAAGTTCCAAGGATTCCCTACTCATGTCCTAATGTAAAATGTTTAAAGATTGTGATAGTTTATGGCCTTAAAAATATTTTAAGGGAGGTTCCCTAATTTTCTAATGTTGTTTAGTCTAAGATGGCAAAAGCTACTTATGGCCTAAATATGTTAGACTTATTTTTTATAATATATGTTAAGCTCAGTTCTATCATATAATGTGCTATGAAAAGTTTTTACATTTTAGTCGCTATTTACTATGGTCAGGGATAATGATAACTATGGGCTTGTAAAAGAACCCTCCGAGAGGTCAATTACGTCCTAGTACTTCTACGGTGTCTTCCTCCCTTGTTGTGACAAACTGTTATCATAGCACACTCCTGGTTTAAAGTGGTTTAGGTCCAAGAAGTCTCAAATTGCCACGTCTAGTAGAGTCTTGTATCACTTGTGGTGAGTCGCGACACATCCAATGGTACGAGAGGCTATAGGACGTTAGAGTTTACCTTCTTCATCATTCTCATATCATGCCATAGAACTTAACTCTATAAGATCTCTCTCTTATGTTTCCTTGTCCGATGGTCTTTTTAGATATGATTGCTTGGATGAGATTGTTCTCTATGCTTGAGAGAGAGAAAGTGAGTTTAATGAGTGATCTATGACTCTCTACTTCTTAGTATATGTGAGATGTCTTGTATTTGTTCTAGTAAATGATCTTATAGTACTTGACATGGTTTCTTATGATTTAATACATTAGGCTACTGCCCTATTACATTTGTTAGAACGGTGTAAAAAAAACAAATTGATTCATGTTTGGTCAAAATTGTTGATGAATTGGTAGCGGATACTCTTCCTCTTTGTCGTACTTTTGTATATTAATATCTTTGATAAAGCCTTGAATGCATTGTGTGGTATGGGCCACTTATGGTGGAGTGTTTACCTTATTGTACTTATATATGTGTTTGACATGCCCCTTGAAAGAACATTGATAATTAAATATGAATATGTGGCCCCCCTTTTTATGATGATACTAATGAAGAGTTTCTGCCTACTTTCCTAATTCTAGATTGTGAATCTAGGTTGTGTGGCTATTGTTTATAAGCCATGTTTATATCCATGTTAGGGTAAAGTACAGTGTTTTGCATTGATGTGTTGGAAAAGGTTAGTAGTCCCTTACCTAGTACCCCCCATGTTGAATAGTAACAAGTTAGGATGTTAAGTGTAATATGAAGTTGACTTCTCTCATATGCTACTGTGTGGTGTGTTGTCTATGCTTGATGAGTATTATGGTCTAATACGGTGGGCTGCATATTTGGTTGTTGGGGGAATATCCGTTATGTGATCATGTGCCCATTACACCCACACTCAGTTTACTGCATGTTCAAGTAGTATAGGTCATGGTATCTAACTGAAAAGTAGTTCTCATATTCACTAGTGTCTACGACTATGCGCATGTTAAGGTGATATTATGAAAGTAATGATATGTTTTTTTCCCTTAGCTAGAATTAACTTGATAGGTGTACTAGTATTAGCAAGGGTATGGGACTTTGCCTATTCATTGCACATGTGTACCTTGATAGGATAGTTCTAGTTTTGGTCTCTATATGTTTGAATATGAATGCATAAACATGTGTGAATTAAGATGTTATGTGGAAGGCTTGCTCACATATATGTATACACACACATATATGAAGATCTAGTCAAGAGAGGGGCCTTGAATGGTGTATTCATGTGTACCCTAAACTAGATGATGCTTTACTTATGCATCTTAAGTGTAATATGAAGTTGACTTGTCTCATATGCTATTGTGTGTTGTGTTGTCTATGCTTGATGAAGTATTATGGTCTAAGAGGGTGGTTGCCTTAATTTGTTGCTGATAGACATGATGTGATCATGTTGACCAATGTACACACACACTCACTTTACATGCATGTTACAAGTAGTATGGGTCATGGTGTCTAAATGAAAAGTAGTTCTCATATACTAGTGTCTACTACTATACATGTTAAGGTGATATTTATGAAAGTATGATAGGTGTTTCCTTAGCTAGGATGACTTGATAGGTATACTAGTATTGGCAAGGGTATGGGACTTTGCCTATTCATTGCACATTTGTACCTTTATAGGATAGTTCTAGTTTTGGTCTCTATATGTTTGAATATGAATGCATGAACATGTGTGAATTAAGATGTTATGTGGAAAGCTTCTCACTATAGTTACACACCATGTAATGAAATCTAGTCAAGAAAAGGTGCCTTGAATGGTGTATCATATGTGTACCCTAAACTAGATNCGCCTCCGGGTGGTGTGGTCATGCCCCTCTCCCGGGCGGACCGGGTGGTCTTCGGCATCGCCCCCCCCTTTCTGCTCCTCCCCTTCGTACCCGCCGTCGGCCCCTCTTCCCCCAGGCATGCGTTGGCGTTGGCTCGTACCTTGCCCCACTCTCGCCATCACATCCCTGTGGCGGATGGAGGATATATTTTCCCTACTCGAGGAATGACATCCAATTACTAAATATATTGTTGATGGAGGGTGTATCTAGAAGGGTGGGGACCCAATTAAAAGTTGGTTTCAGGAAGGAACAAACAAGTGACATATGCTTTTAGAAAAGGATAAGAAATAATATGGCGCAAGTACTAGTTTTTTTTTTTTTTTGTGCTTTGAAATGCCCCGATGTTTGCTATGGAAAAATCTAGAGGTAAACATAGCGGGTACTTTATTTGATAGCTGACTAAAGCCCATACTACTAATATAGAAAATGCATATTAATAAAACTCCGGCTCCAAAATCCTTTATGGATAACTATAATATCAAATTACCAAAAAAGATTTAAAGAGTATCAATAAATATTAGCATGCTAAGGACTAGCAGGATTCATGAAGAGAAAGGTGTGTATTAGCCAAGCATGCATGCATTCTTAAGAGTTACAAAACCTACTTTGGGTGAAAGATGAAAGAGACCTTCCAACGGAGCTCTTGGCGTTTGAAAAATGATTTTTTTGATGTTCAGTCAGATTAAAAAATAATTTAAATACTAAAAACTTCATAGAGACTAATTTTTCTTTTTTACAAAAATACCTAAAATTGGGGCCTACCTTGGTTCAAACTCGTGACTATATACTATTTGTTTAAGCTTTAACCTTTCGCTCCGTAATAACATTTGATCATAATTACGAAAGAAAATTTATTTAATCTCTTTATATCAGTTGTTTACAGAATATCATCAAATAATTTAAAATGATATTTATTATCAAAAATATGTCTAATACACCTAAAATGTAAACTAAAGTGATCAAAAGGTTTTGACTTGTAACATAACTAATTATATTACACAATTATAACTTGATCATACATATATACTCACATTCAATTGGCCTGTATATGTGAGGGAACATAACTTATATAATACTATATCCTTTACATTTATTTTAATCATAATGATTCGACTTATAATAATGAAAAATCTTCAATTTTTGTGAAAATGATCCAAATATATACTTTTATAATCTTATTTACCAATAAAATAAGAAATTAAAAATTATTTAAATTTTAAAAGTTTCAACGAGTCTAATTTTTAAAATTTTTGAGGGTAACCTAACTCATATATATACTAATCCTTTACATTTATTTTCATCCATAATGATTCGAATTATAATAATTAAAAAATCTTCAATATTTGTGAAAAGGATCCAATATTGGTTTTCCAATCTTATTTACAAAACAGTAATTATTACAAATTATTAAATCTTAAAAGACTTCAAAAGTCGAATTTTAACAAATTTGTGAGGGGGAACATAACTCATATAATATTATATCCTTACATTATTTTCATCATAATAATTCCACGTCTAAATGAAAATTTCAATTGTTGTTGAAAAGGATCAAAATAATACTTAAAACTTATTTGATCGAAAAAAACTGAAGAAATTAAAAATTATTTTAAACTTAAAAAGCATTTCAATTTATTTTTTTTCTTAATCTTGGGGGCGGTCGGGGGCAGGAGGGCGGGCAGCGGGGTGAGCGGCAGGAGCAGGGGGGGGGGGAGGGGGGGTGGCATGCGGGGGGGGGAGAGGGCGCAGGGCAGGGGAGGCAGGCGGGGGGCGGCGGGAAGGGGGGTGCGGGCAGGGCGGGGCAGGGAGGAGGGGGAGAGGGCGGAGTGGCAAGTGGGGCGGGCGCGGCGGAGCGGAGAAGGGCAGGGGCGGGCCAGGGGGAACGGGGCAAGGCGGGAGGCGCATAGGGGGGACGGAGCGGTTGCATTCGGAAGGTCGGGCAAGCAGAGTGCGTGGGTCGGCAATAGGGTAAGCATGTTTCTCTAAATATTTATTGTTATGTGTGTTCATTTTTTCTGTCAAAGAGTCGATTTTAGAAAAAAATTACTTAAAATTGGGACCTAATTAGATTCAAACTCGTGACACGGTTTTATTATCGCTTAAATTTAAAACTTTAAACCATTCGGCTTCGGAATAGCATTCGTCTAATACGTAAAGAAATTGATTTAGTCTCGTTATATTAACTGTGTTAAATGAATATCACAAGGAAGATTAAAAGAGACTGTTATCAATAAATATAGTTAATAACCCTTAGAATTGAAGATAAAATTGATTCAAAGATTGGAAATGTTACCATAAGCTAAATTTGTTTACACAATTATAACTAATAATGGAATATCATAATTTTGGGTTCGTGAGAAAAAGATTACACATGATTTTTTAGGATAAGGTTTTTTTATTCTATTATTTTATTAATAAATGTGTCGTAATGCTTGGAATATAACTTCTTCAAAATTGAAGATAAAATGTGCTCTTTGTTAGTATTCATGTGTTTCTTTTATAATAATTCAAATTTTATGCATTTACAATACTAAGAAAAGGCCAAAAAGAGACTAGAAAATGGAGGACCTCCGAGGTCTCTTTTTAGAAAAATAGACCGAAAAAAAGAGACCTCACGGTAGGTCGGTAAAAATGCAGGCTCACTTTTTAAAGACACTCATGAGGTAGCCAAACGGAGACCCTCACGAGGGGTCACCAACAAATTTGTCAGATTTTTTTTAAAAAGAGACCTAATGATGTCACTTATTGTAGTGTTTTTAATTAATTTTATATTTTTATATAGAGGACCTCATGCGGTCACCATTTTATACTATTTATTTAATTTTATATTTTAATAAAGCGCACCTCATTGGTCGCTAAGATTATTATTAATTTATTTTATATATTTTAAGGAGAGAACTCATAAAGGTCTCTTGTATGAATTTATTTTAGCGACCTCGTGAGGTCATCTCATGAAATTTACAGAAAATATAATGCAGGCAAAAAGAGACCTCAGAGTCTCATTTTCTGCATTTATCTTTTTTTAATGATAAAATGTTAATAGCGACCATATGATGTCTCTATATGAAATATATAGAAACAATTAATGCAAAAAAAGAGACCTCAGTGAGGTCTCTTTTTTGGAAAAACAACTGGCAGCTCCATTATATTTTATGCAGCTTTCATCACCTGTCATTTTAATTCAGTACCCCAATCAAGCTCAAAGAGCTCCAAAAATCAATTGAGCCAATACATTTACTAAATATTCTATTATCAACCTCAATTGCAATCACTTCAACATAATTATATATTAAACAAAAACCCTGATATCCATAAGTTATATAATACTTGAACGTTATATGTATTAACAAAACAAATAATTTCTCCACAAAATTATAAAGTTAACCAAAATGATCAATAAGTTAACTATCACAAGTCATAAACTTCACTAATGTGGAGTGTGTTGGCCAACTATTCATCATTTCTTCATCATACTAGACTCATGTGTCATATTCTTTGTGACTATACATTGGATATTGAGTAGGTTGAGAGTGAGGGAGGTTCGAGGAGGAAAAGTGACATCACCAGAACAATGGGGGAATCCCTCATGAAGCAAGTAATGCATCGAATTGAGCCTTTAAGACCCGGCAAATTGTAATTCCACCGCTTTCCCTAGCCCGTGATTCTTCGCTGTGTCTAGATAAGTCAACAATCTTGTTTTCCATAGCACATTTTCTTCAGCGATTCATTCATGATTTGAATTATTTAGGCCTTCAACTCAGAAGACAATTCACGAAAGGTTTTATGCGGCATTCCATAAGCTACCCATATTTACTCGAGCCCAAAAGTCAAGTCTAAACAAACTCTCTCATCAATGTTCTTGAGTAAGTGGCATACCTCGATTTTTCTTCCGGCGGAGTTTGTTGTAATCCCAAAGCTGGAAGATATCGGATTCTTAAAAGTGAATGTTATCATATGAGAATATAACTTAGAAAAGAAATAAAGTAATTTATTTTTTAAAATAGAGCGTACATAGGTCACTTCAGCTCGCGGTTTCAACCCATACGTCTGGATCTTGGACTTCAGGAGGATTTTCGTTCTTTCTAATGTGGTGTTGCTTAAATGCATCGAGCTTGATGTTACGGTCTAGTCCTAGTTCCTTTTCCTTAATAAAATAATAATTTATAATCAAGAGTAATAAATATTAATTACATAAAATATATAAACATGAAGAAAAATGATACCACACCGCCAATTTCCTCCCACATTTCCTTGAATTTGCGCCCCACTTGTGTGTAGAGAAGAGAGAGAACCCACCCTTAGTAGATGATCTTGCCTTTGTATATGAGTGTGGACTCCCCTCATATAAAGGCCCCGACTAGCAGATCCCAATGTTCAAAGAGAAAATTTTCCATTCAGCATTGGCGCTTCTTCACCTTGAGTCGCAAAATCGAAAATCAGAAGAAACACCAAAACAATCTTGAACAATGTCATCAATTCTATAATTTGGTGCATTAGATCAAGCAGTGCTACTACTTCACCAGGAACATAAGGTTGGCAATACATCAAAGTATTACAATTCTCATGACTAGTCCAACCAGTGTATTCTTTTTTAAACTCATTTGATAGATATGAAGACAACACACATATGGTTTTCATAATTCAAACATTGACATTTCTTACAAGGACACTTAATCATATACCATACTTGAAAGGAGAATGTCTTTGACATACTCCACAAACCAATGACCCATTCTAAAACTTAAGGTCTTAGCCCATTTCGACCAAAATTAGTCAATATACATACAACTACAACCATCTACATAAGAATTATAAATATTAAATTTGTCAAGCACTAACATTATGTCATAATTACTGAAAACAAATTTTAAATAAGTTTAAACTTACCAAATAACTTAACAAATTCATAGTTTAATTAGTTTAGTTTTACCTTAATACTAACACGATAGTTCAAATTAACTTATTAAACAACTAACAAATTTTTAAGTAAATTAGTGCTAGTTTAAACTAAATTCTAAAAATAGTAATAAGTGTAACTAGTAAACCAACTTAACAAAAAGTCTAAATCTAATTATTTAGTTTTACGTAATTCAACCCCCACTCTAGTAACAACATTAACTTATTAACCAACTTAACAAAATTTAAGTCTAAGTATGTTTAGTTTTGACTAATTCCAACAGTATGAAACCAAGTGTAACTTATTAACAAACTAACAAAAAAAACTTTCTAATGTCTAACTAGTTTATTTTTAAAGTTAAATTTCGTTTATTTTATAATATTGTAACAAGTTATACCAAGAACTTAACCAAAGTTCTAAGTTTAAGTAGTTTAGTTTTACCTGAATATAACCGATTAGTTACAATTAATATTAATCACTAACAATTTTTAAGTCTAGTTGTATAGTTTTAAACTAAATTCCAATAATATCAGTAACAAGTTAAATTATTAAACCACTTACACAAACTTTTAAATCATTAATTAGTTAGTTTAACTTAATTCAAACCACTATAGTCACAACTTAACTTATTCAGACCACTATAGTCACAATCTTTAAACTAGGCACATTTTAGTCTATATTAGTGTAGTTTGACTTCTTAATTTCCAACACTATATTTAAACAATAAACTTATAACCAACTTTAAACAACTTTCTAAGTAGAATAGTTTATTTTTAACTTAATTTCTTATTCACTCTTTTTTTTTACTATGTAACAAGTTTAACTTATCAAAATAACTAACAAAATTTTAAGATAAATTAGTTTAGTTTGACTTTAATTCAAAACCCTATAGAACCCAGTGTAACTTATTAACCCACACTAACAACTTCTAATTCTAAATAGTGTATTTAAACTTTATTTTATTACTATTGTAAACAGTTTAACTTACCAATAACTTAACAAATTTCTAAGTTTTAATTAGTTTAGTTGGACCTAATACTAACACGATCCTTTACAAATTTAAATATAACCAACTTAACAAAGTTATAAGTCTAATTTAGCTCGTTTTAAATAAATTCTCAATACTTAGTACAAGTTTAATTATTAACCAACTTAACAAATTTCTAATCTAATTAGTTTAGTTTTAACTTAATCAAACACTATAGTCACAACTTAACTTATTAACCAACTTAACAAAATTTTAAGTCTATTAGTTTAGTTTTGACTTAAGTCAACATTATAGTAACCAATGTAAACTTATAACCAACTTAACACTTCTAATTCGAACTAGTTTATTTTTAACTTAATTTCTTTATACTATGGTAACAAGTAGTTTAACTACCAAATAAACTTAACAAATTATAAGTTTAATTAGTTTTAATTTTACCTTAAAATTAAACGTGTAAAACGTAAGTACAAATTGAACGTATATTAACCAATGCAACAAAACTGCTAAGCTCTAATTTGTCTAGTTTTAACTTAAATTCTAATATATAGTAACAAGTTTTAACGTATAACCAACTTAACAAATTCTTAATCTATTATTTATTTTAACTTAATTCAAACCCTAGAAGGAAAAGGGGTAGAGAGAAAATGGGGGAGAGAGGCAAGAAAAAAGAGAAAGAAAAAGATACAAAAAGAGAAAGAAAAAGAGGAAAAGAGAGAAGAAAAGAAGAAAAAAAAAAAAAAGGAGAATGATGAGAACAGGAGATAAAAGGGGGAAGGAGAGAGGGAGAAGAGGAAAAATAAGCAAGGAGAAGGCGAAGGAAGAACACAAAGATGTAAAGGGGAGGAATAAAGAAGAAAGAGAAAGAAGAAGAAATGAAAAGAAGAGAAAAGAAAGAAGGAAGATGAGGGTACGAGAAAAGGCAAAGAAGAGACAACAAAAAAAAAGGAAGAGGGAGGAGAGTATTAAGAACAAGAAAAAAGCCGAAAAATGAAAGGTTAAAAACGAGAATAGGGCAAAAAAAAGATTATAAAATCAATACAAAGTATAAAAAGGTTAAAAATGTATATAGATGATACTAATTTTTATTTAAATATAAAATAAAAAAAATAAATAATAGTAAAAAAAAAAATTATCAAATTTATTAGTTAGTATCACAACTTTAACTTATGCACCAACTAACAAAATTTGTAAGTCTAATTGTTTAGTTTGACTTAATTCCAACATATATTAACCAAGAACTATCAGAACCTATTAACAACGTTCTTAATTATAACTAGTTTTATTTTTAACTTAAATTTTCTTTATACTCTTGTAAATGAGGTTATAATAGAAACTAACTTAACAAATTTCTAAGAGTTTAATTAGTTTAGTTTTACCTTATATAACCGATAGTAGAAATTTAAACAAATAATTATTCTAAAATTTAAAGCTAAGTGTTTTTTCAAAGAAAACAAACTAGATGGACACAAATTGATTTTCAAATCTGTTTTACAATAGGCTCAACTAGTGATGGTTCTTAAGCTAACAAATAATTCTTTCTAAATTTATTTAAAACTAGTGTCAACAATAGGATGACACAAATTGATTTTCAAAGAAAATCAATTTTTTCATCAATAGGATAAACTGTGTTGGTACTTATGCGAATACAAGATATTATTCTAAATTTAAGTTTACGTGTCAACACTAGAGGACACAAATTGATTTTGAAGGAAAATCAATTTTGTCATCAATAGGATCAAAACTAGTGTTGGTGGTACTTAAGCTTAACAAATAAGTTTTTCAGGAATTGGAGCACCGCAATTGAAAACCAGATCTCAATTCATAAATCATTGAACGTTAACTTCAAACCCAAAAGAACACAAAAAGGGGCAGTACCAAAATGTGGAATCAATTGAAACCAAAACAGAGCCGGAACCAGCTCTCTCAGGACCCAAAAAGAAAGCCCGTTCTACACTTTCTTATTTATCAGCAATTGATGAACCGTATAAAACTAAACTGAACACAACAAGATGACACCTTTCTTTTCTTCGTCCCTTAAACAACCAAGAATATCCCAATACCACTTGTCTTTCACCCTCAAGAAAAAAAGTAACACTAGAACTAACTTATTTTCAAAGGACTAAGTGTGTTCCAAAAATTACTGGAGTCCATGGTTGGGAACGCTGCTGGCTGAAGGTCCGAATGCAAATGGCAGGAGATGGAGGCGGCGCGACCTGCCACCGGCTGAGGCCCGATGCAAAATGGAGTAGAGCTGGCGCGGAGAGAGGAGATGGAGAATGGAGAAGTGGAGAAGAACGACTGGCGGCGATGGGAATGGAGAAGACACTGGAGGGAGATGGAGAAGAAGACGGAGGACAGAGGAGACGGAGAAGAAGACAAGAAGGAGAGGAACGATGAGGAGGAGGAAGGGACGACGAGAAAGGAAAAGAGAGCGGGAAGAAAATATAGTTATTTTAATTTTGGTAGGTTTTTTGTTTTGTTTAGGACCTCATAGGTCTTCATTTTTTAACTCCTTTAATTAAATTAAATTATTATTTTTAATTTAACAAGTATAGACCTCGTGAGGTCTCTAAATTTATGAGAATTAGATTAAAAATTTAAAATTTTTAAATAAGTCAGGTAAAAAAAAATTCATTAAATTGACCTCACGAGGTCTCTCCTACATTAAAAAAAATTTAAACGACTATGGGTCTCGTAGTCTTCTTCTTTTTAGCCTGTTTAGTCTAGCTAGCTCTAAGATGCTGGCAATGTCTATCATTGTCATCGCCTGATGACATTGTATGCAAATTTACATGTATAATATATATTAAAATCATAAATTAAATAAAATTAGCAAAAATCACACTAACTAGCTTTCTTTCTATCAATATTCATCCTGCCTGTTCAATTTCATCCATCTCAAATTGTCCTTCCTCAGGTGATTCATTTTCATTATGTCCCATTCTTTGTAATCAAATGATTCAATTTATCCTTATTCTTAGCTATTTCTTCATCAACATTCCAGTATCTCAATCATCAAAATACTTACTTTTAATAGGGTTGATGATGTTTCAATAAGGCAAAATGGCAGCCTCACTTAACCATCATGCGGACAAAAACGTAGATCTTCCAATTGAGAATAGAAGCATCTTTCTTCTTCATTAGGAGCTTCATCAAAATATTTTTCCAATTCCATCCCACCTTAAATCCCGAAAGCATCATTGATCATTTCATGAACCCTATCCTATTCAACACTAATTTGACCATGTGGTGCGACCACATAATATTCATCCACATGCATCGAATTATAAAATATACCATCTAATACATCTATTTCTCCATAATTAATTCATACAAAATATCTAGTCTTATATCTATTGCGGTACAAATGAACATAATTTGTACCGGGTTATAATTTTTCAAGTACTTACTGCACTACAAAAGGACACAAACAATCCAGTATTCTTGAAAATGGTCAAGTGTCATGTATATCAATCAATCTCTAACACCGTAAATTTAAAACTCATGTTTCAAACAGACACTAGTTATAATGCATATTATACATCCATAAACGATGATCCATGACAAACATATAGATATTCAATAATATTATATAAATTAAATTTAATAATAATTGATTACAGTTAATTTCTTTGTAGAGATATATTATCATGAAAGATATTTTTTATTATTATTATATTATATATATAGTATATATATATATATATATATATATATATATATATATTATATATATATATACACCACACACACACAGACAACACACACTAGGTAATTTACCTGCCACTTCGCGTAGGCTTAAACTTAGGTTTTTTAACGTGTTAATACACAAAGATAGTAAGGAAAACATAAATTAATTTAGAATGTTGACATAGTCTACTCATTGTTCCATTTAGTTATGTGGACTTCAAGCCGAGTAATTCAGTTATAACTTTCGCATGAAATCCCTCAGTTGAGACCATTTGAGATGAGTTCTACTTCAGTTCTAAATCCTTGAAGTATTATGGTTTATCTGAGGGTTATTGAAAAACCTTGCATTGAGTTGTTAACGTCCATAATTCGAATGAGGAACCATATTTAAGAGTTTTGTACAAAATAGCTTAACTTTGTTTAAGACTTTAAGCAGGAAATTGAGTAAAACAAAAAGTAAAGTTCATTTTTAAAAAATATATATGGGAACTAAGTATTCCAATAGTAAATGTTTTAAATTTAAGATGAGACAAAATCTGAGATGCAAAAAAGGTTGGAGCAGTTCTCAGAGTACTATTCTCTTTAGAAAAAAATATGAGTTTGACGAAAGTGTTTCAAAAAAATATGATTAGTTGACAATCGGTATGTCATCATGTTTAAGCAGTATGTATCTTGATATACCATAATGTTTAGTAGTATGACTTCTCGAGTCATCCATGATCATATTAAAAATCTGATTTTGATGTGTTTTATGAAAGAGTTTCAAGAGTAGTTACCGGTTTTAAGGGGGTAGTTTTCGTAATATCTCAAACTAAAGAAAGAAGTGTTTTATAACATATGAGCTATGTTATATTATTGGGAGTTGTCTTGAACACTGATCTGAGATGCGGTTCATATTAACTAGCAGTCCTAAAACAATGTAGCCATCATGAATAGTTAAAGGATCCATACTTTTGGATGATCAACTTAAGTTACTCTAGGTGATCGACTAAGTTAAGCGTTATTGACGGTCAAATATAGGCCAGTGGGACAGCGTGGGCAAGAAGTTGTATTACCACTTAGAATTATAGTGGTGTGTTTCGGTAGAGAAATCCACAATAGCTAATGCATTATTCCTCAAAGGGTTTTGTTAGTATGAATAATGGGATGGCGACTTAATTCATGCATTGACCAAGTAGACTTGAGACTATTATGTTGAATCATATTTTAAAAATGTTTTCTTTATATTGCCATGTTTTTAAACTGCTTTAGATCGAAATAGTTCAGTTAAGTATTCAAGGGTTGAGTATTTCGATGGTACTTAAGTTGATTATCTTGAGTTGAATGTGCCTTCATGGAGTCGATGTATGATATCTTTGAAGTTGAGTATCTAATCTTTTTCTTTTTTGGTGTGACATCTAATCTGGAGTGAGTTTCACCCTTGATTACTTGAGTTTAGTAGTTTGAAATTAGTTTTGAGTATCATTGGTATCCGTGAGTTACGTAAGTTTTGAAAAGAGGTAAGTATGTTTCCCATTTACCCAAGGTCACGCTTATGTTAGGCTTTACATATTCCCCTTACATACTCGTACATTCCACGTACTGAGCCAATGCCTGATCTCTCAGGATGCAGACACATGTATTCAGAATCTTCAATAGGTTTCGTTGATACCTCCGAAAGTTCGAGTTAGCTATGGTGCGCCTCCTTTGATTCGGAGGATTTCATTTACTTTGCAGTTTAGTTAGGACGTTCATGTCTTTGTCCCGACTTCCATCTTTATCAGGTAGAGGCTTCATAGATAGTCAGTTTAGTTAAGCAGTCTGTATATTTATTTATTTATGAATGTTTTATTTAAAGACAAAGGTGCCTGTTTATGGCGAGTTTAATATATTATTTTATTGAGAGTTAATCTTTTAAGTTAAATTTTTGTATTTGAGTTTTTGATTTTTATTCAGTTTTAAGCTTTTGCATGCTTAAGTTAATCTTCTACTTGTAGTCAGTCAGGATGAGGGTTCGCTTTGGGATCAACAATGATCTTCGAGTGCCGGCCACGTCCAGGGTGTAGACTCAGGTTGTTACATAAATTGAGTGTTATCATTGCATTATCAATTTTTATCTTCTCTTTTTATGCTTTTTTAAAAAGCATACTATTTTTTAAAATTTAACTTCTATAAAAAACATAAATTTCGTCTAAAATAGAAAAATGAGAAAATATGGTTGGTAAATAAGTTAATGTTTGTCGATAATTTTACAAAGGAACACTTTTCTAAAAAAGTTTTGTTTGAACAAAAAAGTTATAATGTAATAAACCTTATAAAAAAATTTTGATGCAATTAATACGAAAATAATTAGTAAAAAATAAAGATTATTTCATAACAGTGTCTAAATATGAAAGGACCTACACGTCTTGCTTTTACTGTTATATCGGGAGTTACTCCACGTATTGCTTGACGTAAAACGGATAGTGGATTTGTTTCTGTCTTTTGTTGAATCTTTTTCACGGCTCGATAGATAATTTGATAAGCCTAATAGTACAAAAAACCTTCTGGTAGTATGGAATGTTTGTAGAAAAGGGTAATAGTGGACTGTTGAAAAACGTCGTGGTGGAGTGAATGTCTCACATCACCGATGGGTTGCCCTTAACTATATAAAAATGAGAGAGCTATTACAGGGCCCTCTCCACATAAACAGAAGAGACCTCAAAACTGGAACATTCCTGTCCAAGTATGTCTGGGATGAAAGAGGACCTATATCATTTGAGTTAATGCAAAGCTTTAAACCTATTAGAACGTACCTATACAAAGAGCACTAAAGGGACCAAGCACCAAGAAGCCTTTCCATAAGGGAGTCCTACAACAAGAATGTATATCATTAGAATTTCACACACTGAATCTAAGAGACTTTGGAATAATAGAAAATTAGTAAGATAGCAATATATGCACACTCCCAAAACAGAATACACCCCACTATTCCTAGAATGTGATGGCGGAAAGTCAGGAACAGGAAAATGTGGCTAGACTTGGAGTGTTATATATGCAATAAATCATATAATAGATAATGGTGGGGGAGATTGGCTACTTATAGACTCAAAGACCAAAGTGTTCCCCTCAGAAAAACAATTCATTAAATTGGCAGGAGCCGTACCCTTTCTTCAAATGGAACATTTGGAGGGCAAGAAATGAGAAATAAGCATTGCAAAGACCATAACTCACTCCAGAGAATTATCTTTCACACTAATCGGTCCTCAAGAGAAGCAATAACCACCAAACACATAATAAAAATGGGAACCTACAACAAAATGATTCCCATTCTAAACACAGATCTTTCATCCAATAGCTATCGAGGAAGACGGAGGGAATAGGGGGTTAATAGGTGGGTAGTTGATGAGGAAGATCAAGGGGAGAAGGGGTATTGGGTATTAGGTTATAAAGCACATTTATGCTACAAATTTTAAAATCAGGAAATTGACAGTACTATATGGAATGATTTTAGCATTGAACAACAATTTGACGCCACTAGAAATCAACATCAAGTGTGAGGATATATTTTCCCTCCTAGAGAATGACAACACCCAACTTACTCTAATATATTGTATGAGTGGAGGGTTCTAATATAGAGGGAAGCGGGGACCCAAATTAAACATAGGTATCTGTAACGATCATTTTCGATCATTTTGAGTACTAGACTTTTTATTTCATAAAATACATTTCAATAAATTTTAAATTAGTATTTTGGACTATTCGTAATTATAATTATAGGATTAATGGGGTAGTTTTCATAATTAAGTTAGTTGGTAGTTAAAGGAGATAATAATAAAATAAATAAGGGGTCACTTTTACCCCATTATAATATTAAGGTATACAATTAGGGGGATAACTGATCTGTACAAAGGACAAAAAACAAAAGAGAAGGGAGGCGTATGAATCATCAAAAACCCCCAATTCACGAGGGAGTCAGGGTGATCTTTCTTGACTCTTTGTAATAGGATTAAGGAATGTTATGCTTTCTGGGTAATTATCGTTAGTGGGTCTTTATGATGAATAGTAGAAAGAGATTAAAGAGAAATTGAATGGCGCAAAATTGAGGAACGTAATGATTGATCAAATTGAGGGTAAGATTAAACAAAGGATATTTGAAGGGCTAGGCTTCCAGTTGTTATAATACATACGAAAGGTAATGTATATCTAGATATACGGGTGTAATTGGATAAGAATTAGAAGAAAGATATGACCAATTTTGTATATGAAAATAGTAGGGATAAATTGTTGTGAGTTTGTCTGCTAAGGACAGTGAGTAACCATAATGGGGTAATTATGGATCAATGGGGGGGGTAATGACAGTAACTAATGCGAGGGGTAATTAAATATTTGATGTATTATACATATGATTATATTTAAAATTGTTCTAAGTGGAGGAATTAAGACTTACTCTTAGGTTGAATTTTAGGAAAATATATATATAAAGTTAGGGAATTTTGGCGTTCCTAGCTAGACATGTGTGCAATTGATGTCTGGTAGGACTCGTAACTTACAAAATATGAATATATATTGAGTAGATTGGAAAGGTTCATCACGCATGAGGAAAGGAAAGTATTGTCAAAAAGCTTTCGGGACTCGGTTCTTTGGTGGAGGTGGGTAGGATTTATTTGTAATTTGATATATGAACTTCAATAGATATTGATATGTATTAAAGTGATTATTATAAAGTCTCCTTTTGTACTTGATTGTGTGGTTGTATGTCGTTATTGTGTGGTTTGTGTTGGCCTAAAAATTATGAGACTATGAATTTATAATCTTGAATCCTTGATTTTTAAAATGCCGCCTTGAATAAGAAAGCGTGATGAAAATAAAATATGATATAATTGGATTTGAGTGTCACGTTCCGAATGGTATGATGGGATCGGAGCAGTGTCACGTTCCGACACGATATTTTTGGGATTCGGAGTGTTCACGTTCCGACACAATAACATTAAAGGAAAAGGTATCTTGAAGTAAGTAATATACTTAAATCTTAAAGAACCCTACTTTCCAAATGAGTTTATGGTGTGGAGACATGAGTCCTATAGGGGTGCTTGATGTTGGAGTGATGGTGTATGCTATTATGTTGTTGTTTGTCAAGGGTTCATGTCTTGTTGTTTCACTGTCACGTACGTAGTTGATTTTATATTATAATTCAATGTATATGGTTTCTACTTGAGTTGTCCGATGATACCTAATAGTACGTGTTCCTTTGTTACTGGACCACCTACTTAGATTTTCTTCTTTGTTCTTGTGGAGTTCAGCCAGTGTAACATCAATTTCAACTCGCCCTCCGCTCTAGTCAATCTCCAAGCATCAGATGTAGAGTGAGCTATTATTTCTAGCTCGTACTGGATTCTTTCATTCACGTCTTGATGGTCTTGAATTTTCGGACAGGACCATCCTTTTTTACTTATTTGGTTTCTTAAAACTCTTAGGGGACTTTCGTGGTAAGTTTGAAGATAGATGTTTTGCCAGTGATGATTTCCAGATTTTGAGGGATAATAAGTGTTACACTTAGAAGCTTATAAATTTGGTTTACTAAATAAGGTTTGGATCTTCTGCATATTTTTGTTTCATAGTTGAACATTGGTAAATATTGGGGTTTAGATTTGTTGGTTCGCCTCAACCTAGTAGGTTAATGTGGGTGCACTCAGACTCTTTTTAGGGTCGTGACCTACACTGGTATCAGAGCGGTAGGTGCGGTGCTCCATCACTAATGACAAGTCTGTAGAGTCTTGAGGAACGGATGGGGTGCCTTACTTTTCTTAGAGAGAGGTATAGGACTTAGGAGAACTCCATTCTTTCTTTCTTTCGTTGCTATTACTTGATCCAATGGTATCTCGGTGATTAACAAATGGTATCTGACATTCTCACTTATTTCGCAGAATGGTTAGAACAGAGCAAAATAAAAATGTGCCAGCACCAACACCGACACGACAGGTGCGTCTGACTAACCATTGGGGCTTGTAACTAGAGGAGGAGTAGGGGCAAGAGGACAGTGGTTGAGTGGTCGCAGGAGGACGCCCACTAGACGTTTAGGGGGACAAACACTGGTCCTCCAGCTAGACATAGAGCAGAGCAGTGACTCCTCCACGATGATGAGGTTATTTAGGAGGGGGAGGAAGGGAAAATGGAGCAGGTTCAGGATAAGTATAAGTTGCCACCCAGCCTACCCAGAGTGATTAAGGTCGGTCTTACTTATCTTAAACGGTTGATCTGATCAGGGCCAGACACCTCCAGGTTTCTGAACCAGCACCTAGGTCTAGGGGTACAAATGCAACGTTGGGGTCCAGTAGGATGCATATTGGAAAGGAGTAGGCACGTCTCCTTCACTTAAATACAGGGTCTATAATGACAGGTGATCAGCATGACCTTTCATTAAGTTCTTAAAGTGGAAACCTTCCGTCTTCAGGGTGTTGAATTTGAAGATGTATGATTTCTCTGGTTGGTGTCATGAGCTGTTAACATAAGATGGACATAGGTAGAACGCTTCGGGGTTGAGTATGTTGGGACCTATCAGTTTCAGGGGGATGGGGATGCCAAAAAATATGGTGGCGACGTTTATGTTGAGTGTCAACCAGCAAAGAGCAACCCACCTAGCTGGGCATCATTTTCGAGCTGGGTGTCTGGGACATTATATACCCTGGACTTTTGAGGGATAGGAGGAGAGGGTGAGAGAGGAGAGGGAGTTCCATGAGACTAGAGCAAGGAAGGATTTTGTTGTTGCTGCTGTATAAGGCAAATTTCGTGGCACTATCCAGGTATGCCAACTCAGCTTTGCTTCATCACAAGAGCGGATTCGTGTGATGAGAGGATTGAGGTAGATTTACAGATTCCATCCTTTACAGGTCGCTGCTGCAGTAAAATCCTTTAGGAAGTGGTTTGATTTGTGCTAGAGGTAGAGGGGGGTGAAGCCAGACGGACTTCATACCTTCACGACATTAAGAAGTTTGAAAGGGAGGTGAGTTAGTGGTTTTTACTCCCGAGGAAAGTTCAGGAGGTTATCCAGCACGTCTATTCAGTCTTCATTACAGGCTTCAGTTGGGGGTCCGTCGCAGACCAGTCAACCCTTTTTTGAGATTTGGAGGTTATCTCCAGATCGTCATTTTTCACAGGACCTATACGGACTCCAGGACTGTAGGATGTGGAAAGAGGTTGGACAATTGTAAAACTTCCAAACAAGAGTTACAGGCCCACAGTTAGTTAGAGGTAGAGGTGGGGTTCATGGTAAGAAGAGGGCCGCCATTATGGAGGACGTTGTGGCCAACGGTAATAGTGGTCACAGTTCAGTCGGGAGGTTGGCGGGAAAGTTGGAAACTATACGGCGCACTTGGTAGGGGCAATGGACAAACAGGTGCGGTGATGATAGGGCCCATTGTTAGCTTTCCCGGGAGTCTGAATCAGAGACATGATGTTGTTATCACAGATACTATTTTGGTCTGTGATGCATGGCTTCTGTATTGTTTGATCATTCATCCACATGTTCATATGTAATCTTCCTCATTTGCTACTGGGTCTTGAGTTATATGTGATTTGCTTAAACATGCCTATTGGTGTCTATACTCCTGTGGGTGAGGTCTCTGATAGTTTAAAAACAGGTGTAGAGTATGCCTTGTGACTGTGGGATAGCAGAGTACTTATTGTAGGATAGATTGGTATTCTAGAGATGGTTGATTGTGATGTTAATTTGGAAATGACTGGCTTTCTCCCAAATTTTGCAATCTACGATTGATACTGCTAAAAAACTGTGAATTGGCTAAGCTTTTGGAACAGATCCACTAGTGTGGGGGGGGATGGGAAGACTGTCTTCCACTCAGTTCGTTTATCTCTTTCTTCGTGCTAAGGATGGCGAGTAAGGGGTTGTTTACTTTATTGCACATCTCACGAATGATACTTCAAAGTACCTTCGATTGAGTCTGTTTCGATAGTCCGTGAGTTTCTGGAGGTGTTTCCGGCAGACTTGGTATGCCACCGGATAGGATATGATTTTGTACTGATTGGAGCAGGGTTATCGCCCCATTTCCATTCCCCCCTGTATCTAGAATGGCTCAGGCTAAGAGAGTTAAAAGGCCCAACTTGAGGAGTTGTTAGGTTAAAAGGTTTTATCTAGACCAAGTCATCCCCTTGGGTGATCACCTGTTTTTATTTGTGAGGAAGAAAGATGAAGTTTTTGGATGTGCAATAGACTACAGGCAGCTGTTTATAAGTAACTATTACGACAAGTATCCCCCTTCCTCGATTGAGGATTTGTTCGAGTGGTTACAAGTGGTCTGTGTCTTTTAAAATTGATTTGAGATCTGGTTATCATCAATGAAAACACGGGCAACCAGATGTGCCCAAAAGACCTCTTTCGAACCAGGTAGGGGCATTATGAATTCTAATAATGTCTTTTGGGCTACGGAATGCCCCTGCGCTTTATGAGCCTGAGGAACGCGATTTGCAGCCATATCTGGATCTTTTTGTAGTGTTTTATGCTGATATATGATATTACTCAAAGCGCAGGAAACGAACATGAGGGAAGCATTTGAAAGTTGTCATGGAGTTGTTGAGGGAGAAAGCTTTAGGCCGGATTCTCCAAGTGTGAGTTTTTGCTAGATTCCGTGTCCTTCTTGGGGCACGTGGTTTCTAGGGGATGGAGTGATGGTGGATCTTCTAAGATTGAAGTAGTGAAAGTTGACGAGTTGGGGAAGACCACTAATGTTTCAGAGGGTAAGGAGCTTTGTTGTTTAGCTAGCTACTACCGACGATTGTCAAGGGATTCGTCTATGCTTCCCAACTGAACCAACTTTGACTAAGCAGAATGTTCCAGTTGGTTTGGTCGGCACGAATGGGTAAAGAAAGCTTCACAGAAATTCCAAGAATTGTGATACCTGCACCCCAATTCTTACCCTTGCTAGTGGGAAGGTACGAATTTTTATTGTTTACTGTGATGCATCTTATTATGTTGTTGGGTGCAGTGCAAAATGCGGAGGAGGAATGTATTGGCTTATGCTTCGAGCAATTAATAAATAGTTGCATAAACGTAACTATCCGACCATGATTTGGAGTTGGTGCAGTTGTATTGCATATTAAAGCAATGGAGACAATTATCAATGGGGTCAAGTGTGAAGTTTATACAGATTACGTAGTGTTACCGATGTTTCTTTATCAGAAAGATTTGACTTTGCGCAGAGGAGTTCGGATGAAACTATTAAAAGACTATGTATTACTATTTTTGTACAATCAGGAAACAGCTACTGGTGCATGTGCAGATGCTTTATGTGAAAAGCAGGAGCATGGGTAGATTATCCCACTTACAAGTTTAGACGCCATGGCTAGAGAGGTTCATACTTGGCCTAAGACTTTATGAGGTTGGAAAGTACTAGAGGCAAGGAGGATTTTTGGTCTGTATGGAGGTAAGATCTTCTTTTTCTTGACAAGATTAAGGGAATCCAGTTTGCTGATGGAGAAGTTGAGCCGAATTCGAGATATGGGTATGCGAGGAGAGGCTAAAATGAGGAATAATGATGAAGAGGCGTTCTTGCGTGAGGATTAGAGGAGGCGTATGTGTGCCTCGTAGTGGAGTATTTGATTCAATTATTCTTACGAGGCCAGAATTCAAGTTATTTTATACATCCGGAGCAACAAAATGTATCGTGATCTAAGGCAACAATTTTTGGTGGAGTAGAAATGAAGCATGGACCATTGGTTGATTTGTTGACCAATGCCCGAATATTCAGCAGGTAAAGTCATGAACAACCAGAGCCTGGAGGGGACACTTCAGAGAATGCCAATCCTGAATGGAAGTGGTAAGAATTGCAAGGATTTCGTTTAATTGGTCTTCCAAAGACATTGGGGTAAGGTGATTGTATTGGGTAATTTTTGAAAGGTTACGAAGTAAGTACCCCGCCCCCCAGTCTGCGCAACCTTCACCTATCCGAGTTGTTAAGATGACTTTACAATGCCGAAGAAGTAGAAGTTAGCCAAACTCTAGTTATGAGATGTTCGATTGAGGGACTTCCACTTTCCATAATACGGATAGAGGTACTCAATTACTTCTATGTTTTGGAGGACATTGGCATGATGAAATTAGGTACTAGATGGATCTCGTATGCATTTCACCCTCAGACGATGGGCAGTCAGACCGCGAACAATTCAAGTGCACGCGCAGGCATACTCCCTTCGTGCGTGGTGCTAGATGTGGTGGTCATTGGGATAAATTTTTACCCTTAGCAGAGTTTCGTACCAACCCAGATATCATTCAAAGTATTTGTTTGTCCTTACGATTATGGGTCCCATTTCGGCCATTGTATGTGATGGACGAGTAGGCCCCCATGGTTGGTTTGAGCATTTGGAGGTTAGACCTTGGGGTACTAATCTTTGTGAGGGATTCATTAGAGAAAGTAAAATTTATTCAAAGAAAAGCTTTTCGCAGCCTAGAGTAGGCAGAAGAATATGCAGCTCGAAAGGTTAGAGATGGATTTTATGGAGGTATGAAAAAAGTCTCGCTGAAGGTCCCACCCATGAAGGGTGTGATGCGTTTTGGTTAAAGACCGGAAGCAAGTCCGGGTATATTGGACCATTTGAAGTACTTAAGCGAGTAGGGGGAGGTGTGGCTAGAATTAGCCTTGTCTCAGGAAGACGGTCAGGAGTGCCCCGGTTATTTTATTGTGATCTGCTGACAAAAATTACTATGTGATGGAAACTATATTATTCGTTGGAATTCAAGTTCTTCTTGATGAGAATCTATCTATATGAGGATGAGCATGGTGCTATTCTAGTAGAGAGGTCCTCAAATTGTGGTCAAAGGGAGATTGCATATATTCAAGGTTCAGTGACGAATGTAGTTAAACGAGTCACTTGGGAGAGTGAGGTTGGTATGCAACAAGATATCCACATCTTTTACAAATTCAGGTACTCTTTCTCGCCCTCGCCTTTCTTCCTATGATCGTTCGAGGACGAACGATGGGTAAATTGGTATCTATTGTAATGATCATTTTCGATCATTTTGAGTACTAGACTTTTTTCATAAAATACATTTTAATAAATTTAAAATGTTGTCTTTTGGACTATTCGTAATTATAAATATAGAATTAATGGGGTAGTTTTAATAATTAAGTTAGTTGGTAGTTAAAGGAGATAATAATAAAATAAATAAGGGATCACTTTTACCCCATTATAATATTAAGGTATACAATTAGGGGGATAACTGATCTGTAGAAAGGAGAAAAAACAAAAAGAGAAGGGAGGCGTATGAATCGTCAAAACAAATTCACGAAGGGAGTTCAGGTGATCTTTTTCTTTGACTTTTCGTAATTAGATTAATGGAATATGTTTATGCTTCTGGGATTATTATCGTAAGTGGGTATTATGATGAATAGTATAAAGAGGTTACAGAGAAATTGAAATGGTGCCACATGGAGGAAACGTTAATGATGATTCAATTGGGGGTAATATGGTAATATTAAAACAAAGGATATTTGAAGGGCTAGTAGGCGCTTCCAGTTGTTATAAAACATACGAAAGGTAATATATATCTAGATATACGGGTTGTAATTGGATAAAATTAGAAGGAACGATATGACCAATTTGTATTGAAATAGTAGGGATAATTGTTGTGAGGTAGGTTATGTTTATGTCTTTTGATTGATTAAACTTCTCAATGCCGATGATTGTATTAAGTGATATTGTAAGTCTCCAGTGGACTTGAGTGTGTGGTTTGATGTATTGATTGTGTGGGTTGTGTGAGCCTATAAAATTATGAGACTGTTGGAATTTCTAATCTTGAATCTCTCTATTAAAAATGACGCCTTGAATAAAGAAGGCTTGATGAAATTAAAATGATGAGATAATGGGATTTGAGTGTCCACGTTCCGAACGGTATTATGGGATCAAGTGTCATGTTCCGACACGATATTTGGGACGGAAGTGTCATGTTCCGGACACAATAACATTCAAGGAAAGGGAATCTTGAAGTAAACTTAACTATACTTAATATTAAGAACTACTTTCCAAATGGTATGGATGTGGAGACACGAGTCTCATGGGGTTCTTGATATTGTGAGTTGATGTGTATCATTATGGTGTTGTTTTCAAGGTTATGTGTCTGTTGTTTTCCACATGTAAAGTATCGAGATGATTTTATATTATTATTCACTGTATATTGGTTTCTATTTTGAGGTGGCCGAGGATTACGCTATCAATACGTGTTCCTGTACTGACCCCTACTGTATTTTATTCTTGTTCATTGTTGGAGTGCAGCAAGGTGTACCATCCGATTCAACTCGCCCTCAGCTCTATCAGGTCTCCAGACACATCATAGTTCAGGGTGAGCTATTATTTCTAGCTCGTGCTGTGGAGTCTTCATTCACGTCTGATGTCTTGAATTCGGACATCAGGACCTATCTTTGGGACTTATTTTGGTTTTTTAAATACTCTTAGACTGGTAATTGAGGATAGATGGTATTGATGTGATGCCTTCCAGATTTTGAGGATAATAAAGTGTTACACTTTACACGCTATTTAATGGTTACATAAGAAGTTTTGTATCTTCCGCATTATTTTTGTTACTTCATAGGTTAAACTATTGGTAAGTGTTGGGGTTCAGATTTGATTGTTCGCCTCACATAGTAGGTTAAGTTTTTTTTGTGGGTAGCCATCACGGATCTGTGCTTCTACTACATCGCCTCGCCCTCTTCCCACTTTGTGACTTTTCTGGTTCGTCCTCCAATGCTGTCTCTTTTTGCCCTTTCCTCCGCTGGTTACGTTAGTCTTTTCTTAACGGTGTCCTCATTTTGGGTCGTGACAGTATCGTGAAGCAAAGAAAGTTGAAAATATTCTTTACAGAAGGATGGAACTAATATGGCATAAGCCAACTATTTTGCTCCTTGGAGTGCACGAGTTGGTATGGAAAATCTAGCGGCATACATAGCGAGGTACTATTTTGTCGGCTTACTAAAGCCCATACTAACTCTAGACAAATGCATTATTAGTACGATAATGGACCAAAGCCTTTTTTATAACTATAAAAAAAAACACTAAAAAATATTTAAAGAGTATCGGATTTATAATATATATAAATTATAAAATATATAAATAATAAATACCTATAAAGAAATATTCATTATTGATGAGTCTCAATTTAAAATATACATGCAAAGATTATTTAAAATGTAATGATAGAAGACATTGAAGAGCAAGGTGTTCTAGCCAAGCATGCATGCACTCCTCAGAGTTACAAAACCTACTTTAGTGAAAGCGACCTTCCCAAGGATGCCACTTGGCCGTGAGTTTCCAAAATGATATGTTCCCTAGATAAAAAAAATCGAAAATTCCAGGGTTTTGATTGATGCCCCCTTCATATTTGTATTTATCTTTCAATTAATATACAACAGCCCGCAAAATTCATAAGAAAGGACTTGAACATGTTTCGTTTCTGAAAAACACTCAATTTGGCAAAACATTTAAGTAATCAGTTTTCGCGAAGGTTTTGTTATTAAGTGGTCCCATTACATCATGCCTCAGCATTTAGACTCAAAACAAGTAAGAAAAAATAATAAATTTATCATATCAACTGCAATTACATTGAGTTTTGAAAAGTTCAATCACTAAGGTTAGCTTTTCCTAACATACATTTCATTCTTACTATACAACTTTATCAGAAACAAATACAATTTGAAATCCATTCTTGTCAAAATGAAGAATTTAATTAAAAACTAAATTCTTTCTCATTAGGAAAATACAAGACCCTATTCAAAGTCACCCACTGCTAATATATCTTTAATAAAACCTTTCAGTTCCTTCAACTTGGCAACAACGGAGTTAGTTATACACAATTCTCGTCTTTAGGTGAGGTCTATTGATGAAAATAATTTCTTTGTTGGCACCAAACATGGCAGCTGCAACCAAGTCTATCAACCATTCTCTTGATTTACAACCAAAGTTACATTCTGAAAAGAATTGCACAGAGATAATCCCATTTCTATTTAGATTCATCCAAATTTACTTTGATCCGCTTTTGGCTGTTTGGGACCGCGACATCAGTATTCCCTATGGACCACGTTGTCAATTTGAAGGCACCTTCCATTGAATTTATTCTTAGGAGGGATTCTTTTTTGCACCAGATGATTCTGTTCTTTTCTTTAATTTTTTGGATCTTCAACAAATTATTTCAGATATGCTCATACAAGTGACCTCTTTTCGCAGCCTTATTAGTCCTCATAGATTTCTCAACCTTACTAGTCCTTGCATTTATGGTTATAGTCCAGAAATTTTTGCCACATGAACTTCCATTCGACATTCTCTATTTTATACTTCTTTTCTAAAGCATCCTAGAGTTCTTTTGAGGTTTTGACATTAGACACACTGTACAGATCATATTGTAGGCCACTCAGAATATAATTTTTACACAAAAAATCTGAGTGTGTCCATGCTTCTGTTACTAAGAATTGTTCTTCAGGTGGAGTTTCATCCGACATAACAAGAACATTCTCATTAATGAACCTCTGCAGACTCAACATAGTGAGATAGAAGAATGTCTTATGCTGCCATCTCTTGAAGTCGACTCCAGAAAACTTTGCAGGTTTCTCAGCCGGTGCTAAGGCAGCAGTTGAACGATTGTGTGCAACCAATGTTGTTGCAGCACATACTATTACAGCACTCAGTGTTTCAGTATTTACTTGACTTGCATTAGTCATTTTTCTGTCACAAACAACATATAATTTTTAGTTATAGAATACTAACAGTAAATCGAGAAATCTCTACACGATTTGTTTCTGATTTACGATAAAGGTTATGTCTTTGTCGTAATCGAATGAATGTATAAAAAATTCATAAAAAGTAGAAAAAATCCTAAAGGTTTTAATCTCCAGAAATTTTCAAATACAGGACCACTTAATGAAATTTCTAAGATTATTAGAACCTGTATTAAAGTTAAATCAAAATTGCTGTGAAACAGAAAATAAAAATATTTTTTAATCCGAGAGTCACTAAAATTATGTTTTTCCTTGGAGCAAAGTTAATACCCTCATGTAATGAGGTTACGATTTTAATTTCTTCCCAAGATAAAAATGGATTAACCTCTTAAAGAAGTAGCGTGGGTTTACCCAAACTTCAATGAACTTCACACGAACGTTAGAATAGCAACAAGTCACACACTGACTAGTCGATCGATAATTTTAATTTTTGAGAGAAAATGTATGCAGAGAGAAGGAAATTTTTTTCAGTATTCAAAAACTGGAAAAATCTCTTATTTATAGCCAATTTCAGCAAGGGACGCTTCTGTTCGAAAAAAAATCTGTTAAGACCCATTTAAACTGTTGTGTCTTTTGGGAAGAGTAACGACTTTTCAAAAAAATAACAACTTTTTAAAACGTTACCGTACACGTGCATTTTTAGTTCGTTAAAACTAAATAATAAATATGAATTCATTTATAAGATAACGGGAATTTAGAAAAAAAGAATTACTTATGAGATTGACGAAATAAAATTTCGTCCAAAAATATCATCACTCAATCACATCATTGTCAAATTCAAAATCCGAAGCGAATCAAGCGAGCGGAGGACGACGACGCGCGGGAGCACCTTTTTCTTATCTTTTTAAGAAGTAAAGGAGGTGTTTCCTAATATAAGAACAACAATTTCCTTTTCTTTTATCGATATGGGATAAATGACTTTTTCATTTGAACTTTGCAAATGACTTTTCATTTTCCCTTCAAATTAGTTTCCTCATTTTCTCTTTTATTTTCCCATTCACACTTTGTTAAACCCAACATAGACTCCTGAACTAGAGTTTACAAATGAGGAATTGCAGGCATTTCCTATTTGGATAAAGTTTCCAGGGTTGGATTTCAAATATTGGAGTAAGAATGGGCTAAGCAACATATGTAGTTCGATTGGAAGATGTAAAATAGGATTTGAAGAACTTTATTTTGATAAAGATGATCCAAAGTTGAACGAAGAAGTGTGATGCTTTCACGATTTATTGCCTTTATTCAAAATTTCTTGGTCTGATAATAATTCAGCTAAAAAAATTGATCTTGTCCATATTATATATAGATCAGAAAAGTGTAAATATTTTCATTGGAGGGATGATGTATTTAATAAACGATCTAAGTTCAACATGCATGAGTTGGTGAAGAATATGAATGAACAATTAGTTGCAAATGTAAAGAAAATGAAAGAGATGAAAAAAATCACTAGCTATAAAGAAAGAGAAATTACGGAGGTGAAAGCTCAATCTGTATTTACCTAGCTGTAAGAACAATGTAGTGTCTAAAAGGTGGAAGAAGTATTTTCTTTCAAAGACTGTGAAGAGGTAGAGAAACTGATTGAGGTGAAGAAGAAAGGGAATAGTTACTTAGCCTTAGCAGAATTTTCATGTTCTCTCTTAATCTTTTATGTTGTTGTTTGGATCAAAATAAACGATGGAAGCATTTCCTTGGCTTATCCTGTATGGTGTTGTTTGAATCAAAATAGGTAGTTGAAGCATTTCCTCTGATACATGCAAGTTTGAAAGTGTTTATGTTTGCTAGTTTGTATGGTTAAAGTCAATAAACTTGATTTTATGATTAAAGTGTTTATGTTTGCTAGTTTGTATGGCTAAAGTCAACATAAATCAAGTTCATTAACTTAAACAATACGAACTAGCAAACATAAACACATTCAAATTTACATCGACCAAAGAAAATGTTTTAATTGCCTATTTTAATCCAAACAACAACATACATGATCGAGAGACAACATACAGTAGCTACTCACTTTCTTCAGCTCAATTAATTTATCTTCCTTTTCACGGTCCTCGAAAGAAAACACTCCTTCCACCTCCTTTACACTATATTGTTCTTCCAACTAGGTAAATGCGGATTGAACTTTCATTTTTGTAATTTCTCTATCAATATAATCAATGATTTTTTCCATCTCCTTCATTTTCTTTATATTTGCACCTATTAGTTCATTTATGTCCTTCATTTTCTTTATCAACTTATGCATGATGAACTTAGATTAATCATATACCACATCATCCCTCCAACAATAATATTTACTCTTTTTTGATTCATAGTACGAATAAAACCAAAATCTTCTACCAAAATTGTTATTGGACCAAGAAATTTTCAGATGGGGCAATAAATCGTAAAGGCATCACATTTCCTCATTCAACTTTGGATTGTCTCTATCAAAATAAAAGCTATTCAAATCAAAATTTACATCTTCCATGGTTAACCCTAATAAAAAATTAAAAATGAGGGAAAATAAAGCAAATATCAAACAAAAAAGACAAACAATAAAAATTAAAGAGAATAATATGTAAAAGCTAAAGCTTACCTCTTTAGCCCTCAATGATGATTTGTATGATTTGTACTTCAGTGAAAATGAAGTGGGTAACAAGAATTATAAAAAAAGGTAAAAAAGAAACGAGTATAAATTAATGAAGGTATTGATATGGGGCAGTGAATAATAAACTCACAAAATTTTATTTCGTGCCTAAGCGCTCGTCCCTCATTTCACACACATGACCAGCTGGACACCTATATTTATCTAAACACACTATTAAATATACAGGGGCTGTATTAGGTCTTGTCCAAAGTTTAAAATTATAACAATAATTTCATTCTAAGCTCAGATATATTTAATACTTTTTCCCTAAGTTATGAGTATATATAAATTATTTTGAGAGAATTATTAGCATAAATGGACCACCAATGAAGAAAATTCAAATTCCATAATACATGTTATCAGGGGCAGACCCACATGGTGTTCGCTGGGTCCTCGAGCACCCATTAACTTCGTTACGAAATATATATATTTATGTAGAAATTGAATGATATTTGTATAAAATTAACATAGAGCACCTAATGAATAAATGATATAGTTTGCCTAATGGTTCTTGAATGGGTACTTATGACTTTTTAGTGTTGTTATACCAAGGTTCAAATCTCATTATTAACACATATTTTTTACATTTTTACTTCAGATCACCCACAACCTTAAAATCCTAGGTCCACCACTGCATGTTATTGTAGTATTCGTATACTACTAAATAGTCAAACTCTTTTAGCATTACTTCAGATCATCCACAACCTTAAAATCCTAGGTCCGCCACTGCATGTTATTGTAGTATTTGTATACTACTAAATAGTCAAACTCTTTTAGCATGGATCCACACTAGATAAATAAATTTTGTATCCTACCAAGGTATAGTAATTCTCCGATTGGGTTAGCTGTTGGATATCCTGAACTCATGTGATTTATGCCAATTGTAAGAAACTCTCAACTTAAAGAGTTGTAGTGTGTTATTTATTACTATATATTAAAAAAAAATTGAAACGTATGTGTATTCACAACTAAATATTGGATTTCTCCAATTTGCATGACTGGACATACTTTTAGCTGAAGTAATAAAACAGTTTACGACGAAAGTGCTTTAAAACAACTTACAATCATTTACATTTTTCTCTTCTCAATACCAGATATTGTGGTATCATTATTTAGTCAACCCGTTTTAGAACATGTCCTAACTTTTAATATTGAAAATCTTATTTAATACAATTCAAGTGACTTGGTTTCTATCTATCTTAAGTGTGGTTTGTTCACTTCAATATGTTTAGCTTAACAAATTATTTCGTTCATATATTTTACAATATACATTTCATGTTTGATGTCATTCGATGTTACATCTTAAATGATGCAAAATCAGAATTAACAAAGGATGTAGAATTATGTGCCTTCACTTAAACAGTAATGTGGACCAGGGTCCCTTACTTCACTCAGAAAAATACCAGACCGTTAAAATGCCACGAAATCAACGAAAATGATTTTACGTGTGAAACCTCCTTGCTTAGGGATAAAACCGACGACCTGCTTCACCGGATTTTCATCGTTTTCCACTAATCTTCAAAAGCAAAAGCGAACCCTATTACATACACCAAACGTAAGAAAGTTATCAATCTTTTGACCGTTTAAGCAATAGTCCTCTATGCCTCAACAAGCCTAAGTAGAAAAACATCTACCCCTAAGCTTTCCACCGGGACACCTTAACTTCTAACACAACACACCAATTCCTTTATATATTAGGCTGGTTTACAATTTAAGAACCACAGAATCAAATTCCTAACCAACTAGAGAAAGCTCCATGATGTTGCTTGTTGTCCTTTGGAATAATTTCTGCCTTGCTTTATGTGGGGCCTTTGGGCAAGAGTTTCTTGAAAAGGTTTTTATCAAGTTCAAAAATACACAAAGTTTTTTAGGACGTGCTTTTAATGTGGCAAGAGTCGCTTTCCTAAACTTCCTTTGCCATTTGCTAAAAAGTAACACTGTTCTGACGCCCATCGGGAAGTGTGCACCTACTTTCGTACCATCTCCAGCTGGCAATCGACTGACTCATTTTTCATGGGGGAGAGCCTGGTACCTCTACTAGGTCCCTGGTTTTTGTTTCTTCTTCTGCAATTCCTCAAACAAGATACCTGAAATACACAATTAGAGAACCTTATACCTTATGAAGGTCCAATTGTTTGTCAAATCATCAAAACACAATAAACAAAAAAAAAAATTTTTTTCCTCCCCTTTTTGATGATGACAAACAATGATATGAATCTGATGTCTTCACCAGAATGTTCCCCCTGAATTGTATTCTCCCTATTACTGTATATTCCCCCCTTATTATTTACTAACAGTTTTACTTACTTCCCCATTATTTAGCTACTAGACAGTTTTACTTCCCCCTTTGGCATCAATAAAAGGAGATTCAGTAAACCATTGATCAAACATAAATACTGAGCAATATCGATCTAATATCAATCAAACATTTAGAGGAAGAGCCAGTCGCAAAAGAACAAAGGAAGAAACATCAAAGAATAAAGTAACCCACACATGCCATTATAACATAAATACATTTAAAGACAACTAAAATTCATTCACACGAAGACATCATCCACACCAAAAAAAACTTACACAGGGAGGATGTTGACAATTTAGGAAGAGGGGGGTCTGTTTTGGAGAGGGACCTGGATAATAAGAGTGAGTCGTTGGCATTGGCATCATCATTATCCTTGAATGTCTTTTCTTTGCAAGGCAGTTATCTTCGCCTTCAACTCATGGTTCCTCTCTTTCTCCAGAGCTTGGTCCAACTAAAGAACCAGGTCCCCTCAACTTTGTGAAGTTGCAGCTCTGCTTTGATTACGAATTTCAGCCTCTTTACTACCAAACCCACCCACAGTGAGTTCTTTCAGTCTCATATTTACGCTTAAATCCAGGTCCTCAATAAGTTTGAAAGCCAATCTTGCTTTTGTAAGCAACCCTCTGCTTCATCATTCACATCACACAATGTATGCTCGGAGAGTTTTGTTTACTGTCCCTCTTTCCAATACCAAGAGGAAATCTGAAAGTGCTTGAATAGTCAGTAAGGAAATATCCATACCCCATTCCATGTACTCCTTCCCTCGCAAAAAACTGTTTTGTGAATGTGTTCAAATCATGATATAGTAAGGCTCATAGCCTCAAAGCTCACAGCACTCCATTGGGTACAAGTCCGCACAGTAAGCAAGAAGTTCCTCTTTTTCTGTGCAGGAAGACCCACCTTGTTGACAAACTCGAAGACCAGCTGATACTCACTCTTTATAATTTTTCTTATAGATCCCAGCAAACCTTTAGTTTTGTGGGAGTCTTAGAAATCAGGATGCAAATTCTGGAGAATCAATGTTTTTTTCGAGCACATACCGGGTCCCCTCTGGTAGGCACTTTGAGATTCTGCCCAACACCTCCTCATTCAACAGAAATAGCAATATTGTCACACCGGTGAGGAGAGCTCCCATCTTCCAGGCATTTAACATGATAATAGAATCACGAACCTCTTCTCATGAAGGATGGGGGATTTCACTTCCTCTGTTGAACAGGTGCATGCCAAGATTGGATCCTCCAACCATGTCATGCAGTGAATCCATGCCCGGAAGAGTAATAATCCCCATCCAAACACTCTTCCACGAGTGACTGCTTGTTTCCTTCCTCAGACTGTCAACTATTTCTGCAGTTGACATTCTCAACTTTCCTGCTTGAGGACCAGGTCCCCCTGTGTCGCTTCCTCCTTTTCTCAGATCCTCTTCCCTTTAACCGACTGTGGACTTTTCAACCTTCTTTGTCAACCCTTTCCCTTTTACTGTTCCTGACTTTTCTTTTTCTTTGTTCTTTTTCAACCTCCTCCCCTCCCAGACAACTCACCAGTTTTTCTTTAGGTTCTTGAAATGTTGAGTACTTGAAGGTTCGTGCACTTCTGACTGCAAAGATCAGATTGTGCGCTTCCTTCAAGGCATTTTGCACCCTCAATTTTTGTGCAGCAACCTTGGTATTTAGGTCTTCTCTGTAGGAGTCCTTCTACACCACGACCTTTTTCCTTCCCTTTTCTACTCTCACAACTTTCTTTTCCATTTTAATGGTTCTTCCTCACTTGCAGATTCAATGAAGGTAAAAGAGTACCGCCCTAAGTCGGGGTTTTATCGAAAATGGGTTTGAGAAGGTCCTTGCCTCTTCCTCTTACCTAGTGCCTCAGTTTGTTCTGCTCTGGATTCTTTCTCGCATCATTGCTAGACTTTCAATCACTAGTCCTCACTTGCTGCTGCCAGTATATTAGACTCGGAGCCCCATTTGTGGGTAAAATCTCCTTCAAACATGTTGTCAGGCACTGTCTTCAAATGGACCAGGTCCAGAGGTCACTCATGAAGTTTTTTATATCGATGGAAAAGAAGGGGTTATCAGGAGTATTTTGTGGAGGACTGGTGGGGAGTAAGTGGTTTGAGTAGGTGTTGGAGAATAGAAAGCAAGTGGCGCACTTTCACTAAGTGCCTCCAACATTTGCTTAGAATAAGATGAAGCTGAAGACATGTTTTGTGATGCTGTGAAGGGTTCTTTGAAAAAAAACAAGATCCTTTTGAATGTGAGAAGCCTTTCGATAATGAAGAGAATAATTTAAGAGACATGAAGTTTTCAAGAAGAAAAGACCCCTTTTAAATTAAAAAGAAGTGAAAGGGTGCCAGGTCCCTGATTAGATGCGTCCGTTTGAGAGAGAAACGATTGGACTGGATCGGTCAGAGTAACCGATGACCTGACACGTGGCATTTTTGCAACGGTCAAATTTTTATTTAAATTTAATGTAACAATTGCTAACCTGGAACCCCTATGTCCAGTACCATGATAAGAGTTTACTTCATTCCTTAATTTCTAGTCTCTTCTTTTGCTGAGCAGGTCCCTAGTTGAGATTATACCTACGAAAGATACAAAAAGTGATCTTTTTCATCTTTAAGATTCCACAAGGAATACCGCACTGCAATTTTAACCATCAACAAGGAGTTCCACTGTTGGATGCTAAACAGCCTTTACTTGGAGATCAGCCCATTCCCAACTTTAAACGATTTCCTTCTCAAATTAAATCCTTGCTTGAGAAGCCTTGGAAAGATGTCTGCTATCTGTTCCTTTCCTCCGTTGGACAAGTATGTGAGCACATATTACCCTTCTTCAACATGGTCTCTCAAAAAATGATGTCTGACAATCAATGTGCTTTTGTTTCTCTTTATGATTGAACTGGGTTTCTTTCCCATACTCACATCACTAGTGTTGTCACACATGAGAGGAATTGCTTTAATGTGGATTCCAAAGTCCTTTCTATTTGGGCCTGATCCACAGCAATTGAGAAACAACAAGCCGGGCATAGCTACATATTCATCTTCAGCTGTGAAAGAGCCACAGAGTTTCTGCTTCTTGGTGCCCCAAGAGATGAGTGATGATCCTAGGAAACTGAGCCTTCCAGAGGTACTCTTTCTGTCAACTTGATAACCTGCAAAATCAGCATCTATCTGCAAAACCAACCAGATCAAAAGTATCACTTCAGGATAAAAGAGAACCAGTTCCCGTAAAGCGAAAAGTGGGATGCTTTTTCTTCACTGTATCTAAGTATACGTTTTTGCGCCTTTAGGTGTGAATCATAGGACATTCTGAAATCTACACCATTTTCCAACGTAACACAATATAGGCCTGCTAGCCACTTAACCCAGATTATGCAATGAGCCATGATCCTCTTTACATTGTCTGATTCACAAGGGGACTCAGATTCTTCTACTAGCTCTTGGAATTCGTTCCCATAGGATTGTCAATGGGTTTGGAACAAACATTCGAATTTCCTTCACAGCTCTTGATGTACTTTTCTCCTGGTCATATTTGAGTTTCCATTTGAATGATTGCTTGCCTTGATTTGGCACCCCAGAAAGAAATAACTCGCCCATCATCTCATTTCAAACTCCTTTTTCCCATCAATGAGGAAATTCTTCACAAGATGTTTCCGAAGTAGCGTCCAAAAATTATGTCAATCCAACATAAAACTTGAATAATAGCATTCTTGTTCTCTTTTAGTAATAACCAAAGTATTGTCTATCTTGCCTCTTTTGAAACCATTCTCAACAGAAACGGGACAATCTTTAATACCAAGCTCTTGACTGTTTTTCCAGACCATATAGTGCCTATTTCATCTGAACACATGATTGTTGTAGCTCTGCAAATCTTCAAAACCAGGAGTTTGCTTGACATACACACCTCCTCTTGAGATCTCCATTCAGAAATGCACTCTTCCATCCATCGGATACAGCTTAAATCCCATAAAAGCAAGCCCAAAAAAAAAAAAAAAAAGCTATTAGGATTCTAATAGCTTCCCGTTTCTGGCAACAGGTGCCAAAGTCCTCATCATAGTTCATTCCTTCTCCTCCTGATTGTAATCCTTGCACCACCACCGTGGATTTATTTCTAGTAATAAACCCATTTTCCATCAAGTTTTGTTTTCTGAATACCCCACCTGGTTCCTATTATGTTCGCATTCATGTCCGAGGAACCAGGTCCCATACCTTTACTTCTGTCAAACTGATTAATTTCTTCTTGCATAGAATTGATCCAGTCTGCAATCACCTAATGCTTCTTTAACATTCTTAGGCTCAACGTAGATATGATGCTGAGAGCTGCACTAATTCTAGTTTTTTGATCTTGTTTTGAATTCAAATTCAAAGGAGAATGAGATTATCAAGAGGATGTGCTGAACTAATGCTCCATCCTGACTTGCAATGCACTATTTGACAGAATCATCACTTGACTTCTTCATTAGGAGTGACATCCATCTTCATGGGGAGTCTGATGTAACTATGCTGGAGTTTTTGATAGTAGCCAGGTACTCTATCATCCTGTTCCAACCTCAAGCATCCTCTTCAGGTACACTGTGATTCTGAACAACACACTCATTATTCAGTTGTTGATCTGCATCAGTTTCAGCACCTTCAATCTTCCTGGATGGTAGCATTTTGAGTACATCATCATCATCATCTAATCCATCATTCTTCAAGCTTCCATTTTCATCAAAACAACATGAAGCTTTTTCTTACTGCATTGTTGTTCGTTTGTTGAATATTCGGTAGGCTTTGCTGATGGAAAGAAATATCACAAATTTCCTTCATCACTTCTTTGATCAAATTTTCCCAGATCATCCTTCCCCATTATTTAGCCACAAACATCGCCTCCAAAAGCGCTCAAAAGATAGTTTCAGCATTGGCTCTTCTGTTGTTGAGCAGTTCATATGGAGTGCTTATTCAACACAGCTCTTATAGACCCACCTATTGGTAACATACATGCGGTGTAACAACTTCACAGCCCAGCAACTTTGAGGAAGATTTTGGCTTCAATAATCATAGTTCTGGCATGTTCACCAATTTTCTGTTCTTTCTTTCAAACTACTCCATTTTGTTGGAGTTCTTGGAGCAGAGAAGTTGTGACCTTGTACCATTTTCCATACAGACTGTTTTCCAGTGTTAGTTTTTCAACCTGTACCATTATAGATCTCATGCTTGCAAACAACTTGATTTTAATTTGGTTTGAATCATTTTAAAAGAATACACAGCTCATCAGCTGTATTTGCGTTGGATCTCAAAAATCTAGCCAGGTGTCTTCATCTTGAATAATCATCTACGCTCACCAAAATGTACTTTCTTGCCATTTCTGCGTTGAACCTTCAATGGTCCACAAAGTCCATATGAAGCAGTCTAAGGTTTCTTGAGAGTTACCTGATTCCTTGGGCTTGAATGATGATCTGATTCTTTCCTCTAACACAAGCTTCACACATTTTATTATCAGGGAAACTTCAATTTTTGGGCAACCCTCTCGACAGGTCCCTTTGAAATCAGCTTATTTAATAAAGATTAACTCACGTCCCCTGGTCCCAAGCCTACGATGCCCAAATATCAGCATTTTCATTTTGAGACTGGACATGTTAAGTCATCTCCATGAGAGATTTCCAAGTTTGCCACATACATATTTTTACTCTGTGTGTCAGTGGAGAATTACCTTGTTTGTAGTTAAACTCACCACTGCTTCTCAGAAGTAAAACCTGACCTCTTTCCTTGTCCAATTTGTGACACACTTAGCAAGCTGTACGTCAAACCCATCCACATGATAAACAATTGTCAATAGATCTTCAGAGATCTTCCTACTTTTGCCAATCCCAAAATGTATCCCTTCTTGCCATCAACCAAATGAGCCCCTCCTCCTTGGAGGTCTTGAGTGAGAGGAAGTTCTTTTAACATCACCAGGCATATGTTTAGAGCAGGCCACTATCCATATAACCAGCATTGACTGCTTCTCCTCTCACTCACCTGCAACCAAAAATCACTTGTTATTCCTTGGGAACCCATTTCAATCACAGCTTGCGTTCCCAGTAGACAGACAAAGGATGATCGAATAATTGTACTTGTCCAGTAATGGTCGCCTTTGAAGCTTTTCGAGCAAAAGACATAGGAGCAGAACTAGATTTTTTCTCAAATTTGTGAGTTGAGACAGGCTCTGTAGGACCAGGTCTCCTCTTTTGGTAACATTTTGTCTTTCAAGCGAATTAAGTATCTTTCCACACATTGCCACGACGATTTTTTCCAGTCTAACACACTCATTCTTCAAATGTTCCGTTCTTACCACAATAAGACACAGCAGATTGTCAGACACAAACCATACTTACTTGAGGGTTATAAGGAGGACTTATGTTCAACTTCCTCTTCCTAGGTCCTTCGTATTGAAATTACTCTGATTTTAGTCACATTTGACAGCAACTTTGAGGATTTGGTCCACTATAGAATTTCAAGCTCTTTCTTAAGTTTCAACAATTCCTGTTCTAATTTTTGTTACTCTTTTCAAGTGACAACTAAGATTTTTTTCAATTGTTTTTTTTTCAATTTTACTTTGAAATTTCCGCTCAACTAATTTGGATTTCCTTTCGCTTTTCTGCTTCTTCAGAATCTTACACAACTGGTTCTTAAGTTCAGAGTTTTTTAACTCTAGGACACCATTCTTGGACATTGTGTCTTCAAATTGACCTTTGTTTTCAGTTAAAATTTCAAGTTTCAGCAAGCATGTATCTCTTTCATATTTTTAACTCTATCACAGAATCTAACTGACTGTCTTGCCAAGGTTCCAATTTTTTTAAGAGAATATTTATCCAAGTCCCTTTTCATGTCAAGAAGAGTTTTACCTGATTGTCTTCTTCCTTCATTTTCTGTGTGTGCCATGAGAGCAAACCTTTCATTGAGACAGTTTCCTCCTCATGCACAGCAAACCATCGAACATCTGTTTGGGCTCATCAGGATCTTCTGAGTCACTAGAATATCTCCCCATGTGCAGCAAGAGCCCCTTTTGACAAACCATATCAGCAGCAGCTTTTCGATGTCTGTTACCAGTACCAGGTCCCGTCTATTTCTTGGCACCTCTGGGTTTTTTGATGTTCCTTGTTTCATTCTTGAGTAAATGACCACTCTCTGATTAAGTGGCCCAGAGTTTCCACACTTATAACAAGTATCACCTGAGCCCATTTCGGCGTCCCTTTGTTTCCTCTTTTATACATTTTGGTTTTGTTTACAATCTTTTGAAATCTACTGATGAGATATCCATATCATCATCATCGACTTGAAATCTTCACTGATTTATTACTTAACATCATGACTTGTCCTTCTTGACTTCCCTTTTTTGACAATCAATGGTTTCGATTCATCGTCATGTGTTTTAAGATTTTCCATCAAGGCATTCCCATGTCACACTTAAAGTCCTTGGCTTCTGTAATGGCATCAACTTTGCTCTCCCACGACTTTGGAAGATTCGAAGCACTTTTCCTTACTTGTTTGTTCATGCTTAAGGTTCACCCAGAACTTCTCAAGCTCATTTTGTAATGGAGACAACTTGGTGTATCATGTCATGTAGGTTTCTCCTTCCTTCATTTTGAAGTTCTCATATCGTGAGGTAAGTCATGTCAATCTTGATTCTTTGACTTGTTCATTTCCTTCATTTGCAGTACAAAAGCAAATCCCAATTTCTTTAGCAGACCTCACACAGCTACACTCTGTTTACTCATCAGTCCTATCCCACAGACCAGAGAGTTTTTTTTTATGCTTTGTAAACCTTTTCAATATTTTTTTCCTGTCAGCCTCATCATAATTTTCTGCCTGTGGCTTTAGGACAGTAGTAAGTCCCTTTTCTCCATCCTTTACTTCCATCATTGGAACAAAAGGTCCATCTAGTATACCTATCCCATAACTCTCTATCTTTTCAGCATGAGAATAGTCCGTGATTTCTAACTTTCCCCGACTGTAGAAATTGTCCATTGAAACGCTGAGGTCTGTGTGTTGACCTGACTTCTTCGAGGTTAAGTGGGACTGCCACTTCTAGACAAAATCACTTCCTTGGTGTTAACCAATAGATAGTGCCGCTCTGATACCACTTGATATAATAAATGTGCCTTCACTTAACAAGTAATGGACCAGGTCCCTTACTTTCACTTCAGAAAAATACCAGAAGTTAAATGCAGTACAAATCAACACAATGATTTTACGTGGAAACCTCATTGCTTTAAGGGAGTAAAAACCACGACCGTCCAAATGATTTTCAATCGTGTTCACTAATCTTCAAAAGCAAAGCGAAACCACGATTCAACCCAACGTAAGAAAGAGTTTCAATCTTACCGTTAAGCAATAGTCCCTATTGCTCAACAAGCCTAAGTGAAAAACAATCTCCCTACCCACTAAGCTATCCACCTGGACAACTTAGACTTCTACCACAACCCACAATTCCTTTATAGATTTAGGAGTGGTTTACAATTTAAGAACAGATAGACTAAATTCCTAAACACTGACGAAAAGCTCCAGATGTTGCTGTTTGTCCTTGGAATAATTCTGCTTTGCTTTGTGTGGCCTTGCAAGAGTTCTTGAAAAGTTTTTTTTATCAAGTTTGCAAAAAACTAAACAAAGTGTTAGGAAAGTGCCTTTTATGTGGGCATTCGTTTCCTAAACGCCTTTGCCATTTGCTAAAAAGGTCACACTTTTCTGAACGCCATCGGGGAAGTGTGCACCTACTTTCTGTAACCATCTCCAGCTGGCAATCACTGACTCATTTTCATGAGAGCCTGGTCACCTCTACTAGTCCCTGTTTTGTTTCTTCTGTCAATGCCGCAAACAAGATACCTGCAATACACAATTAGAGAACCTGATACCTTTATGAGGTCCCTTGTTTGGTCAAATCATCAAAACCAAATAACAAAGGACATATCAGTTGAATTTAATTTCATCCAATTTTAGCAAAACCTCCATCCTTTTATAGGGCTTCGATTTTTTGAAGTATTAATATATATTATATGTCATAACTAGAGTACTACATGTAAGACCTGAATATTAGTTTCGATGAAAAAAACAATAAATCATAAAAAAAAAATAACTTTCTAAACATTAGGGCTTTAGATGAGTCAATTGAGTTATAACTTTCAGTTTTGCTATACAAGCACGCACACACATTTTTAATTATAAATTAGTGAGTTTATTTTCTAATTTATTACATTCTCATTATTTTTGAAGTTTCCGCACTAGTTATTATTCAATTTTATAGCACGTTAAGCGAAGAATTCTCTTGGGTCAGTAATATGTCTGAGTGATGATCATGTTTAGGATGTAGACTCAAAAATGTGATATTTTTTTTCACAATTTTTTTTGTAACAGTGTTTTAACGAGACATAATATTTACAAACATCCAAGAGATAACATGATAAAATATTATAAGTAGTGTGTACCCTAATGGTTAACCCCATACCTCAAACAACTTCCCTGTATGTCAGGTTGATCGACAATTTTTTGTGTGCTTTTATATACCTCCTTCGTTTTATTTTATGACACGTTTTTTGCATTTCAAAATTCAAATAAATTTATCTTTGAATATAAGTTTTTCATAGATGCTTTTAACATTTTGAATTATCAATTACTGTGATTTATAGTACTTTTTACCTAGTTTACAAATATATAAATTTCATTTCAAAAAAAAATGAAAATTTCATACGCAAATGTCCGATAAAAGTGAAACTGTTTGACTCTCAAAAAACGAATAATGCCACATAAAAATGAGACATAGGGAGTAATAATTTAAGTAAAGTAGTAAGATATAATAATTTCTATTGAATTTACCTGATACTTGAAAAAAATTAAGAGAATTCTTTCTTTATTGTCATTTTATTAATTCTTACTTTCATGTCATAATATATTGTACAGAAGATGATCAAATATACTCTTATACTATTAGAAATAGTTTAAATACATCCTTCGTTATACTTTCAGTTTAAATTTACTTCTCCCATTATACTTTGAGATAAATGTGGTCTCTTATTTTAATAACGAACATATTTGTACCAAAATATAATGCAAGAGTTTTATTTAAATAAAAAATATAACTAAAAGTATATTTAAATTATTTTTAATAATGTAATAATATATTTAACCATTTTCCATATAATATATAGAGCCGTCAATGTGGGCTAGGCCCGTTGGGCCAGTCTGGCCTAACCCGGGATTTAATAGGGCTGGGCTAAGATTTTTGGAGCCCATTTAAGAAAAGGGTTTTTTAGCCCGACCTGAATAAGCTTGCTGATTTGGGGGGCTTGAGAAATATCGGTAGGGCCGGCCCGTGGGCCAACAAAATTAATTAAAAATATATATAATATAAAATTTAAAATAAAGAGCTTCAAAAATCAAAACAATAGGTTTAATATTTTCGTAATTTTAGATATTATACTTTAGTTAAAAAAAATTAATAAATATCAAGAAAATGCAAAGTAACCCCCCCTAAAAACAACCCTCAGACCAAAATCTCAGAGACACACCTTAAACTAACAAACTACACTCAGGTCCTATACCCCCTGAATTTTATTATTTTTTTTTTGTAATTTATATACATCTTTGTCTTATGTTGCACTCTATGGATGTGACTCCACGCATTGAGGCGCGTCGGAGATATTTTTGTAATTGCTACGTAAGCCAAAGAGTTACAAAAAAATTTTACCAAAAAAAAAAAGTTAGGGGGGTAATCGACCTTATGAAGATGTGTGTCTTTGAGATTTCGGTCATAGTCCTGGGGCTACTTGTGCATTTTTTCCTAATAGTATAAATAATTTTTTAATTTGTGAATTTGATTAACAAGTAGTGACATTAAGGTCTTTTTTTTTTTTTCATTAAGATCATACATCTGAATTTGATAAACGCAATTTAGATATTAAGATGTGAATTAAGAATTTAGATGTGTAAATCTGAATAAACACTATAAATTGTCTCTGATCCTAACACACTAATTATTGGCGGACAGTTTTGTTTTCATATCTGAATGCACATTGAAATTAAACGTTATAATCAATAAATATTAATCAAAACCTGTTAGTGAAATAGTTTTCTTTATATAAAATAATATTAAATTTTTTTTTTTTAACCCTAACAAGGTAAATATGATTTATCTTTTACGAAACTCCAACATCAGTTACATCATTATATGATTAGTTTTTGTACTCAATACTTTGAGAATTTAATATAATGCAATTTAAAATACTTTATATAGATAGTAAATATATAGTTTAGGAAAATATTTTATTTTTATTTTATTTAGAAATTTATTATTGTTGATCGATCAAATACTAAATACTTTCTTATTTTTAAAATCGTGCTAATATTATATCATGGGGTGCTTATCAATTCAAATATATTGAATTACTTTATGAAAGTAAAAGATGATATTAAGTTACTATAAATCAAAGAAAATTATTATGGCACAAATGTAATTCCTCTTAACTGAACATAAGAACCGAACTTTTTCTGAGTTGTTGTGGGGATTTAATCTGAATTAGTAGGAGTCTTATTTTTTTCCGTATGAATAGGGTTAAGGGTGTGTTACGATCTGAATTCATCAGATATATCCAGACCTTAAGAGACTTCTAAGAAATTAAAACAAACGAACTTAAATGAACGGAATCTAATAATTAAGATTCAAATTCTTAAAAACAAACACAGAGGCAAATCTGAAATGATTAGATTCAAACCTCATTAAGTGGCAACCAAATGATGCCCACCATAATAAAATTTGTTTTTGTCCTATGTTATGATATAATTTTTAAATCATAATTTATAATTTAATTAATTAAATTAAAAAAATAATTTTTTTTTAAAAAGTGAGCGACCCGTCAAACCTGTTAGTCCACTACTTGTGGTCTGGCTACTATTTTTTGATCCACACAAAAAATAGATAGCTCGACCAAACCCGTAAAATATCAAAATTCTGTATATGAATTAACGCGTATGAGGATGAGCTAAACTATATTAAAACAAACAGACAAGCTCTAATAATATACGTAACTCCAAAGTTCTAGTATTTGGCTCATTAACTAAAATGAAACGAATTTTAAGGTGACAGTCAAATGGTTATAATTCAAAAAGATTTACTAATAATAACAAAAATGTAAAATAGAAAAACAAAAACTAAATGAATCTCCGGGCAATATCTTCCCTTTAATACCCAACATTTTCGGCATTTTCCTTTTTTCCACCTCCGCCGTGTCGGTTCATTCTCCGATCTGAGCTCCGATTATCATCTCGCCGGAGCTTCAATTTAGCATCATCAACCTATCTTTCCGGTATCTGAATTATCATTCTTTTCTTATTTGTAGTTTTCATTATCATCAGGTACGTTTCAGAATTTAATCAGATCTAATTCTTTTTTTCTCTGATCTACAATTCCGCCATAATTCCCGATCTGTGGACTAAAATAATTTCAAGTAATATACAAGGGTTTTAGTTTAATTTCCAGGCGAAAATATGAATTCAAATTACGGGAAATCGGGTTCTTCTATGAATAGTTTTGATTTTGATCTGGGTTTGAGCTCTGGTCGATCTCGATCTCTCAATGATCAAAAGAATAAAACTTCGTCGTATTCTTATTCTTCGTCATCCTATACGTATTCATCGACGCAATCGAAACCAAATTCTGGGTCTTCATGGACTCAACCTAACAAATCATCATGGACTCACCAGCCAGTAGGGTCGTTATCTGGACCGAATTCAATGGCTGGTGATATATTTGGGAAGAGTTGGGGGTCTTCAGCTCCTTCGACCACTAGCAATGTAGCGTCAAGTGTTGGGATGACTAACAAAAACCCTAATTTGTTTGGTGATTTGGTGAGCTCAGCATTGGGAGGAAATAAAAGTAGTAGCAATGCCCCGTTAAAAAATGCTGCTCCAACTGCCAACAAGAGCGCGTTCTCTATGGGTGGTATGACTGATAATCTGCCGAAGAGTGGCAATTCTGTGAAAACTGGTGGTAGCTGGGGTTCAGCTGGTAATTCCGGTAGCGGTAATGCTAGTGGTAGCTGGGGTTCAGCTGTAAATTCTGGTAGTGGTAATGCTGGTGGGTATAATGCATATAATTATACTGCCAGTGTGAATCAGAGTGGTGGTAATACTAAAACCCCTAATCTTGGAGGTACATCATTGAAAAATATGTCTGGAAGTGGAGTTGGAGGAGGGATGGGTGTTAATAAGGACCCATTTGGTTCGCTGGTTGATTTTCGTCAAGCCGGGCTAATAGGAACTCAGTATATTAAAGAACTGAGGAAGATAGTTCAGGGAATGATGTGTTGGGAATTTTCCAATGCTACCATCAGATGGACCAGATTTCCATCAGATTCCTTCCTTCAGTATCCTAACTGCTTCACCCGGGTTGAATTCAGGTGGTGCTTATTCCAAGGTTGATGATTTCGGATTCACTAATACTCAGAGTCAACCATCTGCTACTCAGTCTTCAGGTGTGGGTGATTTTGATTCGCTTTTTTCATCAACTAATGCTTCATCTGGAGAAGCTGCTGGAGGGAGTGAGAACCAGCAGTTTACAGGGGGTGATGATTGGGGCTTTGAATCAGAGTTTGTGGGTGCTAACGATAGCAGTGGGACAACTGAAATTGAAGGGCTTCCACCACCACCTTCTGGTGTGAGTGCTTCCGCTGCGAAGAACAAGGGAATGGATAATCACAAGCAGGGACAATATGGTGATGCCATAAAATGGTTGTCGTGGGCCGTCATTCTTCTCGAGAAGGCTGGTGATGAAGCTGGTGTAATGGAAGTTCTGTCAAGTAGGGCTTCATGTTACAAAGAGGTAGGAGAATACAAGAAGGCCGTGGCTGACTGTACAAAGGTATGATAATAACCATGCTTTGTATGTTACACTAAGAGCCTTTATCATCTTTTAGATATTAATTTGTGCTCATTTATTTTTCATGCACATTGGTGACATTTCATGGATGATTTTGCACCTTGTTTTATGAAATATTTTAAAGAAATATTTACAGACTCCTCTCTGCACTGTAAGTTAGGCTTAGCTATCACAAACTAGTTTCCATGTAATCCTAGTTTCAGAAGAGTATTTTCTCATTTACACATTTATCATTTAGGGGAATGTGGTAGACACTAAATGCATGCCCCCATATTTTCTTTTGTAAAGCTGAGTGCAATTTGACTGAATGTCAATGAAATGAAAGGTGATAAAGTGACATAAGCAGTGTTCTCTTCCTATTTTATGCATTTGGAGTTTGGTTTTGATTGTGTGATATATAATCTTGTCTCTTCTGGCATCTTCATCACATATATCATCTTATATCGCCGATGGCACTAACAAAGTCCTAGGTACTAGATACTATTTCAAACACAAATGGTGCATACATAAAACATTACCACTGTGTTTTTATCATGTCATTGGAGACATACTTCATTTTTTGAGGATGATCATTGCAGACATACTTCTTCTAGATGCATCTACTTGTCAAACAATATTTTTACATAGATGGTTTTTAAACTAATAATGCAGATTAAGGACCCTAGAAGATATAAAGTGCAGATGTTGAAATTGATATTTCATGTTTGCACCATGTCATTTATAGAAATATCAAATTATTATTTTAAAAAATGATCCACTGATGTGCCAAGTAGCTAGCCATAATGAATACGAAGAAAGTAGTTCGACAGTCATACATGTGATCAACATATATGAAGCAAAGTAAATCAGATAGCGAGCATCCACAAAAAAAGAAGAAGCTTGAAACAACAACGAACAGAGGGATTGGAGCTAAGGAGGTAAGTGGTGTGTGAAGTGGAGAGAATCTAGGTAAAATGGTTTCTTTCAGTCCTCAACCCAAGATCCCCATTTATGGCCAGCTAGAGGCTACATTCCACCCCCATACATATTGCCTTGTTATAGCCAAATAAATCCATGCTATGTGGCTAAGAAATGACAGATGGAGTGTTTACTTACGATCAAAATTTAGGTTTAATGCATTTTGTTAGAGGGTACATGTCGGATTTTCCAAAGTAGTGTATTTTGGAGAATCTGATACCGGTGCGCATCGAAAGTGAAGAGTCCGCGCAACTTATGTTGCTAGACTGAATGCATTCTTAGCTCGTCTCCAATAATAGTTAGTCTCCAAGGGAAAATGAGTTTCATAAAATTTACTGTTATCATTTCCTTGTTTGATTCCCCATCGTCTTTTAAGTCATGCCACAGGATTCCTTGAGCTAAACCTTGGAGTTCTTGTACATTCTTAGCTTGTCTCCTCGTAAAGGGTCTAGTTGAAGGATCCAGTTGACTTAGGTTAGCTTCAGGATATGCATCAATACTCGCGCCATCCGAATAGGTATCAAAGCAAGCAGTACGGCGCAACAGAGGAGCCCATTCAGTATCGCATTATTTTCTTGATGCCTCTTGAAAGGAACAGTAGAAGACCTTCTATGAAGTAATTTTTGTTTTTGTCAATCTTCTGTGTTAAGTTATATGTATGAATATTTTATGAATAATACAAGAGGAGTTCCCCAAAAACAAGAGTTCACAAAATGTAACTGGAGAAAGTCTGACCAAAAAGCTGCCTGAAAAAAAAAAATTACTGGTTAATTTAGATGCAAAGACATTGCCAGATCACGGCTGAGAACTGTTGTGAATTCACTTTATTCAATGTGTTATCATATAAATAAAGACTTATTGCTGCATTTTGTTGTGCAGGTGCTAGAACAAGATGGCAAAAATGTTTCCGTCCTTGTGCAGCGTGCTCTGTTGTATGAGAGTATGGAGAAGTACAAGCTTGGGGCGGAAGACCTCAGAACTGTTATGAAAATTGATCCTGGTAATAGGGTGGCAAGAAGTACCGTACACCGCTTGACTAAGATGGCTGGCTAAGAGGGTTTCGGCATATTAGTTCTCTTAGCTTGTACTAGGCACAAATGATTTGAGAACTGCTCCCCTTCTCATACCAATTCTGGGGAACTCTTACGAAGAAATTCTTTCTACATTTTCTGGTTCTTGGTTTGTTATCAATTGTATTTGTATCTTTTTTCTTCTTTGCCACGGTGATCTTCCATTAAAATATCTTGAATTGCTTTGTACTGGAAATTTAAGTACTGTATATTTTATTCTTTTGATCTGTTCTCATGTTTATGGTCAACTTGTATGAGATTTAAGGTATGATTGATTGATGTGCTGATAAGGTGCAAACTTTTTATGGATAACTAAGGTTAGAGAATATTTTACTTTGTTCTTTTTTTACATGATCATGTTGATGTTAAAAAGGTCCGGGATAGACTTGAATATGATCAAACTCATACCAAATCGCTCCATCTCAAACTTTATTCTTCTACATACCTGTCATTTGACACATTCTCCTACAGTGTCATGCGAGAAAATCTTGCCAGCTGGGGTGAAGAGTTTGATCACAATTACTGTCATGTTATAATTCAAGATACGATTTGATCACAATTATCGTCATGTTGTCTTTCAAGATATGATTGGCAAAGTCCGTGAAATTGCCAAAACTTAAGAGGTGTTGGTTCGTGTAATTTTAGTCCTTGACCACATTCTTTTGATGGGAGGATTTTGTTGGAAGAATTATCACACTTCAATGGTAAGTCATCCATACTGCAACTAGTAAAGAGGATGGAAGTTGATGAAAATGTTGCAAAATTTGGAGGGTCTGTCCCTGCTAAAACATCTTTTGGCGCTGTATATTGAGGTTATTTGCCATCCTTACTATGCTTTATTATCTGCTAGTGCTCTTATGGTCCTGTGCTATTTATTTTTAAAAATAATGCTAAGGGGGAGAAGTGTTTTTTTCACAATCCAAAAATAGACGTGATGACACTCATTTATTCCACCAAGACAAGTCAGCCTAAATCAAGCAACACAAGAAAATGCGGAAAAACTAACAATAACATAAGCGTGGAAAACTTCGTCATTCTCAAATACCTCCAAAACCTAGTTGTCAAATGTACAAGTCACTAATGTACAATAACAAAGTTGGAAAGATAAATACTCTCGAATGTCTTGTCTCTCGAATAGAACAATAACATAAACAAGGAAACAGAGGGTCCGCTGGCATGACAAACAACTACCTTTTAAGTATCCGCAAGAACCCTTAGATGTAGATAGAAGAAGGGTTATCACACAAATCCGCGCTCGAAACCTACATAGATATAGAAGTAAGGAGTGAGTACCAAACAATACTCACTAAACACAAGGTAAAACTAGCTAAAAACAAGAACTCGTTTCATCCCAATCAAATCGCCACAAGTACAACCTGCACAAAAATCGGCGCAGCCTAATAGTTCCAGTAGTTCGCAAGGTTTCAAAGTCACAGTCCAACAAATTACATTTCATCAAATCACAAGGGTCAAGTTCATCAATCACAATGGTCTAGTTCATCAACCACAAGTATCAAGACTATAAATCACAAGTACCAAAATCATGTTCACACAATAATGACGAGATGACGATCACAAGCAATTCACATTCACACCAATACTATCAAAGTATCACATCAATTACGGAGTAAATATCAACACTCAAGGCAATTCACAATGCACAATACACCATTATCAATACATTTCCTTTTTCATTAATCTCATTTCTATCACTAAGATTATTCCTTTTGAGCAACTACCCATCACCTCTTTCCATTACTCTCCAAAACATACAAGAAAGAAGGTTCAAGATCTACAAGCTTTAGCAAGGTTTAGAAGTTCACTTGCCTTAATGAATCAGAAATCAATCCAAAACTTGAGCTTTTACCTTCCAAACCATATCCAAACCAACACAAACTAGTTAAATAAATATCCATAATGTGTAGAACTAACAACACCTATATCAAGCAGTTTGAATAAATGTGCCAAATCGACTCAACAATCCGATTTTGAAAATAAAGTTTCAATTTGAAATTTTTTACATAAATATATTAACCAAAGCATTTGGAATCCATTGGTGAAAGCCATTTCGAAAACAGAGTTGTATTCAATTCATAATCACCATTTTTTTAAAAGTTCAAGTATTAAAAAACACCCAAGGTTTGAATTCAAAATAGCAATTTAAGTTAAGAAAAATCTTTCCATAAATAATACCGAAGAGAAATTAAAATTCATCAACCAAATGATTTATCTTGAAAATCCACTTGGAATCGCCACAATGGAGTCTTGAAAGCTCAAAAATGGAAAATGAGGGGAAAACCCAAAATTTTAGACCAGAAACTCTCTCAAGTCTCGCAAAAGCAATCTTAGGTTTGCTTTCGCGAACGTCGCGAATGCGACCACCGGATTGCTAACTCGATCGCGGAAAGAATGTCTAGCCTCATTTTTGTGACTAGGCGTTCACTTACGAAAAGGTCGCGAACATGAGAAAACCTTCACAAAAGTGAGGTTCAAACCTCTGACCCTTTGCAAATATGATCATCTTCGATAACGCGACCCTGGCGAAAGAGAAGACCCTTTTCGAACGTGAGGTCTGCAGGCACCAGAAACCATCAGCCGACAAAAATATACCGAATGGACCCTCAGGATTCATTCAGAATCTTGAGTACACAAACAAGATATGGCACCCAACTAAACTCAACAAAATCATGGAAACACGAATCTGAAGTATCCGTGACTTGAAAGATGTGGAATTGCAATAAATTAACATAACGTCTACAAAAAACCAAGATCAGAATCTCTAAAAAATCAACCAAGACTTCTCCTAGGCCTATAATCATCCCCCTAATCCTATGGAACTAGTAAATATTTGATTAAAGCATCTCAACCAATATTGAACAAAGTCAACTCAATGGCTTAACTTTCTTAAATTTCCAACTTAAAATCTCAAGTTCACAAAAAATTTCGATTTTGAAACCAACAACTCTCCCGATCAAATTCTGCAATGAGGAACTGATGGAATTGACGAAATGTCTTTCCAAGACTTGAAACTCTATTTGACACCAAAAACTACTTTTTAACAATTTAAGCCTTTAAAAACTCTAAACTTTCAAAAATCACAATCTATTACTCAAATTTCAAAACCTATTTCACATACTGATCAGAAATGACATAGGGCAACTACCGGAAGGGGTAAAATGATAGTGTTACAAAAAATTTCAATTAACCTTTTTGGTAATTTCATTATCCACCACTAAATACTATATCTGTCCTCAAATATAAAGTAAAAGAAAGTACTTAAAGCCTCGAAAAATTAAGGATATCTGGTGCAATCTGTCTTCCAAGTCGCCTCTCCAACTGAACGTTACTTCAACTACACCTTTACTGAAGTAATCTCCTTTGTCCTAAGCTTGCGAACTTTTCATGTTCTTTTAACTTCTATAAACTCAATAATTTTAGCCTTTGCACCAATAATGTCAAATTATTATATGCTTTCTTTTTTAAAACATTCAATATTTGGTGTATTCTTTGCATTTTGGCAACAAATGTATATTCTTTTCGTATTAGTTTACTAGATCTTTGTTTCGCTCCTAATAAATTTTGTCCTCCTTTGTTCTTTGTTGTTCATTTCTTGCATTTTCAACCTTCAGACTTTATTTTGTATTATGTGATTTTTTTTTTGGTAAAATTGAGATAATTATATAAATAGAAACTAACATGCATTATTACAAAGGGAGTGGAATGTCTGCTAGTCTGCTAGAGCTATTTTCAAGGGAGGCTTCATCGTTATTACAATTTTGAGGATCTATTGGAGCCCTTTTCAACCGAACAAAAGGAGTTCCTACTTTATCTGCTTCCACCTTACTAAGTACAAACAAATGTGAAACTATTCATCGACAAAAGAGTTTGATTGTTGCATCTGAGATACTTCTTAGACTAATGTGTCTGCTACTTGATTTTCTTCCCGAAAGCTGTGCAAAATGAGAGGTTCCCTAGTTGGTGAAGTAATGCCCTGCAATAATTAAAAATATAATTATAAGATGAGTGGTTAGTTGTAATCTATTAGATTTATAGAATGAAATTGACGAATTGTGTAACTTATAGTGTTGCAGCGGAAGTCGATTGCTCCAAAGTCTTCCTTTGAATCACAAGGAATCAAAGATTGATTCACAAACTAAATTTATCTACAGAAAAAGTTCTCTTTCTTTCTTTTTTCAGATTTGTGTTTTCTATTGTTTTTATATTTTTACATTGTTTTTCTTCCCTTTTCACTGAAAAGGAATATATCCTTTTAATAAGAGGGATTGAGATGTTATCAGTTTAATAAGTGTTTTCCCTTTCTTTTTTCAAATAATAGATAAGTAATTCTTGTCTCTTATCAAACAATCTCTTGGGTCGGGTCTTGTCACGACCGGAGAGCACCCCCTAGTCAAAACTGACGTTTTTGTCCTCGAAGAGGCCTTAAACAAGCCTTTAACATTCGTCATTGCATCATAGATAGAATAAAAAAGCGGAATACTAAAACTTTTCATTTGAAGTTCAACATCATTCCATATATCAAAATATAATATATAATTGTCTCACATAGTCATCTAAACATAAGAGTGTGAAAATTGGGACTTAGCCCTTACAACATTACAAATCTTATAGAGTGAATACAACATAGTCCTTAATATAGGAAATAGAACAATGTCTTTCATTATAAGCAAAATAACAAAGTTAGATTCATAGGCTTTTGTCCACGGACTTGAGGACTCACCATCTTGGGAACAATCCAAACTTCTTTGAGAAATTGGTCTTGAAGCATCTCAATATCCCTAACCTACATTTATATAGAAATAGAAGAGATATAGGTTTGTACAAACCACATGTACTAAGTATGTATACATATGCAAGTAAAACATCTGAAGACATGCACAAAGGGGCATTTTATTTCTAAACATGCTAAGTTCACTTTCAAAGCCTTTATGCACATTCCAAGAACATATACAAGTCCATATCACAACAACAATAAGACATATTCATATTCATGTTCAAGATTAACATCATAACAAAGACATAATCAACATTTCATATTTAGAGTCTATTTTAACAATACATCACAATACCTTACTCATATTCCCAATCCAAGTTTACTAGTACAATGTATACATGAAGCCCCATAACCTCACATAAACCAAGTAAACCAACAAAGAAACCATAAGTATTGTCTTTTACCCTATACTTTATCATAACAAGTGTAGTCAAAATCATGCATAACAATTTAGACCAACATCATGTATATCAAGTAAAACCAACATCATACATATCATAGATACATAAAGAATCCACCTTAGAATTCCCATCAAGGACCACTTGTACAATGTATAATAAAGTCCCATACCCTTACCTACACTAAGTAACACCCCTTAATTAGTCCTAGTTAGTTGAAAATCTTGGAGAATTCCCATCAAGGACCACTTGCATGCCTTAATGAAGACTTAGACATGAAATTAAGTTGAAAATCTTGGAGAATTAGTCCTCTTCATGGAGCTTTAATATTCTTCAATGAACGTTTGGGTAGAGAGAGAATTTATAGAGAAGTAAGAGCAATTGAATTTTCAATTAGGGATTTGTTTTTGGTGTGGGAATTAGGTGCAAAATGAATTAAAATCAATATATACTAAACCCTCAAAATACCCAAAATACCCCTGACTTAGTTGGACTTTTAAAATAAAAGTCCAACTTGACTTCTAATTAAGAATCCCGTAAGGTCTTCACGCCCCAATTCATGAGCCGAGAAGAGCTCAACGGTTTATCTCGGTGCTCGTGAAGTGTGAGGCAGTATCCTCCCAAAAATTCCACCAATACTAGACTCTTAAGTGAAGTTCATGATCAAGGCCCCTTTCTCGTCAAGTGCATTACGAGCCGTTAAGTTGCTCGTGGAGACAGTAACCTCACCAAACTCCTCTATTTCCCAAATGCCTAAGGCAACTTCATGACCAACCTTCCTCTCCCATCAAGTGCACCATGATTCGTGAAGTAACTCGTGGTGACTTAGTAAGTAGCTTCCGCAACTTGGTCTTTCTCCAAACTTCTAAGTGAAGTTCATGACCAAGCTATGTCGGTAGTCAAGTGCACCACGAGTCGTGAAGTGACTCGTGGTGCCTTAGACATTAGATAATCCAAGTTGTCACCATTTTCATTGGCCAAGGCAACTTCACGAGCTCCCCACTTTCCCGTTGTCTTGATTACGAGTTGTGTCATGCCCGTGAAGGTTGATGCAGTAGGCCTTTGTCTTTGGCTTGCCTCTCAAGGTTGGAACTCCTCCCTTGGTCTTGACCCCTTAGGCCCTTGATTAGGTACCTATATATATACACATTACTTCATCATGGTCAAGCCTCTAACACGCCTCTTTTAAGCCATCCTACTATCACTAGCACTACAATAGACTAGGTTACTAGTTCACCGGACGTCATGGTAGTTTTTAATTTCTTATCATCCTATCTTCCCAAACTAAGTTGGTTAGCATTAGATAGGACCTCTAATATATTTAAAATCCTTTTAAGCAATTGAACTACACATAAAACCCTAGCCTAAGTCATTGGATTACGAGGTGTAACAATAATCCCCCCTTGGGGGACATTTATCCTCGAATGACACTTTAAACACTTTTCTTGAATTAACGAATCAAGACTAGAAACCCAAACAACACAATATACACACAAATAATTCCACAACATTGGATGAAACATAAACTCCATTCTTAAACACCACAATGCATCGTTATGAAGTAGAGACTATATCAACGACCGCTTATGCACATATTTTATTATTTCACATTATGCAAGGAGGAATTTCCTTCTCCTTCTCATGTAGCTAACATTTTCAACAAGGAGTCCTATACATCATTTCATAATTTCACACTTGAGTAATTCCATAACAAGGAATACCAGATGAAGTCAACTATGTCGACCATATAATCAAGTTTTATCAAGTATGAAGAACATATAATTCAAGACACATATGAAACATAAATTATCACAAGAACATGCATAACAAAGGGAAGTAATGGAAGTTAAAACATACATGACTCTCAATAAGCCAAAACTAGGAAGAAGTACTAACCTCAACCTTGGCTAGAAGGGGAAGGAAAAAGATAAGGATATCGGGACATCATATCGGCCTCGACCTCCCAAGTAGCACTTTCCACAAGATGATACTTCCAAAGAGCCTTTATGGAAGCTACTTCCTTATTCCTTATATTCTTTACTTGCCAGTCTAAAATATAAATCGGGAGATCTTTATAGGAAAGGTTTGCATCTAGTTCTAAGCCTTCTAGAGGAAGGATAAATACAGATACCTAAGCCCTTTTTGAGCATTGATACATGGAAATCCGGATGCACCGGAGTCAACTCAATAGTTAATTTCAACTTATAGGCAACACTTCCGACGTGCTTTAGAATCTCATATGGCCTCACATATCGTGGACTAAGTTAACCCTTTTTACCAAACCTCATCACCCCTTTCATGTGTGATATTTTCAAATATACCAAGTCACCTACCATAAACTCAAGGTTCCTCTTCCTATTGTCGACATATGATTTTTTCTGACTTTGGGTCATCTTCAATCTATCCCTTATGAGTCGGACTTTCTCCACAACCTCATAAATTGTTGTAGGACCTATTAGAGCAAACTAGCCTACCTCAAGCCACCTAATAGGAGATCTACATCTCCTCCCATAATGGGCCTCAAAGGGTGCCATGGCGATACTTGAGTGATAGCTATTAGTGTAGGCAAATTCAGTAAATGGTAAATGTTCATCTCAATTACCCTTGAAGTCAATGACACATGCCCTCAATATATTTTTTAGGGTTTGGATGGTCCGCTCCCCCAAACCATCCGTTTGTGGATGAAATGCGGTACTAAATTTCACGTTGGTACCAAGAAAACTTTGAAATGCTTTCTAAAAAATGAGAAGTAAATTGAGTACCCTAATATGAAATGATAGACAAAGAAACTCCATGAATTCGTAAAATCTCCTTGAGATATAACTTAGCATATTCTTCTGCCGAATAAGTAGCTTTGAATGAATAATAATCTAAATCGAATCTTCTTCTTTCATCATGTTCTAAAAAACACGCCTATCACCATTATTCTAAAAATTCAATATTCAATTTTATTGATCTTTTATTTTGTTTCTAAACACATTTATTTACCATACATTATCATATTTGAAGCAGTTTATTCTATTAAGGCATCATTTTGACGTTATGAAATCATGATTTATCTTTAAAAATGTCTGAAATTTTATGAAGTTATTTGATCATCATGTTAAGGTTATGAAGTTTATGTATCTCCTTTTAAGAAATTTTCCAGTATTCAGAATACAATACTCATATATTCATGATATATGTATTCATCCATCTTACATATGTATTTTATTTTGCTTATTTCCAATATCTCTTTGTATACCAAATAGTTTGTATTTAGACTTGATTTCGTATTCGTCCTAATGTATACCATAAAGTTTGTATTTAGATTTGATTTTATATTCGTCTGAATGTATACCATAAAGTTTTGTATTTATATTTTGATTTTGTATTCATTCTCAACTATAAATATCTAAAATACAGTTTATTTATGTATTCATCCTAATTGCATCAATTACATAGTTTTGTATTTTATTTTGCTCATTATATGTTTATACCAACTAGTTTATCTTTGATTTCGTATTTATTCACAATTTTAAATAATCAAAATACAGGTTTGTATTTAGAATTGTCATTTTGTAAAAACAAATTTGACTACAAACTACAGAACATTCAAAATACTTTCAGACACTTTTACGAAACAACCCAATACCTAAATGCTAATTTGGATTCTACTAAATTTTAAATATAAAAACAAATCATAAAAAAAAATCGACAAAAATTATTGTATTGGATGAGTTATTTGTTACAAATCACATAAAAATGACGGAACTTCTAAAATACATAAATCCAAAAATACAAATTCTCGCAAAATAAATGATGAATCAACATACCTTTATCAAATTGAGGAGTCTTGATTATTGATAGATTGAACAAAATTATTACGAACTGGACTAATTTAGTTCTTCTTCAACAATGAGAGAGAATTAATGGTGAATGAATTTGAGAAAGGAAAAAACCAAGAGAACAGTGAATGCTGAAGATGGTGATGAAAGTTGAAAAATTGATTTAGAGGAAAGTGAAAGATGGAAATAAATTTAATGGTAATAAGCATAGGAAGAAGTGTAAATGGGTAATGAGTATAGAATTTGATTCAAAGTTGGACTGTTTTGAGAAATAATATTTGAATACAAATTACTTTATAAAATATTGACATTTTGATATTTTCAATAATTATTTTAAAGTGTAGATATTTTTACTAGTTAAGTTAGGAATTTGCTAATTTTTTCATTAAATAAAAGGGCTTAGGCCCAACAACAAAATACAAAATTAAATTTCGGGCCTTTAGGCCTAATCTCTTCAACTTCTCTATCTCCCACATTTACAAGGAAAAATTACTTAAATACACTCCTTTAATTACCTTAATAACCATTTATACAAAATGCCCTTTTAAGAATTGAGTGAAATAGAAAAATCCATTAAACTCAAGTTTAGCGAGATAAAATTCAGAGAGCAGGGGTACAAAACTTGTGCTCATTCGTATTTAGACATCTGTTGCGTCTTAAGTAGGAAGAATTTAAACGTGATTTCATTATTATTAACTGAATCACGTAAATTAATGCTCTCTGAAGCTTGCGTAACTGATAGTAAGTCAAATTTAAATCAGAGTAGCGTCCTAAATCAAATTATTCCTGTAAAAGTTGATCTGATTTCTAAGAAATAAAAAAAAAGGTTTGAAGATGAATATTCCATTCTGCGGCGGCATTCTGAAATTTGGGGTAAGCGATGTTAATTATGAAGGTTACAAGTTGATGAAATATTGTGTTGGCCATTCATTCATTTGTGAATCTGAAAACGTTGATTTTAATCAGAGTGAGATCGACATGTTACAAAAAAAGGGGGATATTTGAAACCGGAACATGGTTGCGGGAGCTCATGTCCATTGAAAATCAAGACGAAAGGGGTGTGAAACTTATTTGAAGTAAAAAAGAATGCATATGGGGAATCGGCATGTATCCGCTTTTGTGTTGATACAAATGATGATAAAATTGTTGGAGATACGGATAATTTTGATGTTCATAGGGTGAAGTAGTGTATGAGTGGAACGGTACGAAGAGATATGAAGCTCGTGCTCTGGTCGAGTCGGAGATTTGTGACATGATTATATTCAGAAGTAATGCTACGAATAAACATAATGATTCCAATAGGGTACTGAAGTGAAGACTGGGCAGTTGTATAAGGACAAAGAAACAATCGGTCCTGTAATGACTAAATCTAAACTAAGAACAACTTCAATTTTCGAGTGAAAATACGGATAGAAAGGTATTGGAAAGCTTTCCTATGATCTGATTGTTTTTCTCTATTACATTTTTATTATATTGTATCTGATACATTAAGTATAAGCCGTATATAGTTTGTGTTGTGATTAATTATAACATTGCTTTTCTTATATGAATTAACCAATAAAAAAATTTGGACAGCTATGTGTTAGTTTTGCTTCAGCGACCCCAAGTTGGATGGACATCTTAAAATATTTTGCGGAAAGGAAAAAAATTGATTGGATTCAAAGTGAAGATATTTCCAATAGTGAACTTACAGGTACGAGCGGGATAGGATTACTAAAAAAGTATAAGCAACATTGGATGATTAGTGGGTGATGCCCCTAAATTGGTTAAAATCAATAAACGAAATCCACAACCTCGAGATGTAATTGAAGATGTTAGCGAATTGTAGGAATTGGATATGTACCAAAAGCATGGAGTGCTAGGAAACGTGACACTAGAAATGCTCAAGGGTAACATCAGAAGGTATAAACAGATGACGACGGAGACATATGGATGATTAAAATAGAGTGATCCAATTCAATATAAGGATGCAAAAGACAGAAGATAATATCATTGTATATGGTTCATAGCCATTAAGGACCGTGATAAGAGGGTTCGACTACGACAGGCATGTAGTTGTAGTGGACGCTGCAATCTTGGCGGGGGCGGGCTTAAAGGGTACGTTGTGATCAGCAAGGACACTCGATGGTGCAGTATGAGTGTTATAATTCTGATGCAATTGTAAAACTTGTTTATATTTATATTAATATATGCTAGGTAAACATTGGTATCATGGAGTTAAATGTGTGCTTCTTTGTAATTAGGAAGCATATTGCAATTGGCATATGGTGTGGAGACACGAAAAGACTGTCGTGGACATGGTTACGAACAGTTCAAAAATGCATTGGTGAGCCGTGAACACATGTTGTATTGTATCAGATAGAATGAAAAGGTATATAAAGAGTGTAAGCATTGGGTACACAAAGTACCTCAATGTGATGCATAGGAATCTTGGGAAGAATGTATGTTCAAGCTTCAAAAGGAGTAAAAACACACTAAGTGGATATATTTACTCAAATGACAAAGCATACAGAAAGGAAGATTTGATAAATTAATGCTAAGGTGTGAAAGTTTGATCAATAGGGTGAAGGATTACCTTGAAGATGCTGGTTATGAGAAGTGTGTCAGGAGTTCATTCAACCATAACAGAGGTAGAATGATGACTTCGAACATCGATGAGTTGTAATCCATTGGATGGCCTTGTCGATGCCGATAAGTTACTAAATAGACTTCTTGGAGGAAAGCTAGGACTCTATTTGTATTGAAACATAAAATAGACGAAATAGCGTCATATTCCAAAGGACACCATTGGGCCGACGATTTGAGGAGCTATTCATTGTAACGCATCTAAAAGTTCAAAGATGAAGGTATATCCAATTTCCCTAAATTTCTGTTTTAGTATGAGATCAAATGATTTAATGGTAACTATTGTTTTGACTGATATAAAATTGTTAATTACGTAATGTATCACTAACTTCTTAAATTTTTAGGTTGTTCCATTATCTGAATATATTTCAAATTCATGAAGCCAGAAAAAGATACATGTTATGCCTTGAGAGGAAAACTTGGCACATGGTGGAAGTTTTTACAACATGATGAGAAGTACCTGGCGCACACGGCATTGAGTTTTGGAAGCCACAAGAATGTACAAATTTGCACCACTAGTGCTCTTATAAACTACAGTCGTATTGCATTAGAAAAAACGTACTAGGTTGTAATGGTTCCAATGCCAGGATAAGGAAGATTGGTGGAACATTCCAGAATATGTTTTAATGAAAATTGTCCGGGCCAACTAGGTATAGAAGGTTGTCTGGACGACCAAGAAGAAAAGTGAAGAAAGAAAAAATGCGGTGAGAAAATAACAGTGAACAATATTCTTGTGGGTAGTGTGGACAGAAGGGCACCATAAACAGCGAAATTGTACTGCTTCCCGAAAAAAGAGGGAATTGAAATAATGTTTTTAACATAGGACACAGTGTTCATGGTACTTATATCTATTTTTCTTAGATTGGACTAAATAAAGTGTAGTGGTTAAAAACTTAATTTGATGTTCAAAATATAACTTTGCTGGAAATTTTGTGCCAAAATTAAATTCCAATTTTATAAATAATAGATTTCAACAGTGGTACGTTTAAATGTAACAATAATTCTATATGAGTTTGTTTGTTGATGTGATTATCATTAAATGCACATTATTGAAAAGATGTTATATGTTTGTGTTGATACTGCCTTATGAGTTATTCAAGGTCACAAAAACTTGACTGTTCAATTGGTTACTATAGTTGCGTGGTATACAGCCTTATGAGTTATAATTCTTGATATATATATTCAACATGTGGGTTTCAATTGTAACAGTAATTCCAGATGAGTTTGTTGATGTATATTATGTATCATATCATTCAATGATTGAAATGAGTTATCTGTTTCGTGTATACTGTCTTATGAGTTATCAAAGTGTCCTAAAACTGGACTCCTTGTTCAAAGGTTTACACATGTTTCGTGTTATATGCCTTATTACTATAATTTTATATATTATATTCAACAGAAGTGCTTTTCACTGTAATAGTAATATGTGAGTAGTTGTTTAGTATATGATGTATAATATACATTCCTATAAATTCAAGTTGTTAAATATAACTGCAATATTTGAATATGTATTATTTTCTAACTTATGTATCATAAACATCATTTGATAAGTAATACTTACAAAACTCAAACAATCATGTATCATACACATTAGAACCTTAAGTGTCATATACTTCATTTTGTAAATTACTGTCAAAAATACTACACTGAAACAATAAAAATTTGGTACATTAACGTTATAAAGCAAAACTATGTCTAAAACAATAACTTGGAAAAAAAATAATGTTAATAACTAAAACTATTGTTAATACCAATAAAGCTTTTAGAAAAACACAAAAGATAATTGTATGACACAAAACACATAAAACTTGGTTCTCCGTCCCTGCTAATACTAATCCTATGTTAACAATATCATATTTTTATTTTTTTTTTTGTTTTTTTTCAAAAAAAGTTGGTGTTGCTGTGAATTGACCCTTAGGCTTGGTGGGATCGGGCATTCTCGCTTATATATCCACCACTTGACCTGTCGCGCCGTATTCCAAATGCCTTGGCAGATCTTTGCGTAGGTAATTGCAAGATGGCCATCAGTATCAGTGGTATAACAAGTTGGTCACTCAAAAACTCTGAAATGAGTACCGTATAACCCGCCAGTCCCACAACAAAATACATAATAGAAATTGTAAAATAGCTTACACATATATTGTAGACCAGAATTTAATACTTACAGGCTATAGTTCTTCTTTTGCATGAACCTTCAGAGTATTCAATGTTGAAAGGAATATGGGACTCTAAAGACACCCGTTTTGTTTGTCCTTGTATGCATAAGGACTGACCAGTTTGTCCGATCACGTTTTCAAAGAAAACCACTGTCAATGAGGTAAGAGGTTAGCGCCTTGACCCAATTTTTTATCTCCTCAGAAATACCCGTTTGTGCATAAAAAGCGTCATACACGCGTATCAACCTCTATTCAATTTACAAAAACAAAAACACCATGAAAATTTACATTTAATTAATAGAATATAAACATCCGTTCCACCAGATCATGGGAATCAAGCTGGTATTGAAAAACCTTAATGGCGTTGTATTGACCTTCATGTATTGATATGCTCTTGACCCGATCAAGGTGTTTCTTGGCGGTACACTAATATCATCATCAGCCTCAATCATGGGTATTGCTTGATATGTGCGCGAACAAACAATTGACTGTTGTTGTATCTGTATGATCCATGCTTCGAAGTTTGATTTTGACAGAAGGTAGTAAAAAATAACATCGATGTGCACCTACAAAAAAAATATAAAATAATTATACATTTGAAAAATTTAACAGAAAATAATACTACACACGAAAGTGAATATGATTGATTGTATATTATAACCATATTTACCAATGTATCAACACATTATTATAAAATCATTAATATAGAATTACACTATCAATCCAACAAATTTTTAGGCTGAGCATGAAATATAAAAACCAATTATTATTGTCGGAATGCAACGACATAATCCATCATTTCAAACCCAATGACGATGCTCTGATTGTATTTATCTTCTGATGGTTTCCTATAGCAATTAAGCGTTAATGAAAAGAGTTATTCAAAAGTGTAACCATAGCTGCAATTAAAAAATTGACAGATCAGTACAATATATAAAAATTACTTTTTTGAATGAGATTTAAGAAAGCCCTGTAATAACCCAACTCAATAAAACTCATTCAATCAGATATGAAGGGCTTGGTTTTTGAGCTCACATCCTTTGAAATGGAAAAATTTGGACGAATTACATCAGTCATGCCGCTTTTCTTTTTCACTGACCAAATGAAGTTAATAAGGGGATTTGCAGTTTTCGCAGGCATCCGGATAGTGATTGCAGGAGTATTATTTATTTTGCTTCGGACAAACAATTCTGGATTGGAATAATAATTGGAATTGACTGTCCGAAGCAAACTTTGATTTTTGGTTACCTTTGTTGATTTGCGATGAATAGGCAGACTTTCATAGTATCAGCAATAAGTGCTATGTTCGTTGCTTCTCGTGATCTGGAGATATTGACCAGATGGTGTAGAATCCTTATAAAGTTGACACTGATAATTAAAATAGTTTGATAGACATATGATATTGATATGATACATGAGAATATAAATAACCGATGATCTTCCATTCATTGTCCTTCAAAAAATGATTGAGGAGTTTGTAGCTGATGGCGGCGGATAATGAATAAAAATGTACTGATCCGTTATGATACCTTAAACAACAAATAATTATACACAAAATGAGTGTTAATGTACAAGATGGATAAACAGCAAACTACAAATTGTTGATATGAGACCAACAAATATGAAGTAGTCACAGAAGATATATATCTTGCACATGGACTGCATCCACGACACACTAAAAAAAAAGTATAGTTATCATTTAACATACTTGGGAAAAAAAAATCCATATGTGAACAGTAAAAAAAAATGTATCATATTAACTTAAATCCAATAAACTGCACAAGTGTATCACAATGATCAAATAAAACATCAATGTACATAATAATATAATTAAAATAAGTATCATACGGGCACATTTTCATTGTATCATTGAAAATGGAGAATACTAATAATGAAATTAATCTGCTTTATAATTACCTTACTGTGTTTCACATGTTTCGTCAGTATGATGACTATTGAATTGGGGATATGAAGTTCTGAACGTCCTTCATTACTTGATGATTCTTCAATGTTATCTTCAGTCGTATTTTTAAAGAAAAATAAGTTTATAAGTAATGATAAATTATATAATTTTATATACAAATTAATAAAGTAATTAAACCTGATTGTCAACATCAAATTTACATTTGTACCGGGAGGTGTTGGTGTCATCATTTGCATCTTCTCGGAACTTCAACCATGTGCGGTTTGTAGACTTGTCGCCCAATCCTTCATTAAAGAATTTGTAACATAATGACCCTATGAATAAATTATAAACCACAACGAAACAATACACATACACAATACATTACCTTTGGTTGTTGGCAATCCCCCTGTTCTTAGAATTATACCTCAATGTGATTTGACTTTATCAAATTTCACCAAGATCTCAAATTACTGCAACCTATTCAAAAGACAACAGTACACATTCAGTTTTATATTTATGAATTAACATTAAAAAATAAATATGTTCTTAGTATTCCTTCATATGTGGTTTCAGTTCTTTAATATCGGGATATACAGACTTATCTTTTGGGACTGTGAAGGATACATGGGCGAAGATACATTAGCATGCGGGGTGGTAGGTATCTCAGCTGATTGAGATGACTGATTTAAATTGCGGCTTAATTACTTAGACAAAGTTTTGAACCCTTGTTTTTATGTGTATCAGGTAATTCTTTTATACTCTTGGGTGGTAGTGGAGATGATGTTGTATCAATTACATGTGATGATCTTCTCAATAAGACCAGGAAGGGCCTTATTGAAAAAATTCTCAAAACCTGACTATCTTAGTGTTGCCACGTTTTTTGCAACAAAGGTGGTGGTGGATGTTCATTTTGTTGACCGCTTGACTATCAGGTAAATAAAGGGCTCCACCTCATCTGGAGTTGGGTCACAAGTTTGAAAATATCTGCAATTAAAATGTTTTTTTTAAGGTATAACAATATTAGGATAACAAAAAAACGTTATTTGCAACAAAAATTATAAAGCTGATTGATACACTATTAACGCTAATTTAAAATTAATGTTACCTCGGAGAAATTATGACATTTAACTTTTATATACGTCCATTACATATCCTCGGAATACAATTCGTACTTTAACAGAATGGTCTGGACTCTAGGAGAGATGCACATTCGTAAATCCAACGTTGAGTGCATAAGGCATACCAAATAAGCGATCCATTGTTTGCTTTGGGTGAAGTCTTGCCTGAGTTATGTAATCAGCTATTAAAGCAATTGACCCCAAGAATTTATTTCATACCTACCCATCTTCGACCAGTAAAAATGTTCTATAGTATGAAGGGTCTCACCAAGATGGGATAACATGAAAGTATTGATGAAGTATAGTATGCCATTTCCACAGATTCTGTGTGGTCTCCCCCAATTACCCATTGCAAAAAGATCTATCAATAGACTCTGGTTTACCCGTTTGGACAATCAGGGAATATTTTTGTAATACCGGCACGGATTGGAATTAGGATATGAAGAAATCATTGACGTTCCTTTGCAGTTAAGGCCAGTACAATGGCAAATTCCTCATAACAAACCCAATACGTCCCTTAGCCTGGACGAACATGCAGTACATCTTATTTTCATGTCTCACCTCCAACAACAACAAACCACGAGAATCTGATCCTGGAATTACATTTTTCTTTTTCTTTGACTTTTCGAATATGGTTCCAAAAAAAATTTTCTGGAAACATTGGCAAACGCCTTTCATCCTTTATTGACAAGTTGATTTTATTCACAAAATCAAATTGAAAGTCGCTCAAAACCTCAAGGGATGGGCTGGTGTATTTTTTGTAGTAACCAAATTCCTGCCGGTTTATGCAAAAAATTAAAATTAAATTGTATTGTCTAATAACAAAAATTACTGTAAGTAGAAAATATAAGACGCTTGATATAGTGAATGATATGATACATCATTATTATATTCTAAAATCATTGGGAGTTATCCGAGTATTATGAGTACATCTTTATAAATGCACAAACTATAATATTATATATAAACCTGGTATCATATTCAGTTTAAGTGAAAATGTATATTTATACTTCAATTCAAATTTATAAGGCATGATCCTGGATTGATTAATATGTATATGATACATCTTATAACTGATAAACTATAATATTATAGAATAAACACCTTGTGATCTGATACACCTACGAATATACAACACATTGCTGATTTTACTAAAACAAAACACAAAATTTTGACACGTGATACACCTTAAACTTGAGAACACATGATGCTTTTACTAAATAGATAACACAAATTTAATGAAAAAACTTTAAAATGTACAAACATGGTGCTTTCACTACTACACAACTCAAAATTTGTAATAAAAAATGCATCTGTGATACACCTTAAAAACTGTACAAACATGATGGTTATATAATTTTGAAGTTGTGAAATCACTCTTCATTGTTTTTAAAGACTTTTATGTTCATTTTAAAACACATGCAACAATTTAAAATTAGGGTTTATCAACAAAACACAAAATTTATGAATTTTCAACACATAATTAGAGTGTGTGGTCTGGAAACAACATGTGTAACTTTTCTTGGCTTTTTTATGGACATTGTTCAGTTTTTTCGTCTTGGCTCAAATACTTCTTGTTCTTCATCGATAATGAGTCATGCAATTCTCTTGGATCTGTCTCAGCCCACATGCATTCATACAGAATCATTACACACGTTTAGAATCACCATCTCCAGATTTACCCTCTTGCATAGTATTTGTAAAAGCACACGATGAAAAGGAAAAAAGGCGACTGAAATTTTACCTTTTAAAAACTTAGAAAGTAATACGTTGATGGAGGCACTCCTAAGAAAATCAATTGAGATGGCTGCAAAAATTCTACTGGAATTAAATTTAGAGTAAAAGCTTCTCCTAAGACGTCTGTGGTGAGAAAAATGATCCTCCTAAAACGTTTATAGGGAAATTAAAAAGGAATAAATTTATATGGTAACTTTTAATGGGGCTGTTAATGGCAAGTGGGTAGCTGGAAAAATAGGAGTTTATTTTGGTTAAAGTAAAGCTTGCCAATGGCTTGAAAAAAAGGTGGGAAAATTATATGTATATTTCATATTTTTTAATTGGGGAATAAGGAATTTTTGAAATTTTATAATAAGTAGGGATAAATGGTTATTAAGGTATTAAAGAAGTTGTATTTAAGTAATTTTTTTTTTTTCTTTAAAAAAGAAAATTAACTTAATCTTAACGAAATAAAAATAATTTAACTTAAATTATAAACATATTATATATATCTATCTATATAATATATTATATATGGTAAATATGGTTGTAAAGTTAGTGAATAAGTGAGTAGTGAGGTGGTTAGAGAGGTTGTTTAGTGCTAAAAGGCGTGATGAATAAACTACCTATAAATAAAGGCAATGTATTCTGAAATAATGAATTAATAAAACAGTTTCTTTTTTACTCTTTCTACTCTGTATATCTAATACTCAGTGTTTTCTACAAGCTCCATTAAAGGAGTTGACAGAAGGAAACCAAGTTGGGCTATGCTTCGAGGAAAATACCCAAAATTATTCCCGTTGAGATACAATTCTTTCAAAGAGGATAAGCATCCAATGTCTTCCGGAATTCCTCCATTAAATTGCAGGAACACATGAGATTCAGATTTTCAATGAGCTTAATCATTCAGCCACATTAACACCTAGAAACTTTTTAAGCCTCCTGCACTCTGATAAGTCCAAATATCGAAGAGAACCAAGTTGGGCTATGCTTAGAGGCAAATGCTCAAAATTATTTCCCTGGAGATGCAACTCTTTCAAAGAGGATAAACATCCAGTGTCTTCTGGAAGTCCTCCATCTGTTAAGTTGCAGTAACAGAGATGCAACTCTTTCAAAGAGGATAAACATCCAATGAGTGTAACCCTTCATTCACGTCAGGGAAAACAAAGAACACCCCATCTACAAGACCTCCTCCTGTTTTTTTTTTACAAAACTCAATGAAAGGCTTTCAAACTGAGAGCAACCCGATATATTTAGCTTCACCAAGCTTTTCAACATGCCAACGCTGCTTGGAAGAGCTACAAGGTTTCCCAAATTTCTTTAATTTAGCACTGTATTTCTAGCGTCGGCTTCGGTCTTCCAAGGATTTCTGGAAATTTCTCTAAACTGAAGCAATCTATTAGACATAGTTTTTCAAGAGATTCCACATTTAAACATGGAAACCTCTCAAGGTTTACACAATGGTACAACTTTAAACAGATGAGTTTTCTGGAACATCCCAAGGAATGGTGAACCTCTTTAAGACTTACACATGCACTCAAATTCAAATACTCCAAATTTGGCATCCCAGTAAAATCTGGTGTTTCCAGCAAGCTTGTAGAGTACCGGAGATCTAGCCTTCGTAGAGACGGCAAAAGTATCTATTCAAAACACACAAGGAAATTGTTTAATTTACATGTGGCAGTGTGGATCTCAACCCGAGACTCGTGGGGAGGACAAATGACGACAAATATCACACAAATTTATGTCTACACTAAATAAACTTTTCCAAGTTCAGGGGAGTTCAAGTATTATGCAAAAATAAAAAGTATTTTAAATAAAATGTACCTTTCTTTTCGTCCATAATTTATGCAACAAACTAAACCGGAGTTCAAGATGAACAAGCCTTTGCAGTTCAAAATTTTCTGGCAATGACTTCCAAGGATAGAGATACCAGCTAAACCAATGCAAGTTGTTGGGCAGGTACTCAATGAAGCCATCATGGCAACTGGAATCATGGGAAACGTCTTCCGAATCACTCTCGAAGGGGTACTCTTGGAGCCATTCATGACTTACATCTTCACTTATATTTAATATCCTAAGTCTTTTCATATTTTTCATTGTCTCTTTGCTTAGCCATAGTTTTTTAATATAAATTGACCAGATTACTTCCACTGCCACTGTCCCCTGATAAAAAGATCACAATCCACAAATTATAACTTCAGATGTCATCTAAAATACGCCAAATCTTCTCATCAGATTTCTTTGTTTTTAGAGTCAAGTCAAAAACCTTTTTATGCATGCAATGATATAACAAAATTGTAATAATTATCATCTTTTAAAGAAAAAATAATGTATGATCAAGTGAAGGATTTGTAAGGTGTGTTTTGCCCCTCCTTGGAGTTTTTCCTTTCAAGAATTTTTATTTACAAAATGTTACTCAGAGTAAATAGTTGGGTAATGTTTTCTTAAAAGATTACTAATTGAGTTATTATGTACCAAGTATCGATCAAATTTCAAGTTAATGCAAAGAATAAAAGTTAGATTAAGCATATTAAGCGGCTACTTTACAAATTCATGGCTTGATAACATAACATAAATGAATTTTGATAAATGAAAACTAGAAATTGAATATTATTGTGTTGTTTAGTTTACTTACTGTATTGTTGACCAACACTTCTTTCAAATCTTTAACGTCCCATAGTCTTGCTACGTTCACCTGGAATCCTTTTGCATATTCACTATATATTTACCCATATCTTGTATTAAGTCGTGCATCTGAATCCTACCATAGTCGATGAACACAAGAGATTTGTCAATTAGGACACTCAATTCAATATTTGCTCCAGAATAACAAGTCTCAAGAATTTTCATGATGTATTTTTCTTCAATCCCTCGTAAGAAGCATGCTATATCTAGAAATATGTCTTGTTGTATGGTCTCCAGTCTATCGTAGCTAATTTTAAGCTTGTCAACAATTTCTGACTTGGATTTAATTTTCATTTGCTCTATTGCACTTCTCCACTCAATTATGTCCCTCTTATGTAAGAAAGAACCCCACACTTTCAGTGCTAAAGGAAGGCCTTTAGCATGATCAATGACCTCCAATGAGAGCTTCTCAAAAGATTCATCTGGAACTTCTTCTTTGAAAGCATATTGATGGAACAATTTAATAGCATCATCGTCAACTAGTGCAGTCACTTCATATACTGCATCATTCTTTCCTAGCAAATGTCTGTCTCTGGTTGTTACAATAATCCTACTGCCTTTGCCAAACCAATCAAGATCTCCAGCTAGGTTATCCAAATGGTCACTGTGATCTATGTCATCAAGCACAACTAAAATTTTCTTAAACCGAAGTCTATGAGCTATCATGTGCTTTCCGTCTTCCTTATTATTCACGTGGTTACCTTTTATCCTCAACAGTTCTGAGAGAAGGATATTTTGCATAGAATGCATTCCACACTTGTTTTCCTTAATATCCGCAAGAAAACAAGCAGCATCAAAACGGTTTGAGTTTGTATCAAAAATAGCCCTTGCTATTGTCGTTTTACCAACTCCGCCCATTCCCCAGATCCCCACAATCCGAACATCATTGATCTCCATTTCTAGTAGGGATTTTACGTTTCCCAAATGAGTATCTATTCCCACAACATTTCGCAAATAAGATAATGAAGTCTTGCATGATTTGGACGAAATTTGGTCAACAATATGCTGAATGAAGTCTGATTCAATCCTATATATAAAGAAAAGAATATTGTTGATATATACAGACAAAGAATCAGGAATAAAAATTAGTAGAATACTCCTAATTAATCAGAATAATATTCCTTCTTAATTTCTGATATAAATATATAATTCCGAAATATGCAAGAATATAATTAAGATTCTGTTTTGACTCAATTTTTGAGGTTTGTCCTATAATAATACAACATACATATGGTTCCTTTTCAATTTATCTGTTTTCAACTCACCAATCACGGATATCATATCCTTTTAGATTTGCGGCAGCAGCTAGGGCATTCCTCCATCTTTGCACCTTCTGCATACCTCGATTCGTGTTTGTCAAATGCTTCTGCAAAGCTCTCACTTTGGTATCGAACATGTGATGGATCCACATAACAGAAAACCGGTATGACTATGTGCCCAATTTCTATCTCCTTGCATTCCATAATCTTCACTAGTTCATTCAAGCACCACCTTGACGTAGCATAATTCTTTGAGAAAATGATTACTGCAACTTAAGACTCTTCTATAGCTTTCACAAGTTCTTCTGAGATGGAATCTCCATCCTCTAGCTTTTTATCATCTAGAAAGGTTAATATTCCCCTATTTTCCAAACCTTGGTACAAGTGACTCGTAAAATTTTTCCGAGTATCTTCTCCTCTAAAACTTACAAAGACATCGTACTTCCATTGAGGAGAGTACTGTGATTACTCGCAAAACAAGAAGATGATGCCATAGATTCGATTAATTAGTCTGGTGTATAGAGGAACGTATAAACAAACAAGTACCAATTCAAAAATGAAAGCTTGTAATGAGCATTCCAACTTCAACTAATAATATTAATAGGAAATTTAATTTCTTAATGCCTACTCTAGTCAACGCATTAATTATTCTGAGAAGTTTCAGCTCCAGAAATCCAATGGGATTCTTTTCAGCTATATATTTTTTACCAATTTGAATCCATTACAATTGAATATAAAGATAAGTGTCAAAAACACTTCTAAATTATATATTTTTTTTGAAATTTATATTTAACTATTGAAAATTTTAAGTTTCATACCTAAATTATCACTTTTTGTTTGACAAACACACCTTTCTCTTTTATATTACTCTCATCATGATATGTGTAATATACTCTCTATTTTATTTTAAAGAATTTCCACATCATACTCCACATACACAAAACATTTAATCTTGACAATAAATAAATGAATTATTAGTATTAATTAAAATTTAAAATTAAGAAGCTATCATAAAAAAAAAATATTTTCTTTATAAAAAATATAAACTAATTTTTCTTACCCTAGTCCATCACTTCTCACCCCCCCAAATCCACCATCACCCTTTTAAAGTTTTTGTTTTGTTTAAATTATTTTATAAAAGTATTTTCATTTCTTCACTCTCTCGTCCCCCCTCGTCACAAACCTATTTTATATATTGATTTTATTTTCTAAAAAATAATTCTATCCATCCCACTTAACCCTTCGCTTTCATTTTTTTCATTGTTTATATATATAACAAAAATATTTTTTAACTGCCCTTCCACAAAACTTTTTATTTTTGTTTGAGTTTATTATATTACTATTCGGTACACTAGTGAATTTTTTTTCTAAAAATATATGTACTGCATATCTAACACAAAATGAAAAAATGTTTAAAACATTAGAGCGAGGTTTCAATAGAGGTAATTTTTTATTTTTTGTTAAAATATAATAATAACAATTTCTATTTTTTTTTTTGGGGAGGGGGGGGGGATTACTGATTGGTTTTTTTTTTGGCCGTGGAAGGGTGTATGTAATCTGCCATTTTTTATAAAAAGAATTTTATCAATGAATTTTTTTTTCCCGGCTGGGGGGTTGTCGGGGCTGGGTACATGGAGGCTTTTGCGCTTGGCGGTCGACACACTACTGTGCTTTTTTCTCTGGCTCGTACCACATTAATCTTTACTTTTTAATTACTCTTCCTATTTTATTATTTCCTTTTTCTCTCGGTCCCCTTTTTTTGTCTCTGTGGGCTGTCCCTGTCGACTGTTTTTTCAAATAAAAGAGAAGTCTATTACACACCAACCACGTTCAAATAAAAAGAGATTGTTTAAGTAGGAAACTCACACTCTCAGTAGTTTAGATATGAAACTCAAAAAAAGTGAAAAGTGTAAGTGTGTTTTTGACACTTATCTCTTGAATATATATGAGTACCTTTCACATATATGGTAATTGACCATATTACTCTTACACTACAACAAAAAAAATTTTTAGCTACAATAAATAAACATATTTATAAAGAGTGCTTAAGTCTTTACGGGCATTAGTTAAGTGTCATTGGATCCAATATCGCTAAAGGTTTTAGGCACAAATACAGAGTGTTAATTGCCGCCAAAAATATATATTAGCGACAATTAAGAATTAATTGCCACTAAAGATCTTTTTTTTAGTGTGTTTATGACAAACAGATAATCTCAGTAGTTTCGGGTCCTAAATATTGGTATACTATTTTTACTTTTTTTGATATACCTCTTACGACCTTTACTTCATCAGATACATACAAGTCAAATTAGGTGTAGTTTTTTCTAGATACGTTGTAGCAAAATGTGATAATTCGTATGTATTTGAAATACACTAACACTCTCACTCGCCTCTCTCCTATCTAGCTCGTTCGCCTTTTAATTTTTCCCTCTCGCTCGTCTATCTCCCTATGTATCTGTATTTCAAAAGGTACCAGGAATCAAAGATATGTGTATCTAGTATCAAAAGTTATATGTTGTCGCATCTCTCCTCTCTCGCTTGCTTTTGTCCATATATGTATTTATATTTTAAAAGGTATTTGGTATCAAAGATACGTGTATCTAACCTGATATTTGAAGGAGGGTCCATCACAACGAATTAATAAAGTCAAGTCGTGTTGTCGGTGGCAAAGAAATTACCATTCTTTTGCCTCTCACCTTTATCTGTGGTTTGTGACATGGAGGTGACGAATTCCAACAGAAATTAGGAAAAGGTCACCAAACTCCAGCCTCAAGAATAAATGGAGTTGAACACATTTAGGGTGTGTTGAGTAGAGTAAACACGAATATTCAAGTAAATATACACATATTGTATGTGTTTCAATACAACATTTTGACAAAAGTGAATACTTTGTAATACTCTCTCTTGCTTTTTACTTGTCAATCTTTTTATTAGAGTAAAAAAATATCAACTTTGAGTAACATTTTAAAATATAATTTTTCATCATATTAATATGAAAAATTACAATTTGGGATACTTTTTATAGCGTTTCTGAATATCTAAACTATTTTAAAACATTGAATTAATATAATAAAATTTATCTTTAAAAATTAGTCAAATTTAATTTTAAAGAGCACAACATAACAACTAAAATGGAAAGAAGGGACTGGTAGGAGTGATAAGTGTAGGTAATTATTTAGTTCTTCTCATTTATGGATTTGGACCCACTATCCATCTACACAAAGAAAATTTGGATCATATTAATATTATGAGCAAACAATACAAATTGTACTAATTTAGAACTTTTTGTGGTTCTTTATTTTAATTTTTGAAATTACCTTTTGTAACACATTTAATTTATCAGATACATATATTTGGCACACTCAGATACATACGGATCAAATTTTATATAATTTATTTTAAATACATTATATTTAAGTGTGACTCATATGTATCTGAGATTTACTGACTCTATTTCTCACCCTCTCTTTGTGTATCTACATTTTAGCATGTAATTAGTGTGCATGTATGTATAGTACCAATACATACATGTTAATTCTCTCGCTCACGTCTCTCTTTCGCTCGTCTCTCTCTATGTATATAAGTAGTATTTATGGTAAAAATATTTGAATAATTAAATGGGTCTCCTACTACTGTTGAACGAATGTTACCTTTCATCACAATGAATGAATGAAGTCAAGTCTTGTTGGGGTGAATAAGAAGTTACACTTTTTTTCTCTTTCCACCATTATATTCTTGTACTTCAACTTTTAGTGATATTACATTTTATTTCCAAGAAATTTCTGATATTTTATTGCTTTTGATTGGTTATTTATATTCAATGCAACTAGTCTTGCTTTTTCAATCGTAAAAAATTGTTAGGATATTACCTTACTGTTTCAAATAAACTAGGCTCACAATTTGTTGAGTAAAGTTTCATATGTCATTCTATTTACCTTATTAATTGATTCAATCTATTTCTGACTGAGAAATAATATTTTAGTCCAATGATGAGTTCTAATGAATGTCTATATGGTATTTCCAGTTCAAATTTTATTGGAGCAAAAAAATTGTTTAAATTTGTGTTCATTTCTTAGTGATGATGATTTAATAAAACTATAAATTATTAACATTTGTAAATTTGATAGAATATAAATGTAATGAACAACTTTGTTGAATTTTGGTAAATAATGTATCTGATACATCATAATTGTGAACCTCACGTATTTAATGTATCACATATAACATAAAATGTAAAAAAAAGTATTTGATACATTTAATAATTAAAATATTTTTTTTGGTAACTGTAATTTAGTATTACCAGATTTGCATTATGTACAATGTTGGGAACTCTTGATGTGGACAACTTCAACTCTCAGAGTCCAGCTGAAACAAAAAATCCATTCCTGCTAGTCTCAAATCTAAGGATAGAAGTTAAGCTTGTGCATAAAATTAATAAACTTAGGTATGATACTAGCTATAACAATGTATGCTTTGGATGTTTACTCTAGTGATCATATCTGTATTCCTCTCATTGTTTTGAAAAATCTTGTAGTTCCTTTCTTGCCAGATGTAGTAGACTGTTGTAGCTAAGGTCATTCTGTAGATTTCTGTTTGTATTGTTTTGCTTGAAGCATGTTCTACAGCCCATGTTAGTTCCTCAGTCCATCCATTGCTAATTCTATTAATTGATAGCCAATTCAGAAGCTTTTGCCATAGCCTTCTTGAGAATGTACATGTAAAGAATAAGTGCTAATGAGTTTCATTTGCTTTCTGATAGAGTGGCCATAAGATATCATTAGTGATCCCCCAGTTTTCCATTCTATCTCTAGTGTATAGTCTCCTATTTATAGTCAAGTACATTGAAAAGATCCATTTAGGACCGGCTTGGTTGTTGCAAATCATTCCCCTCCAAGGAACCTTGATATAATCATCCCTTAGCTTCTTATACATTTTCTTGATACTAAAATCATCTGTCTCCATGCTTTCTGCAATTTGCAAACCCTTATCTTCCGGCTAATGTCCTGCTTGTATAATTTTCCTCACTATCCATGAAGCTTGGTTTGCTTTTACTTTCCATGGTTTCCTACCTTTGAGGTTAAAGGTATGAACCCATACAATCCACAATTTATCTTTCTTCTTGTTTAGATCCCACAATTGCTTTATTATAGCTGCTTTGTTTCACATTTTATATATCTGTAACATTCATTCCTCCTGCTACTTTTGGCCAGCAGAGTGTGTCCACGAAATAAGTGCCTTTTCCTTTAACTTGTGTCTCTATTCTATAGAAACATTTTTGTTGGAATTAATGCATCAATGTTTAGTCTTCCGAAATTTCTCTTAATTTTTTCAAGAAGTCTCTTTAGAATTTTGTAGTATATGTTTCTAGTAAATTGTGATACCATTATTTATTTATGTGTGCAAGACTTTTTATTTGTTATTTTGATGAGTATAAATAGTGATGTGTTGATGATTTGTCATCATCTCAAAGGGTCTTATGGTACCTATAATAACTTTGAGCATTTTCTAAAGATATTAATTTTTTCCTTCCATATTTCCTACAAATTGATATCAGAGCAGGGTTTTCGTTCTTAATCTGGGGTAGGTTAAGAAAAAAATATGGCATCAAACAAATGAAATCATGATTCTTCAATTTTTCTTGACTCCATTTTTGATTGAAATCTGATTTTGATACTGGAAGATAAGAATGAGAACACCTTTGAAAGATGAAAGTTTGTGGACTATTGGTTGCAATGACTTTTGAAGATCCAGAAACGATGGTGTTCTTAACCATACAGCCGCAGAATGAAATCTTGAGGCTAAGGTCATCGCCAAGATCAAAAGCTTGGCAAAATCAAAATGGGATTCTCCAGAGCATCTTTTTGCAAAAATTGGCTATTGTAGACTGCAAAGGAGATTGGAATTTTCTGGAAAACTGAGGTGTATGGTGACGAAAGGTACGGCACTCTAAATCTTCAAACCTCTTAGAAAGAGACTTTCAAAATTTAAAGATGATAGAATCTGAAAAAATTGATGAATATTGCACAAAGTCTGAATATTGTTAATGAAATGAAAAATCATAGTGTAAAAGTTCCTGACTAACAAGTTGTGGAAAAGATTCTAATTAGTGTCTAGAAAAGTAAATGAGTACATCATGCTACCACTGAGGAGACAAAGATCTTCTTAAGCTTTCATCAAGAGCTAGTTGGATCATTTCGTGCACACGAGAAGCGAAGAGTTTTTTGTGAAAAATCACCCAAAATATTGTATGAACCATCCAACTTACATGAAAATATATTGTCTGATTGGAGGGTTCTGAATACGATAAAGGAAAGGGGGGAACCAAATTCAGCATAGGTATCATGAAGAAAGAAAGTGACATATGCTTTGAAAATGATGAACTAATATGGCGCAAGCCTCTATTTTGCCTGCTTTGGAATTCCCCAATTTTTGTCTGAAAATCTAGAGGCAAACATAGCGTGGTACTTTTTGGTTAGGCTAACTAAGTCCATACTCACTATAGAAAAATGCCTTATTAAGTACACTACTGCTCCAAATCCTTTATGGATACTAATAAATTATCACTACCAAAATATTTGAAAGAGTAGCATAAATATTTAGCATGTAATACTAGCAACATTGAGAGTCAAGGTGTGTTAGCTACGCATGCATGCATTCTTAAGAGTTACAAAACCTACTTGAGTGGAAGAGACCTTCCCACGGATGCTCTTGGCCGTTTGGAAATGATTTTTGATGTTCAGTCTAGATTAAAAAATATTTAAATCCTAAAAACTTCATAGAGACTAATTTTTTTTTTTACAAAAATACCTAAAATTGGGGCCTAACCTAGGTTCAAACTCGTGTACTATATACTATTCGTTTAAGCTTTAACCTTTCACTCCGTAAAAACATTTGATCATAATTACAAAAGAAAAAGCTATTAATCTCTTTGATAATCAGTTGTTTTTACAGAATATCAACAAGACTAAAAATGATATATTATCACATAACTCTAGTCTAATAACACCTAAAATTGAAACACAATTGATCAAGGTTGACTTGTAACATAACTAATTAGATTACCAATTATAACTTGATCTACAGAATATCCCAGTATTCAAATGGGCCTGTTTTGTGCAGGGAACATAACTATGTAATCTATAATAATTATTATTATTCAGTAAAAAAAAGCAAGAAATGCATGAGTATTTTAGTCTAATAAAAAACATAATGATATCAAGTAATATGTTTTATTATTAGATATAACGTGTGTTAACAAATTAGAGATACAAAAGTATGACATGATTGTTATCTCGAGAATCATCATTATTATTCAGTAAAAAATACAGAAAATGCATTAGTACTTTAGTTTTAAAAACGAGAAAAAAACATAATGTTTGCAACTAGAATGTTTTATTAGTCATTTTTATCATTCAATAAAAAAAATGACTCAAGAAATGCATGAATATATAGTACTTTAGACTAAGAAACAAAAAAACAACATAATCATAAGTAATTCGTTTTATTATCAGATATGTTGTGTGATAACAAATTAAGGATCCAAAAGCATGATATATATACATATTCAATTGTAAATTATTATTTTTAAAAAATGATAAGAAAACATGATAACGTAATTTAATATTAGACTATTAAGGAGTAAGCACACGAAGAAAAAAAATTCAACATATAAAACACATATATTATCTATCTACACTATAATCTTTCTATAGAGTGAAAGTACTCAAAAATAGTACTTTGTCAGCTCTGATGTTGTAATATATGATTGGACATTCAATAAAAAAATTTGACTTTTATAAAGACACACTTTTATTTACTTAATTATAAATTCTGATATTGCATAGTTTGAGAAAACAAAAGATATAAAATTCGATTAAATACATTAAATTTTATGACATGAATTCCCTTATAGTTCGATTGACCTTTTCACCAAACTTAATGAATAATAAGAGCAAAATCCTGTAAAAAAAATAAATCACCATCCCCAGTAAAATGACAAGGTATATTCACTTTGAATAATCAATCTTATTTGTCTTGTATCGCTTAAATTATAATTTTCACCGATCATAATAATTTGAATTTCACCTTGACGCTCATTAACGGGTACTTTCAGAATGGTTTTGATAAATTATTAAGCAAAATACTCATGTTCTTCATGCCTCTAACCACCGCATCTCTCCACACAAAATCTTATAACTTAACATTACATTTCATCATGACCTGTTGTTTTATTATCTTCTTTACTATTCTATTCTACATACAAACGCTCTCTCAAGTTCTTCTACTCTTTAATCGTTTGTGTTTTTTGTTTTGAATTTCAAATTAGCTATAACATCAACATTTATGGGTTATAGAAGACAAGATTATTTTAAGTTAATGGTTATTATTTATGCATACTGGGTTATAGTTTAGGTATGAGGTGAAAAAAATAAAATACTAAACGTATTAAAGCTAGGTCTTGATAAAACAATTTTTTATTTACATGACTTCCATTGAGTTTCATTAATTAGGGTTTTGAAATTAGATTTTTCATTCACTTTGCCTCGGCTTTCTCTTTATATATTATTGACTTGGTGTTGACGATTATATGATTTAAAGATCTTTTACATATCCTTTAATTTATGATAACTTTGGTTAATATATAGGCTAATGTTGATATTTGTGGAATTTTTGTTTCTTTCGCTTAAAGAAAAGATACATATTTAGATTAGGAATTAATTAAATACAATCAAAGATTTTTACCGAATTAACTCCATTAGGAGAAATCGACATGAATATTTTTATAACATAATTTGTATAATCTTTTCACAAACCTTAATTATAACAGGAAAAATCAAAACTGTGTACAGAATTTCATCCCTAATAAAAGAATATTTAATATTTCTCCAAGAAATACAAGATAAAAATGATAAATATATATAAGAAATCATTGACATGATGTAGAGTTTAAATTGTATATATTTTCAAATTAAATAGTTTAACATAACAATAATTTTTTCATATTATCTTTCATATGAGCCTTGTTTTTTGTTTAATTAATAGTAGCCACAAGGACAACAATACAGTCACAAAAACAAAAAATCTAAGAGGGTTGGTCCATGGGGATCAGCCGATACCAATGGTATTTGACTAAATGGTAAAATAATTTGCTCAAATTCTCCATGGAAGGTAGAAAGCCGTTTCTATGTACCAGATCAGGAAAATTTCATAGTCTCGTCTCTGATTATATAGGTTTTTGCCAGCCATAAGTTTTCCTTTGTAGCAAAATGGGTGTCTTGTTTGCCTCATTCCTCGCGTTTGAGCTCTAAGTGATTTCATTTGGAGATAAATCTAGAAATTCTTTTTTACCTTTGTTTCCATTTTTTTCCAATTATCATTTGATAAGTTATTTTTCTTATTTTGATGAAGTTTATTTTTCTAAAATGATAATATGAATTAACTGATTTTTTTTTAAAAATATTTTCTCAAACACACTCTCAATTTGTCACGACTCCAGACTATCCCGTAGTAGTAAAACGGTGCTTAGAACCACAAGGCGGCCCAAACTAACGCATGGTCTTGCATAACAAAATGATTCATATAAATAATAACTGAAGATAATTAATGCATGAGCTAAAACTGAGAAAAATCCAAAACAACTTAGTATTCAAAATAGAATTCATTTGAACAAAATCATAAAGTTAAAACTACCGTGTGACTGTCTGAACACCTCTACTAACATGAGTTATTGGTATAACCCTCCAACTAATTCTAACTATCTGAAAATGAAAGATTAACATAATGAAAAAATAATAGCTCTTGTCCCTTGAAGGTTAGACCACCAAGCTAATTGTTGCAATGTACACCAATCGGTACTATTTGCGAGTTGGATACTGAGAGTATGAATCTAAATTATAATAAAATATAGCAAAAACGAGTATGTGTATAGTATTTGGATATAATTAATATGTGAGGTGGAAACAATAATCTAATAAGTTAAACATGATAAATCTAAGATGCTTAACTGAATATAAAAACTGAAATAAACTAGTTGATGCAATGACCAAGTAATTATTATAAGTATGTAACCAATCAACATTGTGCTGAGTAAACGAAAATACAAGGTCATAAAATATATGAAATTGAACTGTGGGAGATACTATTAATCGACATACTCCATCTCAGCTAAATGAAATCCAACCTGTACACCAGTTGAAAGGGTGCTTTGCACTTTGCTAGTGTACTAACATTATCTAATGTGCATATACTAAGCTAATGTCCAAACAGGACTAAGGTGTGAGTCCTGGTCTTACTGGTGACCTTAAAACCTACGTTGTCAGGTTGTACTAAGACTTAAGGATTTCTACTAAAGGTCGTACTCTTAACTAACAAGCGAGATTTCATCTATATGTCTGTTTTGTGTTAAGTAATACACCGAACTGAATATACGGGTAAACCACGTAGTACTGATAATGTCACACCCGGAGCCTACACCTTGGACATGGCCGACACCCAACGACCATTTCTAGCCTTGAGCAAACCCTTGGTCTGGATTACTTAAATCAGCAGAAGACTAAACTCAACTTAATTAAGAAATAGATCATGATTAAAAGAATTTCTTAATATGATAGTCTATCCAAAATGGCACTTAAGTCTCAACACTTGAACATATGAAATTATAAGGTAAAAGAGACTTCAAAACTGAACTATCAAATGTCTATGAAGCCTCTAAAGTGACTGAGATGGAATTTTGGATAGCCCCCCACAGACATCCTGAACTAACTAGAAAAACAATAAAAAGATGCCTCCGAATAAATGGAAATCAACCCACTGACTCTGAGCTCAATTGGATCAATGAAGAGCTGCGTGCTGATCCTGGTTACTGGCACCTGCATTAAAGACGATTGCAAGGTCACTGGTACATACATTGAATTACGAGTAAATGGCGATTTGGAGTGGCTAAAAATCATAAGCGTGAATGGATTAATGATACACTTACCTTGACTCTACTTGACTCATCAATAACATCTCAATATAAAGCATAAGAATATGCATTATCTATGAAACTGATAAAACATTGTAAAAACCATAGTTTTCAATTAAAAAGATAAAACAATAAGCAACTCAACTTTACTTATATATGGAATTATGGGAGATGTTCTAGGACAACCACACTTGTTGCGTCGAAGTGATAATACCACGTTTTAAACATGCGCTACCAAAGACCATCCTATACCTTGCCATCGGTATATGATCTTACTTATTTAGTGGATCCACTAGCTTAACTTAGTGTCACTAAAAAGTATGACCATTAATATCCATGATGTCTACAAACCCGTTTACATTGAGGACTTTGTTAATATGAACCTCGTCTCCCCACATCGGTGCTCAATACTACTCCCAAAATATACTTTAAGTTCATGCTTCTATGTGACTTCTTCCTTTGGTTGATATAATTTGCTCGACCCTTTTGCTTTAACAAGACCTCTTGGAATCATGTCCCTCTTTTTCTTACGCAAAATCTTTTGGAACTTTTAGTTTCCTCTTCCTTAAATGTGCAAACAATTTATCCCCTTAAAGTAATACTTAGTTCCGTTATAAACTTTTGAGAGATGAACTCAACTTTTAGTCTTACTTCTTTGAACTACCTCTTAAAAAATACTTAGTTCTCTTATAGCTTTTGAGAAGTTTCTCACTCATTACTCTTGCTCAACTTGCCCTTGATCCTTAAAAAACAAAGTTTACATGATTGTTTAAGCCTCTTTGAAAACTTTAAGAACTTACTTCTTGAACTTTTAAACTTGACTCTAACTTCTTTGAGAACCTTGATCTTATCTTCCCCACCGTGAATTTGGATTATGGATCAAAGGTCGTAACTCATGTTTAATGGATTATTCAATGTGTTTTTAGAGTACTTAGAGTGTTTTAATCAACTAGGACTGATAGGTACATCACTTAAGAACTAGTACGAAAAAATAGGGAAAGAACGGAGTTTCGAGGTTACCTTGGCGGTTTGAGAGGCACAGGACGCTATATCCTGTTGGACAAATTCTTGTTTGGGGCACTCTGGCTGGCGTGGCGCGCCAGGGCCTGTCAGACAGAGCATGCCCTGAGGGGCTCTGGCAGGTGCGACGCCCCAAGGGTTGTAAGACGGGACCTCTGACTTTTCTTCTCCGTTTTTCATCTCCAAACCTCATAAACTTCCATGGATCCCATCCCAATCACTTGGATCACTAAATACCTTCATCACCCAATAGATAGACCAAAAACATCCCAGAAAACACAAATAAGCCTACTAGAGAGAAACTAAAATTCACCTAACAAGAATTTTCCAACAACTTTCATCAGAACTTCCATGTTTCGTCATTCATAAACTCTAAATTTATGATTAAGCAAATGGGTTGTGGGTGAAGATCAACACATAATGATCTCTCAATACCTTACAACGTGATCACCCTCGCGAAATCCATTCAACGATTCTTGGCGTTTTTTTTTTTTTTTGCACTTCTCTCTCCTTTCTCCTCTTTTGTCCTCTCTTTTTCTTTTCTCTCTCTCAAAAACCTATCTTCTTTTCTAAAAGTGTGAATTAATGGTTCAGCCAGACCCAAATTAATTGACCAAACCCAAAAATTCCATCATTGGGTAAGGAGAAAAAAGGAAAACCCAAAACAACCCTTTAAAAATCCGGATTGGACTTTCCCTCATTCTCAAACATCCCAACTTCCCGAAAGTCATGTCTCCCTTATACGATCTCAAAATTTCATAAACTCAGTGCTGAGAACGATATTCCAAGGGTCTTTCCATACATATAAAGAACTGCCCCAACTCCCTTTCACCTGGAAGTTATAGCCGTTTGAAAATGATCAAAACTCACTTTTAAAATTTGGAAATTTTCCAGATTTCCCTATTTATTTCCAAAAATGAGTATTCTTGGTTTCTTAGTTATTTCAAGTTACGAGATGTTACAAATAATACGGGATAGCTCGACAATTGAAATCTGAGACTGAAATAAAAAATATTTTAGTTGAAATTATCCTATACTTGTGGAACTGAAAAATTGAAGGTATAACTTATCATATGAAATTTTGTCATGCCTGAATGAATTGTGTAAATTAGCAATACAATTTAAAGACAATGTTCTTCTTCCCTATTCGGGATGGATTAGAATATAACCATATAATAATATTGAAGTTTATGTACAAACATGTATGTATGGCTTCGGTTAGTTTTAACTAATTTAAAATTGGATAATTTGCATATTCTTTCCTAAGAGATTCCTTCAATCGAATCTTAGTTGTGATTTTTATTGCTAACAACCGCTTATTGCCTCTTAACTTTTCTTAAGGATCGAACTGTGAGAGTTATCATTGAATCATCCAATTTTTTATCTTCTTTCTTTTTATGCTTCTTTTAAAGATCATCCTATTGTTTTTATTTAAAATTGTTATTAAAAAAACCTAAATTTCGTCTAAAAAATAGAAACTGATATTGAGTGAGTACATAAGTTATGTTTCCTATAATTTTACAAATGAACAACTTTCTAAAAAAAGTTTTAGGTTTAGCTTGAAACAAATTTATAATGCAATAACCTTATAAACAAAATTTTCCGATGCAAGTATACCAAAATAATTAGTTAAAATAAGATTATTTCATTAACAGTTTCTAAATATGAAGGTTATAGTAGAAAAAACCTTCTGGGTAGTATGGAATGTGTAGAAAAGTTTAATAGAAGTACAAACGTTGAAAAAAACCTCGTAGTAGGAGTGAATATCTCGCAGACGATGACTACCTAACATATAACAATGAGAAGCTCTACCTGGCTCCACTCAACGGAACCGGGAGAGACTCAAAAAAAACTGGTCAAATAAGGAAACGAAAGAGGAACCTATGTCAGTTGAGTTATTAAAACTTTAAACTCCAGAATTGTCCTATACAAACATAGCCTACAGGGACCAAAGCCACAATGGAGGCCCGAGCCATAAGGCATTCTACAACAAGAATTGTAATATCCATTTTCAAATAAAAAACACTGTTGAAAACGAAACCCCTCACCACTAATTAATTTAACATGGATTTCCTCACAAAATGACCAAAACAATAACATCTTCATCTGGCGGTGACAACATAGAATCCCCACACCGAGTATCTAAGAGACTTGGAATAGAAATTAGTAAGATTTATGTCATCTATGCAAACCCCTCGCGAAATGATACTCCACATATTCCCTAGAAAAGAGACAATTAGTAAAAATATGGCTAGACTTGGGAGTTATATATGCAATAAATCAATTATAAATCAAGTGGGGGCGATTGGCTACTTAGACTCAAAGACCTAAGTTTTCCCACAAAAAAACATCATTGAAATTGGCGGGAAGCGTACCCTTGCTTTCCTTCAAATGGCACATTTGGAGGGGCAAGATATAAACCCCCATAATAATATAAGTACAAAAACAAGCATTACAAAGACCATTAATTCACTCAGAGAATATCTTTTACTTAACTGTCCCTGAAATAATCATTACCAACCCCAAAAAACACATACACAAAATGGGAACAAAACGATTCATATTAACACAGACCGTTCGTCATGGTAACCTCGGAGAGGACGGAAGAGGGGAGTCATTAGGAATATAAAGGGAGAGGGTTTAAGCTATATAAGTCAACCTTTATGATACAAATTCTTAAAAAACATTGAACATACTACTACAAGTATTTGAGTTGGCATTGAACAACAACTGAAGCCCTAGAAATCCCATCAACTTGAGAACTTGAAGCCACTAAAAATCAACATCAACTGCTGGGATATATTTTCTCTCCTCGAGATGACCACACCCAGCTTACTCTATAATTGTCTGATTTGAAGGTGCTATATAGGGGGGAACCCGAATTCAACGTAGGTATCCGTGAAGCAACCAAGTGACATATGCTTTAGAAAGGATGTAACTAAAAATAAAAAAATGGCGCAAGCCAACTATTTTTGCTGCGAGTTCCACCGATGTTTGTTTAGGAAAATCTAGAGGCATACATAGCGGGTACTTATTTATTAGGCTGACTAAAGCCCATACTTATCTGACACATCATTATTAAATACAACTACTGCTCCAAATCCTTTCTGATAACTATAAATAAACCATAAAAATATTTTGAAAAGAGTATCTATAAATAATAGCAATGTCATGACTAGCATACATTGAAGAGTCAAGTGTGCTGCCAGCTGCATGCACTCCTTCAGAGTTCAAAAACTCTACTTTAGTAAAAGTGACCTTCCCAACGGATGCTCTTCGCCTTTTGAAAAGAAAAGATTTTTTGGATGTTCACACCTAGATTACAATCATTTTAAATCCTAAAAACTTCAAGAGTTCTAATTTATTTTTTTTTTACAAAAATACTAAAATTGGGTCCTAACCTAGGGTTCGAACCGTAACCTATAGACTATTCTGTTTAAGCTTTAATCATTAGGCTCAGCATAGCATTTGATTACATAAATACGAAATTTCAATAATACTCAAAACAAGTATGCACTCATACTTCAATGCACCTATCTTATTTAATTGAATCAGACCAAAGATCTTCATTAGTAGTTATACCTAGTGCATGAGGGTCATACTCACCATACCATGGCTTATGGATGTTCATGGACTGAATATCCTTCTCCTCAACACACTTACATGTATCATGAGTTCACACCTAAGCAAAGTATAAGGTCAATTTCCTCTTAAAGTGAGAAATTCTCAACTTTTAAACCATGGCATGATCAGGTCTTCTTCCTAGTGAAGTCTAAATAGCAAGTCACACCAAACACATCACAACAATTAGGAAGTAATTTCACAAAATTCCAATTTCTAACATAGTACTCACCTTCACAGAAAGCATATTTTCAGAAGAATAACACAAATCATAGGCACACACATTAACACTTAGCTAAACATGCTTTCACTTTTCAAAGATGAGCCTACACTTATGAATTCCAAATCATAAAAATCATATAATTTTCAAGAGACTCAACATATTTAATTTTAAAGAGACTCAACTTTCATTATAAGGCTAAACATAAATCCTCACAAGTGACTATTACCATGTTTCTTATCTTATCTCATGAAGTCAAATGCACAACTAGCATATCAAGATGCAATTTAACATGAGAAACCATGGATTTTTTCAAAAAATTTCTTCATGCAATTGGAATCTTTACAATCTCTCACTGTAAATGCACATCAATAACATACTAAACATATATAAAGGTCATGCATTTATACTTTTATGCCACACTCTATTTAATGAGCAACTTACGAAAAATTCAAAATAGGTTTCAAGTTCAAGCCAAATAGAAGGTCCATGGTAAGAAATATCTACAATCTTACTACCCATCACTATCACCCCCCCACTTAGGGTAACAAACCAATTAAGTAGAAACTTAATTCCAACCTAAGAGGATCTTAAACTAGACCTTCATTTTCATCGACATCATTTAAAAGTTTTAACAACTTTAGAAGGAATTTATACATTAATTTCACATAGGAACACCCAAGGTATCTAACCTTATCATCAAGAATTTTATCCCCAATTATCAATTAGGGTCATCTCAAGATATGTGTTTTCCATCTGTGATTGGAGGATGGAAGTATTACTAAAATTGTATCAACGAGATTGTTAGATTTCCTGGAAAAATGATTTTCCCAAAAAGGGTGAAATAGGTGAAGTTGAGCCTCTGTACGAAATGTTTAATCCAGAAGATAAGGTAATGTTTTCAAACATACTTGATAATTCAATGGATCGAGAAATGATTCCTTGTCCGAGTTGGAGTTATGAATCTCAAAATGCTAAATAGAAATTTGACCTTCAAATACGTAAAACTACAAGAAAAGGTGTACCTAAATGATCTTATGAGATTGAGGAATATGTTTTCCTGGTATCTCCCACCAAATTGGATGAACCTAATTATGTAACTGAGGCCTTATCGAGACCTAAAAGGAATGAATGTTTAAAAGCGACGAAAGAAGAATTAAAGTCTATGAAAACCAATAAACTCTGGGATTTACTTGACCTTCTTAAGGAACGTAAAGCTATTGGGAATAAATGGATTTTTAGAGTTAAACGTAAATTGGATGGGTCATATAGAAAGCCACAAATCACGATTGGTGGTAAAAGGTTCTACTCAAGAAGTTGGAATAGACAATGAGGAAACTTTTTCACCAGTTGTAAAATTTAATTGCATACGATTACTTTTAGCTATTGTTGCACATTTAGATCTAGAATTACACCAAATGGATGTGAAGATCATTTCTCTCAATATAGAATTAAACGAGGAAATCTACATGAAACAATTAGTAGATTTCATTGTTAAAGATCAAGAAAAGAAAGTATGTAAATTGAAAAGATCAATTTATTGTCTAAAGCAGTCTGTCGAGGCAGTGGCATCTAAGATTTCATAAGGAGCGTGTGTCATTTTATTCTCATGATCAATGAGACCACTGCATCTATGTAAAAAAAAATCACTAAAGTTTTGTAATCTTTATCTTAGGGCAGAGATATTTTTTAGCTGGAATAACTTTGGAGTATGTGACAAACATCAGTCATAGCTTTCAAAATCGTTTGATATGGAAGATACGGGTGAAGCAGACTATATATTGGGTGTTAAGATCCAAATAGATCGTCCTAAGAAATTTTTAAGTTTATTTCAAGAAGCTTATATAAAGACAATATTAGAACATTTTCGCATGAATAGTTGCAAATCCATGGATACTCTTGTAGCAAGGGGTGAAACTTTAAACCTTGAAATGTGTTCAAACACTGATAAAGAAAAAAAAGACATGTCTCGAGTTCCTTATTCTAGTGCTCTCGGGAGTTTTATGTATGTTATGATGTGTAATCACCCATACAATTGTTATGCCATAAGTCTAGTATGTGTGAGGTTATGGGGCCTTATACGATAAAACGGTCATAACGAAAGTCCAAAACCATATAAAACATTATCTAGAGTTATTCTAACACCATTACGACTAAAAAAAATCAATCAATGTCTAAAGTAACAGACACATAAACTAAGTTTCGTCAAATCTCTAGAATATATAGGATGTCATGCAACATATCAAGGAACAACCACCACGCAAATCCACTTTGCAAGTGCCTATACCTTTGAAATCAAGCCTAACATATTTCCTACGTAGATCCACCTTGATTTAAATGAAACTCGGCGAAACTCCATGAACGCCTAAGTCTACAATTCATAGAGGATAAGATTCAATTAGTAAAGAAGTGCTAGAAACATATATAGCACTTAGAGATGCATTTAGAAATGGTACCTTTTTGGGCACGATGCATTTACGAGAAAAATGCCCCAATTCTTGGCAATTGTAACACTTAATTTTACTCTTGTCTCTCTTGTCGAAAAAAACCGTTTTCTTTTCTTAGAGTTTGGCTTGTTCTTTTTATTAGAGGGTCCTTCTCCAGTCTCTTCTTCTTTTCCATTTCTTTTCCAATTTTCTTGCGCTTGAAGCCTGAAGATTTTGTACCACTTGACTTTAACACAAAGGCATTAGAAGCTTCTTTAGCAGCACAAAGGCGCTCATCTTCAAGTTCAATATGGTGTTCAACATCGGAAAAAGTTTTGATGCTATCATTATGGGTCAAGTTAGACTTTAAATGTTCTCAATTATTGGGAAGTGACCGAATCACTGCCTGAACTTGTTGTTCATATGAAAACACTCTTGAGTTGGGCTATCATGCTTTACATCACCGTAAGGTTTAGTTTGATATTATGATCATAACACTTTTTTAAGTGTCAAATTTGATAGACAACTGTCGGAGGTGGGTTATAGACGTACCCACATACGTTCCTCGCAGATGTTCCCACATAGCATAAGCAGTACAAAATTCCTCACATTTATGTATGAGGTCATCAACTACAGAACTAACTACTATTCCACGTGCAGTTGAGTTAGCCTTCTTCCAAGCTTTGTAAGCTTCAAGATCCTTATATGTTGTGCAATATTACCTCTTCTGGTTCATTTGAAATATGATTATACCTTCCCAAACATTTTTATCTTCCAGTACATACCATATTTTATGACTCCAGATGTCATAATTATCACTGTTAAGTTTTTCATCTTCGTTTAATTCAATAATGATGCTTTTTTATGTCATGTCTATTATTGACATACAATTAGACAACAATTTTAATCAATTATGCATATGACATAACATTCACCATTCAGGCAAATTACTTCTTTTCTCATAGAAGGTTTCATATTAATGTAAAATCAAAAAGATATGTTTGCAATCCAATCATCATCAACAAACTCAATTAATTTAATAACATTCAAATCTGTTTTCTTATTAGATAATTAATATGTTGAAGACTGTGATACATAAGAAATTTAAAGTCATAATAACATTATTGAAGATCAAGAGAAAACTATATAATTCATATCTTGTAAAAACAAATAAGACTAAGTTTACAAGTAATCAATACTAAATCTCCCATAATGTAATCTTAAGACAACTAAGGTAACTTTAAAGGTTGACTTGGGCCATAGTTCAATGATAAACACCGATATATCACTATCCCAAGGTTTACGGAAAGCGTCTGTTAAATAAGGTAAGGCTCTCCAATATGAAATTTCCTTATAAACAAGCCAGTTCCACCGCATTTTATTTCAAAATGATGAATAAATCCCACCCTGACTTTTAGGGGACCCCTTCAAAAGACTTCAATTCGGTAAATTTTTAATCTTTTCCTTCCCCTTCGAATTACCCTTTGGTTCCTTGATAGATGTTGTGTCGGGCCCTGGGCACCAATCTACAACGATTTCACGCCCTCTGAAACATGTCATACAAACTTATCTTCCTACCTTATCCCTTTGTTCACTTTAGAACTCCCACTTGGAATATATTTGAGCATTTTCCCGGTGTCCCGTTCACCCATATCTTAAATGGGGAACAAACTAAAATATGTTAATAATTCCATTTATGGCGATACCATATGTCACAATTTTTTGGTAAATAACAAGGAATTGCTCAAGGAAGTATAAGATTAAAACTAATTTTTTGAGAACAATGCATATTAAAATAATAATCTAGTAAACAAGTGGTCACGTATTCTTCATTTAAGTAATAAAGAAAGATAACTCCTGGCCTACTAAAAAAAATTTCACGGAAACCAGAATCTAATTTGACCACTTGAAAAAAAAACTTATTGTTAAAGTAAATATAAATAAGATCCTTTGTTAACATAAAAAAAACTACTTCAAAACCATTACTTGTTTTTCATTTAAAAATAGTAATGTTTATTTAAATAAAACGTATCAATATTTTATTTACGAAAATTGGACAATATTCCTTCCTTTCTTTTAATCCTCTAACTAAAAAAATGGATGAAAACAATTATCGCGATTTTTTTAATAGTGGACCATCTTAAAGAAAAAAAGATAAAAACTAAAAATAAAATTGTGGACCATTTTACTTTTTCTCGTCATTTTTTTGTTCCTTTTTTTATTATTATTTTTAATCTATACCAAAAAAAGAATGTGGTTTGTATAAGATTCCATCCCTCAAATCATTTTTCAATTATTTTTTTAATAAAGAAAAATAATTTGACTTTTTTAAGTCCTTATCCAACTCTAAGTCTAATTCTTTTCAACATTTAAAAATAACTCTTTATAAATATTTCTCTCATTACTTCCATGAAAGAAAAAAAAAACGAGAAAGAAATAAAAAGTTTTAACAAATTTTCATGAAAGAATCACAAGGAATAAAAAGAATATTCAAGCCAATGAATCTTTTTTTTTTCTTCCTACTCATAATGAAATATCGAGTAACCCAAAAGAGAAAACAGATAGTTAATGGACAAAAATAAACATATATATTATCAGATTTCAGATTTCTTGCTTTATTCAATCATAGAATTTCAATTATTATTTAAACAGAGAATAGTTAAACCTTGTTCTGTTTCTCTTCATCTGTTTTTTGAACGTAAGATTTCTCTATTTAAAATATAGATTTGTGTACATTAAAACAGTTATATAGTAACTGTTCCAAACCCTATTGTAAACTAAGACTTATCTCCTTTGGAAGTTCATCACAAAGAGCGCGAACTTGATGGAGATAGTTTGCAACAGGATGAGAGTCTTTGGAGAGACGGGCTAGACGTTCTCTATGAATAAAGATACGAGTTTGAGATTTGTTTGCATAAGCAGTATTCAAGGCACCCCAAGAGACTTCGACATTTGATTCAGAAGCGACTGTACTGGCAATGGTCGCATACAGTTGCCAAGATAGCATTTTGTATAAGCTGATCTTGTTGAAACAAGGAAACATTGGATACTTCGAGGTTGTTTTCTAAGAGAGATTTTGAAGGGATTGGGATCGATCCATCAAGATAACCAAAGGGGTTTTGTCCACGCATAAGCTTGGACACCTAAGCCTTCCACAACAAAAAGTTATGGCTACCAACAAGTTTGATGGGGAGTTGAGTAACCAGATTGAACTGGACAACAATTTTTGAACCGTAGATGTTGTCGACGTTGACGACACCTGTATTTGGGGCCATTTTAGCTGAGGCGTGTGGGCTGGGAGGGTAAAAATGGGTCAAGCTTGTTAAAGCAATAGAGCTCTGAATACCATAAAGCGAAAGAGAAGAACTGGACGTAGATGAACTTGTGTGTATTGATTATATATAGCCAGTGTATTACATACAAGGCTGAGAAAAAAACAAAAACTTAGAGAAACCTACGTAATTACACTTCTAAAGATAAAAAGGTTGATAAGCAAAATAAAAAGAGGCCTATAAGTGGGAAGAGTCCTATAGGTAACAAGAGTCTTAGATGCTAGCCGTTTTTAGAATGTATATGACTATTAATTATCGATCCTCCACCAGTAATCACCGAGCATCCTCCAATAGTAGTAGAGAAAGAAGATACTAATAATTTGAAGTATTTGTCATTCAATGACATTTTCTTGAATAAACTAGAAAGAGGTGAATATTATAGTATAGTGCAAGCAATTTTCAGTACTGATATGTGGATTATAGTACATTATGCATATTTCTAATTTATGATGACAAAATTCAAATACGTATCAAATCAGGTTATTGATTTCGTTTCATCGCTAAAACTGTTCTTTGTTGTTCTATTACTAGTCTAACTACGAAATAATATCTACTCTCATGCGCTAGAATTATGAGAATAATCTTTCAGCAAATTGTGAAAATATAACTTTGGAAATTGAGTTATAAGACTTTTAATGAGAACAATTTTTGAGTTAATTCTGATCATAGTAGTTATTATCTCATATTTAGTTCAGAAACTTGAACCATTTAACAAAGTCACCATAAAATAGTTAAAATGTCTAAATTTTAACTTTCATCGAATCAAGAGTAATGTTTTACTTCATTCAGAAAACAAGACACTGTGTTTTGAAGCAGTAAATACCTACTGCACTGGATATTTACACTAAAACATGTTATCTTTGTTTATTGTTTTTTTTTATCATGGACTTGTATAAAACATTAGCAGATTTTTTCAAAGTAAAGGACTACAGATCGAGAAGATTTGCAAATCAAATCTCTCGCTTAATACTTGATCAACTATTGTTGCGGTCTTAAGAGTACCTTCATTTTCTTTTTCATTAGCTATATTTCTTCTTAGTGATTGTCATGTTAGTTTTTTATTTTTGTTTATGATGGTTTTGCACACCTAGGGGTAATATATATATGGTGGTTGGTGGGGAAGATGAGTGTATGTCCTTATTATGTTTCTTCTCTATAGCTAATTGAAGTATAATGTCCTGCTAATGATGTTTGTTCTAGACTCTTCGATTTGTTCTCGTCTTCAAAGTTTTCTTAGTTGACATGAGTACTATAGATTGTGGAGTTGTTGTTGTTTTAGATATTTGTACTCTTTTTAAAAAATGCTATGCTTTTTCTCAGTTTTCAAATAACAAGTTTCATCATTCATGTTTGGCCTAATGAGATTGGGTGCTGAAAAATGTGATTCTGTTTCATACAAGTTATAATGAAATGATGGGCACTTTACCGCATAGCATTGGAGTGATGGTGAGCTTGGAGCAGTTGAATTTGGGTCATAATATATTTTCAAGAAAGATTTTTACCAACATATGTAGACTTCGAAATTTGGAGAATTTTGTCAATGAGCAGTACTTTTCAGAAGAGAGTCCAGTTTGTCTAAACTCGTATTTGAGCTATCTCGGTATGTTATATTCTTTCTGTTCTAGTTTATGTGACATAGTTTTAACTGAGATGGAGTAAGACAGAAAATTGCTCTGAAATTTATGGCTGATCAGTAGCTTCATGTGACATATTTTTGGAGAAAGTGCATATTTTTAGGTTCCTGTGGCTGATTAGTAGCTTTCCCCAACCATTGTTGAACCATAGAGTGTCTAAATTTCGTTATTTATGTGTTAAAACATATATTTATTTTTTGCTTCAGAAAATGAAAATTTATGAGCATCAACAATGGATGGCAAATAGACTTATTCACGATCAAGCGGGATATACTGATGAATTTATAAATGGTATGGATGATTTTATTAAATTTGCTTGTTGTCACCAAAAGTACTTGTCTGAAAAAGTTATAAGGTGTCATTGTAAGCCTTGTAAAAAATATGAAGCACCTCACCCATGAGTTAAAATGTGCAGCGTTTTTTCTTCAGGGTTCACACCAGATATTGGTTATTGGACGTCTCATGATACGAATCACCCGCAATAATTTGGAATGACTAGATCAAATTTAGGTGCTTCAAAGTAGTCATCACGAATGTGACTTTGACATGCACTAAACAGTCAATGTAACATTCTAGGAAAACTATGGACCGTCAAATAGATCTGAAGGCATGGTTTGTGAGTGCAGTGGTGTTAAATTTAGATGCAAGTTGAGTTAATGTGAAGAGTCTCCAAATCTGGATGATCCATCAGAATTTTACAAAGTGGGTGAATTCAAACGTCAGAATCCCCTGCTGGCATGGATGCACATAAGATTTGTTGTGACTGTGTAGAATGATGATTATGAAATCTGAATACATATTGTCACATAGTTGTTTTAATGGAATGACTCAATTAATGAAGTATACAAGTCATCCAGATAATAAGATTCCTCTTGATTACTATCAAGTGAAGATGCTAGTGTCTGGTCTTGGTCTAACTAGCCAAAAAATTGATTGTTGTGTTAATTGATGTATGTTATATTACAAGGCTGATAAAGAGATGACAAAATGTAAGTTATGTACAGAACCTCACTCTAAAAAGTGTGCGGGAAGAGGGTAAGAAAAGATTTCACACCACAATGTCATTACCTTCCAGTTTTTTTTTTTTTTTTTTTTTTTTTTTTTTTTTTGTTTTTGGGTTTTTTTTGGTTTTTTTTTTTTTTTTTTTTTTTCTTTTTTTTTTTTTTTTTTTTTTTTTTTTTTTTTTTTTTGTGTTTGTTTTTTTTTTTTTTTTTTGGGAGTTTTTTTTTTGTTTTTTTTTTTTTTTTTTTTTTTTTTTTTTTTTTTTTTTTTTTTTTTTTTTTTTGTTTTTTTTTACCTTTTCTTTTTTTTTTTTTTTTCTTTTCTTTATTTTTTCTACTTTTTTTTTTTATTTGTGGGGTGGCGGGGTTTTTTTTCTTCTTCTTCCCTACGCGTTCCGCCTCTCTGCCTTCTCTTGAAAACAACTGAACACATGAGGTGGCACTACGAAAATCACAGGAAAAATGATGTATTGTGCAACCCTTCTAATGGAGAATCATGGACAAGTTTTGATCAAACTTATCCATATTTTGCTGTAGAGCCTAGGAAAGTTAGGCTTGGTCTTTGTTCTAATGATTTTACTCTTATACCTAATAAGTTTTCACCATATTCTTCGTGCGCCAGTAATTGTTACAACATCAATACACAGACAATAACATAAGTGGCCGACAACAAACCGTACAATATTTTCTCTTTTTCTCCTGATACTTTGTAATGACTAACCGCCCTAATGTTCTTTACACCTTTGATCATTCGCATGATCCTCATAACCCATAGAAGAAAATTGATGTCTATCTTCAATTGTTAATAGATGAATTGCAACAACTATGGAAGGATGGTGCAGTAACTTATGACATGTCCAAGAAATAAATTTTCTCATGCGAGCAACATTAATGTGGACAATAATTAATGATTTTCATGCTTATGGCATACTATCGGGATGGAGCGCAACAGGTAAATTAGCTTGTCCAAATTGTATGGAACAAACAAAACTTTCAGTTTGAATAATGGGAATAACAAGTTTGTGGTTGATTATAGGCGGAGATTAAGGCCCTCCCTATCTTTCCCTCTCCCCTCCGTGCCTTTTTCGCCGGCACCCCCAAACACCTTCTCGGCCGAGCGGCCACCTCTCGACCATCCTCCTAAGGTAGCGGACAGAAACAAGAATATATTTTTTACACTATAATTTATTTTGGTTTTTTCTTTATAATATTTAGTCATGTAATTAATTTTTATTAAATTTATTTAAGCATGAGTTAATAATTATAAATTATGACCATTTTCATTGTGATTTATTAATTTCCCATATTTGTTTCACTAGTATGTTATTGTTGTGTAATTTGGAATATTTGTTTCACTATTATGTTATTGTTGTGTAATTTGAAATATTTGTTTTGTTTGATTTCATTATTATTTTATATGGACTATTTTAGTGTCATCACTCATCTTTTATTTTGCGCCATTTTTTTATAAACATCTAGAGTTGTATTTTGGCATGGCTAAACAAGAAATTGAATTATAGGTTAATCATATGTTTGTATGAATACTTATACCAAGTAATTCGGAAAAAAGTTGAGATTGACAAACTCAAATTTTATTAGTTAGACTTGATTTATAAATTTAAAAATTCGACTCAAATGATTTTGTTTGGTATTTGAATAACCGAACCAATCCAGCCAATGTACCCAGTCATTTATTTTAGGAAATAAGATCAAATATGCTATCGAACTTTTTTGAAAAGTTCATTTATATTATTTGTTAAAAGTTTAGCTCATTTATGTTATTGTCGTCTTACAAAGTGTTCACTCATGCCTTTATTTTTTGACATAAAGCATATCTTGCTTTACCATATTATTTTGTGCACATGCCTAACTACAATACATTCACGTCATTAGTTAAATCAGCCAAAATTTAAAATCCATCTAAATTAAGGATAAATACAAATCCCAAATTAAACAAACCCATCCACTTCATTTATATGCCAAACAAGTGAGTGTGCATAATAATGGATGACAAAGTAATATTCCGTTCCTCCCATCTCCTCAAATTACCTCTACCTCCCTCATATAGGCGACACAACTTTGCCCATGAAGCCTAGTTGATTATTCTCTTCATAAGAAATTTACCAGAATCTTCTCTATCGGTAACAGAATACCCTTGGGGTTGAATCGTAGACAACACATAATTGGCATGCATGTATTATTGTTTCCAAATGTATATGCAAATGTATGCAATCGTGCAAGTAATATAGTGACTCTAAAAGAGCTGAGATATCAAACCCAAATGACTTATGATTAATCTATATTTAATTAGGCTAAGTCCACGATTTAATGCCAGTGTATATCAAAAGTTTGAATTTTGTTTATAGCTATGATTATAAATATTTATGAATAAAAAGTAAGTAACAATGATCAACTTCAATTTCAATGTTTAAACAATGAAGGGGACAATTTCAGGGCGACAAGCATTCTAAGAATTCATGCATCACATCACTTTCATAGATTTTATAAGTTTATCAAATTACAGATTTATAAGATGGGAAAAAATATAAATCCAACCTCGACCTTGTCTCGAAAAGTCAGTTTCACATTTAAGTCAGGGGCGGAGCTACATGTATGGAAGGGTGGTCAGCCGAACACCCTCCGTCGAAAAATTATACCGTTTATATAGGTAAAATATTGTCTAATATTGGGATATAAAATTAATTGAACACCCTAAGTCAATACATAGTCTATTGGTTCCTGTAAGCGTGTTCATTTATGTGCAAAAGGTTTCGATCCTAATTTTTGCAACATTTTTTTAAACACGCTTTTTTTTTTAATTTTCTACTCGGTGTCCGGAGTCCACATTAGAGCTCCGACTAAATTCGGATCGCGCAATGTAGGAACCATTTGGGGGTAACGCTCCCAACAAGATTTTCTCCATACCCAGGCTCGAACCCGAAACCTTTGATTAAGGGTGAAACACTCCCACCAAGTCACCACAACCATGTTGGTCTCTCTTATCATTTATGTGTCAGAGGTCTGTGGTTCGATCCTCACTTGTAACATTTCTTTAAACGCACTCTCTTTTTAAACAAAAAGATAACAGATAAATAGTTGCCATGTATCTTCTTTATGTTTCTGGTCTTAAATTGATTAACCTAATAATTACGATTTTATCGTTTTCTATATATTTTTCATCTGTATGAAATGAATTATTAGGTATACACATTCTCAAGTTTTTTCTTAAAACAAGATAAAATTAATGATTATTATCCACTATTATACTTTTTGTTATTTCTAAACTATATTATTAGAAAATGTAAAATAGTTAAAGAATCTTACTAAAATAAAAGCTAAATATGGAAGAAAAAGTTTTGATAATTCTCTCGAACTTTGAAACATTCAGTTATTTGAATCACAAAAAAAGTCTCAACAATTCATTTCATATGAACTAGAGGAACTATATTCAAAGCAAAAATTGTTTTTGTTGACTTTTGTCCATTAGTTTTGATTTATATCATTGATAGTTTTATAATTTTAAGTTTTCGTATGATTTAGTTATTAAGTGATATTTAATTTTATTTTTAAATTTGGGTGCACCCACTCATTAGTAAAAAAAAATGTGCACCCACTTCGCCAAAAAAGTAATAATTACTGACTCTTTTAAAATTTGAACACCTTTGGCGAAATTTCTGGCTCCGACACTGACTTAAGCTATATATCATGTCGACCTATTACACGCCTTTACTATTCAAAAATGATTTTTTCTTACTCTCCCAACTAACTTCGCAAAAAATTTAAAAAATAAAAAATGAAAAGTGTGTTTTGTAATAAATAAAGCAAAAAAAATAAATCAAAATCCATTTTCTACTACCACTCTACTACAACAAATTTGATTATCAGTTTATATTTCATCAGAAATAATCTGTTATGACGAAAGAATTTTCGTTAGTCTTTCGTCTATAAATGTGGGTCACTAAAAGTATATAAACACAATTCAATGTTTCGGCGTAAAAAATATTATATTAGCTACAAAAATAAAATTCGTCTCCAATTACATAGCATTTATGACGAACTTGTTTGTCTTAAAAACATACACATTTTGTAGCTAAAAAGTCATATCGTCACTAAAAATTCATTGAATACTGACAAATTTAATTAGTGACGATATTGATTGTATTTAAAGTTATGCATAATTTGTAGTTAAAGGAGTGTTATTACGTCACTAAGAGATAGTAATTTCATAGCTGAAAATTAATTGTGATATAGTATATATGGTATTAGTGACGAATAATGTGTCTCTCTGTATGGTATTAGTGACGAATAAGTCATCTCTACATGTTGTCTTTATTAGATACATATAAGTTAATCTTTTGCTAAATATATAATTATGCTATCAATATGAAGGCAATTTTAGGATAAATAATTTTATTCACTAAATAAAATTAATTTGTGACAGCTAAAATTTTAGTAATATGATTTACTTTTTGTAGGTGAATAAGGCCACTTTGTGACCAAAATATGATTTCTTAAAATGTTTTTAAAAAATCAAATATCTGTTATAAATTCATTGAACTAAGTGCATTGTCCTTAAGAATAGTGGAAATGGAACTTATCCTTGTCAAATGCGTCGGTATTTCCAAGGTAAACTTAATCTTATCATAGATATGTATTCCCAATGTGATATGAACCTTGGTGGATCACTATGTAATCTATTAATTTGACAAATCATCAGGGTGGTCCTTGATTGATTCTCTCCTTATAAAATTTAAGAAAGATATCCTTCGCCAATGTAATACACGGCTGGAATAATAAAGACATTCTTCTCCTACATCAATTCTCAATGTATCTTCTCCTTTATACTTAATTATTTTGACCTTACGATTTATAACACGTTATTAGTCACGAGACTCTAGCCAATGTAACTTGAGTTTTAATTTTTTCTAAAATATTTTTTGATTTAGAATACAATAGTGTCGGGGCGTAGAGGGGGGGGGGCACTAACAATTATTAGTACCAAGGTCTATGTTGTTGATATGACAGGCTATCCAAGATTTCTGAGATGGAAGACTATAAGATTTAGGCATTAGTTGGTAAACATTATTTTGGGATTATTTTGAAAGAATAGTGAGTTGTAACAATCCTAACAACAATCGAACAAATAATCCTTAAGGTGATTTAATAAAATAAATCATATTTGTATTAATTAAAATAAATCATTTTGGATTAACTCGTGAATTAAGTTCTCCTCCTAAGCCTATGCCTATCACTCTCCTAATCACTTTTAATGCACCTCTCCACTAAAAAAAGCCTCTCTTTTCTCTCGCCATTACGGAAGAAACAGTAAACATTGAAAAAAATTCTTCACACGTGAAGAGACTCACAAAAAAATCTAGGAAGCAGTTTCAAAAAATGTTAGGAAAGGGAGATTTCCTCGAGTTGGTGTTGGAACTTTGAGTAATGTGGGTGTGGTTTTGGAGACAGTTTGGGCAGCAACTTCAAGCTTGATTAACGTCAAAAGGTATGGGTTTCGTTCCTCTATGGTCGCCTTTCCAAATATCCCTTAGGGTTCACGTTGTTCATCCAAAACTAGGATTTGTTTTCCCCTTTGCAGGTTCCCTGTCACTGAGCTCCATGAATCTTATGTTTTGTATGTGGCGGGAAGTTTAGGGCAACTGTTTGGTTGTGACATCTCGTTTCGATTATGTGATTCATGATTATTGACTATAAGGTTTTTTTTGTCTCTCAAAAGATATGGAATTTAGGCAGAAGTATGGTTGCTAGGTTCTAACGATGAACCTTTGGAGTATCCGTTTTTAGCATGCTTACCAACATGGAATCGCTTGTGTTTTTATTTGTAATTAGATGTTCCTAGACTGAGATATTCCCATGGTTGAATATATGCAACTCATCTAAAAACACATCATCAATCATCCCTCTAACTTGTCTAAGAACATAAACGATGTCATAAAGAAACAAATGTTAAATTCAACCTGTAAAAATGATGCACAAATTGCTGATAATTTTCTGAATCTGAGATAAGTTGTAGAGGAATTTCAAAATTTTGCAAGCAAAATACATTAAATAGGTGGGTCTGCATGGATCAACTCCAAGACCTCACCAGTAGCGCTAATAAATAAATAAAAAAAAAGGGAATTTGTTAAGGGGTTCGGAACTGGGGTTTTGGTCCAGCGAATTTGCGCCAGAAAAAAAAGAAATGGGCTGGGTGGATCGAACCCTTGGCCCTTGTCTTGCGCAACAAAAGGAAAAGAAATTGGGGCTGGGGAATAGAAAACGCAACTGGGGGAAGAGGAGGGGGAAAAAATTATTTAACCAAACAAGATGGGTGGAGGGGTAGGCAGAGTCTTTGTTTGAAAGGTTCAGCGTGGCCCGGGGAGGGGGTGGGGGAGATAGCGCACTAACCTCTCACACGCGGCAAACGAAAATAACAAAAAAAAAATGATGATGCGAGGCGTGGGGTATCATACCACGACCTCATCGGCTGAAGGGGAGAGGAAAATAATAAGGAAATAATGAGGTGTGGGTATTGATCCCACAATCCTTTCAAACTGCTACTCGCCCCTTAAAAATAAAATAAAGATAGAGGGCCTGTGGGTGTTCTAACCCACAACCCCTATTGTAGCGAATTTTAAATTCTAAAAATCAAAGGTTTGTGGGGGTGCTCGCACTCCCGAACCCTTCGGTTAACTAAGAGTAAATTAAAATAGAAAATTAATCCTTCATTAAATGTTGAGATATAAGTGGAATCTCATTAAAATAGAAAACTAATTCTTTCATGTATGTTGAGATTTAATTTAGAATCTAAATAAATAGAACAATAATCCCTTCATTTACATGTGTGAGATTTGAATTAGATTCTAATTAAAATAAAAATTATCCCATCCATGTAATGTTTGACATTTAATTTAGATTCTAATTAAAATTGAAAATGATTTTTCATGTATGTTGAGTTTATTTAGAATTCTAAAATTAAAATAGAAAGATTACTCCCTTCATGTAAATAATGGGATTTAATTAGAATTCTTATTAAAATAGTATATCAATTCTTTCAGTAATGTTTAGATTTAATTTAGAGTTTCTAATATAAATGAATATTAAAATAAATCTTGAACAATATAAATGATAAAGGTCCAATTGTTAAGATTTGGGTTCCCGTGCCCAACTTTGTATTAATACATAAGTCATACTTGAGTACAATTATTCAGAGTAATGTCATCTACTTTAGGCGAAACTATTAATGAAGCCCATGGCTTGGTATGCTAACACTAAGTCTAACATACGTTCAAGTAGTGAACCTCAGATGTACATAATGAAATGGATGAACCTTGGAGGGGTTAAGTATGAGATGTAAGATACACTAAATTGCCAATTGTGTGCATTGTTATGGATGGGATGAATTAGTTAAATGAAGAAATAATATTCACTAATAAGTATGTGAGTAATTATGAAAAAACAAAGGTGCTAATAATGAAGAATAAGGTGAACAATCTGATTGAGCTAATGTATATGATGAACAAGCTCAAATGAGCCTGGGTATAAATCGTTAACCAATATTACGCACAAATAAGAGTGTAAGATAATGAAGAGAGCCCAGTCTTTATGAACAATCTAATGAAAGTGATTGACTTGAAAACACTTAATACTACTGATGAAGGGAGAATCCTCTACTGAGCTGATGTATCCTCTACAGAATCCAGCTCCATGATGTATGAGTTTAATGTAATGAACTTTTACACACCATAGCTAGCTATGAGCGGTGATGCCTTCTTTCGAGAAGGATGACAGGTTGCACGTAACTCTACTGAGATGAGACTGGTCCGGCTTTCCGGTATGGTTTCCATACATCCCTATGTTTGAACTTATACAAGCAAAATATAGGAATCTGGCGTGGTTTAAATTCACCATATACGCTAGCATGTATGAGTCCCTTTAGCCGGTGATTCCACCCTCCACCTCTTTTCGGTGTGGGGGAGAACTATATTTAATGATTTCACATGATCTTGTATGTTAAAGTTAAGTTTCCAATGAATGAATGAGGCCATTCTCAATTAATCATATAAAAAAATATGAATAATAAAGCTGTTAGGATAGGATGATCAGAGTTGGCTATTTAGGTAATGCCATTAGGTTATTCCTGATCATTGTCACACAAGAACCCAATGAAAAGTGCTTAAACTACTACATCCTAGGTATAACTGGTATTCATACTGGCCTATGAATGCAATGAAATGAAGTATGGATGAATGAATGAAGCAGAATCTATGTTTGCTAATGAAGACTCCCTAGTTGAGATCCCATATGTTAAGACCTCATTTTAGAAAGTCTTAATGTAAAGTCTATGATTCCAAGGTCTCAAGCATATGAATGAATCATATGAAATAAGCTATGTGTTATATGTCATGTGTTATAATATGTGCAATACAATATTTATAATGATGCCTTGACATTCCATAAATCATGTTGTTAGGAAAGAGCTAATTCTTCTCATGCATATCCTTGGTGTGGGATTGCATATACCCATACTTAGTACAAGTGTGTACTAATTACATACAAACATCTACTTCTAGGTGCAGGAAGAGGTGAACCAATAATCTACAGGTTTTCGTGTTGGCACGGCTCTCGTGACGTCAGCGCATTGGCATCTGGAGTTTGGTAGGTCCTCATGCTTTTGAGAATGCTACTATTTCACATTCTAACTTAGTTTCGAGTTGAGCTAAGTGGAGCATGTTCCACTAGTGTTTCTTTCCTGTTTTTTATTCATACTTTGTATTGGAGGCCTTTTGGAATTATACAATTAAGACTTAGTTAACTATTTGCTTTCAATTGCTTATCTCTTTATGTTAGAGGGTTGATATTAATGATTATGAAATGTTAATAATGTTTTAACAAGTATGTTTAAGATCAAAAGTTTTAAATTTTCACTTAAATTAATCGATGTAAAGTAAGTATGACGTAGTATCTTGTTGCGGAGACCTCTGAGAGGTCCACGACTGTCCGGGTCTCGTCGGGGTCTAGATTCCAGTGACAACAGGTGGTATCAAGCCCTAGTTAAATTCTTAGAATAGTTTGAGTTCACGTTCACATCAAGCCACATTGAGTAAGTTTTCTAATTCATGGTGAGTGAAAGTGCACCATACGCCTGGATAATAGACTGTATGATGCGTAAAAACATTTCCCTTATTTTGACTGCTTGTCGTTCTTTTCCTAATGTTCTTAAATTCTTGTATGTTATTATCGTGGTCTATCTCCAAATACTTTTTTTTTTCAGATAATTAACCTGGAGGATTTAGTTCTAAAGGTGTCTGAGGAGGGGAGGAGACGCAACTAAGGGGTAATCCCGAATCTGACCCCATTGCTCCAGCTGAAGGAGTGTCCATGCTGGTTACCCTCTGGTTGACTGATGCGAGGTGGAGGGCATCTCTCGACCTAGATGGAATAGCCCTCACGATTAAGCTCAGGCTATGCTGCCCAAGTCACTAGCAGTATGTGTGAGGCCTGAGACCCCATCGAATCGCAGCATGGCTGACAGAGGCTGCGAGATTCACGAGGATAAATCCTTCCTATATTCACAAGGTCCTAAAGACTTCAGAGGATCCTCAAGATTTTATAGGACGAGGGTCATAAGATTCCTGGTGTCCATGGGGCCACTGATTTTGAGAGGCTGAGCTAGCTTCCTCTAGCTAGGTGTTGCACAGACTTGGTGAAAGATGTGGCCATTGTTCGTGTCCTTAGGGTGGAAGTGCCATCACATATAAGTGTTCAAGAAGCATTCTGTCTGGAGAATTTTTCCCTAGAGTAGATGAGGGAGGCCAAGGTTGAGGAAGTTCATCACCTTAAACAAGGATTTATGACGGTCAGAGAGTATTCCCTTCCCTGAAGTTTGTTAAGTCTTTATCAAGTAATGTTTACTGGGTTCTCTTAATTAATGAGAAAGAAAGAAGAGTCCTTATATTTGTTTGAATTAATCCAGGTTGTACTTCCCGTGGTTCGAAAAGGGATTAGATTAGCAGGTCTTTCAACGGGAATCAATGGAGACTTTGAGGAGGAGTGTCGGCGGTCTCGGGGTCGGGGGCGATGTCCGCATTTATAAATATGACCTTTCCATGTTAATGGTGCTGTCCCGTCGTATAGAAAAATGGAACAACCTGCACGAGGGAGAGGTTTCATTATGTGAGGAGGCGTAGTCCCAATCAAGATCATGCAGGGCCCACTGATTGAAGCCATAGAAACCATTTTGGCGTCCGTGGGGCAGCCCACATTCAAGAAGGTTCACAGATTTCTTGGAATTCTAACCTCAGAGTAATACAGACACCTATAGGAGGCAGACCCGAACCCAAGAGGGACAATGGAGGGTGAGATACAGCGTCCTGTATGCAAACTGTGCTAAAGTTGGCCCGAGTCTACAGTGGAGTTGCAGACAGGGTACTACTGCCTGCTTCAATTTGTGTAAAGTTGAAGCACATGGTCATGGAGACTGTCCACATAAACATAGGTCCGACTAGAGGTAATGCTCGCCTAGGCCGAACCCCCGAGTGCAGCAGCAGCTGAGCTCCCAAGAGGGAAACATATTCTGATGGCCTGACGGCAGGTAGGAGTAGGAACCTCGATGATAGGGTCACAAGTATGCGCAAGTATTCTCACTTCTGTTTATGCTCTACGTTGATCAAGGGGTCTACACTTTCCTTTGTGACTCCTCTGTTTGCCTTTATTTTTGAAATTTACCTGAAGTTCTGCATGATCCTATAATGGTTAGTGCACCTGTAAGGAGAAATATAGAACTTATAGGGTAATAAACAATGATTTGCCCATATTTGTAAGTGTAAAAAACTATGTGTGCAAACTTGATTGAGTTACCATGCATGATTTTGATGATTATGTCTTGGCATGGCTTTGCTTTCACAGTGTGTTATGCTGATTGGACTGTCATATTAGAGTGGTGACGATTTCGCTTCCCTGATAAGAAGAGTTAGTCTGGGAGGGACAATCAGAGTATCCTAATTCCTGATTTCAAGTGTTAGGCTAATAAATGATTTCCAGGGTGTAATTATGTCTCTTGGTGATTGTTTAATATGATCAAATTCATGCTTCCTCCATAGACTCAGTGCTGTAGTAAATGATTCCTAGATGTTTTCCTGAAGAAGTTGCCTTGCAGTCCCCCTACGAGAGATTTATTTGGTATCGGACTAGAACGCCTATACTAACCGATCCCATTCCTCCTTATAGCATGGCTCCAGCAGAACTCAAAAGTTGAAACTACAATTAAAAGATCTCACTGATAAGGGTTTCATTCCAGCCGAGCATATCCCCTTGGGGCGCTCCAGTGATGTTTTTCTTAAAAAGAAGGATGGAACGCCTTAGAATGCGTATTGATTTATCGTTAGCGTCAACAAAATCAGCTATAAAGAAGAACAAGTATCCACTTCTCAAGAATCGAATGATTTGGTTCGATCACTCCAAGGGTCTAGTTTCTTCTCTAAGATTGCTCTTCGTGTCAGGTAACATCAACTTAGGGTTAGGGTGGAGATGATCCAAAGTACATCCTTCTGTAGCCCGTTATGTTTCATTATGAGTTCTTGGGTTTGGTCATTGTGGTCTCACGAATGCCCTGCTTATTTATGATCCTCCATGAACAAGTCTTCCGTGAATACCTTGACTCTTTCGTCTAGTATTCAATTGATGAAATTCTGCTCTACTCTAAGACCAATGAAGATCTGAGCACATTTGAGACTAACCTTGCGGTACTTACACACATCAGTTGTATGCCAAATTCAGAAGTGTGGCATTCTGGCTGAGATCAGTGACCTTCCCTGGCCATGTTGTGTCCGATCAAGGTTGTCGAAGTGGACCCCAGGAAGCTGGAAGTGTTGTTAAGAACTAGCCAAAACCTCTACTCTCCCACCGATATTCGTAGCTTGTTCTGTATTGGCTGGTATTACTTTGGACTGACTGTTACTACTGCCCCACTTAAAACTTGACGAAGATAAAGCCAAGCCTTGAATACGGAGACTTGCGAGAAGAGTTTCATGAGCTCAGGATAGACGCACTCGAGCCCCATGGCGTTCCTTTATCAGCAAGTGTGGTGAGAAGTTACAACGGTTTATTGTTGATGCATCTAGTGTTGGTATTGGGTTGTGTTTCCATGCATGCTGGTGAGGTGATAACCTATGCTCCAACGCTCACGGTTCACGAGAAGAATTATCCCACTCCTCATGACCGGGTGACCTGTGAGTTTGGTATTTGGAGGTCTTATCTGTATGGAGTGGCACTGGATGTGTTTCCACCGAGACCATACGGCGTCTCCAGTACGTGTTTCCCATAGATAGAGGTGAATCTACGTCGCGCAGATGGTTGGAGGCTGTGAGATGATTATTACATGAATTTGACTACCATCCAGGTACAGGCTCTGTTATGGCTGATGCTTTTTAGGCCGGATAGCATGGGAAAGTACAGCCCGCGTTGGGAATGAGAAAGCAGAGCTGTGAAAAGTACACCGACTGGAAGACTAGGTTTGTGCGGGTTGGTTGCTCAACTAGTATGGTGTGTGTCATATCACCCTAGTTCTGAATCATCCTGATAGTGACGTCAAAAAGGGTCAGCATCTTGATCCGAGTGTTTGAGTGGAGCTGAAGGACCTCAGTGTTGTTAAAATGAATGATTGCTTTCGACTTTGAGAAATGATAGCTACTTAGATTTTTTTTTCCAGGACAGGTTGTGTGGTGACCACATGTAGATATTTACGGACCAGGATTGTGGCAGCGGCCCATGTTCCAAATATTCCTTACATCCAGGTTCTACCCAAATGTATCATGATCTTAAGCAGATTTAGTGGGTGGGGTAGCATGAAAGGATAGTGCATTATATGTGCTAATTGTGCCTAATTGTCAACAGGTTAAGACCAGAGCTCTTAAGCTGGTGGTCTACTCCAGATTATTTGGTTCGGACTTGAAATGGGAGGCCATTATATATGGACTTCGTGTTGGTTTTCCGAGGAGTAGGAGGCATCATGACTTCATATGGTTATTGTGGACATTGACTTAACTCTTCCTACTTTATCCTGTCAATTCTACTTAATATAGTCGAGGATTATGCGAGGACTCTACATGATGGAGGATTGTGAATGTCGGGGGATTTCTTTGCTATCATCTCAGCTATCGGAGCTTCAGTTTACTTCCCCAACACAAAAAAAATTTTTTTCAGAGATCTTTCCAGAAAATCTTGGGCACGGCCGGTAAACTAGCACTGCTTTCATCCTCAGACAGGATGGGGCAGGCATAGTGGCGCTACCATTCGCCATTGCGGACATTTTGATGTCGTGTGTGATTGCTTCAAGAGGTAGCTGGATACCATCTGCCGGTTGATATAGGTCTCGTATAATAATAGCTATCACTCCAGCATGGGGCATGCACCGTTTGAGACCTTGTATAAACAAATAGGAGTTTTAGATCTTCGTTGGGTGGTTTCGAGTTGGAGAGTCATCCATTTTGGTTCTGGAGATCATTCATGAGGCCTTGGAGAAAGTTAGGAGTGATTAGGTACCATTGGTACTTCTTACGCAAAAACAGCCGATAGAATCAGATGCAGATAACAGAAAGCGCCCCTTAGAATATAATGTTGGTGACGCAGGTTTAACTTGAAGATATCGTCCTATGAAAGGGGGTGATGAGTTTTGGTAAAAGGGGAGCTGAATCCGAGGTAGTGGGGCCATATCAGTCGCTACAAGCGTGTGAGTGAGGTGGCCTATGTGTTAGCCTGCCTGCGGAGCAAGTCTTCTGTTCTCAAGGTCTTTTATGTCTCTAGTGACGAAGTGCCTAGGTGATCCAGCATCAATCCTACATGTTGTAAGGTTTGGGGTTGGCGAAACTTGTCTTATGAGAGGTCCCTTGTTGAATCGTAGACACAGACCTGTTCAGCGTCTGAGGAACAGGAGATTACCACAGTGAAGGTATTGGGGTGGAGAATCATCTTGTTGAGGGTGCTACGTGGGATTCTGAGGCGGACATGAGATCCCGCTATCCTCATCTTTTCAGCTTTTGAGGTTAGACTTCCTACTCGTAAGACTATAGTTCCTTATCTCTTCGTATTTTGTTTCTATTGGCAGACTATGCATAGCGATTAAGTTATGATTTGATTGGCATTACGATGTGTAATAGTAGTGTCATTCGGGGATGAAGGTTCTTAAGGAGGGGATAATGTAACAATCCTAAAAAAATCAAATAAATAGGTACTTAAGGTGATTTAATTATTATTTGAAAATCTAAAATTTTAAGGGCATAATGGTCCTTTCACGTAGTAATTAAAATAAATCAGATTTATATTAATTTAATTAAATCCTATTTGACTAAGTCTTGAATTAAGACTCCTAAACCTATGCTAACACTCTCCTAATCACGTTTATCACCTCTCCAAGTTAAAAAAAAAAACTTTTTTGTTCTCTCTGCCAATTAACATGAAGAAATAGAAACTTTGAAAAAATTCTTCACACTTAAAAAACTCACAAAAAAAATTTAAGGAAGCAAGTTGATAAAAAATGTTAAGGCAAGGGAGATTTCCATCGAGTTGGTGGTGGAACTTTTAGGTGAATTTGGCGTGGTTTTGGAGACAGTTTTGGGGGCACACCTTCAGCGTGAACAAGGTCAAAATGTAGGGGTTGCTTTCCTCTTGTCCTTTCCCAAGATATCCCTTAGGGTTCCGTTTTCATGGCCGAAACTATGATTATTTTCCCTTTTTGCATGTTCCCGTTCACTAGCTCCCAATGATCTAGGTTGGTTATTTTGTTGGTATACGTTTAGGGCACTATGTGTGTGGTGAACTATCTCGTTCGAGTTGTGTTCATGATTAGTTCCTATGTTTTTGTGTCTTTTTCACAAATATGAATGTATGCAGAAAGTATGTTTGTTTAGATTGCTACGATACTTTGGATATGCCTTTTAGCATCTGACAACATGAAATAGCTTGTGTTTTATGTGTAAGTAGATGTTCCTAACTGATATTCACATGGTTGAAACACTACTATCACTCTATCTAAAACAAATCTCAAACTCCCTCTAATTGTCTAAGACCCTAACTAATGTATAAGAAACAAATGTTAAATTATCCGTAACATGATCACAAAATTGGCATAGTAATTTTCTAGATCTGAGATAGCTGTAAGGAATTCTAGAAATCCTTGAACAAAATAATAAATAAAAATAGGCGAGGTATCCAGGGATCGAACCCAAGACCTCACCAAAGCATGCCTTGATAAATAAATAAAAAGGGAATGTGTTAAGGGGGGTTCGAACTGGGGTTGAGTCTCCAACGAATTTTGCCAGAAAAAAAAAAGAAACAGGGTTGGGGGAATCGAACCCTTGGCCCTTGTCTTGCGCGAGAAAAGGAAAAGAAATTGGGGCTGGGGGGAATCGAACACGCAACCTGGGGGAAGGAGGAGGAGGAAAAATTTTTATTAAGAAAAAAAATGGGAGGAGTGGGATTCGAATCCACGACCTCCAGCTACGCGTGAAAGAAAAGAAAAAAAAAGGAGATGCGAGGCGTGGGATCAAACCCACGACCTCAGCGCTGAAGGGAGAGAAAAAATAATAAGGAAATAAAGTGAGGTTGTGGGGATTCGATCCCACGACCTCGTTATTGTAGCGAATTTAACTCTTAAAATCAGGGTTGTGGAATTAACGTTCGAACGCCCCAACCCTGCGGGTGGGGGATCAGAGGTTGTCAATAACTCGTGTAAAGAATAGGGATAAATAGACTTCACTTAGACTGTATAAAAAGGTGGTTGATAAGGGATTTGAGAGTATTAGTGAAAGGTGTGCCACATTAAAAATCAGTAATCTGATATTCATTCTAATCTATCTAAATAGATTAGTACATCTTAACTATTAGAATTCTAATCTAATGAAAGGAAGAAACGAAAATATGACTTAATCGCGGGGCGTTCATGTGCAAATGTGGTGATTAATTTGTCTTTTTTAAATTATATATTAGATTTAGCAATTAACATAATTAAAATGGCAAAACTTAATCTCTACCATGCTAATTTGATATACTATGAATAAAAAAAGTAATTTCAAAATTTTCTATATTTACAATATAGACACACACTAATTCTTTCATACTCATAATGCTGAATAGATCTAATAATTATCCAAGTACATCTACTACTTATAATAGTAAACAATTAAGGCCTTTTCACTTTGTCAACTACGTTGGATTGATTTTATTGTATGAATTCTATATCTACAACTGGAGAAGAGGAAATTAATTATGCATTTGCATGTAGCAGAGGGTGGGGGTTGGGAGGATACAAGGATTGATACAAAAAAACAAGTGTGTAGTGACACCGGAATAGGTTCTCAGTGTAATATATGTGGCAAGAATATACAGAAAGAAAAAATTGCAAGGGTGAGGCGAAAACAGGGTGGAATGAGTCGGCTGATATCAAACCACGAACACAATCAAATTCAGTGTTGGTGTGAGGCTCATCTGTGCCCAGGACACGTGTCCCGTACCGCTTGGATACACATTAAGCGGGGACGTGGAGGCAGGGTAGGGGGGAGGGGGCGGACGAAAACCCGACACAATAAGATCCATCATACATGAAGTGTGCCATCGACTGAGGAACCTTCAAACACACTCACGCACACGCAGTAGCCTGTGAGGATCAATGTGGAATATAGCAACATAGCACTTCATCAGCTCCCATTTTGTTAATCTAGCATAATATAAAACTCTGGTCCCCGGGCACGCCTAGAATGTGAAAAGACAAAGGTGACGTGTAGGTAGCTGGGCACACGGGCATGCAATATCATAACCAAGCAACCTAAAGGGGGGCCTGTTGAGATATCCTACACGCAATGACATAAGTCTAGAGACTCAGAACAACGTACGATTGGCGCACACAGAGTGTAAAACGAAATATCGCAAACCTAATGAGGGTCAAGTAGTTGGTTGGGGGCGCTCTGCACAAAAAAACTGCCCGTGGCGGAAGCAAACACCAGGAGAAACACGCTAATAAGCTTCGAGAATGGAAAGTGCTGGATGTAGGTCGCAAGCGAAGGCTGGAGGGTCAGAGGAGTGGGTTAGATCAAGGGATACAGAGAAGAGTATTGTGAGTGTTTAGTTATTGATTTGTTCACAATGAAGATCTATCGCAGATGTGCACCTCGCTACATCATACTAGATCGAGTCAGAATTACATCTACAGTTGTAAGGTCTGTGTAGACTGACGATGCATAAATACGATGATCGACGTAATTTACAGTAGTTTGTAGTATACCAAATTACGTGAAATCTCAAAGGTGCTCTGAATAAATGGACATAATGTGTAGATGAGACATGAGTCATTGAGTAAGAGGCTAGTAGTAGTATGTTATTTAGAGTCCGAAGTTGCATCAGAATGAGTCTAAGTACACAACCTGATTACTGAATATGCTACACGCACAATCATAGAGATGCGTGCTGATACTCTCATGACAGTACAGACCTGCTCCTCTATGCACCAAGCTCTAATTCAATGTTGTACAGCATGTTAACAGGAATAGCTAATCTCAGACATTTCAATCTACACCTTAATCACTAACGAATACATCCTGTAAGATTGAGACATGCACTCACATAATGCGCAACTATTGTATTCCGCAATACTCACATACATCGCGGCCAGCTTCAATGATCGTATATGATGTTGACATATAATGGCAACTTTAATACATGATACACCCCAGTACTCCGGGCTAGCTATGAGACTGAGATAGATGCCTGTCATTTCGTTACGCCGGCCAAACAGCGTATTCACTAGTAGACTCTTCCTGTAAGTACAGAGATTTCCGGACGTGACCAGACGGATATAGGCATCCGAATCTCTAACTTACTCACTTACATCGGTGCGACGTAGTGTTCTAGAATGACCATATGAACAGCAACGACGCGCAGTATAAATACGGGATTCGATGGCGGGGTTCGAGAATTCCCCACAACGTGACACTCCTAAGGCATATTTGGCAAAGGGCCAACGAACGGAAAGCGCAACCCTATTACTACTTTGCTGACCTTGTCATCTAACTTGCAGCCGTTGGTGACTCGGCACCAACTAATTGTCTGTGGCCATAGGTGGAGGCCTGCCGACTGCCGATTTCATGATGATCCACACTTGAAAGTCCATCCGGTTAAAGTATACAAGCTTGCTCATGCAATGAATGCCACAGCCAGCTCGTACATAGAGTAAATCATATCAACAAGATAATGATCGATACCGTAAGCGTGATTTAGGATTAGTATACATCATAGATCGTGGCTGCCTACCTTACAAGTAATTTACATAGTTATATTCGGTGATGATCATTTGCACTATAAGTGCGAGACGAATACTTTTCGATGTAACAGTCATTAAGTACTATCCTACTAGTGTATTTAGCGCATGGTCATATAGTACTACTGTGCGTCAGTATGAGAGCGCTAAACATGAAGATGAGCTCATATGTATTGAAGTGAATGTAAGCATTACTGGTCGAGTATTTGCTAATGATAACTCCTACGTGTGAGGTATAGGACCAATATGTATGAAGGCCGCTCATTTTGGAAAGTCAATTAATGTGCAAGTCTTTACATGCGTATCCAGGTCTCATGACATATGAAAATATTATCAAGACTTATTAACTAAAAAAAAAAAAAAAGAAAAAGGAAATCAACATAACTAAAAAAAAATACAGATAAATCTATGGTTATTAATATAAGGACTACCACTACTCAGAGAAAGAGCGCCCGGTTCGGAAACAAAAAAACGTAGCCCTTCTGCCCTTAAAATTCATGTAGAAAATTAGGTTCAAACACAAGAATACGCCTATAGTTATATATGTCACCTGTAGCTACACATATGTGCAATAGGCACTTTATAGCTAATTGCTTGTTCCTCTCCATGGCAGACTCTTCGCTCACTCAATTTGGATCAGCTCCATTGACTCTTGCCGATACCCTATACATCAAGTTAGCTTATGTGAAATATTATACATATCTTACTCATCAGCATGCGTCTATATGGTTGTGTCCTAATCTGCACCATATCATAACTTAATCTATACTGTAGTCACAGAGTTTCTGCTAATTACCCTAAGACAAACATAAAAATATCTCAAACATAGACTAACAAAATAAACAGATCTAGAGAGGAACTAGGAGGGTGTGGTTCTTCACGATATAGGACGTCCGAACCGCAAGAAGCTGAAAAGGAGGAGACGGGAGATCTCTATAATAAGTGGCAAAAGGGCAACAAGAAGATGAACATCGAAGAATCTACAGTTCGTTAACAGTTGCTGATGATACAACGAAAGCAAATCGTCGTGAGGCAATTCAAGTCATTGATTGTAATAGGGTGTGTGGTAGTGGGTCGCATCGTGTTATTCCAAGGAGATGCTCTGATTGTCACATTCGGAACACGGTAGTTTAGTAGAGTAATGAGGCTAGCTGAGAGTCAGTGATCTCCGAAGCGGGGTGGCAATATAGAAAATGGGGGAATACTTTGCAGACCGAAGGATAGGGGATTTAAATCAAAAAAAGGAAAGGGGTGGTGGGAGTGGAGAGGCGAAAAAATCAAGACGGTGAGGACATAGGTTGTAGTGAAGTAATGGGATGTGTGGGAAATGTCCATATATGGTGCGAACCTAATAAATAAATAGAACAGGGATAGTAAAAGGAACTCAACATAAAAGTACATATTATCATATTCAAAAAGGTCTGCTTATACTCATTTAATGTAATAAGTATGGGTAATAGGGGGGGGTAGAGATGAAATGATTGCGTAATAAAAATGGTGGAAAAGAACGGGGTAGGGAGTTGACACTAAGATAAGTATTTCCGCAAGGTATGTTTAAACAAAAACAGGATCTCAAAAGTTTCCGAATTTTTCCTACATAAAATTCGAGGACTGATGTAATGTGCAGGGAATAAGATGCTGTAAGGTAGGGCTTGTGTTTGCGTGCCCTCTGAGATGTACAACGTCCGCCGATCCTCATCTGGGGTCTAGATTCCATCGTGACTAGTTATGTTTGTACTTCGTCATTACAACCGTGGTTAAGGTAAGGCGGCTGGATTCAACCCCATCCCACCAAAATAGTAAGTGGCATCGACAAAATATTGTCACAGACAATATGTTAAAGTCAGGATGCCCGCGATAACAAAAAATGTTTGAGGTATAGACGGTAGTATTGGCATGTTCTTATCGTATCTAAGAGAAGTTAGACTCAATTTAGAGTTTTGATGGAGCGCATGATTGCGTTCATGTCCGCCATAGAAATATGTGTGACACGGCCTTACTGGGTGAGACATTTCAAAAGAAAATAACGGAAAGGAGCATTACTTTCTTGACAACAATTACATAGTTTTCTACTAATTTCATGAAATTAAAAAATCAGAAGAGCATCCATAAATACCTATTACAACTGCGTAGTTTTTCCGTTGCATTTATACGATATATTTTATTATTGAAATTGCAAGCTAGGTGAATGATTTTATCTACTTTTAACTGTTTTATATTTTCTTGCTATTTAAATTTTTTTTTTGTTGATCTATTTCGAAGATTATATGATAATATAAAGATTTGATTAAGGTAGCTATGCTATATAGGATGCGTCAAAAAATAAATTACGGATCATCTTAAGAATTTAGACATTTAAAAGTAATATTATAAATTCTTGTCGCAATGATTTTATTATTTTTTACAATTCAAAGATTTACCGTCGATATTTAAAGACGTCTTGTTAATAGTTATTTAAATAATATAACAATACAATTAGAAGTTAGCGATTCATATATCAACAATAAAAGCACTATATCTCAAAATAAAATTTAAAAATAGACTAGGTCAAATTAAATTGCAATAAATTTTGATTATTATAAAGAGAAACACATGAATACTAGACAAAGAGACAATTTTTTTTTCACATTTTTAAGAAGGTTATATATAGCAACGCTATCACAGACGCTATTTATTAATAGAATAATAGAATGAAAGAAATTTATCTTAAAAAATCAATGTCTAATCTTTTATCAACGCACAAAAATTATGATATATGCATGTCAACGTTATAATTGTGGGCAATCCAATTAGGTTAGGTATCATCTCTCATCTTTGATGCAAATTATCTTATCATTTAAGATTTATTATAAAACTATATTTATTGATGAATTATCTCATTTGTAATCATCCTTTTGATATTCATTACACTAACTATATAACGAGACTAAATAAATTTTCTTTCATAATTATGACTAAATGTCTATTGCAGTGCTAATTGTTAAAGTTAAGCTAGTATTAGTCATTATATGTTTCTAGTTTTAGTTTAAGAATCTTTTTTTTTTTTTTAAACCTACTTTTTTTTAGGTAACGACTTTGAATCCTAGATTAGGTCCAATTTTCAGTATATTATTTTTAAAAATGTAGTCTAATTTGAAGCTTTTAAGATTTACATATTTTTAGCTTCTTTTTTTGTAAATAAGTTTGTAAAAGTATATATTTGGATCCTTTTCAAAAAAAGAAGATTTTTTTTATTATTATAAATTGGAATCATTGTGTATGAAATAGAAATGTAAAGTTATAGTATTGACTGGAGTTATGTGTCCCGACAATTTTAAAATTAGACACTTTGAAGGACTTTTAATATTTAAATATATTTCTAATTTCTTGTTCTTTTGGTAATAATATTGTAAGCAAGTATATATTTGTGATCTTTCACTACAAATTGAAGACTTTTCATTGTACTCTAGGGGAATCACTATGATGAAAATAAATAAAGAATATAGATGTGATATGAGGGCTATGTCGCCTCCAAATTTTTAAATTGGACTCTTTGGTACATTTTAAGATTTACGATCTTTAATTCTTTGTGTTTTTGGTTAATAATATAGTAAAAATAGGATTTGGGTCATATTCATAAAAATTAAAGTATTTTTCATTATTTATAACTGCGATCATTGATGATCAAAATAATGTAAAGCTATATTATATTCTATGAGATCTATGTATGATCAAGTATATTTGTAATATGAATAGCTATGTTACATGTCTAATCTTTGATCCAATTTATGTCACATTTTGGGGGTATTAAGATATATTTACTGATAATATCTCATTTTAGATCTCTAGTGATATTCATTAAACAACTGATTATAAATCTGTCCTATGTGTGGCCTTACAAGATGATCTTAATTAATGAATTGAGGTGAAATGACCATGTTAATGAATTTAGGAGAGGATTGTTTCTCTCCATTATGAATCATGATAAGAGACTTTGTGTGTGATGTGTCATTAACGAGTGAGTGAGTAGTGGGGGGGGAAATTTTTTTGCTTTTCTTGTGTGGGCATTGAGTGCTAAAATGACTTGAGATGTATAATGGTTACTAACTGCTCTATGATGCATTGAAATCATTTTTGTGATTAAAGAGCCCTAAGTATCATTCAGGGACGAATGTTCTCAAGTGGGGGATATTGTAAGACACCAAAATGAGTATCGAGAGCCTAACATGTTTGTATTGAGGTTATAAGGTCCTAAAATTACTTATAATATGGTTTAGAGGAAGTGTGTAAAGTTTGAAGTGATTTGGAATTCTAATGTCAAGGGACGACCAAAACGTTCGACGACTAGTGACCTATGTGTCTCAAGTGTCCATGCATGTTTATACACTGTATTATATGATATTATGAATTCTTAAAATGAGTTATAATGATTTTTAAAGATTCTATATGGAGTTTCAAGAAGTTTGGAGTCTAAACGACCTAAGAATGTCGCAAATGTCGTTCGAAATAAGTGCCTTTGACGTCTGCACGTGTGTCTTGATGAGGCCTAGCCTGTTTGGAGCGAGTATGCGAGTCACTTGGTTTAAGGGTGAAACTCATGTGTAGAGATACAGATAGGGTTGTATTTATGCATTGTATCGTACGGGTAGGCGAGTTTAAGGGCCGCTGCACACAGAAGGGATCATAGGCTGGTCGTAGACCAATCGACGGGAACAAACTACGGGATGTTGGTCAACCAACGGACCGGTAGGTGAGGTATCTATCGATTGGGGGGGGGGGGGGGGTACTTATCTTGGGCAGTGATCGAGCACCAAAACTTTTGGTCTAAGAGTGGAGTCGACGGAAGCGAAACTTTGGGCCCGTAGCGCATTAACCTACGGGCCAGTTCGATTGGGGGCTGCGCGTGTTGGTCGATTGTGGCTCTGTAGCTACTATTCTAGCGAACTGTTTATAATAAGGGGTGAATGGGAAATTTATCCTCCACGTTCTAACCTGACTCCGAATTGAGGTTTCTTATCTAGCCTGTTGGTGTAATATAATCATCTAAAACGTAACCAACCTATGTGCCCAAACTCGAACTCATCATAAATTGGAATCTGTTCGCTTCTCCAGAAAATATTCCTCTCTATAAACCTCCATTGTTGTTGAAGCTCAAGACGGCTTTGAGATATGGATTGTCATGATTTCCTTCACCACGTTTTAGAGGTCTTGCATGTAGATAAATATGGTAATCGCTTCATCTCTAAGTAACCTTTCGCTTGAGAGTTAATCTCATGCTATCAAAGAAGGTTTCATGATCAAGTTTCTTCTTCTCAATCTAGCATGGGTTCTTTCTAATCAAACATTTTGTAATATTAAATCATAGATTACTTGAAGTTTAATGCATGGGTTTGAACGTGACTTTACTACCATTGGCAATGATGAACTCATGCTGTCCTTCTCAAATTATTTAGCGCTTGCATGGGCTTTTGTGATCAGGACTTGTTAATGGTTGAATTGTGATTTTGGTACTTTGAATGTTCTACATCTAATGGTATTCACGTGAATTGATTTGAATTTATGATGTGAAGAATACCATATGGATCATACGTATAAAGATTTTAACATGTTTAGTCTAGTTTCATAATTCACTCTAATGTTGCTCGTTAATGATTTAATGTTGAAATCGATTAGGGTGAAGATTATTATGGCACTATTTTTAGGTTGATGTTATGAATAGAATTATAGGTATAAACCGCTTAATGATTTGCAAATCAAAGAATCTTTATAGGATTAATTTATATGTTTTACCTTAAAGTTGCTAATGTCTATGGAGACATAATGTGCATATCGATTAGGGTAAATGAAGGCATATTTTAGTCTTTATTGATTTATGGTTATAGATACTTTCCTATGTTGTTTTTATTGGTATATTATGATGGTTAATGCATGATAAACAGAATTAAGTAAAGTATATTCATGAGTTATCTATGACTCTCTACTTCGGCAGTAATGTGAGATGTCTTGTAATGGGTGTTATAGTCTGATCTTGTATGATTGTACATGGTTTTTTATGATTTAAATACAAATAGCTACTGCTGCCTATAATGATTGTTAATGAAATGAGTGTATTGAGCAGATGTTGGTCAAGAAGGGTTGATTGAATTGGTCAAGGGGACTCTTCCTCTGCTAGCTTTCTATATTCATGTATGTCGCGGAAAAGCCTTGTCTGGCATGTGATGGTGTGGTCTCACTTATGTGGAGGTGTTTACCTTATTGTTATTATATATGTAGTTGAACATGGCGTCTTAAAAGGCAAATTAGATAATTATTGAATATTTGCTTTATGATGATACGATGAAATTTTATGGCCTATTTTCCTATTCTAGTTGTTATCTAGGTTGTGTGGCTGATTGTATAGGCTGTGTAGATGCCATTTAGGGTAAAGTATATGGTGATCTCATTTATGTTGAAAAAGGTTAGTAGTCCCTTTCTTACCCTATTGAATACATGAATAGTAGCAAGTAGGAGTGCTTAAGTGTACATATAAAGTTGACTGTCTCATATGCTCTATGTGTGTTGTGTTGCGATGGGCTTGTACAGTATTATCCTCTAAGATGGGCTGGCCATTAATTTGTTGTTGATAGACATTATGTGATCATGTTGACCAATGTATACATCGCACTCACTTTACATGCATGTTACAAGTAGTATAGTCATGTGTCTAAATGAAAGGTCTTCTCATATTCAGCTATGTGTCTACTACTATAGTCATGTACGGTGATATTTATGTAAGTATGATATGTGTTTCCTTAGTCTAGGATGACTTGATAGTGTACTAGTATTGGTTAAGGGTATGGAGACTTTGTCCTATTCATTGCAGCATTGTGTACCTTGATAGGATAGGTTCTGTTTAGTTTCTATATGTTTGAATATAATTCATGAACAGTGTGAGCTTAAGATGTTATGATGGAAGGTTCTCGGCAATATATGTATACACACACCTGTATGGTCCTTGAACTGGTATATCATTGTACCCTAAACTAGATGATGCTTTACAATATGGGGGCAACCGGGGAGATGGCATCTTAGTTAGTAGTTCAATTTGACTTGTCTGCATATGGGCTATTGTGTGTTGTGTTGTCTTATGCTTGATGAAGTATTATGGTCTAGAGGGTGTGGATGGCGCTAATTTTTTCTTGATATCCATTTATTTGATTCATGTTGACGAATGTAGGCACCGCTCACTCACTTTACATGGCATGGTTACAAGTAGTATGGGGTCATGGTGTCTAATGAAAGGTAGTTCGTGGCATAGTCACTAGTGTCTACTACTAGGCAATGTTAAGGTGATATTTATGGAAGTATGATATTTGTTTCTTCTTAGCTAGGTATGACTTGATAGATGTACGAGTATTGGGCAAGGGTGATGTGACTGGTGCTATGGCATTGCACATGTGTACGCTTGGATAGGATAGTTCATAGTGTTTGGTTTCTATATGTTTGAATATGAAGGCATGGAACATGTGTGACTTAGAAATTTATTTGGAAGGTTTGCTCACGATATATTTATACACAGCAGTGCTATTAAGATCTTGTTAAGAGAGGGCCTTGAATAGGTGTATTCCTGTGTCGTGCTGTTATAAACTAAAGTGATGCTTTTCTTCTATGTTCATGTGAAGGTATTACTTACATGATTTCGTTTGATCAATATCATATATGTACCTTGATTTGAGCATATGAGGGGATAGCTCCCCCCTCCAACTGCTCTACAGCCTATGTTTTTATTAAAGTAAAATATAATAAGGTTTTAAATAAAGGAAAGTTATCTTAGCACCGAGTAAACTTTAATAGAGTGTGTGTTCCGCTTCATATGTAGGAAGGGTAGGTCCCTTGACCTCATTGGGTGGTGCTTATGAACACAAGGGTGTAGTAGTGATGTTCCACTAAGTGAAATAGTAAAATGCCTAATCTTGTTCATAAAAGAGGGGTTTTCACATCGTACGCCCGGCCTAAGTGCCATAACTATGTTGCCACGCATAGGATCGTTGAGTGGATCGCACACTAGAAAGGGCTATATCACATTTGGTCTACTTTCGCCGGTTGAATCCATCGACTTTTCCGGTGTGGGGTTTTATGAACACAGATGCGCAATTTTTAGATATTCACATGTTCTATGTCGGTTATCAGCTAATTTTGTGTGTTTCCTCTGAAAGTAAAATTGACGGAATAGAAGCTAACTGACTTGGCACACATAATTTAGAATGACGTAAGGGAGGTTTACTTAGGATAGGTGGACGTATGAACCCATGCTAGTACATTGTCACAAGTAGATCCTTAGGAAGTTTCTAGAAGTCTGGTGGGGGTTTGTTGTTTTGGTGTTCTAATGCATGTCGTTTTGTGCTATGTAGTGTTCTTTTGCTGACCATTGTAGTATTTGTCTACTTTTATGAGATCGTGCATGTATGTAGTCTTTATGCATATGTTGGATCTGGTTGACTGATATGATGAAGGTCTTGCTTGACATAAATGAAGTGGGTCTTCTCTTACTTATGTGATGTATGAGCTTGGATGTAAAGGCTTGTGGCCTCATGATAGGTTTACTAGTATGTTTGATAGTTATGAGGCCTTAGATATACGAGTGTACTATTTTTTTATTTATTAGCTCTGGTTTTATATTTTTTTATTATTTAATTTTTAATTTTGTTGTTTTTTATTTGTTGTGGTAGACTTAGGATTGGGTTCCTCCCATGAGTTAGGTCTTAAAGGTTCTATGTGAAGTAAAATAAGTATATGTGCATAATGACTATGAGTTCACTGTAATATGCCTATAGTCTTGACTTTAACTATGTCCTATATTTGAACTTATCTTCTTGATGGTATGTGTTGTCTTGTGTATATGATATGGCATGTTTCCTTGTGGCTTTACGGTGATGTCATTGGCACAAAGTCTTCACTGTAATGTGACTCATCCATATGTAATATAAATTCTAAACTAGTGATCTTATGTGATTTTGACCCTTTGAATATGTATTATTATGAAAGCAATTAATGATATCATATGCTATTGTTACAAGGTCTTATAAGGTGTAAGTCTCAAAAAGGCATGAAGTATGATTAAAGAAAAATGTCGCTTTTAAATGCAGGTTTTTGGGCATGGTTGTTCATACTTAGTGCGATTCTTGTAGCGATCAGCATTCTTCTCTACTTTTTAGACAAGTGTATGGGTTATGGATGCATTAAAGGATGTCTATGATTGAGGAGCTTGATATGTGTAATCTCAAGCTTTAAGAAAGGGGTCTCTTAAGTTCCACGGTATTCGCTCTACTCATGTCTAATGTAAATGTTAAAGATTGTATAGTTATGTCTTATGTTTTAAGGCGTGTCCCTAATGTATTCTAATGTTGTTTGAGTCTAAAATGGCAAAGAGACTTTGTGTCTAAATAAATTTATTACGACTTATGTTTTATGATATGTGTGAATGCTATGTTTCGGACATATGATGTTGGCTATGACAGGCTTTAAATTTTCGTCGCCAAAATTACTATGTCATGCGAGGAATTATAACTATGGGTTTGTACAAGACTCTCCGAGAGGTCAAGTACGTCATGTTAATTCTAGGGGTGCTCCTGGGTTGTGACAACGGATTTCGCCTGATGTGAGGCTTGTAAAACCTCTACGGTAAGCTCTTGATGGCTGCAGCGGTCCGCATGCAAAATATTTATCATATGTATTGTGTGTCTTAGTATGTTATATTGTTTTGGGTCTTGTCCTCCCCATGCGAAGTGAGAGATGTAAATTTTGGGGGGGGGGGGGGTGCATGAATTGGCCAATTGGATCGACGTCCGACCTCTACCCTAGAGAATGTTATCCTGATAAAGAGGTAAGTCTGCATTTTAAATAGGGGTGCATGGAAGAGTTACTGTGTAATTGCTTCTCATGTAGCACAAACCTTACTTTAAGATAAAGACTCTAGCCTCTCGCATAGATGAAGATACACAGAGAAAGTTAGATTCTAACGCTACCCCATTTTTTCTATGAAAAAAACACTAAGCTAAAAAAACCTTTATTTGTGAATCATTTATCTTGTTTTCTTGGATTCAAGTTTGCTTGGGGCTTAAACTTCAAAGTAACGGTAATTTCGTCAATTTTTCGCTACAAAATATAAGGTAGCAAAATTCTTCGCTGTCTTTCTATAGATCCTTACAATTAGCGGGACTTGAGATTATTGTTCCTGGCGGATATGTTTTCCTAGGTAAAAGTGGCAGGAACTCATTTTGTGGGCAAATGGCCTAATTTACTGTTCGAAGTTTGTGTTGCAATATCATTTACAAAGGTATAATAGATTTGAATATTGAGGAATTTTATATTTGTTGCAAAGAAATGCGCCCTCCGTCGCACAAGTATTTACGTGTCCAAAAGAATATCTCGCATGTACTTTGGTCACCATTTTAAGTAGTGGCTGCTTGATCTCTTGATTTAGTGGGGTGGTAGTACATGAGTCGCATCACTGTGATCTAGGAGCGGCGAATGACCTCTGCCTTCCAATGTTGAATTGATAGTGTGGGTTGTATATAGAGGAAAAATCCATATATTTTCAGTCTTAAAAACCTATTATCAAAAGTAAACGACTTCTTCTGAGCTCCGATTTAGCTAAATTTGGGATTCCTTGAATGTTATTTGGCATAGTTCTTTGACTTCATTATGAAACAAGAAAAATTATGCTGAAGAAGGAATAAAATCTAGTAGAATTTCAATTATAATCGTTAAATATTGGTTTAAGGTTGTTTGAAGAAAGTTGATGGATATTAATGCATATACAAGAAGTACTTTTCTTACTTGAAATGACAGACACATATAACGTCGTGGTTTTTTCGCAAACACAGTGCTACATGCGTAGGTACGTAATTACTATTTAAGACTTCTGCATATATAGAAGCGAGCTTACAACTAGAGAGGCATGCGCGATTATGCGTGTGTTAGAATAATGTGTAAACATTATATACCATCATGTACTGGTATGTTGCTCGTAGCTATTTAAAGCCACGGGTTTTGGAGTAGGTGATCATATCTTCTGTTCTACTCCAATGGAATTCGCCGATAACGATGAGTCTTATTCGATGAAGCATAGTGATAGTTTTTGTAGGTGCTTTGCGTGTCCCCCGAAATGTGGTACCAGGTGCATCCCTGGGGGCCCCATAGCTGCCAAGATGTGGCGACAGTGGTGGGATGTCTATTCCATTCTCTTTTACTTAAATGTAGTCATCAATTAGAGGCGAACGTCTGACGACGCTATTGTAACAAGATCTCTTTGTCGTGTGCTCATTTGTTTTTCTTTTTTTGGGAAAAAGATGTGTAATGTTCTTATGCAAATGCCGACGGGAGCAATGTCCGTTTATATAGAGGGCTAGCAAAGACTGGGAGGAAAAAATTATATAAAAAATTGCATCTTTGGTCCTTTTCAATTTTAGGATAAAATTCTTATTAATTGAAGAGCGTACACGTTGCATTGTGGCATCCGCATTCGTTAGGCCAAGGATTTTCAGAAATCAGAATAAGAAGAACGGAATAATTACTTTTTGCAATAAACCATACTAAATTTAAATAGGATTAGTTTTGTTTGTAGCAATAATTGAATACGCTTACTGAAATAGTTAAACAAAGGAGAAGTAACGAATATTACTTTGTCATCAATTATGATGTTGCACACTTCACTTGGTTTTTTGGCTTATAATTAAGGGATGTGGATGGGTTGAGTTTAATTGAGATTTATTTCTGCAAAGTTTAGATGGATTTTTCATTTGGATGATCTATTGAATGAGCGTTAACAAATTATAGATTAGTTCCATGTGATAAATTATTACCGTATATAAGTATATGTTTTATGTAAAAAAAAAGGTCTGAAGGAACACATAGTTTGAGTGAAACGAGCTAATTTTTAAAATGAAAATATAAATGTATTTTTCTATAAAAAAAAAAAGTTAGATATCCCCACCCCCCCGATATTGGATCTTATTTCCTACATTAATGACTTAGATTCTTTACTTTTAAATAGTGGGTATACACAAGTTGAATTGGCTTTTCGGTTATTCAAATCTCATAGTTAAATTATTATGAGTCAAAATTTTAAATCTATAATTCAAGTCTTAACTAATAATATTCGTTTGTTCAATTAAATTTTTTTACAAACATATGATTACGTGTAACTTCAAATTTTTCTGTTAGTCGCTATTAAATATATAATTATTTACGATGTTTTGTGTTCAAATTAACACAATATGAAATGAGTGATGACAGCCGAACAGTCAACAAAAAGTAATAATGAAATCAATAAGATCAATATTGCATAATTACTCCTCAATGAATAATGTAGTGAACATGATATTACTGCACTCAGAAGAGTCATACTTTAAAATTGTAAAATCATGTGCAAAATATCTGAATAAAACTAATTATATATAACTATATTAAGAAAAAAACTAAAAAGATACTACATTTTAATGGTTTAAATCAATATAAAAAAAACTTATAATATTCCATTGACGAGATAATTGGAAACTCCGAAAACAGATTCGGATTCAACATATATTGACTTCCCTGTTCTTCTTTCGGTGGAACAATCACAGTCTAGTTGTAACAAACCCTTTACCACTTCATAATCAAAATATATGCTGTGAACGCAGATGAAAGTTTGACTTTGCAGAATATTTTTGGTCAAAATTGGAAGTATCTTTGGAAAAATCCCACCATGTTATTCCATTTCTTGTCTTGGCTTAAATATATGGATTTCAGATTGAATTTTTCTAATCTTAATCTACTTGGTGTTTAAATCGGACATATTGGATCGAAATTTGGAACATTAAGGATATTGAGTACAAATTGTGTTGGATCTTACATCTCTTCAAGTTTTAGATTCAATTTTTTTTAACTTGTAACTTGAAAAACAAAAACCAAATGAACCATTGAATAAAATAACTACTTTTTGTGCTCAAATTTTGAAATTGCGGGATTGGAAGGAGGGAGAAACAGGGAAAAACAGATTTGAGTCCAAACTGTTATGGCGACTTTCGCTATCACAAGTCTCTTTCACCACAGTATAGCATTGTAGCGTGCTGACTCCGCTATGGTGACCCGCAATGTTCTGGCTAGAATTTCAAAGTTCAACAATGTTTTCCTACTGTCATCTTGTACTCTACCGTACCGACAAATTAACCAACAATTCGACCGCAAGACCGTTCCCAACTCAAATGTCCTATTCATTCAAACCGATAAACTCCTTTCGATGCTTCTGGAGCCCTACCGACATGTATACCAAACCTGCCTCATGGCCATAAAATTATAACTGAATTCCACCATATATTTCAATAATCACTCTAAGTTCAATCATCCATTTAAGTACAATTCACACAGCATTTTTCACGTAATGCCAACGCACATAACCAACAACCATTAACAGCATCCTATCAAATAACCAGTTATATGACAAAATACTGGCGTCATGGATGGACCCACTAACTGAACTTGCATGCACTCCCTTGACCCTTAAGGTCAGATACCAATTGAAACATTTTCGTTTTCAACTTTATTTTTATTGGCATAATACATTGTATTGGACCATAAACTCCATTAAATTTTGATTTTGACCTCCAACGATTAATAATGCACAAACAGACCATTTTAACTATCTAATTTTTAAATAATAAACACATGAGGGGCCTAGCATAGGCACAATACACCGTAAGCCACTAGTAGGACAAAAAATGACATGTAGGACATATGTGTCTATTTGTTAACTTTCTAAAAGTTTAGTGTCTATTTGTGACAACCTCCAAAAGTTGAATAGCATAAAGGTGATTTGAACCATTAAAGGGATTTTATGTAGTATGCCTTCTTATTTGGTGTACCTTCAGTGCGCAACCACTATCCAGATTACATTCATTAATATGTGTTTCCCCATCTGTTTATGGAAAATAAAAATAATACCTGGTTGTAATAAATTGTTCAAACGACAACACGAAGTAACTGAGATTTTATTAGAACCATGAAATCAAGAATGTACAGAAATTTATTTCTACATCAATTGATCCGTAAAAACTGACCAGAATCTGGGAATACTCTTTGGTTAGGTTTGAAGAAAATCAGTCCACTGAATTCAACGTGGCCCCTAAGGAATTATTCCCCGCTAGTATCCGAGTGTTTGCTTTGTGGAATATAACCCCCCGGGTAAATATCTTAATCAATAGGTTGAGATACCAAAAACTTACTGTTCCGCGAATCAAATCCACAGCAGAAGTACAACTGAAAAAATATGTTTTAGAAAAAGAATGAATATCATGAACGGATGCGCCGAGTACGGGTTTCCGGTTAACAAAAAGTTAAAACATTCGGTTTAATTTCTGTTATCAAACGACTTAATGAATATAATTTTTTGTCCCTTTAATTAAATTAATTAAATAATTATAAAATAAATTTAATCCAAAAAAATAATCTCTCGATCATTGTGCCAAGCCAGGAAGCCGAAGCGAGCTGAGTGACGACACGACGATATCGCGAGAGGTCCCGCTTTCCAACCCTTTCACATTACTAAGAGTTATTTAGTTATTTAACATCTCTATTTTCATTACTTACGCAGATGAGGGCAATTTGCCTTTTTTAATTAAAGCATTAGCGGAGCTTTTCAAGTGCCCAACCTTTCAAGTTCGCAACGTTTCCAAATTCCTACCCTCCCTGCCCTTCTATTTTTCATTCCTCAATTCTTGCTACAACTGTACCCAAACACTCCCCCCACATTGAGGGGGATACGTTATCATCGGAATGCATACAAGTATGTGTACGTTTACTACACCGCAACGGATTAATTGCAAATCTGGAAAGTAGGTTTTCCAGGACTTTCCGTAGTGAACATATGTCTGATATCACTCGTCAACTCGTAGATGTAATTCTTTGTGAACCGTCGACTGCTTTGATATGATCCGGTAGACAACCATATGTCAACAACAATTAACCCTTTACTATTTCGATTCTTACGGTTCTTCGTTTCAGCCATGAACAATTCCTGTTTTCATGATGTTATAAAGAACTATGGCTTTTTTGACAGTACAACTCTTTGAATCGGTTCCACTTCACATCACATCGGTGATTTCTAACCGGTCATCCTCGTAGATACACTAATGTGGTCAAATCTACCAAACTTAGAGAGTAGTTTGTCTTACTATGTTTATGTGTTCGTATATGACGAGACTTCCCGTTGTCCATAACGCTCTCTCCCGGGTCCCCTGTGCCGTGACCGTATTGTTGCTTACTAACTATCGGCAATATACGCAATTGGTCAACATGATTTGAAGGCCAGAAATTGAATATGCCTCTAGAAAATTCTGGAGTCAATTCTCTTGCTTCTTCAACCAGCCTATCCACAGGCCATTAATTCAGATTCCATTGTGGAGCTAGCAATACATGGCTGTTTTGGACATTTCCAAGAGACAGACTCCTCCACCCAGTATGATACATAACACATCGGTGGATTTACATTTACATCATTTGACCATGTGATCCAATTTGCAATCACTATATCCATTGCAAATCGAATGTTGTGTATAGTTAGATAACCCAACACACTTTTTCATAGTCATCTCCAGAGTTTGATCAGATTCTAGTGTACCGACGGTCAGTTTACTATAAAACATACTATATCTGGCTCGCGGGTGCAAATTCAGGGTAATATAATCAAACTTCCCCCCTCTGGCATATTTCCCATTGAGACAGTCCCTGTTGTACCTTCATTCTTTTTAACTGTAGCACTTCAATCATTGGAGTTTTGGACAACATTGAAATTTCAATTATTGAACTTCCAATACTTTTTCCATATACTGAGATTGAGATAATGCTCGTCCCTGGGGATTTTTGATCATCTTGACCCCTAAAGATCAAATCAGCAACTCCTAAGGGAGAAGTCTTTCATATCGAACTTTCTGGACAACATGTGCGCTTAGTAGCATTTATATCGTCAATTTCTTTACCATTATTAACTATGTCTCAACAACACACAAACATGACTTCATGATTCGATAACGTTTTATGTAAATCAGGATATCTCACATTTCGTTTAATCTTGAATGCCATTGCCAATATTAAATATTGATCAAATTTAGCCAGCCATTGTTTTGGGTGCTTGCTTGAGTTCAATAAATGACTTCCCAATTCTACAAACTTTCTTTCTTTACCAGGAACTCTAAACCTTCCATGTTGTTGCCATGTAAATTTTTCCTGTAAAACTCTCCATTTAACAAGCTGTCTTTACATCCATTTTGTGGATTTTAGATCATGCAACTACCTGCTAGGCTATTACATCCTAATTGATGTTATCGCTTGTTACTGGAGAGTATGGGTGCAAGGAGTCCAACCTTCCTTTTGTATGTACCCCTTTGACTACCAGTCTAAGCCTTATGTTGTCAATAGTCCCTCAGTTTCAATTTCCTTTTAAAGCTCCTCTTTGATCCTAAATGTTTAATTTCTGGAAGAAAGATAAGCCATTCCCAAGTGTGATTGCTTAAATGATTCAATCTCACTGTGACTGCTTCATTCCAATAATTTGACTCTGAGCAAAGACATATTTGCCTCTACAGTTTTGGCTCATTTCAAGCATAGTCTACAAATCTGGTCCGAAAGAATATATTTTCGTTGTTCGAGTACCGCCTAGGTTCCTCACTAGTTTAGAAAATTTTCCTTGATTTCTTCGCGTGGTCGTTTTGGTCTTTCACTTGTTTGACATCACTTTCAAGTTTTAAATCGGATAAATAGTTTCGGAAAAAACTCAGCATATCTGAGTCAATTATTCGTATTAACATGAAATCTCAGGATTATCAGATTTGTGAACCAACAATCGACGCAGCTTTTACTTTCCACAACATACCCAATAAAGACACAATCTATTGTTTTGGTCCATTTTAACCTCTTTTCGGTAAGAACCTCTACCTTGGCTAAACACCCCCCCACACTTTTCATATTTCAAGTTGGGTTTTCTTTTCTTCCTTTTCACAACTCATATAGAATTGAATTGTGTTTTTCGATGGGGGTACTCTATTGAGATTTTTAGTAATTGTAAGGATGGGTTTCCCTCCCAGGTTTCGCGGTGAAGCCAGAATTTATGCAGTTCAGGCATTAATCATCATTCTTTAATGTTCTGTTCTTCCGTTCTGCAAACTCACTTGACTGTGGTGTTAGGTCAGTAGTTTTTGTGATAATACCGATATTCAAACATATCTCTCAAAGGAGGTTCATATTCTCCACCCCCTCATCAACTGCTCCGAATCCTTTTATCTTAGATTCAATGTTTTTCCACTTCATTTTTGTAATTGCCTTAAATAATCAATTCTTTATCCTTACCATTAAGCAAATATACCTAACAAAATCGAGTACAGTCATCGATACAAGTTTTAAAATACTTTTTTCCACACACGAATGTTGTTGACTTCATATCGCAATAATCTGTTTGAATTAAGTCTAATGTAGAATTTCCTTTCACAACAGACTCTTAAGGGATGTTAACAAAGCTTTAATTTCCCATACAAATTTCTCATTTCCGCCTTAATCCGCATTAAAATTAGGCAATTCTTCTAGATTAACCAATTTTCATCAAAGCTTTGTAATTTATATTTCAACGTGCATGCCAATAAATCACTTAACTACTCCAATAAGTCAACAGAAGCAGAATTTTTATAATACTGTCAACAACCATACATTTAGTTTGAAAAGAACCCTCATTGAGGTAGCCCTGTCATATGAACTTTTCAGGTTCATTCTTACTTATCACAACTTTCTCACTAACTAGGACACACTTACACCCGTTCTTAACGAGTAGTGCGCAGAAACTAAATTCTTCCTATAGTAGGGGACATGGCAGAACATGTGTTCAGGAGTCACACCGCTTGCCGAATTTCCATTTTCAACATTCCTTTCCCATTTCCTGGAAAATCCTTGTTTGTGCTGTGTTTCCCATGAATAAATCTTCATTGTACTCAGCAGGATGTACGTTGAAAAGGCTTTCTTTCGCAGAGCAAATATGTCTAAGATGGCATCCTGAGTAGAAACTCCTTCTTGGGATTGCCATCTAAGTTACACCCGTATCATGGCACACAAGTCATCTGCATCTTCCATCTTTTCCACGATGTTTGCTTGACTTTTGCCTTTGCCTTTGTTTTTGTCCTTCTTGGAGCATGACAATCAGAAGACCTATGACCAGCCTTGCCACAATTATAACAGTTGCCTTTGAATGTTCCTACATATTGGTGATATATTGCAACAAATGTGCCATATGTTGCTACAGATGGGTGAAAGCTTCCTACAAATTTTTTATATGTTGATACAAATGTGTGATAGGTTGACATATACGGGCATTTGTAGAAATATTTGTATTACATGTCGCAACAAATGAATCATCTGAAGCACTATAAGAGTCATCTATAGGAAAATGTTGGGTCTAATGTAATAATAACTTATTGCATCACGAGGAGTGTTTAGACGCAAGATCTGAGGCGTATCCCGTATCTATTTGGGTAGTTTTTATTTTGATCTTTCTCAAACATCTCAATATCCTTGGAAGTGAAGGGGATATGTTTTTTTCTTCCATTACTTGGACGGTCAATTGTGTGACTGACTTCAAATGCCCAAGCTTATAAAAAGAAAAACATGTCACAAATCAAATATTGAATTATTCAATATAATAGAAAAAGATTAAGAACATTTCGCTTTACCATGAAAGCCCATGAAAAGACAAATAAGTTACTGCTTTTTTTCCTAAAGGTTTCAACTAGTATTTGAGAGTTAATTCAAAACTCTCTTGAAACCAAGGATACTTATTAAAAGCCTCAATATCCTGACAGAAATTCTACCATTTAAGTTGTATGTTGTTGTTTAGATCTTTCCCCAAAAGTATATAATTTGTAAACCAAAGTAAGCACTATGAATCCACTTGGTGTATCCTCATTTTCGATCAAATATATTAAGTTAGGATTTTTGAAATTTGTTCCAACAAGGAACATCAAGTACTTCTGCTCAGTTGACTGTGACTGCTCTTGCTTCTTCTTTTACTCTTTTCATGCTTCATCTTTCTAAATCCTTGTTTTACAATATCTTCAGGTACAAAGAACAAAAAGGTAACAGGGCTTCGAAGGAGGGATGACTTTTTACCTCAACACCAATTGAACTATGCAAACTCTCCTTTTCCAAACATAGAAAAGACTGGCATACCACAATAATTAATCAATGTCTCATTCTTCTTTTCGGGATTTTGAAAACTGAAACTTCTTTTCAAAAGTTCATAGAGTATGGTCCAGTTGAAAATGTGCGATTATTATCTCAGGTGTTTTTTTCAAAAATTAGAAAATTGTCGGGAAACAGACTATCCCTAAAAAAATCTTCCACAGCCATTTCTCTTGAGGAGTTGACCGTGGGAAGGTTTGAAAGGTTTTTCTCCATGCCTGCCTCATAGTGTTTATAGTCACAGTACATGTAGGCTGCAGATGCATCCTGGAAAATGTGCTGCATTTGATATTTTGATCCCGTCTCATCCTAGAACTTCAATTTTTCTTCTTTCTTCTGCTTCTTCTTCATCTTCTTCTTCTTGTTTCTTTATTCTGATCCTTCTTCTACTCTTTACCTTCTTTTCCTCTAACTACTTCTTTCTATATTTTGTTCCTTCCTTGTCTTTCCCTCTACTTTGTTTTGTTTTCCCTCTTCTTGCTCAAGAACTACTCTCTATTTTCGTCATTATCTTCTCTCCTCAACTTCTTAGCTCTTTCTCTTCTCTTCCTTCTCATCATCAACAACTTCATTTTTTTCTTTTTCTCTTTCTCTATTCTTTTTGTTAAAATTCTTTCTCTACTTGAGAATAAAAGAAAATAATTTTATATGCACGTTATTCTAAACATTTTTAATGTTTATCCTTCTTTTTCCTACATTTTAGTCCTAAGCCTTTTCTGATCTTTATTGTTGGGCAGTTTCTAATTTTTCCTTTGATAGGATCCTTATATTTGTATTCACAAACCCAAAACTCAAAAAAAAATATTGGGAATGTCAAGCAATGCCCTCTCAACTGAATCTTTTTGAAATACACAACATAATACATAACAACACCAATAACAAATATGATTCAATACCACACATGAACCAACAAACAAACCACAAAACCCTCTCCAAACCCTATCCAACAAACTACAAATGAAGTTCTTTAAAATTAGAAAAATACTTCAGAAAGAATAAATACCTAATCAAAAAAGTGATAAAATCACTAAAAACAAGGCAAATAAGTACAAGTAAGCAATGCAAACCCTAATTAAATATAACCCGAGAAGCTATAAAAATAAACTAGAAATATGAGGACAACAACACCTTTTTGTAGAATAGGATCGTAACAGATTAGCACTAATGTTGTAGAAAATCTCGCATCAACAACCTTGATCTTTGAAGGAATAATGAAACGAGAGGAGGAGAAAAAAGGAAACAAGAGAAAAGAAACCTGATATTACTACAAATAAATAAAATTTGGAATATGAAACGACTTTTATATAAGAGAGGAGAGAAGAGAGAGGGAAAATTAAGTGATGATTTATTTACAACTATTTAATATTTTTTAAATTTTGACAATTCAAAGTGTGACATAGTAGCACATATATACGTTATGTTGGGGCACATACCACCTTTCTGTGACATATGTTATATAGTATAATATTGCCACATATCTCCTTTCTATGACATATCTTACCACATATCTCCATCTGTGAAATATGTTGCCACATGTATCCTTTTTGTTTGTACACATACAGATAATTATGTGGTATTTTTTACAATAGAAGTTATATATGTTGCCACATACATCACATTTCTTCCTTGCATCATAATCCACATTTGTTCTATTCTGAACAAAATCAAATATCATAAAATCAGTTATATTACTAATATCACAAAACTTAACAACTTCACCAATTGGTTTTATACAACTTCTCACAAAAAATTAATTCATCAATGGATCTATGTACCCACCTATATAAGTATGTGGTAAACCAAAACATTTTCAAATCGATCGTTACTTTGTAGTCCGAGACCTCTGTCGGTCTTCATTATTACTAACATAGTAATTTCGAGCCTTTAAAATTCCATAATTCCATAGGAGTGAAACATATCTTATGCGAAGATTTCATCACTAATTCCACAAGATGGTACTCCTAGTTCATCTCTCAAAAACACCGCGTATGCAGCAACAAAAAATCCACAATCTCTGCGTGGTATATCATCAATTAGAAAATATAATAACATCACATTTCGATAGTCATAACACAAAAAAACATTGTGATACATACAGACTACTACTTTCCTATTGCACAATACCAGGAACATGTCTGACTTCGATTGTGTGAGATTTTTCCTTTCCTTTGTAACATTCAAGAACTGACCAGTTGGTCCGATCTTTTTACCTAAAAAATTCTCTTAACTGTAGGTACTTAGGCAACATTGTAGACAACTTATGAATCTCAGAGGACAATTTTCTGTTAGACCTAGATGAGGGTACTGAATCATACACTTTTATGCATTGTTCCTTCAATGCAATGACTACAAAGATACATTGGAAGTCCCCATTACTATTTACAAGAACATAAATATCATATGTCAAGTGTCAAGTAGTCCCCCAAGCTAGTCCACAAAATTCTTTCATTGAATGCCAATTGATTTTAGTCCTCAAAATGATTCATGAATAACACTAGCATAGTCAATGTAATGTTTTTGAAAAAAATAACTATTTGTTGTATATCAATATTAGAATGACCTCTTTTCTTCAACTGTCGTTACGTATATAGTAAAAAATTACATCCACATATTGGCACAGATTTCATCAAACAAGTGTATGTTCGGTTATTATTTATTTGTACTATGTTTCATGTATTAATTCAAAACATAAAAGTGGGAATGATTTACCTCATCATCCATCACGATTGATTGAGACATACATAGAACCAACCCTTTTCTTTGCAAATTCAACTACAAAATTAAGTTGGTCAAAACAAGTTTCCGAGCTATTGCTAAGTAGGTGATCGTCTGGTCCTTTTCTGCAATTGTGTAATCATTATAAACTATTTATTTAGTTGTACAAAGAGAAAGTACTAATAATATTGAATGATCCTTACTGTTATTTGATGATGCTTGAAAGACCCTCGTTTATGCTGCGAGATAATGACCTTATAGGTTAGTTGGACCTCGCCGTCAATGTTAAAACCTCAAATGACTATTGTGTCTTTTTCGTCACTCACAACTAAAGACTTATACTTCTCTCTTTCCGTTTTATCTTTTTGCTTTTTCTTTTCTTCGCTTCTTCCTTCGCCGTTTTTTTTTTCCGCCTTCTCTTCTTCTGCTTCTCCTTCTCCGTCTCTCCTTCGCTTCGCTTCTTCCCTGCTTCATTTCCCTTCTCCGTCTCCTTCTCATTCCCCTTCACCTTATCCTTCTCCTTCTCCTTTCACTCCTTCTCCTTCTCCTCCTTTGCCTTCTTTACCTTCTCTTCCTTCACACTAATTATAGAAAGTTTTTGAGAAATAGATTTTCTCAACCTCCTACACTTCAAAGGCTGTAAAATCTTCTTGAATTTTTGGACATCAATATTATGAGATATTTCCTTTACAATATCAGTGAATCATTCAACACGACTAATAAAATAATCATTTCTACCCAGTGCTCATATTCTTTCGATAGGCAAAAAGAGCATTGATCTAGAAGAGTAGCAACACCAATATAGTGATTGTTGTTTGTTTTCAGGGATGAAACGTTTTATAATCATTATTTCATCTATAAGTAAATTACAAAAAAGATTGAGAGTTTACAATTCATTATACAATAATAATATCACTATGTTGCCACAGATGGGTAGTTTGTTGCCGCATATGTACCTATTGTTGCCACACATGAAATTTCTATTACCACATATACATCTTATGTTGCCACAAATGAATCATATGTTGACACATATGAACCAATTATATCCACAAATGAATTTTCTGTTTCCACAGATAAATCCTAAGTAGCCACATATGAATCTTATGTTTCCACAAATGACCATTTTGTTGCCTTAACTCATAAGTGAGATGTTACATATTATTAAAATGTAGCAACATACGATGCATCTTTCAACAAATAAGATATATGTTGGACAATTAAGTAAAATAATATTTCTAAAATCATATCACAAAATGATCACAAAAAGAATAACAAAAGTAACAAAAATGACTTTTCACGCAATTGCTAATTTTAAAATTTTCTATGTTATTAATTATTTTTCCTTTGAAGCTTGATGTTGGTTTTTTTGTGTGTGTGAAGGATAAAAACAAATAGTATTGGGATTAATATTTAGTGGCACTTAATTTAGTGATTGGTTGGAATGTTTGGGATAACTTACCCCACATTTAATAAATAGTACCGGGATAAGTTATCCCTGCTAAGGGGTGGTATGATAATCCCATCATAATTTATGATGGGATAAATTTAATAAATGACAAAACCATCCTTTAAACCCTCTAATTATGAACTTCCGTCTAAAGAGTACTTTTGGTTGAGTATTGACAACATTTTGCTGGATGTGTTTGGAGGCTTCAAAATGGAGATATTTTTAAAGTAAAATAGGCTACTGGTTTACATAGTAATGCAACTCTTCTTTTTGTTATTTTATGTTTTTAGGGTGTTTCTAATCCTAATATATAAATAATTAATCTAAATAAGATGGATTTTTTGTTTTTTAAAATAAATAGCTAAATCTCTCTGGCTCTCCCTCCCTCTTCTCTCTCCTTCTCGTCGTCCTCTCTCCTCTCGCTCGTCCTCTCTCTCTCTCTCTCTCTATATATATATAATATAGTATATATATTATATATATAGATATCTATAATATGTATATAATATGTCATAATCTATCTCTGTATATCTCTTCATTCTATGTTCGATATATGTCCTCTATCTCTCTATGTTCTATATATATATCTGTATATATATATGATATATACTAGTGTCTCCTTATCTGGAGATGGAGTGTGGCATAGACCACTACCTTGAAATTGATACGGCTACTAATTTTGTTAATCCAAAAGATATTTTTGATTCTGAAAAAATGTGTCTTTTATTTATTCTCTCCTGCCCGATCTTTGATATTACCGGGACCACTAGCCACTCTAGGAGGCCTTTGACTTCAATTTTTTTTTCTCATCACAAGTTTATCTTGATTCTATCTGATCTTTAATTTTGATTATATTTGTGGTGTATATGTTTCTTGATTAATGAAATGTTTAGGGGTTGATTTTCTGCGTCTGTCTATATCCTTTGATTGTGGCAGATTCTTTGTTATAGCTAACTGATTTCTTGAATGTTTAAATGTGTTTGTCGTAGTTGATATGCCCTAGTGCCCATGATAATCGCGAATTTTTGTTTCTCTTAGTGTGGTTATGCTTCACCAGTGTTTTAATGATGTCAAAAGGGGGAAGTGCATACTTGTGTAAATGTTTACAACCCATTTGTCTAATTTAATCCTCTAATGTGTTTGCTTCGTATAATTGTGGAGTTTTAAGAAACTGAAATCACAAAGATTGATCTATCCACCAAAGCAAGGGCTTGTCATTCATCAAATGGGAGAAATTTGATAGGTAAATATGAAATAGTGTCTATTTGGAAGAGTTGACAAGATTGCATCCCTTAGAACAAGTTAGGCAAACATGAATCTGAGTCTACGAGTCCTAACTGAAAGAAGGATTGGATTCCAAAATTAATTGTAGCTTTATAAATTATTAGGAAGCTAACTTAACATAGGAAAACTACTTCTTAATCGGTTAAGGGGGTAGCAGCGTGCATAAGAATATATGAGTTCACTTCCCTATTCAACGCAAGCAGTATCAATATTTGCCATTGTCAAAAAGGGAAAATTTGTTAAAAGTCTTGTTATTTTGAAAGATGACAAAATAGCGAGGAACGGATAGTAACAATGCATTTGTAACAACGCATCAATATGCTCTAGCAAAGAAATTCAAATCTCCATAGGAGTACACGCGTAGTTCAAGTCTAAATGGGAATTAAGGAACGTTTTCTTATTTAATGAAGGAGAATTTTGTGGAAGGTTTTCTATTTAATTAAGGAAATTTTGTGGAAGGCATTCTTATTTAGTTAAGGAAATTGAGTGTAAGTTTTCCTGGCCCCGTATTTAAGAAAACTGGGAGGCTGTAGCATAAGTTGAATAACGAATAGCCGTTGCGTGCAAAGACAAAAACAATGATAAAGAATCCAAATTTGAACTTAAACAAGGTTTTGTAAGCAAGACCAAGTTGATTCAACAATGAGTTCGAAATGTCGGCGAATACAAGTTTGAGTTGAACTAGGAATTTTCACACAAAAGAGGAGTCACATGAATAGATTTCTAGTTTGAAATAGGTTTTTGGATTCAAGGTCCATCTATAATAGAGCGATAGTTTCGCGTGAGAAAAATGGGGTGGCACTTACATAGAGAGAAAATCAAAACGCTATCAATAGGTTTAAAGAAGTTCTAATAGAACTTGGGGATTGGTATTCAATACTCTTTTTTTACAATCCTGGGTTTTTTGTGAGTAGGAGGTTGTTCGACAAGTTGTAGAACTTGAAGGACATTAGAAGATATAAAGCCGGGGTTTTGTGTATTTGGGTAGCTAGAAATTAGAGTTTATAATTTCTTATCTAGGAATTAGAGTTTATAATTCCTTAGGTTACAGAGCTTGGTAATCGTTGTATTGTTTGAAATTTATAAATAGTACAAAGTGTTGTTCGAATTGATTATCGTTAAGTTTCAAACAAATAAAAATACGTTGTGTATACGTGTTCTTTTGAAGAATTCAGGAGGGTAGAATTGTAACAGTTAATGATGCAATGTAGTTCTGTAAGTTTCGGAATGCTCATGCAAGTATAATCGTCCTTAAGATTATATGCATATGTTTAAGGTTTTATATAGAGATAGTAAGCATTGAATTATGTGCCATCTTACAGAATTTGGTAGACTCTACGGTGAAAAGGATTCCCTAGAATTCAAGAATTTCTTGTGCTAGTTATTACCTAGCTACCTTACTATCAATGTTTTTTCCGATGATTTTTTCTTTCTTAGTTCCTAGTGATTACATCTTCACATACTGGTTAGTTCTATATATTTAGATATGTGTGTTCATTAAATGTAAGATACTTATATCCAGTGGCGGATTCAGAATTTTCACGAAGGGTGTCCACATGCTAAAGTGAATCTGCTCTTCTTAAAAAGTGAAAAAATTAATAGTAGTAAAATCCGAACACACAAACACTTTAAATTTTTGTATCTTTACTCTTTCAACACGTCTAAAACCACTAGGCTACATCATATTGTTGTGTCAAGGGTGTCTAAAATATATTATTAAACCACTTAGTTACAATTTTACATGTATATACGGTATAATATTCCGACGAAGGGTGTTCAATTGGACACTCTGACACAAGTGTGGCTACGCCATTGCTCATATTATCTTATCGTTTGAGCTATCCGTGTGATATTTTCTTATTTGTTCAAGCAAGTGTAATCAACCTTAAAATTATGTGCATCTATTTAAGGTTTTATATAAAGATAGCAAGCGAGTTATGTGCCACGTTAGGGAATAAATGTGAAACGTATATATTTCCGATAAACGCATTATCTAACTCATATAAGTCAATATATACAAATATAAATAGAGAGCAATTGATAATAAGCAATTATTAGTATTGATGAAGTCATATTTGGTATAATCAAATACAATCCGTGATTTATGGAATTGTTTTTCTTTGTTTTTTTTTTCCAATTGAAATTACCGCCCAGAGTCATTAAAAAAAATTGTATATAATATTAAATCCATGTGAAAATAGCATTTGCCAAAAAATTCTCTTTCAGGTTAAAGAATCAATGCAAAAAAAGTTAAGTAGGATGGACCATCATTGGGATTGGAAGCAAGTGTGTCATATAGCTGAAAATTACAAAGTCACAGTCAGCAGCTTGATGGTTTGCTGGAACAAACCTAGTGATGATACTAGGAAACTGAACACTGATGGGAGTTTCATGAAAGCTCAAAACAAGGCGGGGGCTGGCGGAATTGTTAGTAAAAATGGGGACTTGTCATGGCCTTTGCGTATCAGACTCCTTTCTACACTAACAACTTTAGTGAAGCCTATGCTGCCTTAATAGGAATTTCATGGTGCTGTCACAAAACAATCAGTGAACCTTGAAATGGACAAATACAGACACACTACGGATATCGTTAATCAACATATAATAGGGTGACAACCCTCTTGGAGGCTGCAGGATATATCGATGAGATTCAGCGCAAAATACATCAAAAGAATGTAACGATTAGTCATTGCTATAGAGAAAGTAACGGAGTCTTAGATGCTCTTGCAAAGCATGCCACCACCCTTCAAGAAGATAAAGTTTTCCTACCTAAAGAAGACCTTCGTAAGAGGCTATTGGCCCCCTCAAAATGGATAAGATGCAGCTTCCGTCCTTTCGAGACGAGCAAAAAAACACTCTTCTTGGTGCTACGAGCCCCCATGATTCCCCTTTATTTTGAAGATGCCAATATGCTTAGACTAAATATAGCTATTGGTTATCTCTATGTTTATGAAGGTTTACATTACTTCAACGTGCCAAAACTCTTAGTCTTAGACAAGATCTCTTAGGAGTATTCATTCCATTGTAAATGCTCTTTTCGTGTCTGGAGGTTAGGTTGTCATGTGCCCCTCTGACTCTGTAACTTTTGTCTATCTTATTAACATGGTTTATTAAAAAAAATCCATGTGAAATATGCAAACAATGGTAGTTACTAAAACGATAGCTATGAAACGTAACTAGACACACATTAAAGATGAGTACTATATGTGGTTATGCACAATTTTAAACATGTCACACAACCAACTTATGCTCTAAAGTGGTCCTACGTTAAAATAATGAATTATTATACATATATTGTGTGTATGTATAAACATTATTTGTATTCATGATTCCAGATCAAGCGCTCTACTTGTATATCATTATTATCACAATAAAGATTATCCTCTAGTCATAACACTGTATTTAGCTTCATATATAAGTGACTCCAAAGCTAATTTATAGTCTGGCGTAATACTAAGATTTAAACATATAAGTAAAAATATATAATAAATAGCTAAATCTGAAAGATACAAAAAATAATCTCTAATTTAATAATCAAAATGAAATTCGTCTGAACAAACATAAATCTAAAATCTATTGTCTGCTTGTAAGCCTATACTTAAGATGAATTGTTGGGACAATATCCCAGCTAACTCTAACTGTCTTAAAACTAAAAAATTAAAAGGAAGGAAATAAGATAAGTCTTGTCCTCGAAAGATGAGGACTTTTGAAACTCTGTTGTTGAGATGATAGCGGAAGTCATACTAACCCCAAGCTGATTATTGAGAACCTGAACCTATCTATGAACAATAGAGCGCAGGAAGATACGTGATCAATTCTTTGAATATATTGAGTATGTGACTTATATTGCACTATGATCTAGTAAATGTTGACTCAATCTGAGATGTCGAACTCAATATGAAATATTAATAAATAAGTTGATCCAATGATCAAGTAATGAATTAACAGGCAATTGATCAATACCGTACTATATAAATTTAATGAAAGGTTATGCAATATTTGTGACTGAATTGTGGGTGATACCAATAATTGACATATTTCAACTGAGTTGAACAAAGTCTAAGATGGAAGGGTGTTTATGTTAACTTGTCAAGTGTACAAACACTAGCTAATGTTGATCCAGTAAACTGATGTCCAAAAGGATGAAGGTATCAAGCATGACCTGTGTTGAGGAATTAACCAATTGTATTACTGTGCACTGAGGCACTGTTACATTTTCCACTGTAACTACTTTCAATTCTAGTTAATTAGTTTGTTATTGCTATGTACAGTCATCTAGTTAGTTTACTAATATCATTGTAGCTAGTATTAGTATAAATAATGGATACCACCCATTTGGTAAAGATGATTGAAATATATCACGGTATCTCAACGTATTTTTTGTCCTGGAACGTTTCTTCAATTAGTTTCATCTCATCTTCATCATTTCACATAAATTCCATGGAAGATATTGAAGTTTAACATGGTATCAGAGCATTAATCGAGTGAGTCCAGGGAATTTCTTCGCGGATTGTTGAAGATCGAAAGGTTCCTCTTCCTAATTCATATTATTTTGTTGTTTTCTGCAAATTCTGTTTCCATGGAAGTTGACGATGTTCATGCTTCTGATCTTCTCGGATCTCGTATGTCTGATTCCACTCATTCTAAAAGTGTAATCGATTATCATCATCCTCTATTTCTCCATGCATCTGATGCTCCGAGCTCGATGTCAATCAGTATGCCTCTACTTGGCATGGAAAATTACTCGCTATGGTGTGAAGCTATGCAACTTTCTCTCGTCACTAAGAAAACAAATTGAGGATTCGGAGGATGGAGTCTATTTTCTTCTATTTCTCTTGATCTTTTGGAAGCTTACGAACTGTTTATGGATCATTGCAATGGCATGGTGAAATCAATGGATATAATATTTGAGTCGTGATTTGATTAACAGTGTCCTATTTCGATCTATTGCATATGCGATTTGGGAGGACTTGCGTGAAAGATTTGATAAAATCACTTCTCGCGTGTTTTCACTGCATAAATCAATATTCACACTGGCACAAGGAACTCTTCCAGTGTCTACTTATTACTCTAAACTGAAGGACCTATGGGATGACTATGACTCCCTAATGCCTCCACCATGTTGTGATTGTGTTAAATTCAAAGACTATGCTGCTCATCTACAATATAAGCGCTTAATGATGGCTATGCTAATGCAAGGATTCAGATCCTGATGAAGTCTAATATTCCCAATGTTAATCAGGCTTATGCGATGATTTTACAAGACGGAAGTCAAAAATTAGCTGCTGGAGGGGGAGGTATGGATCCAACTGCTTTATTTACAACTCAAACAAAAGGATCCAAGCCTAAGAAAATTATGGTATAGAATGTGAATTTTGTCATATGAAGGGTCACACTAAGATACCAATGTTTTAAGCTACACAAATGCAATCATTGTCATCTAACTGGACGCCTAAAAGAGAATTGTTACAAGTTGATTGGTTACCCAGCTGACTTCAATTCAAAGAGAAAGGATTTTACTGCTGGTGGAAACATGGTGCAGGCTGCAGGAGATCCAGTTTCAACATCTGTATCATCTATTTCAGCACCTCTTACGGCCCCTATGTTCACTCCCGATCAATATGCGTAACTTTTGGGAATGCTTAACAATGCTAGAGATCACCAGGACAGTACTAATTTGGCAGGTACTTCTCTTCATGTCTCTAATAATAATCCTACTTGGATAATTGACATGGGTGCCACTAATCATATGGTTGGTAATAAACAATTGTTAATTAACAGTACTGAAGTAGGAAAACAGGTAGAGTGCAGCTGCCTAATGGAGATTCAAATCAAATCACATATGTAGGAAATAGTCACCTGACAGGAGGTGATGTCCTCAAGGACGTTTTATGTGTTCCAACATTTAAATTCAACTTGTTATCAATCTCTAAGGCTACAAAGCAACTAAACTGTTGTGCATCTTTTTACCCTGATTTCTGCACCTTCCAGGAACTCTCCACTGGGAGGGTGACAATGATTGGTAAAGAGCATGAAGGACTCTATCTGTTGAGGGGGCAAAAGAACACTAAACACTCAAAAATCATTAATTCTCTAATAGCACAGGAGGTACCAGAATCAGAATTATGGCATAGGAGAATGGGGAATGTGCCCATGACAGTTCTAAAAAAAAATTCTAACATAAGTAGTAATTGTAATAACTCTTTAAATCATTGTGATATATGTCCAACGGCTAGACAAGCAAGACTTCCTTTTAAGCATAGCAATAATAGAGCTATGGCATGTTTTGACTTGATTCATGTTGATGTTTGGGGGCCTTACAAAGTCTCCACTTATAATGGAATGAATTACTTTCTCACTTTAGTTGATGATTACTCTAGATGGACTTGGGTGTTTATGTTGAGACTTAATTCTGAGTATGCATGTGCTTATATAAACATCTAAAAAAATGAAGAGGAAAATTAAACTTAAGGGTGATTATTTATTAAGTTAAATTATATTCATTAAGGTAAAAATTCCTTCACGTATTATTAAATAAATCAGATTTTAGTATTATTATTACTTATTAAATTAAATTGACTAAGTCTATGTCAACTATCCGAGTTTTAAGGGCTACTATCTCACACAAAATCTCTCACACACTTAACAACCCCTCTCCTCTCTCCCTCTCATCCATTTTGATTTCCTTACTGCAAAACACAGGAAAAAAAACATAGAAAAACATCAAAATTCTATACAACCTCACCTCAAAGAACTTACAAACAGAATAGAACAAACAAGCAAGCTAACTATTGAACGAAAACTTTGCATCATCTTCTCGACTATGTTGTGTTGAGGTTTAGGGAGGTTTTGTGAAGCACTTGGAAGGTGTGAAGAGTACAACAAGGTATGGGTGTCTCCATCGGAATTCTTTTCTCCAAGAGAAATTTCTTTCACAAAATTCAACATATGAAACTAGTATTGTTTCCCATGTATTGTTTGACTATTTTCCCTAGTCCCTTCTGATTTCAATCTAATTTGTTTAGAATCATGTTGTTTGGTATGGGTTTTTGGTAGCTAATGTGAAATATGATGTTCCTTGATGATTTTAATGCTGTACAAATCGTCAGCATGTTTCAAACTATTCCACACGAAAATTATGTTGTCAATTTGTAAAATGTTTGTTGTTGTTCGTGCCATTTGAACAGTCTTAAATGGCTTGTTTTGATGATTGGAATATTGTGCATAAGGTGATTACATTTTGTGGTAAATGAAGTGTAAGGTGGCTGATCTTAAGTGAAAATCTACGGCTAAAACACCAATGAATCTACACCTAAGAGTTTTAACGCATTGTGAAAAGTAACCGGTCAAACGAACGTATTATGTTTGTAAATAAAGGTTTAGAAATTTTAATAAAATTTCTCAGACTTGGTGATGGAATTTTCAGCCAGATACTTGAGGTTGAGAGTTTAAAATATATTTAAAACATGTGTGTTAGGTGGGGATTGAACTACAAGACCTCACTACATGAAAGCTGAAAAATATAATAAATGAGAGTGTGGATTCGACCACCACTCTCTGCCAACAAAGAGTAAGAGACATTTTTAAAAAAATTAACAACAAATAAATGAGAGGATTGGGATTCACCACCACTCTTGGCAGAATGATGAAGGTAAGGAGAAACGTAATTAAAGCTAAGGTTATGCGTTGTTGGGATTCAACCCACAATCTCTTGAAATGATAGAGAGTTAGGAGAAAAAAATAAAGGAAGAAATAAATGTGCATCTTTGAGATTAAACCCACAATCTCTTGGATAGGTGATAAAGTTAAGAGTAATTTAAAAGCAAAATAATGAGCTTGGGAGATGAACCACACCTCCTTTTCCTTAAAACGAAAAAGGGGAGGAGAACAAGAAAGAAATTTATGGATTGATAGAATCAAACTAGGTCTCCCATATTCCGAAAAATGCACTTACTCATTTAAAATAAGATTAGTAAGTGTTCAAAGTGATTCAAAATCGGGGTTTTGTCCTTGCCCAATTCGTATTGACCACGATAAGTTCATACTTACCACAAATATTTATGAATGCTTACCTAATCTAAATCAAAATTCAATATTCTTGGCATAAACACAAGATACATAAGTATTGTAACTAACCAGTAATATTAGTAATATGAGCCACTTAATAACTATGAATGCAAGCTCATGGATTTAATTATAGACCCATATTCTAGCAGATGATGAAAATAAGTGAAACGACGATGTCTGTAATGAAATGATGAAACCCTAGAAGGTTAATTGCGAGTGGTAAATACACTAAATGGCCAGTGCATGTCAATGAAGAAATGAACAATGACAAATGAATAATAACATGAATGTGAAACCCTAGAAGGTTAATAAGAGTGTGAAACACACTAAATTGCCGCACGTCATTGGCATATGATGAAAGAACATTCACGTAAGGGGTGAGTAATTATAAAGATCTAAATTGTGGCTCAGTTATGAAATGTGGGTGACAACAGATATGAGGCTCATGTACAGTGAGATCATCTCCAATGAGCCTAAGTATGTTAAACTTACTAAAACGTACTCACCTATGATCGTTAAAGTTAATGAAGAGACCAATCTCCATGAACACTGGTTTAGAAATTTTTGAGACTAACACCTTAATACTAATGAGTAGATTAGAAATCACTATTGATCTATGTGTCCCATACTAGAAGTCACTTCCATGCGTATGATTTTGAATGTAATGGAACTTTGTACTGGAATGCACGATAGGCTAGCTATGAGCGGTGATGCCTTCTTTCGGGAAAGGGAGAAGGTTTCACATAATCTCAATGAATAAACTGTCCGGCTTGGCCGAGTATGGGTCCCATGCATCTCCTAGTCTTTGACCATACTGTCAATATAGGTATCTAGCGGTTAATTCGCCATATACGCTATCAAGTTTATGGAGTCATTTGGGCCGATGATTCCACCTTTTTTCGTGTATGGAGACCTAATTTCATGATGCTCATCATGATCTATATTATCGTTAAAAGTAAAATTCCTATGAATGAATAGGCCAGCCTCAAATGAATCATATAAAAAATGAAAATATTGAAGGTTTGGGATAGGATACCCAAAAGGGTATCTAGATTCAGGTATGACATTAGGTTATTCCTGATCGTTGCAGAACAGCACACTCGCATGAAAGTCTTCAACTCATCATATTATAGCGGTATTCACACTTCCTAAATAAATGAAATGAAGTATGACCGAATGAATGAGCAGACTAGTTTTTGCTAATGAAGACTCCCTAAGGTTGAGTCGGCCATATGTTAGTCCCTCATTCTGGAAAGTCTTATGTTGTCCAGTGATTACAAGGTCTCATGTTCATATGAATAAATGATATAAAAGATGTATGTTCATATGTGATATTAGATGTGAATTATGGGATTATATGTTTTGTGCAATGATCCCAGGTTTGATGAAATGTCATATTACACCATTGCTTACTTTCAAATCCAAATTTTGGCAGGTCAGTGACTTTTCTAATCCAATTTGGAAATTTCCTAGGCTTCCTAATCTCAATTTGGCAATCCACTAACTTACTTGTCCATAATCATGTGTTAGAGACAAGCTCTATATTTCCTCATGCATGTACTTGGTGTGTGCTTCCATATCCCCATCTTAGTACCAGTTTGTACTAATTTCAACAAGGTATCACTTTTAGGTGCAGGACATGTGAACGTTAGATCTTATAGGTACGACGTTAAGCGTATCCGGTCAAATGAGCTTCATTCGATTGGAGGCCGCATGCTTTCGAGGCGTCTACTGTTATTATCGTCGCTTAGGATGTATGCTTTAACTAGTGAGGATGTGCACTAGTTGTTTCCATTTCCCATTTCAATTTCGACTTTGTATTGGTGTCATTATTCTGAAAGTATCATTTATGCTAGCTTAAAACTATTGCTTTTTATTAATTATCGTTCTATATAGTGGTTGATTTGTGAACGCCTATAATGTTAGTTAAACATTGTTTTAGCATGAAGTAAGAAGACAAAAGATCAAAATTTTCCCGCTAAAATTAATCTATGAGAGTAATAATGACGTATGTGTAAGTCTTGTTGCTACCTCATAGAGGTCAACGACTCTCGGTCTCGCTCAGGGGTCAGACTCCTTCCTTGACAGGCTTTAAACTTTCATTGATATGGTCCTAAATCAGTTTGAAATAAGTGTTAAAGTCTTCAGATCTGATAATGGATCAGAATTCTTTAACAGTTTATGTGATGAATTGTTCACAGATCATGGAATTTTGCATCAAAGTTCTTATCAATACACTCCACAACAAAATGGAGTGGTGGAAAGGAGGCACAAGCATATCTTAGAAACTGCTAGAGCTATCAAATTTCAATGGAATTTGCCATCAAAATTTTGGGGATGTTGTGTTGAAGTTGTTATTTATATCATCAATAGAGTCACCAACTCCCTTTTTGGGAACACATCCTCTTTTGAATGCCGTATGATAAGTACCTTCTTTTATCCATTCACAGTGTTTGGTGTTTTTGTTATGTCGCCTTGCTTCCTAAACAAGATAAATTTAGTGCCAGAGCTGTGAAATGTATTTTACTTGGTTATGGTCTATATCAGAAGGGGTATAGAGTATATGATCCTGCGAGAAATCAAGTCTTTATTAGCAGGGATGTTGTTTTTCATGAAAATGTGTTTCCTTTTGTCACAAAAGATTATCATGTTATCTCCAAATATGATAATCTTTGGATCCGTTTCTCATCCTTGAATCCCCTACTTCAGTTACTATATCTGTGTCCACTACATCAGAAAATATTACTCCTGATATTGTCTCCATTCCATCCACTTTACTTGACCATAGTCATGTTCAATCTCCCATTTTTAACCCAACCGAGTCCCTAAATGAGACCATCACCTCATCTGAGTCTGCACTACCTCCTTAAACTTCTAGAAGATCCACTAGACAGTCCAAATCTCCCATATGGCTGAAAGACGTCATCATACCTACAAAGGTTTCTGGTTCTTTTAATACTACTTGTTTTTACTCTTTAGGGAATGTATTACACTACGGTTCCCTATATCCTTCCTACTAAAGTTTCATTGCTAAATCTTCTGCTGATGTAGAGCCTAAATCCTATGTCACGCGGTCCAAAGACTAGGTGGGATTAAGGCCATGGAATGAGTTAAGGCCTCGAGAGATATAATACTTAAGAAGTTGTTGCCATGTGCCTTCAGGAAGAGAGTAATTGGTTGTAAATGGATTTATAAGATCAAATATCAGGCAAATGGGGAGGTTGAGAGGTTTAAAGCTCGATTGTTTCCCAAAGGATATAACCAACAAGAAGGCCTTGATTATCAAGAAACTTTCTCTCCTGTTGTTAAAATGGTTGCTGTAAGGGCAGTCATTTCCTTAGCAGCTACTAAGCATTGTCACATTCATCAAATGGATGTGTACAATGTGTTTTTACAAGGGGACTTGGATGAAGAAATGTATATGACTATGCCACAGGGGTAATCTGATCATCATCAGTCTAACCATGTCTGCATATTAATTAAATCGCTTTATGTTCTTAAGAAGGCTTCTCGACAGTGGAATTTGAAGCTAACTAAGCATTGATTTCTTTTGGTTTCTCCCAAAGTCATTTAGATTATTATCTTTTTACTAAGCAGTCACAAAGGAAGATTGTGGTAATCCTTGTCTATGTTGATGATCTTTTAATAATTGGGATGATTTGGGACAAATACAAGACACCAAAGCTTGCTTACAGTCTAGTTTCAAAATCAAAGACCTTAGGGATCTCAGTTTTTTCTTGGGATTGAATTCGCTATGAGTGCCACTGGTATAGTCATGCATTAGAGGAAGTACGCCCTTGATCTTATTTCTGATTTAGGCTTAGCAGGAGCCAAACCAGTTGGTGCTCCCCTTGAATTACACGTGAAACTCACTTCTACGGATTTGGATTGCATTACAGGGGTGGATGATGACCCTGTACTCAGTGATGTTAGTTCTTATCAACAATTGATTGGACGATTGTTATATTTAACTCACACACGTCCTGATATCTCCTTGTTGTTCAGTCCTTAAGTCATTCATGCACTCTCCTAAGGTTTCTCACATGGTTGTTGCCACGAGAGTAGTTAGATACATAAAATAGTCTCCTGGCCTTGGCATTCTTCTTTCATCAGACCCCTCTTCCACTTTGTCTGCTTTTTGTGATGCAGACTGGGCATCTTGCCCCAATACTCATCGATCTGTTACTTGGTATCTTGTCAAGTTTGGGTCTTCTCCCATCTCTTAGAAGTCCAAGAAACAAACCACCATTTTGCGTAGCTCAGCTGAAGCCGAATATCGCAGTCTTGCTTCCACTGTAGCTGAACTTGTATCGTTGGTTGGCTTATTTTCTGAGTTGAATATTGTTGTATCTATTCTCGTGCCTTTGCATTGTGACAGCAAGTCGGCCATTCAGATTGCTTCTAATCCTGTATTTCATGAACTAGAAACACATCGAATTTGACCTGTCAGTTCTATCAGAAACAGGTTCAACAGGGTTGACTCATCCTTTTTTACTTTTTCACTTCTGGGAGCAGCAAGCAAGTATCCTGGAACTAGGGGCGGTTTTACTCATTGTCAACATTCTTATTTACTTTCCAAGCTAGGGATGCATAACATTTTTACTGCCCCTAGCTTGAGGGAGGGTGTTGAGGAATTAACCAATTGTATTACTGTGCGCTGAGGCACTGTTACATTGTCCACTATAACTACTTTCAATTCTAGTTAATTAGTTTGTTATTGCCATGTACAATCAGCTAGTTAGTTTACTAATTATCATTGTAGCTAGTGATTAGTATAAATAATGGATAACACCCATTTGTAATAGATGATTGAAAATAATATCAAAGGTAGCTCACGTTTTTTCTCTGGGAAGTTCTTCTATTAGTTTCATCTCATCTTCATCATTTCACATAAATTTCATGGAAGATATTGAAGTTTAACAACCTGACTGGTGACCCTTAAAATTTACGGTTGAAAGTAGTTTTGGGACTTAAGAATTGCTACAAAAAAGTATCAATCTAATTGACGATAAGACTTTATTTCTATGTCCGCTCGGTGCTGAATAATGCTCTCAATTGAATTTCTACTGATAAATTGAATAGCTCTTTGGTATTGAAATATAAGACTAAACGGGTAATTGAAAACATCTTTAAACATATGGAACTAAAAGATTAAGTGTAATATGCAATTTAATCAACAAATGTTAAAACATCTTTTCCTATTATGGAAGCTTATGAAAATACCACTAAAAATATAATTAATAACTTTGAACTCTTACCTAGAATTTAATAGATTTGTAGACTAAAATTAATTAATTAACTAATAGATTTGAATTTTCTTCAAATTAGATGGCTACCCTATTTATTTAATTTGGAGATTTGAGTCATAATACATAAATATGTCATTTTATTTGGCATCAACTTACATTCATGCCCTCCAACTTCGGTATGCTTAAGTAGGCTTAAATTGAACAAATAGACACACACATCCTACATGGTATCCTATATGGTAATTTTCATCCTACATGGTATCTTATGTGTATTATGTTGTAACACCTCACAACTAGAAAGAACTAGAAGGAAACTTAAAATCTGGGAATAGTTATTTTTGGAAAGTATAAGGAAATCTGGAAATTTTTAAGCAAGTTAAAAGTGAGTTTTTAGTCAACTTCAAACGATCATAACTCCTAGCTCGGGATGAGTTAGATGTAGTTTCATATATGGTTGGAAAGCTCTTGGAATTTTATTTCCAACGCCGTTAAGTTTGCGCAATTCTGAATTTGTATAAGTGAGTTATGTCTTTCGGAAATTGGATTATTGGATTAAGGAAAGTCTAATATGGATTTGGAAAGGGTAAATTAGTCTTTTCCTTATATAATTATGTTAATTTGTTTTTGGGAATTAATTGCGGTAAAAGCGTATGTTTGATTAGTTTAGAAAAGTTATATTTCACGCTAGGGCTTGGAGAAAAGAGGAGAAAAGAGAAGAAAAATCAAGAAATCGCCAAGAAGATTCGAGCTTTGCGTGTGGATTTCGTCGGGGTGATCCCTACAAGGTATGTGAGATCACATAGCATTGGGTTAGTTCACTCACGCGGCAATCATGTTTCAATTCAGTGAAATGATGTTTGATTTGAAAGGAAATCCTTTGAATTCTCGATGAAATTCGTTTAAATTCTTGTGGGTTGTTTAGTTGAAGTTTCTTGAATTTTGATTCATGTTTTCGGGTGTAATTTCGATTTAAATCTATTGTATATTGAGGGTACTAATGATCCTAAATGTTTAAGGAAAGAACCATGGAAGTTTAGAGGGTATAGAGATGAAAACGAAGGAGAAAAGTCGGAGATTTTCTTGGGAAGGCTTGGGGCATCGTGCCTGCCAGAGCGCCATAAAAGTTCCTCTGAACTTTGGCCTCTGTCGCATCACGTCAGCCAAAGCTCCACAAGAAGCTCTCTGAATTTTGAAGGTTAGCGCCCCGCTCCGCTCAGAGAACTAGGGATGTCAGTTCTCCCCATTCTTCCCCCATCTTTCTATACTAGTTTCTTAGTGATGTACCTATGTTTCCTAGTTGATCCCAACACTTTAAGGTACATCTAAACATCATGAAATCATCCATAAACATAAGATTATGAACCTTGAATCCATAATCCAATTCAAGAAAAGTTAAGATCAAAGTCAAGAGAAGTTAAGAATTAAGTCCAGAAGTTAATTAAGAAGCAACTCTTTAATAATGTTTTAACTTTGTTTTTAAAACTCTAGTTTCAAGTTAAAAGAGTAAAGAGTTGAGTTCATTTCTCAAAAAGTTATAAGGCAACTAAGTATTCCCTAAAAGTTTGTAAATGTTTTCACATTTAAACAAGAAAGGAAACTGAGATTTCCAAAAGAGTCATTAAGCTAGTTTTTCAGTAAAGAGGAAACTATGGTTTCCAATAGAGCTTTTCAGATAAGTTTGAGCAATTATCTCAAACTAGGAAAGAAGTTGTTTTAAAAACATATGAGCTAAGTATATTTTAGGAATAGTATTGAGAATCAATATGGGGATGTGAGTTCATATTAGCGGAAGTCCCCATAAACTATGTAGTCATCATGGGCAGAGAAAGGATCATACTTTTTAGATGATTCCTTAGTCTTTTTAAAATAGACTAGTGGATCCACTTTGTAGTTCATGTTCTATATCGATGGCAAGGTATAGGACGGTCCTTGGCAACGTGAGTAAAATGTTGTACCATCACTTAGGCTCATAGTGATGATTGTCGGTTAGAGAATCTCCCACAAAAGTTTATTATATTTTTATATACATCAGTTTATTGTATTTATACGTACATTTCAGAGTTATGTTGTATCATTGTATATACACGGAGTTGACATTATGTTTTAAAACAAGCTTTTCTTTATATTGCATCTGTTTTAAAATACTTTATAATGAAATGAGTTTAGTTAAGTATTCATGAGTTGAGAAGAGTCAAGGTAAGTGTTTATTTCAGAATCTCTTTAAGCCTATGTTTGTAAGCATTTCAACTCACATACTCGTACATTCAATGTACTGATGTCAGTTGTCCTGCTTCATATTATGATGCAGACGTAGGTAACTAGTATCAGCATCCAGCACTTTGTTGATCCATCTTGAGCATTTAGTATTTGTTGGTGAGCCTTCTTGCATTCAGAGGACTCTTTATTTGCTTTCTAGTGTAGTTCATTAGGATGTTGTTTGGGGTTTGTCTCAACATCCATCTTAATCAGATGTTAATCTTTTGGGTCTTTTCATTATCATTTCTATTGTTAAGACTTGGGTTGCCATTTTTGGCCAAGTTGAATGTTTATTCTTTAAAACTTTCACAGTTATTTTAATATTCAGTTTAGTTAAGTTCATTGATCAATATAAGGAAGCAGGGAGAGGAATAAAAATCCATGCAATAGTTAGGACGATATAAGGGTAGGAAGACGGTCGAGGCAAAGAGAGGGAACATAAAGGGGAGGATAGGTTGTGAATCCGGCATAAGAAACGGGGACGCGAGGGGAGAACGCTAAAATGTTTAGAAGTGGGCTTTTTGTAGTCATTGGGGAGTGGAAGCAGTCGTGTCCTGGTATCAATTGTACGAGGGTGGAGGGCGGAGGGGGGGAGCGAAGATCAAAGTAGGCAAGAGTAACGAGAGGGTAGACAGGGGGGGGAGAGGCCCTGGGGGGGGGGGGGGGGGGTGGACTGTAAAGAGGAATCAGGTGAGTGGTAGGGGGGATGGGGTATGGAAGCGAAATCTGGGTTTGGAAGTTAGAAGGAGGGATGGGGATATGTAGGATTATCTAGCCGGGAGAGGCGTGTAAGAAAATCATGAATTGTGAATGAAGGATTCAGTGGGTCTGGGCGGCGGGGGTCGATTGCGGCGCGTGCTGGGGTGGGTTGGGGGAGGGGTGAAGAGGGGGGAAGATGGAGGATGGGGTGGTGGAGGGATTTCGTTGGCGTAGTGGGGGGGAAGCACGGGGGTGGGGCGGGGGAGATGGATAGGCAGGAGCAGGAGAAGGGTTTGTAGGGGAATGGGAAATCTAAAGAGAGATGGGAAACCGGGGGAGGGCGGGTATAAACTGTATGGGGTGAGAGATTCCTGTGTGGGTGTCCATGACGATGAGATAATTAAAGGTGGGGGGAGGTTAGGAGTTGGCGGATATTCGTTTTTATGCTGGAAATAGAAGGAAGCAGTGGGATAATGCGCAAAGAGAGCTAGTGAACAGGTTGCTGATTCAATGGGGTGTCCAGTGCGTGAAACATAGCGTGGGGGGGGGGGCAGGCACGCCCCATTAGAGGGGCGTGGAAAGCCAGAGAGGGGTGGGGTGTGTAAGATTGGTCAAGAGAGGCTGAAGGGACGAGGAGGGTGTGTTCTAGATGTCTATTAGAGAAATGGAAGAGGGAAGGGCAAAAAGTGTAGTCTACTGAGATGTATGGAGGGATAGTGAAGACTTGCGCCAAAGAAGGAGGTGGGAAGGCGACCGACTGTATAGCCGCGCAACGGATCATTTGTGTCTCGATGATACGACCACAAATTTGGGGAGCGAGAGGACTCAGTGGAGTCAATTGTGGTAGAAGGTGTTTGAGGGTCTCTTCGTTCAACCTTGCTGGTCAGGAGACAGGTTTGGATAAGGGGTTAGCTTGGAGGGGATAGGAGGGTGGTGTCCCACCACTCTGCTTCGTCTATCTCCCCCTGCCCCTATCCCTTCCCTTTTCATCTGCCCCCTTGTCACACCAAACCTACACACAACGCGCGGGTAACTAACTTGCGTGAACCGTGTTCGACGACCCACCAAGAGTGTGGGTGCTGTGGGTACTGTAGTTACTTAAGTAACAGTACGGTCATCGCCTGGTACTTGCGGTAACAGATCGCCGGTCATTTGTTGGTAGAGGGGTGTTACTAAAGAATGTAGACCATTCAGCTCTACGGTGGGATGTCAGGCGTTGTGGAGAGGCCTGTGGAGACGCTGATGAGTGTTGGAAATGGAGGGGGTTAGCGGGTGCTGGCGGACGGTGCCCAGGTAAGGGTATGGGTTTAAGTAACCGTAAGAGCAAGGGGGAGGGGCTGTAGGCGAGGTTCGGGATGGGGGAGCGAGCGACGGTGGGGGGGGGGGTAGTGTTGATGAAATAGAACGGTTGGGAGTAGTGGTCAGGTGTGGGGGTACCGGGTGTGGGACGGGCGTGCTGGAGGTTCTGGCGGTGGGGGTTTATTGGGAACCTTGCATGTAGACAAAGGGAGTTGGGGATGAAGAGAATGAGCGAGGAGTTAGGGTGAGAGGGTAAGGCATGACAAAAGGAACAGCGGGTGTGGGGGGGAGTCCAGAGGTGAGGTAGAGGAGGCGTAGTTGAGGGTGATGGTGGTGATGGGTAGAGCGACGAGGTGTGATGGGCGAAAGATGATGGGGAAAATGTGATGACAGAGAGGGGGGTAGGAAAGTTGAAGATAAGGCGGCAAAGCATCGAGTTGACAGGTTAGTTTGGACGGACTGTGATAATTAGTGTGGGGATGGTGGGAGTACGCGGGGGAGATCCTGAGCCTGCGACTTCGATAGTGGGAAGGGCGTTGGTTTGTACGGGCGGTAGGTAGGGTTGTGGTTATGCAGCCGAGTAGCAGGAAGTGAGGCTTGAGAGAGGGTTTTTGTGGGGGGTGGACGGGAGGGGGGGCTGGTTCTGCAAGGGGTTGTTGTTGGTTTTATGGGCTCGGATAAGGTGTGACGGCAGCAGGAGAAGCTGTTTTGTGCGTACTGCTGTGGTGAAGGAGAGTTAGTTTTGATCGATGTTGGGACGGGTGGGACGTGAGGGGGGAGCGGGGAGGGATTTGGGAATGGAGGAAATTCGAGACCAAGCAGTGTGGCTGCCCGGCATGGGTGCTTCATAATTGGGATATTGTGAGCATAGGCTTGAAGAACGGCTGGGAAGGTTGTAAAGGGGTGCTCCGGAGGTAGATGGGCGGGGCCGTTAGGGTGGGGAAGTAATAATATTGCGGGGGGGTGGAGGGGATGTGTGTCAGGTGAAGTGGTTGTGACGTCCAGGAGGGGCTTGATGAGGTCTGGGGGTGGGTCGTCTCGGCATATGGGTGACATGGGTAGGCGCGAGGACGATGGAAGGGTTGCGGAAGCACAGAGGGAGACAAAGGGAGCTCGTTGGGGAGGGGAGGGAAGGCTGGGGGGGCGCATGGGGAGTATGAGAAGGGTCAGTAGGAAGATTAAGAAATTTTTAGCATGGTGGGGCGGAGAGTCTTGGGATGGCTTAAGGGATTGTGGTATCTATCACGAATAATGTGCTTGGAAGCAGGAGGGTGCTGGAGGGTGAGTTTATAGTGTGGGTGTGGTTGCCGGGGTTCTTATTTGTGAGGTCAAACAGGCGCGGGTTAGGTGAGGGGAGTGTTGACTTGTTGGGTGTGAAGCGTGTCAGTGGAAGGTGTGTAGCAAGGGAAGAAGCGGGGTATTGTAGAGTGCTGTTGTGGCGTAATCTTACGTTTTCTAGGATCGGGGGGGATGGTCGTCGCTGGCTGCTATAAAGAGTAACTGGGACCCGGGGCGGGTGGGGACGTGGATTGCAGGGGGTGTCTGCTGACTATTTGATTGTCCTTAGAGATAATGAAGGTTTGTTTGGGGTCTGCTAGAACACGTTGTGCGGCGCGGCCCTGGAGGCGCCTGAGGAGAGGTGGTGGGACTCTGGGATGCTTTGATGGAAGGGGGGGAAGATGGGCGGAGTGTTCGATATGAAGGGACATTGGTTAGAACGAGGTCAGAAGTTCGTAGCAATGGAGTGGGGGTTCGGAAGCGGGGGTGGCTTGTGTCTACTGACTGGGCTACATGGAGGGAATCCCTGTGGGAGCGAGGGAGGGAGGGTAATGATAAGGTGACTAAGATGCTCGGGACAAGAGGGTGGTCTGCCTTGAATACTAATGCATTTGTGGGATGTGATGAGGGGAGAGGTGTGTAGACGGGAGACCGAGTTACTGAGAGAATGGAGAGGGTTGTGTAGTCGATAGTGGGCGCAGAGGATCGTCGTTTGGGAGTGGAGATGGCGAAAGACAAGCTGTGGGGCTGCGTTTGTGATCTAGTGGTGGACTATAGGAACAGGGAGGGAAGGGAGCTAGAGTGGAGGGATGATGGTGGTTAGTGGGTGGGGCGCGGTTGTGTGGGCTGAAAACGGAGTGTGGGAGAGGTGGGTGTGTGGATGAAAGGGGATAGACTGAGATGGAAATGATTAGGTGCAAGGCGTGGGTTAAAAGGAGAGGAGGAAGAGGGGAGCAGGCTGTTGAGTGGAGGATTTGGGCGTATGGAGGAATGGTCTAAGGCGGCTCCGGTATAGTTTGGAAGTCGGTGGCCGGGGGGAGTGGTCTGTGCTACTTCCTTGTATGGCGGATAAAGCAGCAGGGAGGAGGCAACGTGGGAGGGGGAGTCCCGGAGAGAATTGTGGGTCGGGCTGTAAGTAGTGGGCGAGACAGTGGGGGATGGGTGTAGTGGGGCGTGTGATTAACGAGCTGTGGTGCTTTGTTTGGGGTCGTCTTAGGGTAGATCCTGGCTATGTGAATATTGTCTTTCGCTGAGTTAAGTAAGTCATGTCACGTGTTTGCTTGGGGCCAGCAATGGTCTTTGAGTGTCAGCCACGTTCGGTGTGTAGACTCGGAGCGTGACATATGTCACCTAGAGCGCATGTGTCTATTTGTTCAATTTTATACAATTTAAAGTGTCTGATTGTGCATACTAAAAGTTGGAGGGTATAAATATAAAATGAAATCAAGTTAAAGGGAACATTTATATATTATGTCTATGGTCCATTGTGGTTCGGCAGAAATAGCAAAAATATAGTTACACATTTGTGATTATTTGTAGGGCTTGTTACGTAACTATATATGTCATAAAAATTCAGTTAAATGGTCGCATGCATATATATGTATAAATATTGTATAAAAAGCATATAATTATGTATGTATGATGTATAATTATGTATCCGAGATGTATATACATCCATATACACTATTTATACGACATTTATATATTATAGTAGTTCATCTTCCTCAAATGAACTTTTGTTTTTCAATTCCGAACAACTCAAATCTCTTTTAAACAGTCCTAATTTTAAATATGATCTCCTTTCGATGTTTTTAGTCTTATATATTACTCACTCGAAACCATTCACGTTTGCCGCATATGTCGGATTTCAAAAGTCGAGCTTCAAAACTCTTTTACGACAGATAATTCAATTTTTCTTTCTTATGCTCCTTCTTTCTTCTTTCAGACTGATTTTCTACTTCTAAGTTAAGTTTTCTATACTATATTATTTAAAATTTTGTCTAACATTTCTGTGAAAAAATTGGAGAAAGAAAATAAAATAAAACGAAGTGGAAAAGAAGAAAGAAAGAAAATGATATTTTCCACGTTGTTACTCAGATCATGAGAAAGAAAAATGTAACAAAGTGGATGAAGTGAAGAAGAAAAGCAGTCCATTATTCAATTCGGCTACAACAAAGTGGGCCGAATGACCATTTTGGGTGGTAATAACCGTTGAGTTGGATACACTTTAGTTTTTGAATATTACGTATTTTACCGGATTTTGGTGCCTTCAGATACATCTAGATACATATATCTCGAATACATGAGATTAAATTCAAGCGTAATTTTATTCTAGATATATTATATCCAAGTCTCTCTCCCATTTAGCTCGTCACTCTCCCTATTTTTTATGAATCTGGTAGTAAAAATGCATGCATCTAAGTGTAAGATACATAAGAAACTCTTAATAAGTGGTAAGATGCATACTATTTTGAAAGTATAGATAATAACAATAATAATATATATGATAGAGAAATATGTCTAATTAAGTAGTTTTTCTTTTTTTCTTTACTATTCACATGTTTCAGCTTAAAGGATTCGCCTTATGTGCAGTAACTTGTATTGTGCCCTTTTTAATGTATGACAAAAGTCTCAAACTAATAGTTAATGAGATGGGTGGACTTCTTATAAGTTGGGGCAATCCTCCTCCCTTTGAGTCCCTTTGAGACTAATTTTTGAGGTGTGAGTTAGGCCTAAGACCTAATTTAACATGATAACATAGCAGAGTCTATCTCACTCAATATTGGGGGCTCCAAAACTAGAATTGTTTACGCACCAAATGCTAAATACTAGGCATGAGGTGGGGTGTCAAAGAATGACAAAAGTCTCAAGTTGGTGGTTAATGAAATGGGTGGACTCCTTATAAGATTTGGATAATTTTCCTCCCTTTGAGCGAACTTTTTGAGGCGTGAGATAGACATAAGACCTAATTTCACAATCCTATCGCAACCTAATTAATGCCAAATATGTATTAATGTGACAATTAAATTTCAACAAACTTACATATGATTCCCTCCAATTAAACAAAATCAATCAACGTATGAAGGTTATACTTCATAAATTATTTTGCATCCAATCATATGCATGATTACGTATGTGTATATATATCAACATTATCTTTATTTAACATAGCATTGGGGGATGAGGCAATTTTAGTTAAAGAAAGAAACAAGATTGAGAAACCTCCATGCAAAGAAGACAAGATAGATGAGGGAAGACAAAGTCACGTTTAGTGAGAGAGTCTCTATTTATAAGGTGTTGGGAAGCAATAAGCTATAAACTACTTGCTTTTTAGCACTATTTTTTGCTTCCCAACAAACTGTGCTTTGTGTTGTTTGGTTATTTTCTCTGAGTGACACTCTTTACTATTCTCATCCTTCTGTCCTTTTTGTTTTTCTCAGATTCACTCTTTTCAGTTACGTTTCTTTCTTCAATATACAACATGTTTGACATTGCTGTTGGGAGGTCGTATACACTTGTTTTGACAAAAGATATTTTCTTGAAAAATTATGGTGTTTGACAATTGACAAAACAATAGAACTTCTTTTAAATGGAAGGAGTAGCAGTTTTTGTATTGTTGGAAGAAAGTCAAAAAGTTTTGTTTCTTCGAAAATCAGAGCTAGAAATAGAAAAAAAAATATAGAACAAAATATCGTTGTCATATATACATATTCACAATTCTATCTATTATAAATTAATTAGATTATTTCATAAGACAAAATTTGTTTTTATTTTATGTGTAATATTTTTAGGTATTATTTTGCATCGTAGGATCAGAAATTTTGTAGTGATTTTTCGTATGCGGTGATTTAATTTGTGGATTAATTTGTAAATTTATTTTTCTTGATACTTTTAGTTATATTATATCATCATATTGTAACATCCATATATTGTTTTTTTTTTTATGTATTATATTGACTGAAAATTTAAATATGTACATTTTTTTTAAAATTACTATCCTGCACCCCTCGGAGAATGGGGAAGAAAGGTAGGCGAAAGAAGGAGAAGACGAAGAATCTCTGAGAGTTCAATACTATGTCTGAGAAATCAATCAATTGGATCCATTGCTAGTCAATTGAACTTTGTGTCAAAGTCAAATGTATATCAGTGGTTTAGTTGAAGAACATTTGATTGCAAAAAGAAATTAAGTAGTAGACTATAGCAATTGCCAAATCAATCGTCTTGTAAACCTTTATATGTTGATGCAATATGTATATCTACGTTTGAGAGGATCTCTTATGCCAAAATTTTGATTGATATGGAAATAACTAACTAGGCCACTGCCTAAGTCTGTGAAAGTATACATATATAGATTGTTCAAACGGTGAATGTATCAACCACATCATGATCTATTATGATTGGGAACCCACACGTTGGATGGTTGGTCAAAGGTGCAAGGAACAAAAAGTACTATGACAACATATATAACAATAGTAAAACAACAACAAGAAGGGGACACTAATACTAAGCAAGAGACTATGATCGACAAGTCGTTGGTAGAGTGTATCAGGAAAAATAACACATGTATTACTCTTGTGTATTACTAGTACCTTGTTTGGTACTCGTTTCCAATCTATGTATAACTGATGTTATACATTCTATGGTGTATTAAGGTGTGTATTGATAATATCATGGATTTTTAGGTATTAGCAATGTAATGGTTTTAATGCATTCATTAGCATGATTAAAGATTCAATTGCTCCTCAAAACCTTTTTTACATCTTTTCTATCATAATAGTGTAGGGTATATATCTTTGTAAATTATTACTTTTATGCAATAAATGCTATTTTTTTTTATGCAGCAAACTAAACGATGCATAAAAATAATCTATATATAACTAATGACATAAATAATATAAGTATTGCTAATGCAAATATTATTAATATACTTTATTTAGTATTATTTTTATACACTCTATCAAACGACAGACGGAAGGAAAATTTAAAAATGTGGATGTTGTTGTTTGACTCTGGTGACAGGTGCAACAAGCACCCACTGAAGGCGAAGAATGGCACAATCTTTGAGTCTCCTGCCAATCTTGTAATTAAATATTAATCTTGACTTAACAATTTCAATTAAGTTTTTCCTTGTGAATATTTAACTTTTCTTAGCACAAAATTAGGAAACTTGAATTAAGTATTTTTGTAATGAAAGGAAATAAGAAAATGTTGACCTATGAAAAGTTAAGTTATCGTTTTTAATTTAAAATTTTCTTTTTTGGAATTAGAATAAGTTAACCCAAGTTTTCATCGTAGCAGTTTAACATTTTTATGATATTTTTAATAAACAATTTAACTCGAGCTTAAAAAAATTATTCACTTTTTCCTTATGGAAGTTTAACTTTTCTTATTACAGAATTTGGAAAGTTGAATTAATTTTTTTTTTTTCCTCATAAAAGATTTAGGAAAACGTGACCATGAAAGTAAAATAAATTTTATTTTATTTACCTTCTTTTTTTGATATTTTTTTTAAAAAAAAAATTCAAGTTCTCAATTTTTTTCATAGTAGAAGTTTGTCTTTTTTCCTAATTTGCAATAATTTTTTTTACTTGAGTTAACATTTTTTATTAATTTCTGTTGGTGAAACTTTTAACTTTTTTGATAATAAAATTAGGGAACTTAGTTAATTTTTTTAATGAGAAAATAGGAAAAATTAACCAATGGAAATTTAAATTAACTTTGTTTGATTTATCTTTTTTTTTGTATAAAGAAATTTAACCCGAGAATTTTCATTATAAAAGTACAAATTTTTTTTCTTGTTTTATATAATTTAGAAAAAAGTTTTATGAAGAGAACTCTTTCATTAAGTTCACACTTAAACCCAACTCAAGATAAAATAACTTTATACACTTGCATAGCGCATGCTTTAGATAAGTTATGTCAATATTTTAAATTGAAAATAATTTTTTTCTTTTAAAAATATCTTGAGTAATAGATTTTAGACAAGAGGGACACTACAACAAAAATAATTTTTAGCGATAATAAATAGATACATTTAATAAAGAATCTTGAAGTCTTTACCGACATCAATTAACTATCATTAGATTCAATATTGGTAACGCTTTTAGGGACATATACAAAAAGTGTTAATTATCACTAAAAATATATATTGGCGGTAATTGCTAATTAATTAACACTAAAAATCATTTATTATGTAGCGGAAATTACTCCGCAAACTTCCAACTTTAAGATTGTAAATTTGAATCATCAAGAAAACAAAGGTGGGAGCTTAGGGAAGTTACCGACTCTCTCTCTCTCTCTTCACTAAAATCATCATAAAATTATCTTTTTAATAGAAAAAATCATAAAACTTTCTCTCTACTGTACCAATATAATGTTGTACATTTTGGCTTATTAACATCACATTATGGGAATAATTAGTTTGTATTGAAACATAAATCAAATATTTATTAATTAGTTAATTAGTAATGACCTTAAATCTTATGATGAAGCACGCATGCATGCAAAATAATCAAAGTTGAGTCCAAGTGTAATTAACAATAAACAACAAGTGTTGAGTATTCCCTAAAACCCTCGACCGTTTTAGTTTAGTTTAAAATACAACAATTTTTCATTTGGAGTTTATTGTTTTCTCAAAATTTGCCTTTTTTTTTCTTGTATAAAACAAATGATATAATTGTGAACAAGACCTACTTTTTATATAGAATCCATATATATAAGAGATACGTTACGTTACGAGTTGTTACTACAACTGAACTTGTACCATCAATATGGACAAACTTGTGACTTTAGTTGGCCCCCACGCCAAATGCATATAGCTAGTGGTTGTTTATGGAGACAAGGTAAAGTAACATAAGAAAAAAAAAGAAAAACTCTTTTTTTATAAGGTAAAGTAAAATAAAAGAGAAGAACCAAAAAAGATGCCTTTGGTGAAATTTGATAGCATCATACATGTTTTTTATTAAACAAAAAAAAAAAAGCAAAAATGTCATTTAAGCGGGGTGAAATTGAACAAAAATGTTCTAAATTTAGACAAGATAAAATAAGGGTTCATTCGTCTCATTTTATGTGATATTTTTCGTTTATCGAAAATCAAATAATTTAACTTTGATCGAACGTTTGCGTAAAAAGTTAAATTAAAAGGTTTAGCTATTTTTTTAAAAAAAATAAAAAAACTCTTTACCTTCTTGTTGTAAGATACTATATTTAAAAATTGTAATCTCAAATTTTATAGTTCTAAAATACAATAGTTTTAAGTTTTAATCAACTAGTGAATTTTGGTGCGCTATAACAAAGAATGATATTGATATAACACTTTTTTTGGGGGAGGAAGAGGGGGGGGGGGGGGTGTATAAACAAATTCAAATGTACCAATTTCATGGTAAACATCAACATTGCCATGACATTTTTTTTTAATAAACAAGATTGTTATAAAAAAGTTTTAGTTAATAATATAAACTTAACTATGTTGTGTTATTTATTTTGTATTTATAAGATACTTAGAATAAAATTTTAAAGAACTTGGTAAAATATAAAAAAGTTTAAAGAATATTTTCAAAACTAGAAAATTAAAACTTAAGGAAATTATTCTCTTCAAATACCTAAGGTCAATGGAATATATTCTTTCGGGATACAACGATCTTACTCACTGATGTATCGATATCTAAAATCTCGGTGTCAACTAATTGTTGCCAATCTGTGTTATAAAATCAGAAATTACTGGTTCTAATAATCATATTCAGAAACACGAAGTAAACTGAGATTTTTTATGAACCCAGTACATAAGATGAACGAAATTTATTGTAAAAATATTTAATCTGTAAAAAGTACCAGAATCTAGAATACTCTAATGAAATTTAGGAAGAAATCAAGTCCCACTGAATTCACAGTGTCCCCCTTTTAAGAATTATCCCCTCAGTATCCGAGGTTTATTTGGAGTATAACCTCCATGGTAAAATGATTTTAATCAGTAAGTATAGCTCCAAAAACTCTACTGTCAAGCGAATCAATCCACAGCAGGAAGTCCACGAAGAAATTTTTATTTTAGAAGAAGGAAGAATCAGAAAAATGTGTATCAAATATTCTGAAGACTGATGGTCTTTACTATGCAAGAAGAATTATCCAGAAAGGTTGCAACCCTTTCAGAATTAAACACCATTAATGAAAGGTTGCAAATTTTAAATGGTATTGACTTTCCTGCAAAGTTGCAACCTGGGGGGGGGGGGGGGGGGGGGGGGGGGGCAGACAGTCGGCGGCAAATTTGAATAGAACGGATTACAAAGGTCCCTCGCGCGGATCCGGTCGGGTCGGTTTTTAACTAAAAACAATTGAAAATATTTCGGTTATCACTAATTTATTGAAAACATTGTTTGGCCATTTAAATTAAGATAATAAAATAATTAAAATAAATTTTTGTCCAAAAAATTATCTCTCGTCGATCATTTGCCAAAGCCGAAGCGCAGCGAGCGAGCGACGACGACGGCGCGCGGGGGATCCCTCTTTCCACCCCTTTAACAATTTATAGGAGTGTTTATTTATTTAAACTCTCCTATTTTTTCCTTTCCATTATACCGATGAGGGACTATTGCCTTTTTTCAATAAAACTTAAGGACTTTTCAAGTTCCCAACCTTCAAGTTCTAAACCTTTTCAAATTCCTCTCCTTCCCTCTCATTCCCATCATATCTTGCTACATACCCACAAGCCCCCAATTGATTGGGGAATAGTTATCAACATAGGAAGCACGGACAATTGTTGTACTTTACAAGCAAGGATTACACTTGCATCTGGAAAGTAGGTTTTCCCCTTGGACTTTCCGTGTGACCATTATCGGATACTACTCCGGTCAATCGGTAGATGTGATACTTTGAAGAACTTCGAACTTTTGTTATACCTAGACAACATATGTAACACAATAAAACCCTTTACTGTTATTGATTCTTACGGTTGTGTTCGTTTTCAGCCATGAACACCTCCGGTTCATGAGGTAAGAGAATATATTTTACATAAATTCTCTTGAAGCGGTTCCACTTCACCCTCACATAGGTGATTTCTAACCGGTCATCTCGTAGATACACTATTTGTCAATCTCCCAAACTTAGCCAATCATTAAAAACTTTAAGCTTTATTACTTATTTACCAGGCCTTAAAGTCTTCACCTTTTTCCTGACATTGTCTTCTCATGAGACTGGATTGAGTTATTTGACAATGTGAACCCGTCAAGCACAACGTTTGTTTTTTCTCTTGAATCTAGCGCTTGGGATCTCCATGTCTGGCTGATAGAGTTACCGTCATGCTAACTTGGTCTAAAGGGGAGCAGGTACGGGCGGAGTAAGTGGGGATTCGAATAGAAAGGAGCCGGCCAAATTAGGCCACGGGACGGTGGAGGGGGAGGGGACGGGGCAACATAAGTGCGTACGGGCGTAGGGGCGAGGTTGGATGGGTTCGTCGTGGGCAGAGCTCACTAGAAACGTGGGACTCCAAGAAGGGGGGGGAATGTGAGTAAAGGTGACGCACTATATGGGCGTCTGTTGAGCTGATTGTAATAACGATGCGACTGAGTGTATAGAAATCGAGTCTTGAGGTAGGGGTGTTGGAGAGCGTAAAGGGCGGGGGATGAGTGACGTGTACGGAAAAGTACGGGGGACTGGCGATGGGAGTGCTGAAAGTGTGTAATGTTAAGGGTGGAACAAAAGGGGCGAAGCCCTTCCCGTAGGCCCCATTCCCTTAGATGGATCTTTCAACAACTGCCTCTCTCACTAGGCCTTTTCCTTAGTGACGATCTGACACATTATCGCTTGACTTTACATATCAATTGTGATATTCCACTAGAGAGCATTGTCTTATAGTGTTTATGTCTACGTTCAAAAAAAAAAAAAAAAGAACATATATGACGAGACCGTTCCGGTGTACATAACCCTCCTGCCCTACCTATTATCCTGCTTGACTATCGCAATGTATACAAATTGATCCGACAGTTTTGGGCCAGAAGGAGATCCTCTAGGAAATTCTGGGCCATTCTGCTTCTTCACGCAGCCTAGCCCAAGCAATGAATTCAGATTCCACTTGTGGAGCGAGACAATACATTCCCTGTTTGGTAAGATTTCCAAGAGACAGCTCCTGTTCACCAAGTTGATACATAACCACTATTGATTTTACAATCCATTTGATCCGGTGATCCAATTTGTATCACTATATCCTTCATCACACAACAGCAGAATATTATTATAATGCAAAGCATAATGTTTGTTTCCATTTTAGATAACCCAACACACTTTTCATAGCCTCCATGCGTTTGATTCGATTCTAGGTACCGACTCAGTTACTAAAGCACTGCTAATCTGGTCGTGTGCAATTCATATATCATCAAAAAAAAAACTTTTTTTTTTCCCCAACACTTCTGGCTTTCCAATTGAGAGTCACTTTGACCTTCATTCTTTTTTAAATGTTACAACTTAAATCACTTGGATTTTTGACTACCATTGAAATGCAAGTAATTGAACTTATCCAATACTTTGTCAATATATGAATGAGATAATGCGATCCCTGGGGATTTTTATAATGCCGAACCCCTAAAGATCCAATCAGCACTCCTAAGGTCTTTCATATCGAACTTGTTGGACAACATGCGCTTACGTAGCATTTATATCATCAATTCTTACTCATTATTAACATTTCCTCACATACAAACAAACAATGACCTCATGATTCATAACATTTTTTTGTCAACACATTTAAAATCACATTCGTCAATCTTGAATCCATTTGCCAACATTAGCTTGATCAAATTTAGCATGCCATTGTTTGGGTGCTTGCTTGAGTCCATAAAGTGACTTCACAAGTCTGCAACACTTTCCTTTTTCTTTACCAGGAACCTAAAACCCTTCGGTTGTTTTCTCAGTAATTTCTTCCCTCTAACTCTCCATTTAAGAAGGCTGTCTTTACATCCATTTGGTTGATTTTAAGATCATGCACTGCTGCAAGTGCTATTAACAATCCTAATTGTGTTATCCCTTGTTACTGGAGAATATTGTCCAAAGTAATAGACCTTCCTTTTGTCTGTAAACCTTTGATACCAGTCTAGCCTTTATTTGTCAATAGTCCCCCTCGGTTCTCATTTTCCTTTTAACGATCCATTTTGATCTAAGGTTTATTTCCTGGAGGAAGATCAGCCACTTCCCAAGTGTGGATGCTTAATTTTTGATCAATTCACTATTTGACACTGCTTCTTTCCAATAAGTTACTCTGACGAGACTGCTGCTTTAATGTTTGAGTCTCATTTGTCAAGCAATAGTGCTACAAAAATCTGGTCCCGAAAGAAAAAAAGATTTTCCGTTGTCGAGTACTTCGCCTAGGTTTCCCACTATTAAATATTTCCATTGATCTTCTCGATGGGTCGTCTTAGATCTTTCACTTGTTGACTCATTTTTCAGTTTTATACGGATAAATGTTTTTCAAAAACTCTGCATTAATCTGATTCAATATCGTATTGAAACATGAATCTCAGGATTCATCGATTTTGTTGAACCGAAAAATGCAGGCTTTACTATTTTTCACGCATATCCAATAAGACACTCTATTTTTGGGTCCAATTTTAAACCATCTTAGTAACGGAATGGACCCTCTACCTTGGCTAAACACCCCCACCTTTAAAAAATATTTTTTTTTTCAAGTTGGGTTTTCTGCTTTCCACAACTCATATGGAATGATTGTGTTTTTTTTCCGATGGGTCCTCTATTGAGATTTTATTAGCCTGTAAGAATGGCTTTCCCCCGCAAAGATTTTTCCGCGTGAACGAGACTTGATCATTAAGGGCATTCAATCAGTTCCTTTAATGGTTCTGTTCTTCCGTTCTGCCAACCATTTGACTGTGGTGTATAAGGTGCAGATAGTTTATGAATATACCATATTTCCAAACATATCTATGCTCAAAATGAGATTCATATTCTCCACCCCTATCACTGGCCAATCATTTTTTCTTTAGAGTTCAATTGGTTTCCCCTTCATTTTTGTATTGCTTAAATGCATCAATGCTTCATCCTTACTATTAAGCAAGTATACATAACAAAATCGATGCAGGCATCAATAACATGTTATAATTATTTGGTTTTTTTCCACCACGAGATGGTGTTGACTTCATAATTCACATATCTCTGTTGAATTACAGTCCTAACGGTTTTAGAATTTCTTGTCACAACAGACTTGTAAGGATGTACAACCTTCTTCACACAATTTCACATTTCGACTATCTGCATTTAAAATCGGCATACTTCTAAATTAACCAATTTTTCGCAAGGCTTTGTAATTAACATTTCCCAAACGGGCCACTGCCATAAATCCTTAACTCCAATAAGTAAAAACAGAAGCATAATTTTTATTGATACTGTCAATACCATTACATTAGTTTTGAAAAGACTCTCATGAAATAGCCCTTTCCTAGCACATTTCATTCTTACGTATTACACAGCTTTATCAACTAACTAGGACACACTTAAATAAACCACGTTCTTAACGAGTAGTGGCAGGCATAAGAAACTGAAATTCTTCCTAATAGTAGGGACATGCAGAAAACATTGTTTTAAAGTCAACACTTTGCCGGATGTCATTTTCAACATTACTTTGCCAGTTCCTGCAATCCTTGTTGTTGCTGTGTTTCCCATGATAAATCTTCCATCGTACTCAGCAGGAGTGTATGTTGCAAAGAGCTTTCTTTACAGAGCCAATACTGTCTAGTGGCACCTGAGTGAGAACCACTCCTGTGATTTCCAACTAGTTTACACGCCGCTATCATTGCACACACAGTCATCGCATCTTTCCATTTTTTTTTCCCCGTGTTTGCTTGATTTTTGCCTTTGGCCTTTGTTTTTGGTGTCCTTTCTTTGGGTACATGACAAGCAGAAGATCGATGACCAACAACAACCAGCCTTGCCACAATTATAACATTTGGCCTTTGAATTTCTCTTCTTGGCCTGTTCGACTTCTGCCTTGGAACTTTTTCATTTTTGTCTTTGGTAGGAAGCTTCTTCAACAATATTAACTCCAATATTGTTGCTACTCTTACGCGACTATCTTTTCGCATTTTTTTGTTATCTTCCTCAATCTTGAGCCAATCACAAGATCTTCAGTCTTCATTTCTTTAATGCTTTGCTTTAGATAATTCTTGCAATCATTCCAACGAAGGAGGCAACGTCTCGTCATATGCAGCCACTTGAAAAGCTTCATTTACTACCATAGGATCTTCGCAATCATGTCATGTAGAATAATTGAAGTCCTGCACTTGTGATCCAAACAGTTTTACTATCTGTCATTTTAGTCTAAAACTGTTACGACCACAAACTTTTTATCAAGCAATGCATCTCTGTCTTATATTTTTCTTCCAATGCATCCACAACTCAACTCTTTTGAAGTGTTTGGTACAATTGCACTATAGACAAGTATAATAAGTCATCCTCTAAAGCACTCAACAATGGTAACCTTTACATAGGAATCTTGCCTGTTTCCATGCTTCAACAATCAGAAATTTTCCCTGTCTGCATATCTCACAGGAACTGGAGTATCTTCACTTGTAAATTTTCTGCAGACCAGAGTGGTAAACGCTAGAAAATACTCGTTGCTGCCACTCGTTGTCTGTGCCATCCTTTCAAAATCACACGTTGAATTTAACCCGATTTTTCGCTTGTGATACAAGAGGTCGGGGTTGGTGCAGGCAACAGCCACTGTACCACCAGTGTTTTCCATTTTCTGATAAAAAAAATTGATAACAATAAAGTAAGCATAAAAATATAAAATTGCAGACTTAAAAGAGTCTACAAAAATCCACAAAGATTTTTGTCTCCACCAGAAACCCAGATTTACGTAATTTCCTTTGAAGATTGTTGCCAATCTGTGTTATAAAATCAGAAATTACCTGGTTCTAATAAATCATTCAGAAACACCAGTTAATGAGATTTTTTTATAACCAGTAAATAAGATGACAGAAATTTATTTGTAAAAAATAATTTAATCTTAAAAAACGTACAGATCTTGAATACTCTTTTGAAAATTTAGTAAGAAAATCAGTCCACTGAATTCAACAGTGTCCCCTTAAGAAATTATTCCCCTCTAGTATCCGAGGTTTTGATTTGGAGTATAACTCCCAGGGTAAAATGATTTTAATCAGTAGAGTATAGATACCAAAAACTCTACTGTCAGCGAATCAATCCACGCAGGAACGTACACACGAAAAATATTTATTTTAAGAAGAAGAAGATCAGAAAAATTCGATAAAATATTCTGAAGCTGCATGGTATTAGTAGGCAAGAAGAATATATTCATAAAGGTTGCAACCCTTTCAAATTAACACGACCATTAATGAAAGTTGCAAACTTTCCAATGGTATTGACTGTTCCTGAAAGTTTGGCACTTTCAGAACAGTCATTGGCGGAAATTTTTAATAGAACGGAATTTAAAACAGGTCACTCCGCGCGGCATTCCGAGTCGGGTCGGTTTTAACTAAAAAAATTGAAAACATTTCGGTTAATCAACTATTTATTGAAAATAATTTTTGGGCCATTTAAATATTAATAATATTAGAAATAAATTTGTTGTCCAAAAAATTATCTCTCGATCTTTGCCAAAGCCAAAGCCGAAGCCGAAGCGAGCGACACGCGACACGCAGGAGGCCCTCTTTCCAACACCCTTTTAACAATTAAAGGAGTGTTTATTTTATTTAACCTCTCCTATTTTCCTTCCATTCCGATGAGGGACTATTGCCTTTTCATAAAGCATTAGAGGACTTTTTCAAGTTCCCACCCTTTCAAGTTCTAAACCTTTCAAATTCCTCTCCTTCCCTTCTATTTCCCATCAATTCTTGCTACATACCCAACACTAATCACTTAACGACAGTGAAGTATATTTAAAATACTAGATTTAGTACTAATATATAGTAGAAGTCCAAAAAAATTAATTCAACTAAAATGAGATGAAAACCCTCGATTTATAAAAACAAAGGATAGTGTAAAAATATTCTCATTGTGTTTTATCAGAAAAGTCACAAACCTTTGAAAAATCACTATTTTTTCAAAATGGCTACAATTTTTCATAAGAAGTCACAATTCATCATAAAAATTATAATTTTTCATAAAAATCACAATTCTTTTATTTTTATTCACATCTTTTAAAATTCGACATGTTAATTTTATTAACCTTCAAGCTTTTATCAACTTCAAGTTAAAAGTGAGTGAAAAGCATTAGACTTTTAACCTAATAATCGCAAATTCAAATTGTGCTATACTCAAATCTACCTTAACACTCTACTGTAAATAAGGATGAACAGTAGCCTTTTCTTTTGAGTTCTAGAGTTTGTTCAGTGTTTGGATTTTTGAAATCATTTCACTTGCTACCACGATGATCTCACCCTCCAATTAGGTGGCCCTTTCTTTACCGTCAGATCATATGTTACTATACATTTTTGTCTTTACCGATTAGTTAATCGTTCATTCCTCTTATAGAATTTTATAAAACTCCTTCCTTTAATTATTCTAACTTTTAATTGATCCTGAGAATCAGCAATGTATTTAATATTTATGGCAATATATATATCTATATATATATATATCTATCTATATTACTATATATATATATAATATATCTCATACTATATATATTAGATATATAACACATTTTAGGGTTGGTTTAACTTATACAATTAAAAGTCATATTAAATTTTTAAGTTATAATTTAGCTTACTTTTTTTTATTTTACCTTATTAATTAAATGATCATAAATACTTTTTTAAAAATCTATCAAACATGCTAAAATACTGAAAAACACTTAAAATAAACTAGTTCAAATAGACTTTGCTTTCAATTTTTTATTTTGACAGTCCAGTCTAGCAACCTTATTCCATTTTCATTTTAATCTTTTAATTTTATTTTTCAAGTACTATCGTCTAAGCACGAAAAATATTATTAAATGTAAATTGTTGAGTAAATGACGTCATGTATTCTATTTTTTTATATGTTATATATCTCGGTCTTCTGCATTTAAGCCAAATATTCATTTTTTAAAAATCTTAACTCACACAATGGATAAAAATGACTTATCTTCCATATAGGTAAAAAGAAAAACAAATTCCGATACATTATTAATAAAAATACTAAAGTGCGACTAGTTCCGTTGGTTTATCAACTTTTTTTTATAAAAACAAAATTCATATACTTCCATCGATTGTTTTTTCCATAAGAATATGCAGAAACTATGAAAAAAAATATTTTTAAAACTCTTTCTTGATTTAGCAAACAAACTGATTGAGAAATAAAAAACTGGTTGATGTGTATCGATTTTTTATTTAAATATTAACAAACTAATGTTACCTTTTAAAGTGTACACTGTAATTTAAGAGTATAAACAAAATTATAATAATTTATGTTTAGATAGCACATAAAAAATGGAATAAGGTTAACATATAGTGCTAATATTAAAAATTGGGATAAATTAAAGTGGTTGGATGTGTATTCGGTCTTATTAAAACTTGAGAAATAATTTTAAAAATATATACATTTAGATTATGTTTGAGAAAAAATTAAGTATTGTGAATGAAAGTCAAAATTCAAAAACTGATCAAGACAATATCTTAAAACTTGAAAATTATTTAAAATAAAAATTTTAAAATTTTATTCAAAATCTATAATCAAATAAGTATCTTTTTAAGAAAGAATTCAAAATAGGTAGCCAAAATTAGCTTCAATTCATGAACTTGATTGGTTACTACCACTACTAGCATATACATTGTCTTATGAGCTATAGAGTTTAAAATTGGTGCATACATAAGAACGGTATCCTATTGAGATGCTTTATTTATTACCCATCGTTTTAAAATGAGTGGATCACTTAGATAATATATACTTATTTAAAAAATTGATATAAGTTGATATTATTTTTTTATTTTTATCTTTTAATTATTTTCAAAGTATCTTAAAAGTATAACTACTTCAAAGTGAACTCTTAAATATGAATAAGTAATAGTTATATTATTAAAATATACCTAATTCAAAAAAAACTCATAAATATTTATCAATTTATATAAATTGAATGATAAATTCACTATATTAATTATTCTTTTAAAATAATATATTAAGTCAAAGCTGAATAAGTAAATAGTAACGATATCAAATTTCAGAAATGATCTTTTTGTCCTTTTCACTTTTTAATAGTGTATTTTAAAAATATATATATGTTCATGTAGATATAAAAAATATTGCATAACAATAAATAACAATGTGTCAATATGGGCACACATATATACCTATATAATACTCTATTAAATAATGTGGGACTAAAAGATCCTTTATAAAATTTAATATCATAATAACAATTTCAACTAAATAAAAATATATTACAAACATTTTTCTCTAAATAGTAAAGGAAAAGAGCATATGAATAAGCAAATAGTAACTGAGGAAGTATATAACTACATATTCGTAACGGAATCACTAGTTCCAATGTGCTTTTAACGGACAACAACTGTCGAAATCGCGTGAGTTTTTATGAAAAGTTACACCATAAATGAACATTTCAAGAAGTTTCAGGTTGTATATGCTAGATTAATTATCTAAGAGGTGCAATATTAAAAGTAATTAATCACTAAAGGACTAAAGTGCAAATATCCTTTTCTATAAATTAGCACTCACCCCAAGCACAAATTTATCGTCTCTTTCAATTACTTTCACTCAAAAAACAAAACAAAAAAAGTGTTAGAAAAGATGTGTGGAGGTGCCATAATCTCCGATTATGATCCCGCCGGAAGCTTCTACCGGAAACTTTCTTCTCGTGACCTCTGGGCTGAGCTGGACCCTATCTCCGACTACTGGTCCTCTTCTTCCTCATCCTCAACCGTCGGAAAACCTGATTCCGCTCTGTCGCCGGTGACTCACTCCGTCGATAAGCCTAATAAATCAGATTCCGGCAAAAAAGGTAGTATATAGATATATCTGTGCTTGTAATGTATGTATCTAATGATTTGTTTTTAGCTTCTTTCTGTGTTTGATAAAATTATTTAATATCTAATTTTAAAGTGAATTTGTACATAACTATCTTAAAATTTATGTATAAAAATGCACCAAGTAATGTAATTTTTCTTTTTCTTTTTACAATTGAAAATATTTTTTGAAATCCGTTTGCTTTTATTTTTATTTTCAATAGAACTCACTGTCAGGTACCAAAAAGTCTTTTTTTTACCAGAGATTTTATTTGGATTTTAATTTTTACTCATAGGAGCTAGAAATAAATATTTGTTCAATTTATTTTTACTTATTTATCGCCTTAAAATCAAAATTTTACTTTTTCTTCTTTGTAACATATTTTGGTCATTTTGGCCATCGTTGCTTAATTTTTTTAATTACTTATTTTCAAAATTATAAGTTATTTGAGAAATATAATTTTTTTTCAAAACGTTTAAAATCAGTGTGAACAGTTAATAATGTCAGGAGGTGATAAAAAAAAATTTGTGATAAAGAGGGAATAAATGCAATTATAGGCCGGGACAGTCTGCGAATTAAAGTGACCTATGATTTTTATAGAACATACCATCAAATTTTGTGGCTTTTTATTATTTGTAGCTATCAACACGTACGTATATACTCATTTTAATCTTTTTTATTGCTTCAGCCATCAGGATATATTCAATTACTCTCAATTCTTTTTTGAAAAATAAAATAAAATTCTGTCAATTGCGTTTATCTATTTGAACATGTGTTCTCCATAAACTAATACTTACTTATATGCTGTATTTTATTTTTGTCGTTTTCGAATCAATTATCATGCTCAAACTTATCATAATTGAAAAAAAAATGAAAATCAATTATTATGAAGTAATATTTGATGGAAGCAAAATTTATCTGTCTTCTGTGCAAAAAGAAAACACCCTCTTTCCTTAGCTAATTGTTTCTTCATTAATATTATGTTTGAAAATTATTCTTTGGTCATTTTTATTTAATCCATTTTAGTTTCAATTAACCAAATCGATCCTTGATGAAGGAAAACCATTTTTTAAAAAGAAAATTAGACATCAAAATTATTTTATCAAGAATTAAGTAACCGGTCTTTTTTTTTCTTTTTACATGTGTACAATTAATCGTGTGGGCCACTTAATTCATTATATTTGATATGACAGACTTTGCTTTAATTATTTTTCAACTAAAGTATTAAATCACCACTAGAAGTTGTTGGTATCGTAGAAATAACGTGAGGAACAAAAGCCATCAATTATTTATAAATCTATAATTAATAAATTTTGTATTTGCTATACAGGTAATAAGACTGTGAAGGTTGAGAAGGAGAAGAGTAGTGGACCAAGGCCAAGGAAGAACAAGTACAGAGGAATAAGACAGAGGCCATGGGGAAAATGGGCTGCTGAGATTCGCGATCCACAGAAGGGTGTTCGCGTTTGGCTTGGTACATTCAACACAGCAGAAGATGCTGCTAGAGCTTATGATGAGGCTGCTAAGCGCATTCGTGGTGATAAGGCTAAACTCAACTTTCCAGCCCCATCACCACCAGCTAAGCGACAGTGCACTAGCACTGTCGCTGCTGCTGATCCACCACCAGCACTACTCCTTGAGAGTTCTGACAACTCTCCTTTGATGAACTTTGGATATGATGTTCAGTATCAGAGCCAAACTCCCTACTACCCCATGGAAATGCCCATAGTTAGTGACGATTATGAACTGAAGGAACAGATTTCCAATTTGGAATCGTTCCTGGAATTGGAGCCATCTGATCAATTCTCAGGGATCGTCGATTCTGATCCTCTTAATGTTTTCCTGATGGAGGACTTTGCTTCAACTCATCATCAGTTCTATTGAACATGATCAAAGTGTTGTTTGGGGAGTATTTTATGGGTGAGTAGTTTATTAATTAGCTTTTGGGTGTAGTAGTAGTAATAGTAATAGAGATTAGAGAGTACATATGATGATAATAATAATAAGTTGCGTGCCTTAGCATGCAATTGTAATAGTATTAATGTTTATTGTCTTGTGCTGTTGTTTATGCTTTTCTAAATCTTGGATTTACCTTATAATGTTTGGTGCATGTATTTTAACTATATATATTTATGGAGTACTTTGTTTTAATATTATCTTAGTTCATTCTTAATTGTCATACTTTCCTTTTTTTTATTACATTTATAAAAAAAATTGAGTAACATTTTGTTATGTATTTTTTCGTTATATTGATATGCGAAAAATTGTAATTTATAGTATTTATGTATTATTTTTGAACATTTAAAGTTTTTGCATAAAATATTAAATTATTGTAATATAATTTAATTTAAAAAATTAGTAAGCTGACTTTCAAAAAATCAAAATAGAGCAGTACTATGATAGAAGAGTCTAGAAGCTCAAATCTCTGGTTGATGGTATTTATGGAAATTTTATCTATTTTTGTTTTAGTTGTTATAGTTTTATTTAAGTGTCGAATATTAAATTGAGAAATTATACAAAAAATTACAAATTAATAATTTAAAATATTTGAGATAAATAAAAAACAATTAACTTTGAAAGTTTTATTCTCTAAAATTGAATCATAAAAAGTAACATATATTATTTGAAAATAATACAAAAACTAATATAAAAATTGTAATAGTTAACAATTTGAACTATTTCAAATATGAAATTTTTGGTTAGTTCTTGAAATTTTATTGCTGTTATATAAATTGTACAAAGGAAATAATATATATTATTTAAAAATTATATAAATAGAATATAAATTAAAATAATTAAAAAATTATAATATTAAAAATTATATTAAATTGATGAGTCTCCAAATTTCTTTCAATATCGCATAAATTAAAATAAAGATTGTAAGAGTAAATGATTTAAATAGTCCTTCAACTATATGAGTAGATCTAAAAATGATCTGTTAACTATAAACTTACCGATTTTAATCCCTTAACTATAAGTTTACCGATTTTAATTTTTTAAATATTCACAAACTTATCTAATTTGGTTTTTGTCCATTTTTTAAAATACAAATATCTTTGGTTTTTAGTACGCACCATCCTAAACTTTGATAGTTTTGTTCGAGAAACTCATCATGCATTATGCTAATCAGTCCGAATTTTATGTAATTTACTCTAATTTCTTTAGGTAAAATAAAATAAATTGAATAATAAAATTGATCTATTTAAAAAAATATTTTAAAAAATAAAATCTATCATTTTATAAATTATCATTTCTGAAAAATTAAACAAATCCAGTTCAATGGAATTGTTGGAGTACAAACTTTGAAAAACGGATAATAATTTTTTTCTTTTTATAATAAAGTTTAACATATTCAAGTCATTAGTAACAATAATATGCTTCATTTTATCCTCTGTTGAATAAAATTATGACTCGTATTTTCTTTACTTGTAAATTTTATTTTAAATCGTTGAGGTTAAGATTCTTCGTATAAGGTTAATTTGAAGGAAAAGTAACGGAGATAGAACCACAAGAAAAAGTTGCTAAATGATTTAATTTCTCGAGCTTTAGATTCTGTTAATATAAAACCTTAAGCTATTTGTATTTAAAAAATGAACATTGACCAAACTTGATAAGTTTTTAAATACTTAAAAGACTAAAATTTATAAGTTTATAGTTAAAAGACTAAAATCGATAAATATATAATTAAAGAACCAAATTTATAAATTTTTAATTAACCGAAAGACTAAATTCATTAAGTGCATAATTCAGCACCATTTTAGACCTATAATTGAGGGACTATTTATGTTATTTTCTCAACAAAGTAACTTGTATACATAAAATTGTTCTGTCCATTTTAAGTAATAAAGCTTTAAAGAAAAAAGTGTGAGAAAAAATCAGAAATAAATTAAAATATTGTCCTTGTCCACGTAAGTTCATTGAACTTCTTAAGAAAACATCTATTATGGAATTAGGAGTTGGAATCTTGTAATGGTTTGAAAATGAATTTAAGCATTTTTTAAAAAGCATTAATTTATTCTAACAATGACAAAAAAACATTTATATAAGTTCAGCATATCTTAATTAAATATCATGTCCCACTTCTTTGTCAAAACCATTAAAAATATTACAAGAAGTAGAAAAAGTTACATATAAACTCCAGTTTTTACCCTCGATTTTTTTTCAATACCAATGTTATACTCTTAACAACTTATTAAAGTTTATTTATAATCTATCCTTGAACTGATAATTGTAATAGACACAAGAAAAGCAACTACCCTGCTATATTTTATGATGAATTCTATACTTTTTTGAATTATCAGTTAAAAAAGTATAACTGAAACAATTAAAAATGAAATGTGACTTGCTATATTATTTTAGGACGTTGTTAGAAAGAGCGAAGGAGGTGTTCAAGAGTAAGAAAGAAAACATGTACAAAAGGTTTTCTTTTTTAAAGAAAGTTGATTATAAAAGTCTGTTTAACATTACTTCTAAAAACTGCTTATTTTTTATAAATACTTTTTAAAAATAGTTTTCAAAAAAATGTTTTTGTAAGAACAATTTGTGTTTAACTATTCATTTGAAAAGTGTTTTTTAGTCAAATTACGAAAAAGAAAAAGTGTCAAATGTAGTCTTAGTATCAAATTATTTTATAGGGAGAAATTATTTTAAATATCTATGATTTATAATTAAATTAAAATATAAATATACAAATCTAACATCTAATAATTTAAAATAGACAATTTATTTATCATACAAAAAGTAAAATTTACTTTCAGGATGATAACTTAAAATATTAAAATTTAATAACTTGAATAAACAAATAACGTTTCCATTTTATTGATAACTTTGGAAAGAGGGGAAAAAAGAGACGAAAATTGGACACTCACATCTATTATATTAAAAGGGATTGAATTTATTTAGACTTAATTTTACTTTAAAATTTAAACTATCCTCAATTTTAAAAATAATCATTCTTCCCTTTCTTGCATAATTAATACATAATTAACGTTTCAAATATTTATTCTACCTTTGCATTGTCAGCGTCTATCTTTATTGTTATAATACTTTCTAAAATCACAGTATTTTGTGATTTAATAATATATTTTTAAAAATTCTATAAAATATATAAATTTCGTTAAAAAAAACTGAGAAATGCCAATTAATTGGTCTGTAACATCGGTTTTTGTCGTTATAGAAATGGCAATGGGAAAAAATCAAATTTGGAAAAACTTTTTCGTGGTACTAGGATTTTTTCAATCTTGTTCAGATTTGGAGGAAATTGATGTCATCAAGGTGTAGGAATTTGGTAGCAATAGGGTGGAGTAAATATGAATTTGATTACATAAACTGTTAGATAACTCGATAGGAAATCCGTATGACTTTACGGAATTGAATTTGGATAAATAAACTTCCAAAAATCGACCGTAACGTTAAGGGTACTTTCTGGCGTAGAAGGTTAAGAGTATGTTGTATAAAGTGGAAACTGCTACATCGGGATTGATATCGCTGTAGCGAACGAGGCGAAGATTGAATTATAGGATTTTTAGAATTTTTCAAGACATAGCTCATTAGTTCAAAAAGTGTCGCTGCATTGACGCCGTACAACGGGATGGGTACCGTTGTAGCATCTCTTTATCATATCACATAATAGGTGAACAAGCCCATATTCATCTTTTGTACTTTTCCGAATTTAAGGATTTAGTCCCAACATTAGTTGATCCAATCAACTTTTCATGAGAACAAACAACAAAAAGAATTTTTGAAGAATCTCCTAATTCTTCAATGTATGTCTATTACTCAGTATGCACATTTTTGGGATGATCAAATTATTTATGCCAACTAATAAATTATTACTACTCGTAAACTCCAAGTTTTACTATGTCATGTGCCTTTTTGCTTTAGGAAATTTTAATTTACTATGATATGAGTAAATTTATTTTATTACTCCGAGAGTAATTTTCAGATTTATTTCTTCTCATTAATTCTACCCCTTCTAGAGGTGAGTCGTGACTCCATCACTGAATGGACTACTCTGATTATCAAAAAATTGTGCATGTAATTATATTATTTGTGTCAATAATTTTGCAAACCCCAAATTGCGAGATGACAATAGGCACATATGAGACCATATAGAAGGATCATCTGTTAAGACCATGAAGTATCTAAACAACCCATTAGGTAAATGAATATGTCCATAAATATCCCTATGTATAGTTCCAAGAACGAATGGGATTCAATCACAATTTTTTCACTGATGATGGTCTCACAATCAACTTGTCTTGATAACAAACAATACAAGAAAATCCACCATTCAAAAGAATATTTAAATTCTTCAATGAATGTCCATTTTAATTATCTATAATTGACTCATGATGATCCCAGACACATCAGGCAAAAAGTTAAGGACAGGTACTGTATTAGTATAGAATGTGCCTCAGTGCACTAATATTATTCAATTAAAGTCAAAAGATAAAGTATGAAAAACTTTTCTTTAGGCATATGTCTGACAAGAGGCATTAGTGGTGATAACTACATCTACAATCAAAGGTCGCGATTCTTTTCCACGCCTAACATGGTGGCTTACACCTCATCAATTTAGAGAATGAAATCTATATCTTTAACATTTTTCAAACATTTCAATCTTATAAAGGAAAACACAAAAAATATGTGGAGCATATCAATTATGATAGTTGGTAGTAACCCCACTCCATATTTATGTGCATTATTCAGTCACTTGACTTTTTTTAGACATATATGCAGTACTACCACATTCGCTTTAGTAATGGAGCAAATCCATTAAATTTCATGACTTCTCATAAAAAACACATTAGTTTTTCTTTAGTCATTATTATATTATCAATATGGTGCATTAAGACTCAAATTAAATGTCTTATCCATGCAAAAATGTTTTAGGCCATAAATATATCGATAGAATTTGAACCCAAAATCTTCTCATCATGGTGCATCAAGACTTTAACTCAATGTCTTACCCTCATGGTGTGATTGAACATAAATTCATCGTCTTATTCTTTTGGTGCGATAAAACTTAAATTCACCGTCTTACCCACAATGAGGCTCAACCTCAGTCTTCAAAAATAATTGTAAGTTTATCATTCTGATGTCAGTAAATATGATCGTATATTGTATAATACACACAAATTGAGATTACTGATTTATGTTAATCAACATTAGGCTAGTTGAAAAAATAACTAAATAGATCCACATACCTCTATAAAGATTGGAAAAACATACCTTTCACTAAATTGTGTTTATTTAATATTAAAATAAATTACGGAATTCTCTTTTCAATCTAGAAAATTAAAACGTTATAAAAAAGTCGACAAGTCTCTTTAATACTACTACAGATGGTAAATCCAGATCTGTCATAAATAATTATTTATAAACAACATAGGAGAAAATACCGTGAAAGATAGAAGAACCTGATTGCATAACTTATGATAGGATCTCTTTTGCAATTTTCCCGTCTCTATCATTAATTCTCAAAAATAGAACAATAGTTGTGGTAATGTTGATTATGAAACTATATAAATTTAGAAGAAGAATAGAGTAGGAAGAAGAGAAAAGACTTCTTATTCATCTAGAAGTATATTCAGAATTCATGGATCTTCTTTACAATGAACGAAAACCCCTTTATTTATAGGGGAAACCTAACTTTGTACCCAAGTAGGATTTCTAACCATATCCTAAAAGGACCCACATAATTAGACATTCACTATAATACAAATTTTTTTACAACATTAACTTAATTTTACTTTTAAAAATTAAAATCTCATCAATTTTAAGAAATAATCATTTTTCTTTCTTGCATAATTAAATTTCCAAATATTTATTCCACCTTTGTATTATCAACATCTATCTTTACTGTTATAATACTTTCTAAAATCATAGTATTTTTATTTTTTAATAATATATTTTTAAAAATTCTATAAAAATATAAATTTCGTCAAAAATAAAAGTGAGAAATGCCGATTAATTGGAGTGTAAAGATCGCGTTTCGTCGTTATAGAAATGTAAATTGGGGGGGGGGGATCGAAATCGAAAAAACTTTTTCGTAGTACTAGAAATTTTTTTCTGACCTTATCTAGATTTGGAAGAAATTGGAGTATTAAGGTTTAGGAAAATCTGCTAAAAATATGGTGGAGTAAATAGAAATTTGATTACATAATCGGTTAGATAACTCGATAGGGAATCCATACAACTTTACGAAATTGAATAGACCTCTGGGAATCGACTGTAACATTAAGGGTACTTTCTGAGTTTAGTGGGTTAAGATTATGTTGTGAAAAGCGGAAATTGAAAATCCCTTAGGACCTCTATAACTCGCTTTGTGCCGCTGCAGCGTTGCCGCTACATCGGGGTGGATATCACTGTAGCGGATGAGGCGGATATTGATTTATAGGATTTTTGAAAATTTTCAAGACGAAGCTCTTGGTCAAAAAGTGTCGCTGCAGCGGGATTGGTGTTGCTGTAGTGACACTGCTATTGTGGGATGGGTGTCGTTGTAGCGGGATGGCGGGTTTTAAAATCATAAATAAAATCCTTAGACAACCTTTTCAGGTCTATTCCAACTCATTTTTCACCATTCTTCAAGCTAGAGGTAAGCTTTTCACTCCCCGAATTAATCTTTCGATTCATAGAATGTTTTAGAGTGGGTCAATATAGATGGGGAAGTATTTCTTGAAGAATCTTGTGGTGGAATTAACCCTAAGTTGACTAGTTGAGATCATGGATTTGAACTAGGGCTCATAGTTTGTTAGTATTCTAGGAATTTAATGTTTCTTTATTGACTCCCGTATATAAATTGTTATTTGTAGACCACGAACAAGCGGAACGAATCCGGAAAGGGAAGGATTAAGCTGTCTAGGGTTTCAAGATTATTTCGAGGTAAGTAATGATTGTGATTCTATGATTGTATGATATATACTTGTTTTTTGTTGTGATACTTGTATATGTATGCATATTGCAATATTGCTCATAGATGTTGAAAGAAGATATATCAATATCGATACTATGAAATCATGATTGAATGGGTGATCTTGATGTATAATTGTGATGTGTGATTGGGATCGCCTGCCACGTTCTGCCATGCTAACTGGGATCGGACTTTCACGTTCCGACATGATAATTAGGATCGGTTGCCATGTTCCAACATAAGAAATTGGATTGGATTTCCAATTTCGGCATGCTAACCGTTTGAATTTGGGTTTCGTGAGAGCACCAACTATGTGATGAAGCATGTGAATTATGATGTTGATTCTTATGATAGTATTGAATATTTGATATTTATGCATGTGTTATAATGTTGTAATTGTCTGTTTATGTTACACTAGTGGAATAGCCGCGTGATCCTACCAGTACACGGTGGTTGTATATTGATTCTGCACTTGCTCTTATTTTTGTTGAGTACAAATCTTCACGCGACTATTGATAGACCTCGCTTAGAAGATCGGTGATCGATTCGAGTTCAAGGGTGAGCCACATCGTTCGGGCTGCCATGAAATTTTCTTTAGTCTATGTCCACCATTTTCGGACCTAAACCTTATTTTAGTTAGTTAGATAGTTCACTAGAAATTCTTGTTAGATTTGATTCTCGTTTCTAGTTTTGGTACATTAACTTTTAGATTCTAGGTTTATCTTCCACACTATTTGTTAGTTGTTAGATCTTTAATTAATAATGAAACTTATCTTAGTTATTTAACTTGCTTTCGTAACTTAAGTGTCTTAGGTTTTAAACTTATTGCTTTGGTTGGTTGTTAGTAGTGGTTATCCCATCGAGTTGTAGTTTGGGTGTCAATCACGACGATGTGGATCATGAAAAAGGTTGTAGCAGAGCCTAGGTTTATTGATCTCGATGTACAGAAACGAGTATAATAGAGTCTTGTAGAACGGTACGAGGACTCTATTATTTTTTTTAAAGTTTCTTTAGGACTTTACGAAACCTCTATTTTCTCTTTATCCCTTTCTTGCTATGACATTCCAATCGGTATCTAGCGATCAGATTGGTATCTAAATTCTTTCACTATTCTATCCGCAGATGGTTAATACTAAGTATAACGACGTTAGTCATGTAGCTTCTGCTAATGCTCCAGCTGAGAAACCCGCAACGAGAGGTCGCAGTCGAGGCAGAGGTAGAGAAAGAGTTAAGAGAAGAGGTCGTGGGAGAGTGGCGCCTATTGTGAATGAGGTGCCAAACAATTATATTCGGTAAATGAGAACCCTCTGGTACATGATGAAGAGATACAAGAGGAAGTTGAGTTTGAGAATGTCAAGGATGTTGAAAATGAGGAAGAAGGGCACACTGAAGCTACATGAATCCCTCCCATTGATCAGGCGTAAGCTCAATAGATTATGTCATTTTTGAAAGGGTTGGCTGGTACGGGGATGATTACACCTACTCAAGTCCCCCGCAAATCATCATGTTGCTAACGTTGTGCCGAATCTAGTTGGCGAGGTAGGTAATGATTCTTTCTTCCATCATTTGTTGGGTTCTGTGATGATCGGTAATGAGCATGATATATTGACCAAGTTTTTGAAGATCAAGCCCCCGATATTTTTTTGGTTTTGAGACAGAGGATGCTTATGAGTTCATATTGTATTGTTATGAGAAGTTGCATAAGTTGGGTATCACTCACCAACATGGGGTTGAGTTCGTGTCATTTCAAATTCAAGGTGAAGCCAATCAATGGCGGAGAGCTTATATGTAATGCAGAGCATTTACATTACCTCTAGTTACTTGGACTAAATTTCATGTCTTTTTTTTAGAGAAGTATGTGCCTAGGCTAGGACTTTGAGAGATCGCAAGAAGAATGAGTTTATGACATTAGAAAAGGATAATATGTTTGTGGCTGCATATGAAGCCAAGTTCCATGTTTTATCTAGATATGTTACATAATTTGTTACCACAGAATATGATAAGATCTGGTTGTTTATTAAAGGTTTGTATTCTGAGCTACAAGTGTCATTCGTTCACATGACTTTTGTGAGAAGGAGCTTCAATGAAATGACTGATTATGTTAAGAAGGCGGAAGGGGTGAAACGAGCCAATCAAGCCAAGACATTGTCTAAGAGGACCAAGAATTCTGGAAATTTTCAAGTCGCCTATGCTAGAGGATCCGGTCGACCTACACTCGCGTCAAATCCAATTTAGTTCGCCATGCCCCTTCTATTTGTAACTATTCGGGGACTCCTTCTAATAATTTTTAAGCTGATCAGAGTGTTGAGCATGTGGCAGGCAACAGACCATCTGGCGTCCGCACTTACTTTAGATGTGGGGAACTAGGACACATGATGAAGAACATCCCATAAGCGTGTTTGCTTGAGTCCGTACAACAACCTTCTCGAGCAATTGTACCCGCGAGAAATGATAATAATGGCATGGTGCGTCCACAAGTAGGACAAGGAGGAAATATGAGAAAACGTGGAGGTAGAGAAAATGGTAACGGAGGTAGAGGTAACACGCAACCAGGCAATGAGGTGACTTGTGTTGATGATAGAGCTCAGTGTTATGCCTTTTTGGGCAAGAACGAGGTAGAGACGTCTAATGCAGTGATCACAGGTACTATTATTGTCTGCGACCAAATGACTAATGTATTATTTGATTCGGATTCCACCTATTCTTATGTGTCTGTGAGATTTGCCTCTAATTTTGAGATGTTAGGTGATATTATTGATGACCCTATACGTATTTATACCTCGGTTAGCGAGTCAGTCATAGTCACCCATGTGTATTGTGCTTGCCCTATTTTTTTTATGGGATTTCAGACTTGGGTTGATTTGGTGATTTTGGATATGGAGGACTTTGACATAATGTTAGGCATGACTTGGTTGTCTCCCCATTATGTTGTTCTTAATTGTAAATAAGTATGAGACTCTAGAAATTTTGAGAAGGAAAAAATTAGAGTGGAAAGGGGTGCACAAGCCTAAGCAAGCTAAGATTATATCCTCCATCCGAGCTAGTAAATTAAAAGAGCAAGGTTGTTCAACTTATTTGGCTCATGTTAGGGATGTTGAGATTGAAGCTCTATCCATTGGGTATATTACGGAGGTGTCCGTATTTAATCAAGTTTTTTCAAATGATTTGTTTGGCATGACTCCGTATAGAGACATAGGTATTAATTATACAAGTGGATTATGATCAAGAATGACCAAAGAGAGGTACTTAGCTTAGGTAGTAGTATGGGATGTCACCTTGGACTTGCACAAGTATACTTAGAGGTGGCTTGTGATATAGTTCACTTGAGTAAGAAGGACAAATAGTTGAAGTATGAACCTATGTGTGTCTTATATTGACTAACCTTTGAGATATCTTATGTTTTATATGTTAGCTTTCTTACTTAGTACTTTTGTACTAAATGCATGCATATTGCCTACATTTCTAACCAAATGTAGGATTTTTTTGGGAGATAGAGTGTTTGAAGGCTAGGTTCCTAAGTTTGGAGAAGATTGAAGATTGGTGAGTCCTCATAGCATTCGAGGACAACACCCTTATGTTATCTTTATATCTTTACTATTTTAGACTTTTGTAGGCTTCGGCCCAAGACATTATTACTCATGTATTCGTAAATGGCTTTTTAGACACACGTTAGAAAGAGGGAGGGGATATCTATTGTTCATAATTAAAGGAGAGATTGTTTCATTGTTCATAATTAAGGAGCTTTTTTTTTTTAAAAAAAGAATTAATGCGAGATGTCAATGATTTTCACCAAGAAATACGGCGTTATTTTTTTAGTACATATTTTTTGGGCACCACGGAATTATTTTCATAATTTTCTCACAATGAGAGAAGTTCGTCAATAGTTCCAAAAATGGGAAGAAAAACTATTATTTAGTGGTATTTTATTGGAAAGAAAATAAAAAAAAAAGTTCAAACTTCTAAAAAAAATTTTCACACGAATAGATAATTTGAAAAGATAAAAATGAACTAAAGAAATAAATTGACCAATTCTCAATTATGTCTGAAGATAAAATGAATTAAGATAAACTAAATAATGAATTGTAATTCAACGTAACCCTCAAATATCACGTAAATCTCTTTCCTTACTTATTGCTCCCAAATCTTATTATGCATTTTTATAGTGTTCTTTTAAGTAATCATGATTAAGAGCATGTTTGGCTCAGCTTAAAAGCTGGTTTTTAACTTATTTAGCTGTTTGACAATACTCAAAATAACTAATTTTAAGTTTAAAAAAAATTATTTTCAGCCAAAGTGAAAGCTGGGGTTAGGAGGGATGTTTTTTTTTTTTTTAGCTTATAGCTGTTTTTAGTGAACCACATTTTTATTTTTTGCCCTCATATTTTATACAATCTCCAAAAAATACCCACATACAATAACATTATTTCTTCCATTTTTTCCTTTTCACGTTTGGCATGAGCAAACTTCAACAATTTATCCAAACGCATAACTGTCTATTTAAACAAATAAAGTTTCAGCACTTTCAAAAGTTGTTTTTAAGCTTGTTATTATTAAGCCCATGACAAAGGGTCCTAAATATAATTGTTCAGTAATTTGTAAAGTACCTCACTAATTTTTTGTTCATTCTCTTTCGGACCTTTTTTTTTTACAATTACATGGGAAAGTTGTTTTTATAATTGATAATCTCAAGTCATTCCTCGTTAGAAAAGTTATAGTTTTCTTGAATAAATCATCTCTGTTATTAATAATTAGACGGAAAAGGGTCAAGTATGCCCCTAAACTATTCGAAAAGATTTAAATATACCCTTTGTTTAAAGTTTGGTTCACTGATGCCCTCGCCATCCAACTTTTGGTCCAAATATGCCCTTATGGGCGTAGTGGTAATGTGGAAATATTCAACTCATTTTTATTTCTTTAAAGTGCACATGAAATTGTCAGTCATTTTACCTTACCACATAACATTTATATGAAAATGAAAGATATTCTGGAATCATAAACACCTAATTCGGATCCATAAATCAACCCCCTATTTAAATAAATTATCCGACCAATTTTAACAATTTGTTTACTTTTGATCTGTTTTGATAAAGTCCGCTAAATGAGGAATTAATTATAAAAAATAGGGAAAACATGAAAAGAAGTATAAAATTAACGCCAAAAATTCTAAATAATTATAGTAACCTTAAATTCAAGTGAACACTTAAAAAAAAAATTATTTTTTTTTGATTAAAGTTCCGAAATGAGTAATGATTAATAAAAAAGTATGAAAAAAAAAATATTAAAATAACAGCAAAAATCTAAAAAATAAACTTACTAGGAAACCTTGAATTGCAACAATTTCAATATTTTTTTAATGGTTTATTTTTTCGACAAATCCCAAAAAGGTTTATAACAAAAAATATGGAAAGTATAAAATTACACAAAAATCACCAAATAAAAAAAGGGACAATATGAAAAAAAAATATAAAATTAAAAAAAATTATTTAATTATTAAATTTAAGGTTATTATATTATTTGTGGAATTTTGAACGTAAATTTTTGTATTTTGTTTTCATATTTTCTCTTTTATCAAAAAATTACACTATTTTCGAGATTTGCCAAAAAATATAAAAATTTTAAAAAACAATTGATTGAAAACGTTACTATATTTATGTGAACTTTTGGAGGTAAATTTATATTTTTTATTTACTTTTCATTATTTTTTATTAATCAATTACTAATTTAGGATTTATCAAAAAAATAAATATTTAAAAAAATGGGAAAATGTAGATTTAAGTTACATTTTATTTGGAATTTTGGCATTAATTTATATCTTTCCCTATTTTTATTAATTCAATTACTCATTTTTGAAATTACTGCAAATAAAAATTAAATAAAATTGTAAAAATGGATCGGATAGTGAATTTAAAAGGAGCTGATTTATGGATCGGCATTAGGTGTTTAGGAGTACCCGAATACTTCCATTGTCATATAAGATTGTGGATGTCGGTAAGGTTCAAAATGACATACAATTCCAGGTGACATTTAAACAGAAATTGAAAATGAGTGGATATGTCCCAACATGGCAACTAACGCCATAAGGGCATATTGTACCAAAACCGTTGGACGGTGAGGGCAGTGAGTGAACCAAAACTTTATAAACGAGAGATATCTAGGACCTTTTCGAATAGTTTAGGGACATATTTAATACTTTTCCCATAATTAGATAAACAAACACAAATATGTTAATTTGTGTGATACCTTCAACTTATCGAGAGTCAATTTTATTAAATTTTAAATCTAAATCAAATTAGACCAACACAATCTTTAAAATTGAAATTAATTATAAAAATCATTGATAAAAGAATCATAAGTTGCAATTTTTTTTATATTGATAGTAAAAAAAAATGTTACAAGATATTTTTCAACAGTAACATAATTTGAATCTTAAATTTTTTTTAAAAATGACAAATAAATTAGGACAAATAGAGTACGACAATCATTAATGATAACATTAGGTGATTTCTAGGGGTGTAGAAAATCGACCCAAAAATCAAATAAATCTCAAATTGAGTCAAATCAAAAAAATAAATCTAAATAGTGATTTGATTTGACTAGTTTTGGTGTTGAAAAAAAAACCGACTTTATTTAGATTGGTTTGGTTTCAATTGAAAATAACCAACCCGAAATCAAACCAACTCGACATTATATATATAATTTAAATTTTATTTTGAACAAAAAATACTTACTTTGTATAATTTTTAAATATCGCTTATAATTTTTAATAGTTATTTATTCTTTTAATATCTTGATTTCATGTTTGGAAGTTTAGAATTTTAATGATCAATAAAGATTATAGTACATAAGTTGAATGATAATAATTTTAAATAAAAATTCAATTAATACTAAGGCAAAAAGAAAATCAATTCAACCCACTAAGATGACATAAGATTGAATATTTGTATTTTTTGTTTTACATAGATTTAGAAAATTAAAATACATGACATCTAATTTTACTTTCTTTTAATATTTAGTCATATTAACTGATACTTACTAAACTTATTTTAGCATAATTTAGTACTTTAAATTATGATCAATTTCATTGTGACTTATTAATTTGCAATATTTGTTTTACACGATTTTATTATTTATTTTTTCATTTGATATTTTAGTGTCATTAATCATATCATATTTTGTGTTACTTTCTTGAGAAATAACTTAGATAGTTGCATTTTGGTAGGAGTAAAGAAATGTTTGAACTACAAGTAAATTATATGTTTGTATGAATACTTTATCAAAAAAATCCGAAAATACGAATAAACCAAAGAAACTCAAAAAAATCCGAAGTTGAAAAACCCAAATTTTATTGGTTTGATTTGATTTGTAAATTTATAAATTCGATACAAATGATTTTGTTTGATATTTGAAAAACCCGAGCTAATCTGGTTATGTACACCCCTAGTGATTTCATAAAATTAACAATCTGTAATAATGAAGAAATATTTTAGTCACTATTTGTATGCAATAATCTTAACTATATCAACAAGGATTGTGGTGGATTTATAAGTACTCCTTCATCTAGGACTTGCTCAAAAAGATTTGAGGCCTAAGAGAAGGGTCCTAATATTTTTATTCCATCATACTATTCATACATACTTTTATTTAAAATCTATTTTTCTAGATTTTAAGATGCAAAGTCATCAATTATTGTTTTATAACCGTTTTGTTTTAGTAATTCTTTTTCAATTGATAATATAGTTAACCCATTCAATCTCTCTTGACATATTGTTGATCTGAAATAAGATTTAATCAGCTTTATTTTCAAAAAAATTCTTTCGACTGAGGCAACAATTATAGGAATTGTCAACATTATTCTATAAGCAATATGTCTATTTGAAAAAGAATCAAGTCTTTTTATTTGATTGAGTAATTTCATTAGATCATTATCTTCTATTTATTTTATTTCTCTTGACACTTTTAGTTCAAAAAAACAAATCTAAACCATACATATATATAAATTTTAAAAGATTATTTCCACTTGAATTGTGAGTTATTATTAATATTTTTCGCTCCAATATTCCGGTACGAAATTCCGTTATATAATTCATGTCATATACAATTTTCATAGTAGAAATCATAATACTCATAGTACATATCATTTCTTTTTATATAATACCAACAATGTTTTTAAATAATGGGATCCAAAAAAATATGAGACCCCAAGTGATGACTTTAATGACCTAGGAGTTAAGACGACCCTACGGCTTCATCCTTAATCAGATGTCTCACGGTCTCCTTGTTAATTTGTGATGGATTGATTTAGGCTTCTAACTTTTTGTCCACTTTTGAATTGACACACCTATCAAGAGAACAATGAATGACACAATGATTTTACCGTTTTATTCCTATTAATTATGAAATGGATGAATGAAAAACTTAAGATTTCAAGAAGTTCTATCCTTTTCAAAGTAATTCATTAAGAATATAATATGTAATTTTTTTAGGGAAAAGGGGCCTAAAATACCCTGAAGTATTGAAAATGGTAACACAATTACCCTCATCCATCTATTGGCCCCCAAATGACCCTTCACATCCACCTTCTTGGGTCAAATGTACCCCTTCACTAACGGACCCCAAAATTAAAAATAACTTAAATAATATTGTTAATTTAAGTGGCACTTAACCAGGGCGTTGGAAGTGAAGGATGGGAACATAGTAATTGTTGAAACCCACCCATTTTAACTAAACCACACCCCACTTTGACCCAAATTTAAAAAAAAAAACCATTTTGGTAATAAAAGACCATAAAACTTTATTCCGCCAATGTTTCAAATTCCATAGACTCCATTGTGTTCTTTTTTCTTCAAGGATTTTATTAAAAAAACATATAAGGATTTTATTCATTTAAGGCAACTTTTAATAATACGATAGAATTCAAAATTTAATAGTTTGTACATGTAAATCGTCAACTCAATATATATTAGTTTTACTTCATTGAGTTTGGATTAATTTGGTTTATTGGAAAAAACTAAAAAGAAGCTCTCCTTATAAATGTTACTAAAATAATTATTCAATGACAAACAGCCTATTAGGAGTCCTTAAAAGCAGACAAACAAAAATTAATTGTTAGATGGCTCTAAAAAGATAATCTTTTATATACATCAAAAGAACCATTTTGATAAGCATGATATATATGAAGGAAGAAGAAGCATGTTAAGAAGAAGATGATATAATGGAGTCGATGGACAGTTGTGAAAATGAAAATGGAGGAAATAAGGTTTTATGGGGTATTTTATTAGATGGTAGGGTTTTTTGATTTTTTTTTAAAAATTGGGTAAAGTGAGGCGGGTTTTGTTTGGGGTTTTTTATGTTAAAGGGGTGGGTTTTTTAAAATTATTTTAAATAATTAAATTACAACCAATGGTTGAGTGGCAAAACGTAATTAAAAAATATTATTTAATTATTTTTAATTTGGGTCCGTTAGTGAAGGGGTAAATTTGCACCCAAGGTGGATGTAAGGGTATTTGGGGCCAATAGATGGAGAGCGGGTAAAGTTGTAAATTGTTGTACCATTTTCAATACTCAAAGGGCTTTATTTTAGGCTTTTCCTATTTTTTTATCCTTTCTTGATTGTCAGAATGAACAAATACTTAAGAACAACTAAACAAAAAAAGTGAACAAATAATTAGGAACCGAGAGAATATTAAATTTTCAGTTGACATGATGCCTCATAAATGATATTGCTTAATACAAATGTTTTATAAATCAAATTTTATATGAATAAAAAAAAAACATTGTCTATGCTATGATTGTAGAAAAATGATAATACTTTATATAATGTGTTGTTTGTATTTTAAATCTTGTAGTATAATTTGATATACCAATTGGTGTATTATTTTGCAGTTAGCCACTTATTATAGAAAAAATGACATTACTTCCTTCACAGCTGAGGGCTATTATATTTGATATTTCAATATATATTGTTTAACTACTTGTCTAATTTTCATTTCTTACAAATAAGTTCCTGGCGATCTTATTATTAAGTTATTTCAACCTATACTATCTTTAAATCACTTGTACAAATTTAATTGAGTGCTAAGAGGCAAGTTGGTTAATAATATTTAATAATATTCCTCAATCTTACGACACTTTAATTTAACTCGTATTTCATTATCTATGTGAGTTTTTCCAAATATTTCCAAATACTTTAATGAGAAACGTTTGTGATTCATTAGCAATCAATAATTTTGGGGTTGAATTTATATAATAAATATATAAATACAATAGAAAAATTAAGAATATTTAGGAGGTGATGCAATTGAAACAACTAGGAGGGTGATGACATAAAAAAATACAACATCGTACATGCACCCAAATATTTAGCCTAGTTGCAACAACTTTTTTTGTCAATTGTATATCTAATTTCATGCTGACCTCTTTCATCATTACCAAGTTGTCCTCTTTGATTAGATACCACTACCAACTCTTGACTCTTAAAAAATATAGTTACAAAACCAAAATTATATAGCCAAAAGGTTGTGGTCAAATTGTTTGGGACACTTCTTCAATAGTTGCTTTTGTTTTGTATGGACTATTTGAGAATAAACTTGACCAAGTCCAATACTGGAATAACATGAACCCGACCCAAGTTGTAAGGAACAGACAAAGATAAACTTCTATGTATTTCTTCCTCTATAACTTTGTTAATATTGATACGTCAAACCAAAATTCTAAGACTCAAACTTTTGTTCATTTACATTTAAGATCGTATCAGGTGATTCTTAAATTTGTCAATATGTGTAAAAGTCAATTCTTTAGTGTGAAAATGAATTTTGATATGAATTAAGGTCAATAGAATTCCTTAGCACAAAGTTGAGTTAAGTTAAAAGCATACCTACCAATTAACTTTTGATTTAAGATTCGACTTGGATTAACTTCAAACGGCCATTTGTCTTTGAATTAAAATAGTTGCGCGACTCATAACCTATCAAATAAAACTATTTGAATTTTTTTCCAACTCGGCCTTCACCTTTGCGGAGCCTTTACATTCACGAAGGTAGCAATCGTGAACAAGCCATTTGCGATCGAAGATCTGAAATTCCACCTATCTCGCTTTCACGATCAGAATTTCTCAATCGCGAGGTTCGTGAAAGCGAACATCCTATAGCAATAGCGTGGGGTAGTTAATATCAAACCTTAGCAAATCAGCCAACACAAAAATAATCCAAAAGATTCGTAATTCAGTATACACAAATAATATATGCAAATTGACTATACCCGACGTTCCAGACTTGATGAACCATCAAAGAAGCAATTTGAGGTCTCTTTGATTCGAAACTTGTGAAAGCCACAAAGAACTAATATAACGCCTAAAAAGGTTAAATAAGGTCCAAAACCTCTGAAAATTCAATCAAGACCTCACTTCGACCTAACATTATTCCTCGAATCAAACAGAACTCTCGGAATTTTGATCCGTGCATCCAAACCTTGAATGCAAATCGAGGTCAATCCAAAGATTAAATTTCACAAAATTTCAATTTAGGACCTCAAATCCTTAATAAGACTCCGAATATGAAACCAAAAACTCTCTTATACCAATTACACATTTCAAGACTGATGGCATTGACAAAATTTTATTTCGATACTCGAAACTCCAAAATACACAAAAAAATATTTTTAACAACTTTAGTCGTTCAAGTTCAAAACTTAAAAAAATTCACAACTTTTTTCTCAAAGTTCGAAACTATCATTCAAAACTCAATTAAAATTAACACGGAGTCAATATCGAGAGGGGCGGAATGATAATTTATCAACCCAAAAATGACCAACTAGGTCATTATAGATCTCCTTATACGAAATGGAAAACTTCTCGCTTCATGAGCTTGCTATTTGGGTTGAGTTAGGCCCATGTACCATATTTTTATATGATATCAGAGTCAGGTTCATCCTCGTTTGAGCTCTCGGTCCATATGTCATCACGTGTGCATGGGAATGAAATGAGGTGTTAGAATAGGTAAAGGTCTCACATTGATTGAGAAATGGACTAGTGGTCTACTTATATAAATTTGAGCAATCTTCTCCTCATGAAAATATAGCTTCTGAACTTGAGTTGGGCCCAGATGTCATATCTTTACAAAATAGACACTTGTTTTTTTTGGATTTCGACAACATATGTGTGAAAGACCCACCTAATCTGATAGAGTATCCACTAATGAACCTGGGGAATCAATATGCGAAGTCCAATTAGCATCACGAAAGGAAAGCAAGGAGTAAGAGGGATCCAGAGACATGGGAAGACCTAAACTAGTATCACGTAGAAACCAGGGTCGGCCCAACAAGATAAGGGGCTTAAAGCAAAACTTAAGAGAGGAGTCCCAATACTTTTTTTCTCATCATAATACTTTTATTTAAAATTGACTTTTCTAATCTTTTGTCACGATCCAAACCATCGTGATTTGACACCCACACTAACTATCTGGTGGGAGGACCACTACTACAACCTAAACTAAGCAACTAAACCATAACTGAGACAATTAATGACACAAAAGCAGTTTTAAATACTAAATAATTTATCAAGGAACTATACAAATGAACTAACACATATACGGAAATACTACCCCTAGAACCTGAAAGTCATTGTATCAAAACTCTACTAACAACAAGTCTAAGAATAAGAGGTACAACTCTAATACTAAACACACCTTGAACAATTAGTCTCAGTCCGAAAAGAGGATTTAAACAAAAGAGAACTCAAAGCAGCTCGGAAGAATTGTCTTACCCTTGGAAATGAAATGGTCATTGATCTTCTAAACAATGTTTGTCAATAGCCACCGGAAGATGTCATGTACTCAACAGAATAAGTGCAAGTGTAGTATATTACACAACCACAATATACTGGTAGGATCACACGGCTATCTCAATAAATGAAAAACGTGTGTGTGTGTGTGTATGTAGGTGGGTGGGAGGGTGCGCGCGTGTGCGTGTGCATTTAAACAATTTAAAAAATTTACATACATATTAAAACTAAAACTTGCAATTTTATGTGTACATATAGATGGTTTATTCAATTTTACCATTGTTGACCCTTTTTTCAATTTTAAAAATAGATGATTTATCTTTTTTTTTTAATTAAAAAAATGACCTCTTGTGAGTGATCAATTTATTAAGATGACACTTATTTACCCTCAAATAATTCAAGTGAAAAAAATAACAAACAAGACAACTAAATTGTTCTTTTCATAGCTAGTTAGAAGGTTATAAAAAATAATATTGTCTGACAATTATCTATCTTGATCCAATTACATAATAATTCAAGGGTATAATTGGAAAGAAATTTTTTATAGAGCTATAATCCAAACACAAGATGAGGTGTGAAAAATGAATCAAACACTTGATAAAAATAAACCCTGCATTACTAATTCCTGCACTACTTAACCCTGCATTACTAATCCCTCCATTACTAATCTATGCGTTATGAATCTTCATACCAAACGACCTCTTAGAATTTTGAATGATCCAATAAAGGTTATAGTCAATAGATATTTGTAACTCTAATAAAGTTCAATTCAAAATCAAAGCAATACTAATGCTAACAAAAAAAAAAGGAGTGGCAAACACGCAGACGGAGAGAAGGGGAAAGAGCGTGTTGGCGACAGGCCCCTTGGACACGTGGCAGCTTGCGAGGACTAGGGACAATGACGAGAACCCCGTAGTGGAAAATGGGGTCTGGAGGCGGGGATAGCAGCGGAAACGTGAGATGGATGAGCTTATCTTTTTCAACCATTGACCCATTTTAACTACTTTTTATATGTTATGGATCCTATTATCTTCCCATTTTACTCGACGTATTACCTCTTTTCCTTTTTTTACAATATATTTTATACGATTTCTAGTAATTTGGGTAAAATTTTCTATGCGACCCTCACTATTTACTCATTCACTATCTTGTGTTAGCTTCTTCAAGAAACATCTGACAGAATTGATTCATGGTTGGGACTGAATTCATAAAATTATTGATAGCGACTCCTGGGTTAACTATATGCCTCCTGATCATATAATACTTGACCAAAAACTATTCCGACCCCCATTGTTTCCACTTCCAGTTTGGTTTAATGTATTAATAAAAAATTCTTGAAACACAACACCCCCTTTTTTTTTTACTTTTCTTTTTTTTTTTTTTTTTTTTCCATTTTTGTTCGCTTGTCTTGATTTATTGCTAAAACAACGCAACCATATCACCAAAGAAATTCAGGCCGCTTTTGAAAATCAAAAAAAAAATTTCATAGTGTATGAATTCTCTGTTCATAAATTGAAAAACCCCCCTCAACAAATACCCATAATTTTCGATTTCTTTGATATCTTAAAAAAAGTCGAATCCATCTGGTTTCATATTTTTTTTTTTTACTCCCTAGATTTCGAGTGAAACTAGCTAAGAGGCTTCGAGGTATAATATCATCAATTTTTGATAAATATTTTTTAGTTAAATTATATTTTACTCTTCAAATAATATCCTAGAAAAATATATTTGAGAATAACTAATTCTTTTAAAAGAAAAATTTGTGTTAGTACTAAACGCACCGGCCATGATTATTTTTCGTTAATTATTGCATAATTCGTGGGTATTTACTATTCGAGATGATGTTGATTCCAAAAAGCATATTTAATTAAAAGTTGATTAGAAAGAATAATCCAAACAATAGAGTCATAATCATCGTACCCCAAAGATGCATGAACCTTAGTGCATCGTCACCTACAATCTAAGTGGGACCTTTATTTGATTAAACTTACATCTGATCTCTTACTTTAAAATATAATTTCTGATTCTTTTTTCTTTTTAAATAAATTGAGGAAGATGGGGAAATGAATAAAGGGATTATCATGGGAGTTCAGATAATCATACACTAATCTATTAAGTTAGCTGTTGATTCAGAATTTTTAAATATTTTAAGTAAATTATTGTGCGGTAGTTTCATTTCCTTTCATTATGCATTTTGATTGATGGCCCCCCCTACAATATTTGATTATTTTAAACGATATGATTTATACTAATAAGTCTAAAAATTAGGGAACCCCCCCCCCCCCCCCCCCTCACTGTAATCCCCCTTCTTTCCCCCCCCGTACTTTCCTTCTCCTTTTTTTTAATATATTTAGTTTATATTACATTTATAATAAATATGTTATGTTAAAAAAACCTTATAACATAATTAATAACAATCAATAACAAGAAAATAACAATATGATCAAGAGCAATATATCAATCGCCTCAAACTTGTCACTAATTTAGGATAAATTATAACACATTAGAAACAACTCGTTCTTTTTTTCTTTTGCCATGTTTTGTATTGATAGCAAAGATAAATATTTATTAGTTATTAATGAAATAGTTTGATAGATAAATATTAGTTGGAACAGAAAAAGGATGTTATTTTTTTTATATATAAATAAAAGAGTTTGGGGTAATATTTGTTTTTAAGTTCTCATAATGTACGAACATGCATAAATGTAAATTTTTCTAAATTTGGCTCGTGCGTGATCGAACGAGTCCACCAAAAGTTGCTCCCGAGAGGTCATTATATACCAACTTTCTAGCTACTTAGCAGCGTTTAACTTTCGATTTTTTATATTCAAAACAGCCTCTTCGGTTCAAATCATTTTTGTTGGGAGAGAAGATTATGAAGTTTACTCTGTGTATGTAACATAGATGGTTGGGGAGAAATATTTTTAATTATTTAAAAATTATTTAATTGTTTTACTACCAGGTTAAAAATACTTATAAATAACCTTTAAGTTTGTATTGCATTTTTTATTAAAGTGGCCGATTAATTAAAAATAATCCTTCGCAGAACATATTAATGACACTATTATCAACAACAAAAAAGAACAATATCGGCAAAAATAAACATCAATCGCTTACTAAACTTGCACTTATTCAAGATGATGTTTTATAACATTAGAAACAAATTCGTTCTAATTTGCCATGTACTATGAGCTATGAAAAGCTATTATATTTAGGGAGTGAATAGTTAATAGTTGATGATAAATTATCGTGTTTTTGACCCCTTTGTGTATGAAATTAATAAATGATAGATATTTTTTAAAATTAACATACAATAGTGTGAGTGTAATGGTAAGTTTTTCATCGGATTGTTTAAACTTTGTAAAATATTTTGATGACCTTTGAATATGAATGCCTTTTTTATGTCGAGGATTTAAAAGCTTTGTATATTGCGAAATATATTGCCATTTACTAATCACACAAAACTGTTATGCATCAAATAGTACTTCCAAACTTTTTGCAAATTTTTACCAAAATGTTTTGGGGTATCAATATCAAATCCAAAGATTCCCGATGATAATATTTAGCTGCTCTTTGTCATAACTCATTTGTGTATACGCAGCAAAAATACGCAAATTTAGGCACTTGTCAAAAAATATCATCGCTCACATATGAGTGATATCATCTTTTTCTTTTGTGTCTAGTGTCTTTTTTTGATCACCTTGATTATAATTTCTGCCAATTCTTTTTTATATCAAAAAGGTATTAATGTTACTTCATCAAAGCAATTGATTGACCTAATTGATGATTCATCTGCACTTACAGGATTATGTAACCGCTACAAAGATTTTTAAGTTGACAAACACTGACAATTTGACTAGCTTGACGTAGATCTTATAAACAAAATAGTTGGAAAAACTTTATTTTTTTTATGACTTTTGCTGTTATATAATGAATAATCAACACTATTATTTGTTAAGCGATTTTACCTACAAATCGCAAGAATAGACGAGTGTGGATATTATAGTAAGCAAAACATCACAACTAGCTTTTCTTCGTGAGGCATATTACAATAATGATGGGTACAAATTAAATAGGGAAAAGAGTCTGATTATGTCATCCCCTAACATTGTCATTAGATGATGATATACCCTCTGTTATGAAAGTGACCATCTCATATATACCCTCCTTTCCCCCCCTATTATTGTAAATCAAATGACTCACCATATACCCTTTTTCTCTACGAAAATGAAAAAAAATATTTAATCTAAAATTTTATTATTTTTTTCATAAAAATTTATAATCCTTTATCGGAGTAAATTTAATCCTGCGTCAAATAATATTTTTTGTGACTTGTTTTATTTCAATGACTAATTTATAATTATTATTTGTGAATCCAAAAAGGATTTAGTTTCACTAATATTTTGTGTAAAACTTATTGTAGAGGACCATAATTTTTTCTTTTCGAATACGAAATTAAACTTACAATACACACAAAAAAATAGTTAATTTTTTTCCACTGTCAAAAACTACGAATGCCTTAAGAAAAAAATAAAAACAAAATAAGACATAAAGAAACTCAAAATAATTATAATATAAAAGAACGTCAAAATTAATAATTTTTATGTATGACAAAAAATTAAAATATACATTAACTTGATTTAGAAGAATCAGTTTATATACTACTCAAAATTTTTGTTTAAAAAAAATAGAACTTATTAAATATAACTTTAAACTAACTAGTAATTACTTCCGTTAAGTGAAGGGTATGATTTGGAGCCAGTTGTAACCTTTGGCTAGGGGATATTTGGGAGCCCACTTCTTTTCATAACGATGGTTTATATGTCAGCTCTTTTCCAAATGACAAAAGTTGAGGGTATAGCAGGACCTTTTCCAATTAAATTATATTTTACAAAATATTTTGTATAGATACTGTGCTGTATATACTTGCCAAGACAATTCAAGTAATTTTTATAAAGATGTGATATACTGAATGTTTGAGTGTGGGATAGGTAGAAAGTTGTTACAAACAAGGTAAAATACAATATGAATAAGTGGTTCTTAGTTCTATGATACACCATATTGTATATTCACACCGTAGGCTGGTAAAAGGTTCTGTTTTCAAGTATTTCACAATATATGTGTGCGTTTTGTGATTAAAAACAAAATTTAAATTTACAATTATAAAATTTATGGAAAAATAAAAAACTATAATTTTATTGATAAACTAATATGACTACAAATCTGTCTATTCTCTTAATTCTTCTCTCTGAAATTTCTTCATGATTTCACTTTTGCTATTAGTGCATTTCTCGAAGATAGGATGATTTTCGATATTTATTTGATCTCCATGTAAGGAGGATTTTGTAGATCTTCTTGAAGCATTTAGTTGTCAATAAAAGTTTCACCACATCTTACTATGATTTTTGTATTATTTTTTTTTTGTAAATTTATGAAATTTTTAAGGTGCCTCTTCAAGAAAATAAACTATTTTTTATATACGCATGAACTACAGTTGGAGATGAAGTAGTCTCCAAAAACTCTAACTAGAATATAGAAAACGTCTTGTATAAATAAAATTTTGATGTCTAAAAATACTCTCCACTTCAAAAGTTTTCGGAGTGTAGACGTGATGAAATTCAAAAAGCGACTTGAAGTATTAATAAAAATGGAGCTTCCACCTTTGAGGTTTTATGGCTTCAAATTTGTAGATTGATTTGAAAAAGAAGAGATGAAAGATTAAAGTTTTGATCAAACGATGCCTACGATAAATTTTAAGACTTTTTTTTCCCGATAGGTCAATACACATTACAGTCACAATAAAATATGAAGATTTTAATATTTTTATGATAAATAACATAATATGAGTACAAATCTGTTTGTTCCCTTGATTTTTCTCTCTAATTTTTTTTTTGTGATTTGAGATTCTTTAGTCGCGTGGTATTTCGCCCCAATGCTAGAATGATTTGTGACTCTAATTGGGGTTATTTTTGACTAATGTAAGTGAGGATTTTATGATATTTTGGAACTCCCAGTATATAGTGTATAGGGAAGAGTTCAACCACATCTTAATTTGATTTGTATGAGTATTTCATAAATTTATGAAAAATTCGTGATGTCTCTTTAAGAAAATATACTATCCTTTATGGGAAAAGGGTCTGATATACTTCTCAAACTTTTGTCCATTTATAGCGGAGTTTATCCTCCGTATGAAAGTAACACCATTATAGTCTTACAATTATCACTAAACGACTCAATTACCCTCTACCGTTACCCAATAATGAGCTCATATATACCCTTAATTTAGCGACGAGTTAAAAGTTAGTTTAGAAGATTTATATTTTTTTACTTTTAAATTTTTTTAAAATTCCCTTTTTATTTTAGGGTTATATATGATTCTTGTCATCAAAGTTCAAGGTATATGTTTTTAATTTTTCTTTTCTTATATAAAGTATGTTTTGCTTGACGTCTTTATTATAATATGGAAAAGGAACTTTAAAATATCCTTAAAGAATTGAAAATGGTACAAAATTACCCTCCAGTCACACTATTGAATCAAAATACCCTTACCAACACTATGCGGGGCAAAACTGCACTATGTCTGTCCATCACCTTTTGGTTCATAAGTGGAGCATTGTTATTAAGGTTTTATTTTAAACTATTTATAATATTTTTAAAATACGTTCCTCTTTTTTTGGAATTAACTATTGTTATAATTTTAACTTAAGTGTAATTTATAAATACATCTAATACCAACCCATTACTAATTAAATCCCCTAAATTATGAACCCGTCACATTATTAACTGACCAAAACTTATGCGAATTGAGTGTTTTTAAAAGTTACGTATAGAAGTAAATTATAAAGCTTACATTCAAGTGGGTTAAATAAAACTCACGATATAAACTTAAAAAGTTTGACTATCAGTCATATTTGTACATTATTCACGTCTCAATTATGTGATGTTACTTTATAGGTAACCTTTTTCTTTTTTAATAATATATTAAAAGTTCTAAAACAAATACTGTAGATATTTATAAAATTAAGTTTAAAAGTGCATGTATAATTCGGGATGTATTATGCTTTCCTTGAATCATAAAATTTCTATTCCCCCAATTGAAAGAAAGTGTCCTTTCAATAAATAAGCGGCTGCAATCTAAAATTAATATTTGCCGGGTTCGATTCGAACTCGAATAATTTTGCGATGTTATGTTTGAGGAATCTTATAATTTATGAGTGTTTTTCCCCCTGTTAGTGGTTTAGTTAGGGTGGATGACGATTGTGATTATTTAGATTGCGCATTATGAATTTGGGCCGAGGTTTGTACGTTAGTTTTGTAAGATTTTATTTGTGTCGGTTGATTTTATAAAAGTATATTTTTAATTTTTTTCAAAGCTCAAAATTATAAATGCAATTAGTGATGAGCCAAGTATGTTTAATAAACATAGATTTAATTTTTTTTAAAGATGTTCCCCTAATTTTTTAAAACAATTTCAAAATTTAAGTTGCTTTTGTTTTACCGTTTGACGTCTTGGCCATGTATTTTTTGATACCTCAAGGTGGCCGATATTATTCCATGGGACTAATTCCCCGGTAGTGATTTTGCCTTATTCCCCCCCTAATTATAGGTGGGACTGAATTTTGAATGAAAATTTTATTGTGAAATATGATATGAAATACGCTTTTGCCGACTTTGGAGCCAATATGGTGGATTCTGAATTTTTTAAGTGGATTTTTTTTTTTTCCCCCATATGACCTTTGGTCATGTTTGGAGCCAATATGTGGATCGCTAAGGTGTTATTTTAATTTTTGTACCTATTTTCACAATGACTGTTTAAGTTGGCCTATGCACCCTGGTCCGGTTCCTCTCTTTATCAATTGATTTTTGAGGTTCCTTATTATTATTTTTTTTTCTTTATCCTAGTTGAAAGGAAAAATACAAATGTAAACATATTTGCTTTTTCCCTTTGTCTATATTTGTAATTTGATTGTTGTTCCTTTTATCTCGTACAGAATTAAAAATTTTGGTTCATGTTTTTTTCTACACAAGTTTTACCAAAATTTGTAGCCTGAAAACATAAATTATCCATTGATTATCAAAATAATATTGTAATTGCTAAATTATGTCGTCTAAAATTTTTTATTTAAAATAAAATTTATTATTTTTTATCGTAGGATTTTAAATTTTACTGCAATGTAGATGATATTTTTTTAAAAAAAATAAAAATAATATATTAGGTCTTTTTTAATTTCCCCGTTAGAGGAAAAGGGTATATGTGAGTAATGTTGCTTATAAAACTAGAATATCTAAATGTGCACCTCATCGTGTCATTAACCCAAAGAATATATCAGTATCCAAATAACGAATGCTAAGGAATTATATTTGACTCCTTTTCATATTCCTTATATATGTCTATGAACTGATTTGGACCCTAATAAAATAAGAGAGCCTGCTTTGGCCTCAGCTTAAAGTATTTGGTTCCACCGGCACTTACTTAAAAGCTTGTTTATTTTTGAATTTATTTAGTGCTTTTTGACAATACTCCCCCAAATAATAACTTATTTTAAGTTAAAAAAAAACTTTACGTTAAGCCAAAGTTAGAAAGCTGTTTTTTGGTCCCCTGTGCGGAGAGTGTCTTGTTTTTGTTTGCTTATAAAGTCTTTGTTTTAATGACCACATTTTTATCTTTTTGTCACATCTTAAGATTTTCATACAATTCCATAATTACTTTTTACATAACCCTAAATCTCTTGTTCTTCTCATTTTTCCATTTTTTTCACGTCTCTGACATAGCAACGTCCGCATTTTGATCCAATAAACATAAATGTTATTTTTATAAACTACAGCTCTAGAGCACACCACAGCCCCAACAAAGTTTATCTTTTTTAAGACGGCTGTTTTATTAGCTCATCAAACCGGTGGCCGTAACTTCCAATCTTAATTAACTAAATAATCCTTATAAATTTAAATTGAAATTTAATACACGCTACTTTATGGAATGTTTCATAAAATTTTAAGTTGTCTACAAAAACCATGGTTATTAATTTTTACGATTGGAGTCATTGTAAACATTCAATTTTTGAGTGATGTTAATTGATGCCGTCAGAGGTTAAATGCCAATGCTAATACAAATCACCTGTACCTCCAACAAACATCAAATTTCAGTCCTTTTAGCACTATTTGGATTTTCAGTTTTGTTTGCTAATCAAAATCATTAATGTATTGTTTCAATATATGAAATTAATCAATTTCATTTATATCCTCGAATTTATATTATGTTTGTAGAGAAAATAAAGACAGAAACCATCAGTTTGTAACTTCGAAACCTATCACCTATTTTTTGATAACATAATATGGGAAGTAATTAACTAGCAGTTAATTTGTCCTCAAATTAGTCGCAGTTTCATGTATTTCAAAATTACTGAAATATATTTAAGTTTTGTTATTTTATGAACTATCCCGAAATATTCAGTTCAATTTTATCTACTGTTTCGCTTTAAATATTATTGACATAAAAACTACAATTATGGTTCTTCTATCTAGGAGTGTCAGGTGTCACATTATGTATTGTCTTTATTAATAAAAAATAGGCTGTTTTTTAAGCCTATCTTAAACGTTAAGTTGCAGTTATATTTTTTTAAATGAAAATATTTATTGTCTACTTTATTTTTGAAAATATTTTTATTTCTTTAGACTATATAAAGCTTTATTTTTTTTTAAAAAAAAGTATCATTTTAGTTCACAATTAATTAGAATGGATTCGTTTTAACTTATTTTAATAAAAAATAAGTTTTTGATATTTTTGAATTGTTATAAGATTATTGGAATAGATAGTTTTTAATTAATTTTTAATAATAATAAATTATTTAGTTGTGTGTTGTTTTTAATGCGCTACACTTTTTTCTGTCTTCCTAGTTAGATAGATCTTTCTACATTTCATTGGTTTGGAGAATCCGTAATATTTATGAATTGTGTTCTTTTTGATAAGTATAAATTAGACATTATCTTCAACTTTTTTTTGATAGTTAATAAATCAATTCATTTTCAGTTTTCATTTTTGAACTTTCTTAAAATTGATCTCAAAGATCTTCCATGAGTTTTCCTTGGTAAGAGCCATTGCTTTTGTTTTTTAGTATAAAAAACTTATTCAAGTTCATTGTTGTGTCAACTACTGATAAGAAAGAGACATTTAAAAATATCCTAAGTTTTTCCCTTTACATGGGGGGGTAACTAAAAGAACTGGCGTTTCGAGGGTAAATATATTTGACCTAGTATTGTTTATATTATAGTCTTGGTTGTAAGTGTATGTTAGAGGCGAGGTATATAATGTTTTTTTGAAAATATTATTAACCCCTAGATATAGCTGATTGTTCTTAAAAAAATAGACAAAACCAACTCGTATTATGATCAAACAAAACACAGTACCCATCTAGAACTGTCCTTTTTTTTTTTTTTTGTGTATATGAGCTGATCTCCGATCTGAAGAAGACTGTGTTTGCGGTGTTCCTCCGATGTGATTTTAAAAGAATTATTCCTTATTAGTAACAACAATATTAAGTAATATGAGTTCTTAAAACATTCTTGACATTCCGGATTTGCATAGTTTTAGGTGAGAAATAATTGATTTTTGGGTTGTTCACATATTGATATTTGAGCAAAATATAAGCCAAGTTAATGATTTTTTTGTATCAGCTATATAATTATAAGATGTATTATTGTTCGTAGGTATATTTTTCATTAATTTCCAATATAAATTGACGATCCTAGACAAATCTACTGTTTAAATTAATAAGACCTAAAAAACTATGAAATCTCTTTATTTCTGAGCAAATTAAATACTTGATCACAAACATTGTTGGAGATTCTTCAAAGTTCGAGCCGTGCATTTTGACAAAGTTCTCAACAACATTTCACCTAATATAGATGTTTCCTAAAATTCAACATCAGAATTTGTTGATAATGTCTAGTGAAGAAAAAATTAACGATGAATATGTTATTAAATACTCTCTCCGTCTAGAATTGTTTGTCATGTTGTATTTTTTGAAAGTCAATTTGACTAATTTTCAAAGTTAAATTATATTACATTAATTCGATATTTTAAATAAAAAAATTAGCTTTTTTTTCTAAACTATATGGAAAAGTACAATACTTATCAATTTAAAGTTTTGCATATTAATATGATTCAAAAAATACATTTTAAAATATTAATCAAAATTTTTATTGTTAACTCCAATTAAATAGAAACATGACAAAACACAAATACCGGACAGAGGAGTAAGTAAATAATTCTGCAAAAGGGCATTGTAGCATTTACGCTAAGCAAATGTAGTGAAATGAATTGAATGCAAGGATTGCATGTTGAAAAATCATATATAATTTAAACAAATTTCCCAAGACAAAATGTGTGTTGTAGAAACTCTAAAGAAATAACATAGCTAATAGAGAGAAATTTAGAAGCAAAAAATAATTGAGTTCTTGCTTATTGTCTCCTAGTTCCAGGCAGAAATATATTGTGTTAGTTGGAGCGAAGTTATATATGAAGCCAAGTTAAAGTTAGTGGTAATCAATACAACAAGGGTATAACCTACTCCCTACTTGTATGTAATTAAACTTTCTTCGGTAACTCAAATGTAAATATTAAAACAAAAGAACAGAAAGTAAAACTCAAAGTAAATATTGCAACAAAAGAACAGAAAGTAAAACTCAAATGTAAATATTGCAACAAAAGAACAGAAAGTAAAACTCAAATGAACAGAAAGTAAAACTCAAATGTAATTATTGCAAGAAAAGAACAGAAAGTAAAATTCAAATGTAAATATTGCAACAAAAGAACAGAAAGTAAAAACTATTAATAATGCGGTGAACGTGGATCGAACACGTGACCTTCAGATCTTCAGTCTGACGCTCTCCCAACTGAGCTATCCCCGCCACTATGTTTATAAATAATTACTCTTTTATTTAAGTCGGTTAACTCGCGAACAAGTTAAGCTGAAATTAAATATTTTGATAGTTATAATACATGAACTGTTAGAAATAAATAGAGGGAAAATTTTCAAAACAATAATATTTTAGCTTGGGACTCTTTAACAACAGTTTCATTATTGATTAAAAATGTAACTTGATTTAAGTGTTTTTTGGTAAATATCTAGTATGTATAGTGTTTTCTTTTAAATTAGTTTGAAAGAAGACAATAATTGATAGAAATCTTTATTATAATTATTGAGAAAATATGGAACAAAAAAATAATTAAAGGTATAAAAAACAGACTTTTTACATTAACAATCAATTACGTTTTTGAAAAGAGCATAAAATAGTAATCAATCGTGAGTGCTTTTTTTCATTTTGTTTTTTCTTAAGTAACATAAAAAGAATTTACAAAAAATAATTGAGGTTGTCTTCTAACAATCATTTGTTTATTTATTGTTGAAACTTTGCAAAGTTTCTTCAGTTGAATACGAATATAAAATTGTGATCAGGTGTTTTTTTTCAGTACTATTTCATATTTTTTGTTTCTTTTATTGTTTGGCATGAGACCTGAGATATTGTAATATGTCGAGGACAAGAGGGTTTTTTCTAATTGAATCAGTGAATGAAACTTGTATGTACTGGAATTTAAACTTTTTCAGAATATTATATCCAAATATGACGTTGTAACGAATGATTTTTTTTTTTAGTTTAGTAGTGTGTTTTCTATTGAAGCATACAAAATATGTATCCATGAAATGTATTCTAACTAATGATCATGAAACTATATCTTGAACTACAACAATTAAATGCATACAAACGTGACATTGAAAATACAAAGTCTATTTATTACAAAGTGAGATTAAATATAAAGTTCAGTGAATACAAAAGAAATACCCTTCATTGACTAATACAAAAGCGACTTGAAAAGTGTTAAAATTATCAATAATTATTGTTCCATCATGGCATTTATATGTTGAATAAAACTATACTATGAATACAAAAGTGAGACGCAAATACAAAGCTCTAGTAAACAAGTGAGATTGATTTATATCAAAGTTGTGAATATAAAAGGTAAATATATCATCTATTTGAAATGCAACAAAGATGACTGCGAAAGGTATTTTATAAGTAGACACGTAAATACACAACGTGTAGTATACAATTCTAGGTTACAATATCACAAAATAAAGAGAAATACCAAACTGTTACATATACTTCGACGATAAAAACAGAAATGAATAGCAACCAAACTAAGAAATTGTTAGCTTACAGTTGGATTTGAATGTACAAATTAAGAAGGAAATACAAACTAGTTGGTAGACTAATGAGATGAATACTACAACGTTAAAGCATAAAAATACAAAATTTATTAATATTTTTAGAGACTGAAGTACAATTATGAATAAATTGTATTAAAAAATCAAACAAAACAAACAGGTGTTATAAGCATATTTGGATTATAGGAATGTCTAATTAGTTTGAGTTCCGACGCCTTGTATGGAGTGTTTCTTATGGATAGCTAGGTTCTTGAACCTGATAACTAAGTTAAATGGTGTTTACTTTTTTTTTCGTGTGTTTTTAGTAAAGGAAGATCTTATTGCATATCTCCCGGAATTTTATCCTCTAAGAGCGTTATAATAAAACCGTTCTTCTTTGATCTTCTGCCTTTCTTCTTCTTCCTAAGCTTCCTACACCGTGATCACTGCACGATTGTTATATTCTTAAAGAATTCTATGATAGCAGACCTGGATAAAAAGGATGAACACCTTCATTGATGTTGATGGTTACAATTCCCGGCTCATTTTCGGTTTACAATTTTTTGTTTGCATCTCTTACCTGCATTTTTCAGCCAAACCAATTTAAAATGAAAATCATCAGTTTTTTTCATGCCCTATCCGCCCAGATTCATTCTCATAGCTTGACACAGCAATAAACCTATCCTCTTTTACGAATTAGTGCGTGTTTATATGCTGCTATCTGAGACCTGAGTTTATTCCCTTGTTACAACATCCTAGAAGTCTTCTTGTTACTGATTTACATATTAACATATATACTGTATAATGATCCAATCGCCCCCACCATGGCCTATTAATATCATTATTACAACTTAATTTCTCCAACATAACACAACAATCTCTTTTATCGTCTGTTAAACCAATCCAAGACTTCCTTTATTCATAATTCACCACAAAATTCTATCCACAATCTTCATAGTACTAGTAGTTAAATAACAATAGATTAAAGCAGAACAATCCAAATTGCAATAACATTTAACACTTGAACCAAGGATTAAAAACCCAAAATCCTCAGTAACTCAGATCTTCCAACCTTAGGAACAAAATCAAACTGTTCCCTAGAGTCCCTAATAGAACCTCAATGGCCTAGGCAATCAAAGTATGAAGTTGAAGATTGGAATACCAAAGCGTTCCCTAGAGTCCCTAATAGCACCTCAATGGCCTAGGCAACAAAGTATGAAGTGAAGATTTTGTGATGTATCGAAGGCCCTTCTTAATGAAAATGATCGAAATTGCCCGAATTATAGTTCTTTCCCTTTTCTTCCACTTAAAATTCTTTAATTTCATAATATTAGACGACTTTGGGGCAATTTGCTCCCCACTAATTGCCCGATCAAATACCGTTGTAAGCGTACTCAATCCAACATTGTGGATTAGTGCCTATAGCGAGACTTTTGGTCAGCTCCTTAGAGGGAGTTGATTACCACTCTCGCAAAAAGGGAGTGTTTTTTTTGGCACAACTATGAATGATCTGCATGGGACAAAACAAAACGCACAACATACATCCACCAAAGTCTCCATTTTTCAACACACTTTATTTAAAAATGTTGTAGTCGTCCCAAATCCAAACCGCTTCATGCCAGGTTGAGTAGATAATCAGAGTCTACTCATCCCAATTGTACTTTTCGTGATAAATTCCTACACATTCATTAAGGTCATAGCCTTAAGATACACGAATTTATAAAATTATGAGCTTTATACCATTTATCCAATTCTTTCACCCTGCTGCAATTTCGTCTTTATGACCGACCAATCTTTTTATAGAACGCTTTTTTGCAGGAATGTAGCTAATCTATAAATAACGTGTACAAGTGTACATTAAGAGGCAATGATTTTTTGTCAGTCAAATCCAAGTCTTATAATAATTAGATAATGTGCGTGATATGTGGTGATGTAAAATTTACACGACTTTAATAGTAATAATGATTTTTTTCGTACCGAGGAAGAAACCCTAATCAATTATAATCATATCGTTGAATATAGTGGTAGATGTGTCAAGCTTTTTGTTAAACTATACTTGATTAAGATATATTGGGTCTCCTCTTAATCCCTTGATTTCGATGTGATTTTTAAAGTAGACAAACAACAAATAACCAAGGATATATGACATTTAGTCGTAATTAATAATTTACTGGGATTATAATATTTAACAAAATTTTGATTCATTACTGCTATAATCTCAGATTAAGCGAGTAAATCTGAGTATTCCTTTATTTTTATGGATATTTCCCAAAAATAGTATGAATTGTTATTACAAGACAAAATTCTATTCCCCCCCCCCTTTTTTTTTTTTGTGCGGACTATAATATTTGACACATGAGACGTCCTCTTCTTTTTTATACCATTTTTTCCCTATTTATATGATTTAAAGTCGAAAACAAATCCAAAAAGTAAAGGACAATAATATCATTGTGTTTTTATTTCACTATTAAAGGTGAGGTAGTATAATATTAACAAAATTTGATCTCCTTAATAATCTCTTCTTTTCCCTGATAGCAACAGTCTTTAGCAATCTATATATTATTACTTTGATGTAGGGATATTCATATTTTGCTATCTATTCTATGCTATTGCTTTTTTTGTACATATGACCAAATGTTCTCGCATACTTATTATAATCTTTGTTTCAGAAAAAATTAGGCTCAACTAACGTATCAAATATTGTAAATCCTCCTTTATATGCTTGCGATATAAATCGATATATATTGATAACTGAAAAAACAATTCGAAACTCTTCATCTGTTGCCTCTAACACATTTGGTATCCTTTAAGCTTTTTGCATCTGCAGAAAAATCGGCTCAGAGAAAAGGTTCATCTGAAGTGCCCATGGTAGTTTCAAGTGCAAACTGACAATACATTTTTTTCGCAACCATAACCTTGGCCTCTACTATATCTTATCGTTACGTTTGATTACGGAAGCACATCCCCGATGACACACATAATGCTCCAAAAATAAGAAGTCAAGTGATAAAAGGTGGTCTCTTTTCCTTCTACTACCCTCCCATTACAAACCAAGTCTTCAGATACAAAATTTCATTTGATCGCACACAGCAGTTTTCTCTCGTCTCTCATGAACTGATAAAATGCAAATGCATTGGGATAGGATCATATCATAAAATTGTGCGAATGAGACCCATGAGGACAAACACAATTCGTAATGCAGCTATGCCCATCATCAACATTACAACAACGCCCACTCAAAATCAAATATTTTACAACAAATGAAATCCAAGACTAAGCACTGGGACTACTAACCTATGATTCTGTAAACGATTTTTCGTTCCTCACACATGACATACCACCCGGCCCCTACAGTATAATAATATAAGCTCTATCAACTATTAAAACCCATGCACAACCCGAATCAACAAGAAACGGGAACCTAAAAGAGAGTTTACAATCAATAGAAGAGGAGGAGAAAATCCAATGGAAAACGCTCCTACCCCAACTCACTATGTTCTTTTAGTGCCCACACTGAGCAATCTAGACCAAACCATAGCTATCGGACGAGTTCCACCAAAAGTACAAGCAATCAATTGCAAGGCGAAAAACAAAACAGACCTTTAATGGGGTCAAACTCACAACTACGAGGTGTTATATAAACATAATCACCAAAGCACATATATATTTCCTACATATAGTCTTAAGGCAACCACAAATAATTCCCAAACAAGAAAAAGAAAGATACATTCTACTCACGAGTGATGAACAGCCACCAATCTATATAAGGCATTCCAAACACCCACCAATAAGGTCCAAGGAATCCAAAGATCATCTTCAAGAAAAATAGGAAAGCCTAAAGGCATCGGACAAAAATAATTGACCAAAAACATTATACCTGGGCATTAATTAGAAGCTCCAATCAAGAAAGTTGAGTAAAACTTACCCTAAAAGATGAACACGAGCACTTTGAATCCACCACACATGAGTTAACCGCATCTGAAATGCATCACAACACTGCAAACTTTCAAATTATCGATAATATAATGTCATTGCATATGTTTTTACACTAAAATCGTAACAATTGTAAATGGAACAAAAATTGAGTCAAAATGGGAAGGTGGAACCCGCACCAAAAATCCAAAATTGATTTCGTCAAAATGTCCTACTACATCTCAAACTTGTGTTCCCAAATTGAATAAGGTCTGAGGCCTTGAAACAACCACAAGCACAATGTGCAATACTAACAAGAAAACCAAGTAAAGGCAGAAACTTCGAGCTCAAATTCACCTCAAATGAAGGTTCCTCACAACTTCTAATAACAAACTTAAGTATCCACGCTCAGAACGATCAAATAGGAATTCGAATCACGCGAATGGGAGATCGGATAAGGGAGATATTGCTTTTTGAAAATGAGGGCTGAAAGCTGAAATTCCTGGATATACAGGCCCAAAATCGATTGCTAGAAGTCTAATATTTGGTATCTAAAAGCATGTCCCAGATATCAGCACTCTCAGCCGTTGATTCTTCAAATACTCTAAATTTTTTCTCTGAATGGGTTCCAGGGAAGTCATTCGAAAACCTCCCCTGTTGCACGAAAATTGTACGATCGGTATTCCATCTAATTTGGCATTCTAGACTCTATGAAATATTCAAAACTTTCATCCGAGGTTGTTTCAGTGAAAAGTGGGTCTCCCACACCCAAGTTCCATTTTAAGCTAAAACTACAAGAAGGCTCATAATGAGGCTGAAAGCTTAGGGAACTGCATGAAAGGTCGTTCTAGAAAAAACTCAAAATTTTGGAGCTAACCTCGCCGTCAGCATTCTCATCTGAGCACATTACCAAGAATATTGATCAAATTCGACCCTTGTCTTAATCTTCAAAGTTAAAATACCAAATGTCACAAAATCACACTACAAATCTCACGGCCTGAACCAACCATGCCCCTAGCCTAAAATGGATCTTCCAAAGATGATGAAATCGTCAAAATTGAGTCTTTCTTCCCAAACTTTAGACTGAAGTTAACCGTTGAAGTTTCAACTACTCCAAAATATGACAACTAGAAAAAAAATCTAAAAAAACGAAAAAATGTCAGTCTCAGCAAGTCATAAATAACTTGAGCACGCTATAAGAAATCTCTTAACGTTGAAAAGATCGGAAAACAAATAAAATGACCGAGAGGGTCATTAAAACATCAATGTAAGAACTATATACCTCAAAAATATTTTGTGAATCATGTGACCTCATCCATCAAACCAGAAAAGGAATCAGTCTACACACTCAAAAAGACTCGAATATATATGAAGGGCACACATATACAAAGAATTCGCTTTATCTCATGAACAAAAATCACATGCCTCCCAAGATCGTATCATAGAGTTGATAGTAGTATAAGACTAAACTAATCTATGCATGTCAAATATAAGATTAAATATGTCTTTAGTATATTGTAATGTAGACTTATTAAGGGACAAATAAGATATATTAAGGAAAATAGTGACTTGACCCTCCTAAGCACTTTAATACGCTATGTACATATTCTACTTTCAAGAGCACACTTCTCATAACCCCAATTAACTTTCTTATTATACTTGCCTACTTACTCCCCCCACCCCCAACTTGCGGAGCCTAATGAAGTTAATCAAGGTAGAATATTTTTCATATCTACATCGTATATTCTTGATTTCATTATACCATATTCTCTAATTCTGCATCTTTACTAATTTGTTAGGATTCATTGGTATGATTGATATTTTGAGATTCTTTACCTCATTATTCTTTTTATATTTAAACAACACAATCAAAGAATACAAAAAAAAGAACCTTTTTACTGTGTACTCTGCTTCATTGGATACTCATGAACATATTGCCTATAATCACTAATGTGTATCAGGAGAGTGTACAACACTACTTTCTGTAAAGTACAAGTAAATGAACTTATTCTAACAACAAAAAAGGATTTGAAGTTACTCAAACAATTTAAACATGTAATTGATAAGTAGATTTACAAAGAATTAGTATATAAAAATTATTTTCCTTCACTTCTATTAGCGAGAGAAAATTAGACTCAAGAGGTGTGCAAAAATAAATAAATTGGTTTATGTAGAATGCATATGTTTATGGGGATTAGCAAAGATTTAGGCTCCGTCGTTGATGAAGATGAATGTGGCCACCAAGCATGTATAATTTTCTCATTCTCAAAAACAACTTCTACTTAACTATTCACCATAGAAATAGAGCTCTGCGACAATGCAAAAGGAAACACAAAACATCAATTTAATTAAGAAATTTGAATCAAGCAAGAGGAAAGTTAAGCCAGCAGAATCAGAAGAACTAGTTAATGAAAAAATTTTGCTCAATCCCTCCACCATTTTTAGGATCAAATGAAATTTACGTTTATGAAAAATAGCATCACCTAATTCAATTATATTATTATCTTTAAGATTAAAGAATCTATAGGTTGTACTATTTGAAGCATTACCAAGAAAAGTTCTCAACCAACTTTGTAATTTGGGATCCAACTATGCCAAAGTCTGAAATCCCAGAATTGCCAAAGCCAAAAAGCCCCGAGCTTCCAAAGCTCAAAGTCCGAACAATGCCAAAGCCAGAAATCCCAGAACTACCAAAGAGAAATCACCCAAAACTTTCAAAACCAGAAGTACCAAAAATGCCAAAGCCTGAAATCCCATAACTACCAAAGCCAAAAGTCCAACAACTTCTGAAGCTAGAAGTACCAACTATCCCAAAGCCTGAAATCCCAGAACCACCAAAGCCAAAAGTCTTTGAGCTTCCAAATATAAAAGTTCCAACAATGATAATGCTCGAAGTTCCAGAACTGCCTAAACCAACTATTCCTTTACTTTCTCCACCATACAAAGCCGCTACTCCTTAAGTACATCGTATGCTACTTTCACTCTACAAGAAAGTACTCAACTAATGTTTTAAGATTCCCTCAGTCTATGAAATTTGGCACCTGAGTTGTGTCATGGAGATACCATTGGATACAATCTGCTAGGACTAGAAATTTAAATTCTTTTATAGTAGTTTTTGAATTGGATGTAAGGACAAAGTTTGTCGTGTTATAATAATATACTAATTTCCGTTGCAACGTTGCATTGCGATGTGTTGCCATATTAAATAATATTTTAAATTACGACGATTAGCTTTGAAATTAAACGTAGCAAAAAATTGCAACAACGATACATTAAGAAACATCTATCGATAACAAAAAATTATTTTCATACCATACCATGATACCATGAAGGCTTTACTACAAGATATCATTGTATTAAATCCCCCCTCCAATATATAACAAATAACAGGGATTATTATAGTAGTAAACAATTTATAATTATAGTACCTTATAAGAATAATCAATCGATCGAAATTGAAAATTCTAAAATGAGTTTCAAAAGAAACCAACTTCGTCCTGTTTTTAGCTTATGAATTTATGCTAGCACTCATACGGGGATACGTGACTGTCATATATATATATATATAGAAATATATATATTATATACTATATTATATATATGTTTATTTAGTTGAGCATCTGACCTTCTTCTAATTTTCTTTCTTGTTACGCTTAAACTTTTCCTTTTACATGAACTAAAGAAAAATGGGAAAATGGAGAAACTCGTAGATTTAGATTTAATACATGTTGGAATTAGAAATTGTCATATCATCTTAATTTGGAACATTTAAACATTTCATTGGATGATATATGCAAAAGTAAGGGAAAAGAAAGAAATTAGAAGGAAGGCAAATGTTCAACTAAGAAAACAAAAAATGAAAGGAAATGGAAAATCATCTTGTTACCTTTAGTATAGGTTTTGCATGTTCTTTAACATTCCTTAATTAATACTAATTAACTACACTTAATACCAATGAACTTTATTCAAATTCTACTGATTGTTATATTAACAAAGATTGGTTACTAATTTAAAAGTGTTGAATTTGATAAGTCAACTTAAAAAATCTATATATCTATATCTCAAAACACAACTAATGTTTTGAGATTTCCATCTCAGTCTATAAAATTTGCCACCTGAGTTGTGTCATGGAGATACCTTCTGCTACGAGTAGAAATTTTAATTCTTTAACTGTAGTTTTTGAATTGGATGTACCGAGTTTGTCGTGTTATTATAATATACTAGTGTTTTATGTATTTCTATATATTCAGTATAATAAATCTTTGATATATGTTACTTTGGTTTAGTTCCTACCATTGGCCATCTCTGTTTGTCCATTCTTTCCCTAACAGTTTTTCCTTCCTAATTTATAGCAACCAATTTCTTCTATTACATTTCAAGAGTATGGAAACATTTCAAGAGTATGGAATAAAGGATGAATTAGTGTATTAATTAAGTGCCACAAAACAGAATGGACCTAATATTTTGAGTGTAGAACCAAACTGGTGATTTAACTAATGTGCTTTTCGTTTCATTCATCCTAATGAACATTAAATGGATTCAATTTCCTCTGCTTCACATTCTCCAAAATAATGATAAGGACCACTTATGCTTCATGCATGATCAGTTAGCTGGTGCAGCTACACACGAGCCGGTTTCTTTGCAGGATGGTCATCTCCTGACGATCCCTTACACTAGAATCCCAAAATTTCCCAGCCTTACTCAAGCCGCTTACATACCAAAACCTTAAGTATTAACTATACCAAACCTAAAAATTTAGCGTTCCAAGGCTACATATATATGTGGCGTAAGCAAACCATTTTGTAAGTGTGTCGATGTTTAAAGGAACAAATATTGTAGCGGCATTATATTAAAAATGTTAATTTATTAGTATAATTTTCGTTGGTGAGTTCTCATTTTTTAAAATGTATTCATAACAGTATGCATATGTTTTAATCATAAGAGTCTCGTTATAAATAGTTGTATAAGGTAAAAACACCAAATAACCACTTAATATCCATTATTAATTTGATTTCACAAATCAATCTTAATCAACTTCATCACCGAAAAAGCAATACGCCAAGTCTCAAGTAATTGGAATTTGGAGCGAATAGTTTTCAAAATTAGGATATTATATGTACTGAAATAACTGAATCCCATTAGTGTTTATAGTTATTTATTGTTCTTTTCATACAGAAAAGTTGATGTGTTCAAGCAGTAAAAGTAAAAAAAAATTAAAATGAAAGATACTGAGTAACTCTCAAAGATTGCACTAATTATGTACACACTTGAACGAAGATTTGTGGTAAAAAAGTGAATACTTTTTCTCTTTTCAAATAAATATTGGAATTAATGCATTCACTTCACACCTTGATGTTTCGTATTTTCAAATGGACTTCTTAAATTCCTCAAGAATCTTTTTGTAGCCATTTGTCCTCCTCTAATACATTATCTAATAATTTGTGATACACTGTAACATAGTTTCATTTGTTGCAAACATTGATTATTTTCTCATTCTTTAAGAGATATAAACAGTGCTGTAGTGTGATTATAATCTCTCAGTGACTCTTTAGTATTGGCCTATCATAAAACTTGAGTATTCTCTAAAGATGGTGTTCTCTTTCTATATTTCCTACAAATTTGTATCAGAGCAGATTTTTGTTCTAAATCTGGGGTTAAGTGAAGAAAAAAGTATGACATTTAAAACAAATGAATATGTTGATTCATTAGTTGTTCTTACTCCATTTTTTTTATGGAAATGATTTTGAATACTGGAAGATAAGACTGAGAACACCTATAAAATCTGAAGGTTTGTGGACTATTGTTGTAAATGGCTTTGAAGAGCTAGAGAACGATGGTGAAATTTAAGTAGGTGAGATGAAAAATCACGAGGCTAAGAACTGTCAAGAAGGAAAAGCCTTGAGCAAAATCAAAATGAGAGTCTCAAGAGAATATGTTGCAAAAATTGCTACTTGTGAGACTGGAAAGAAAGCTTAGGAGTCTTTTGAAATTGAAGTGTATGGTGAAAAAAATGTACGCACTATAAATCTTCAAACTCTTAGAAGAGAGTTTCAAAATTTGAAGAAATAGAATCTGAAAAAATAGATGAATATTGCACAAGAGTCATGAATATTGTTAATGAAATGAGAAATTATGGTGATACAATTTCTGACCAACAAGTTGTGAAAAAGATTTTAATTAGTGTCACGAAAAAGTATGAGTACATTGTTGCTATCACTGAGGAGACGAAAGATCTTTCTAAGCTTTCTATCAAAGAGCTAGTCGAGTCATTTCGTGCACACGAGAAGTGAATTTTTTCGTGAAGATCAACCCAAAGAGACGACTTTCCAGTATATAACAAATGAAAATTCTCAAAAAATTCTCAAAAAATCATCAAAAGAAGAATTACAATTTAAAAAAAAGCAGGACCGTGATGATTATTCTAAAAAGATTGAAGAAAAAGGTGAGAAAAATACTAGTCCTTTTGTAAAATTTGCAAAATGACTAATCACAGTGCAGAAAAATGTTGGCACAAAGACAAGCCCCAATGTAACTTTTATAAAAAATTTGGCCACATTGAGAATGATTGTTGGTACAAGCAACATGAGCAAGCAAATTTCTATAAAGAACAAGAAGAAGAAATGGAAGAAAATCTTTTCTTTGCTTCTCAATGTGATCTTTTAGCAACAAGTAATGAATGATGTATTGACAGTAATTGTAGGAATCACATGATTGGAGATTAAAAAGTTTTTCTCTCAGTTAATAGTAGCATCACGACATAAGTGAAAATGGGGCATGGAGCATTAGTTGATGCAAAAGGTAAATGTATCATTTCAATCAACATAAAAGGGAGAGATAAGCAAATTCATGATGTGGTTTATGTTCCTAAATTGGAAGAAAATTTTTGTAATGTTTGTGAATTCATGGAAAATAGTTATTCTCTTGTGTTTAGAGATACTTGTTGCAAGATTTATGATAAAATTGAGCCAGATCAAGTTGTTCTTGAAGTAGAGATGATAAAAAGTAAATTTTCTTTACAATTTCATTACAATGCATTCAAAAATGAAGTTGTAGATAATTTATGTCTTTGGCACGAAAACTTTGTCACTTGAATTTTCATGGTTTGAAGTTTCTCAAGAAAAAAGACATGGTGTAAGACCTTTCTAAGATACATACTAAGAATTAGGTAGATAATGTTTATATCATATCTTTAGAATAGTCAATCAAAAAAGGTGAAATGAGTACGGAAGCAAGATGTCCCTCAACGAAGAGAAATCTCATATTCAGATGAAAGAACCACTTCCAAGAGGAATAAAAATGTTGAGTGACTCAAAGATGCAACTTTGTCGGTGTTAAGAAAGAAAATTATTCGGAGGATAAAGCATGATAATTGGAAGAAAGCCTTGGCTGAAAAAATTTGAAAGATTGAGAAAAATAATACTTGAGAGTGTGTAAGTATACCCAAATAAAGAGAAGTTGTAAGTCTAAAGTGAATTTGTGAAACCAAACTCAAAAAAAAAGGAGATATTCAAAAACACAGGAGAGGCGAAATTCAGTTGCAATTATTGCCAGATAGGAGAACAACTTGCTGACATCTTCACCACAACACTTCCAAGTGAAAAGTTTTGCCATCATCAAGAAGGCATTGGAGTTTTCAAGCAAATGCATTAAGGGGGATTGTTGGAATCAATGCATTCACTTCACACCTTGATGTTAATATTTCAATATTGTCTCTAAGTTTCTCAAGAAGTCTTTTAGGATTTTGTAATACATGTATCTAGTTAATTGTTCAAGACTTTTTATTTTCTATTTTGAGTAGTATAAATAGTAATGTGGTTGATAATTGTGATCATCTCAAGTGGCCTTGAATAGCCTATATAAAACTTGAGCATTCTCTGAAGATAGTATTATCCTTCTATATTTCCTACAATGAAATTAGTTAAGCTAAAAATTCTTATCAGGTTGCCAGCATAACCTATATGGAAGAGATTGAATTAGACTATTAAGTAACTTAGGTCCTCTAGAGAGATTGAATAAGACTATTAAGTAATTTAGGTCATCTAAATTGACTTTTCAAGTACCACGATGAAAGCTGATTAGTTTGATGAGAAATTGAACTACTCAAGTCCGTGGCTAACAAACAGAATCCTGAAAGTCCTTGTAATTGCATTCTTTAAAACTATATAAAGAAACAGACTTAAAGCTAACACCACATCGTAATCATATTCAGTCCTACAAATTATTCTTCTTTTCGCTTCAACTATCTGCATAAAAATGGATCAGCATTACCACGTAACCTCCCTCTTACTACTTTCATTTCTTAATTTATTCTCCATTTATGGCAACATAACTGCTGCGGTTGCACACCACCTCCTAGAGACTCCCGTCCCTGAGATACCTAAACCAGAACTACCAAAGGGTCTTGCCTTGCTAAATCTTGAAATCACAACTCTGCCGAAGCCTGGGATTCAAACCATACCAAAGCCTGAGTCCCCGTTGTTCCAAAGCCCAAGCTACCAACTTTCCCTAAGCCTGAGTTATTAACTTAGCCAAAGCCTAATATGCCAGCTATGCCAAAGTCTGAATTACCGAATTTGCGAAACCCTGAGATTCTAGTTGTGCCGAAACCCATGTTTCTCGCTATGCCAAAGTCTAAGATTCCAACAACGCCAAAACACGATAAGCATTTGTTCACACTACCCTTTGTTGTCTATGAATAGAGGGATTTCCTCTCATTTTAAAACAATGAAAATTTAAATTTTTTCTTCTTCTTCTGCACAATTAAATATTCATGTACTTTGTTCTTATTGATTGACTTACTAACACCATTGTTTTTGTATCAATACGTTGGTGAATAAAATCGTTTTATCCTAAGAGTATTGCACTAGTGGACATGATTTTTCTTTTCTATTTCAGTCTAATTAATCTAACATATCCTTGTATTTTTTTACGATCATTAATTTATGCTTATGATGTTAATTGTTGCTTTTGAGTATATGTTTGAAACTCTGTTGATTATGTTTCTGTAAAGTTATTGTCTCCAGTTATATTAAACATATACACATATAGTAGGTATATTCATTGTACAAAAAATAATTATTATAATCAGTTTCAAAAATTTATGTTTTGATAAACTATATAAAATTCTATGGCTTAAAAGTACAACATATAAGCTTACATATTATCTATCTCCCCTATTTAGAATAGGGGAGTTTTGAATTACTCAAACACAAAAAAAAAACCCCTTTAAAACGTTTTCTCCCAAAGCTATTTAATTATACTTTAAATATCTATCTACTCTATATATCTATTCTATATATACTATATATATATATATTTTAAAAATATATATCTAATCTATTACTTTATCAACAAGATAATTAATGTAATTTTGCCATGAAATTTGAGAGAGAATTTCTAGAGGATGAACAAGGTGTCGATGGGTCTTTCGCTAATATTTTTTGGATCTGTATATTTGTTGTCTATCCCCTCTAGTTCTGTCTTTCCTTGTTTACCTTCTCCTCTTCTCCCCACATTTCTCTCCCATGGTTGTGGGGAAAGAGTATTAGTGGATCTGCTTGCTCTTCACATTAAGCAGAGAAGGTAATCCTAATGCAGAGATAAAGAAAGAACTAACCGTAATATTTATATCTTTTTCTTTTTATAGTGCTGTAATTGATAAACTCCAGAATACAAAGACAAGTAGGAACATTACACTTCCAGACTTGTCGATCAAAACTATGATAAACTTAATGAGACGTTTAGATTGCTACACTAACTTCTATTAAATCATTGTAGAGTCTCTTGCTCCATAAGGTAATGAAAATAGAAAGAAATTAGAAAGATATAAATTCATAAAGCACAGCGAAAGCACAAGCTAAATGTCTTCTGTATATTAGAGTAATGAATAGTATGGTGGCATCAATAAGATTTGAGAACCTTGAAAGACGAATGCACTTTTTTGTGCTTCATCACTACAATAGATAATGGAACTCTAATATTTCCATATATAGACCCATCTAGATTGAACCAACAGACGGTTCAAATTCTTTTTTTTTTTTTGGAAGGTAACAAACTGCCTAAGAGCCTTTCAAACTGCGGACCTTCAAGATCTCGAATGTAAAAGTTTCCATTTAACGCAGAAAGTTTTGGATAAGGATTCAAACTTCAACTCTAGTAGGAAAGATTATTGGTTATCCAATGGACATTAGCATTGGCTATATGCTAGAGGAGGTAAGGAAACCGTAGAAGAGATCACTTATTAGAAAGCTTGAATTACAGAATTCATCCTTCTATAATTAAGTTCACAGCGATGTTTATAGAACCAAATTGTTATGCAAACAACAGTCATTAACTAGATTGTAGTTTCAAATGTGCCCATTAATTCGTTAATAACCATTACCTCTGCCATGAACGAGTTCAAGGTTATCGTGAAGGTCCCACTTCTTTTTAATTGAATACCATTTTCGCTTTCTTTCCTTCAAAATATTTTTCAAATTAAACTTGTAATATGATTGTATACATTTATTTTGAAGCAACTCATGGAAAGGTCATTAATTACTTGACTGCAAGAGATGTAGAAGGTTTAGAACTCCCAGTAAGTTATCCACTCCTAATTTTGTACTTTACTTTGCCATCTATTTGACAAAAAAGTTCAATGCATCCCTATATAACACATCCTCTATTGGTTATTCGTGCAAAAATCAAACTCTTATTAAATAAGGCATGTAACATTATGAACGTTTACCTTTCCATTTTCGCCTTGATAGATCACCATAAGGTAGGTTATGAACCGACACAATTTCTCCAACACCAATGCTCATGCTAGCTATTCCAGCTCACTTGAATTTCTAAAAATGCTTCTGTTTGTTCATCCACGCACATATAGAAAGCAGACTTTTTTCTTTGCATATTCACTGGTATTTTTGGTTGCCGTATCAAAATCACAAGCCCCTTATCAAGAATATTTTTGTTAAAACTTAAAACTACAGGTCCACCCTATACAAGATGAAAAGGTAACAATTGATGATTGAAAGATCAATAACCAAATATTGCAGATGCCACCACCGGAAAAAAGACACCTTTTTTAACAAGATTCCATCTCAAGAAGGTCATAATCATCAATGTCCAAACCTATATAATGTCCAAGCCTGAACTTCTGTGACACAACTGTCAATTTGATGTTGGAATGGAAAATATAAATTCTGGTAAAATAGAGGATCTTGTGAAAATTGCAGTAATCTTTATCAAGTAGGAGATAAGTATCATACCCACAATGCACCCTCAATGGACTCCTCTATGTCTAAGCATCATTCCTCTTAAACAGCGAAGGATAATCTGCCGAAATCTGAACCCCCAAAATGACTTTACTCTGATTTTCCTTCAATGGGAGGTAAGTCAAATTGCTAACAACCATGAGAAAAGGATTGTGCTCAGGCATAATGCCTTAGCTTTGTTCAAATCAACAGAAGGTCTCAGACACCGTACCATGGCTGAAAAAACAAAGAAAAGAAACTGAGGTTCATCATTTAGTACCCATAATTCTGACCTTCAAATCTATTCAAAGGATGAAAAATTTTTCAGGTAATTTACAGACTTTTTAAACTTACAAAAACCACCGTGGTCCAGTCCTCTTATTATCTGTTTGGCGGGGGTGCAACGGTGAAGCCTTCCCATGGAGGTTCCAGGGGGAAGATTGGTATCCTTTGAAATATACAAGGAGAAAGAAGAGGGGGAGTAGGAGGAGGTTTGGTAATTGACACACTTCCGCGGGCCAACATTATTTTTTTTTGTATAGACTCAATACCCCTAAAAATTATTTTTATGACAGTTTTTCTCGCGCAAGCACATCCTATTACTGTTGTTCTGCGGCAACTTCAAACACCCACCTGAAAAGGGTGAGTTGAAAACTTGGTCATTGCAGAAGCAGAAACAACAAAAAAAAAAAAAAAAAATCAAAATTTGGATGGATTAAATCTAGGAAATGTTAACAAGCACCAACCTATGGAACGGCTTGAAATCAAAGCATTCCGTTAATAACAGAAGCAGAAAATTGAATGATACAGGTGTTCATTGAGAATTTCAGTGGTAAAACTAGCAAAATCAGGAAATTTCCTCATTAAAAAAATGTCGGAACAATACAAAACAAAAACAAATGCAAGGCAACCAATTACTATTTACCAAAAACTATAACATTATAACACCCAGAAAAAAAAAAAATCACACCACATACGAGCCTCTCAAAAGCTTATACATTAAACTCAAAGAAATGAATAACACAAACAACGTACACAGATGTAAATCCCACAAGTGGGTCCCAGGCGAGGGTGGTGTGGTAAGCAGACCTCCTTCAATGTATCCGATTAACTTCTAAGAAATAACAAAAAGAAGATTTTTTGATTTTTTTATTACTACTTAATAAGCAAATTCTCTATCTAGATTGAAAGTGGCATGAAACACCAGGCTATAGCTAAAGCTCTGGTTGTGCATAAAGATTTGAACATGATCTAGCATGGAATTAAATGGATACTACAACCACTTTTAAACTAAAAGTTGGAAGCCAAAAGTCCAACAAAGGTGACACATCTAAAAAAAACAAGTGACAAATTTACAGAAGTGTAAAGACCAAACCTTTGCCCAACATACCAAAAACCCCACAGAAAATCTGCAAGCAGAAACCAACACAGAGTAGCAACATCCCAACATTCCTTTCGCGGGGCCCGCTATTAGCGAATTTGCAGATTGCATATAACAATCCCCTTTCTCCTTAAAACAATTTTGGGGGTTTTCTTGAATAAGGGGGTGTTGTTTTTGGGTTGGTGATGACTTGTTTTGAACTAAGTTGTTGCAAAGACCATCACTTTCCTGAAGAACAAAGACCCAATGAACCCTGTAGTCATTGTTTGTCCCCTCAATCCCTAGAACTTTCAAACCTCCTCATTGTGGCCCCCCTCCACTCATCCACATCCAAAAAGTGTCACTTATTTCCTTAAAGTTTGAAACTTTTCACTAAATTTTCACATTCCTAATTTGAACATTCAACAAAAGCAGCTCCAAACTCCCAGAAAACTTCTCACACAACATACAACACGAATCTTTTACATCCTCACATATGATATGATAACCTCCCCCATGTTGATCTCATATGTCCAAGACAAAATATTTTTGATTTTATTACCTAGTTAATATGGATCATCTTGAATGTCCAATATCATTGTACATATATTTTGATATCTCTAATAGTATTACCATATATCACCATTATCCATCTTTTGTAATCTAATCATTGCATGATCCTTAAACGCTGATGATTTTGGACTATGGCCCGTGCTTGCCACGGGCCTTCCCATCTAGTTTTAACAATAGGATATGAACGTTTCTTTCACTTATCAATTGAATACTTTATTCTGGATATTCGTAAAGTAATATGATTTCCATGTTCGCGGCGTATTTACATTTTTTGAATCTGTTTAACAAGTTTTTTGAAATGTTCCTTGAGAAATGCAAAATCATAATTGTATAGTCTATGCAACTTTAATTGTTTCTTTTCTTATGAATGTCCCTTTTGTAATATATATAATATATATATATATATATAGATAGTATAATATTATATATATATATAATATATATATAGTAATACTATATATATGTTATATATATATATATATATGCTTATTTTCTTCTGGATTTTCCTTTTAACTGTTGATTCAAATAATCAATATTTTTAATTATTTCATAAATATTCATACCGTTCGGGTTTCTTGAATTATGTGGTAATAGACAAATAATCAAATTCATGTTGGAATATTGTTAATATTTTTTTTAAGATCTTATTTTTAAAATAATTATTTTTAATGTATGGCTATCAGTAAAGGATTATTTGCAAGTTCAATGCATTAATTTATGACCGCGTGAAGCGCGGGGAATAACTTACACTAAATTATTTTCCTAATAAGAAATATTTTCACTAAAAATTGACATTATGAGGTCTGATCCATAAACTACATATATTTTAAAGTGATAACATCTAATTTAGTAAATAATTCATATTTAGTTTCATTCCTAAGTAGTGACTGCTAACAACTAATATTTTATAATTAAAACCATTCAAACATTTACAAAATATACTTTTTTCCTACAAATAATTATGTGGGACTTTTCTTCTTGTTTTCTTCTTTGATTTATAAGGATAGATTTTATTCGAAAGGATCGGATACACTTAGATATGGAACACCAAATGATTTGAATTTAACTCAATTACTATAAATGGAAATGATAGGCATCATTGTGAAATTTGTGTTTTAATTTAATAAATAATTAGTAAAACAATATGTAGTTAATTCATGATCTTCATGAATGTTTTTCATAAAATGAATAAACTTTCAACTTTTGTTTCTCCATGTCATGACCGAAAACTAAAGTCATGATGACGCCTACTAAAATCCACGAGTAGGTAAGTCAATCCTCATCCTCAAATTAATTATAACAGGCCTAGGGAGCTTAAGGACCGAGCAAGAACATATAATAAGACAAGTTTAAGGAAGAAACACTGGACATCATAGAACACAAACATATATATGTGTGGGTGATTGTTGTTCATTTTATTATACTTCCTTATACTGATTTATCATTTTATAGCATTTATAAGAGGAAGACTGTACGATAATGTACATGACTAATGTGAATGGACAAGCATAACTTTAAAAAACTTAGACTTTTTGGTTCTTGATAGTGAAACTTGATTAATTGTAATGATCCTCCATGCCATTCCAGTGTAAATATATTATTTGAATTATTTAGAGCATTTTTATAACGAACCCAAGAGATCTATGAAAGTCGATACTCAATATTTTCCGGTAACTACCCAACTGTCGTATCCATTTTTGTTTGTAAGTGCAACGTTTTATGTGCTTTGAAGATTTTGAAGCTTGAACGGTTGACTTCAATCATAATACCTCAAAAACGACCCAAATGGCAACTATGAAGGTGTTCGTATTCTTTTTTTTTTTTGAAATATCATTTTCTTCTAGACTGATCTTTCGGATGATCCCATCTTCAGGCATAATTGTTGAGCCCCCTTTGTTTTTTTTTTAATTGAAGCTTTAACTCAAAATGGAGCTTGGGTGTGGGACCCATTTTTCATCAAGACGACCTTAGTTTGAAGCTTTCACTTCTCAGTTGAATTTGGAATGTTAAATTCTTGCATATCTTGTTTGCATGCATGAGAATCCGAACCAATTACGATCACCCAAGTGAAGCCCTAGGGGCTTAGCTAAAAATTTTGTGCCTGATGTTCATGCCCCGGATGGGTTTTAGCAAGATGTGAATGGGAAATAAGAAGAGAAAATGAAAAATGTGGGGTAACCAATTTTAAGTCATTGCAAATTGCAAATGAAATGTCATTACTCCCATATTGGCAGAAGAAAGGAAAACTGTTGTCCTTATATTAGGAAAAACTTCATTTAGTTCTTAAGGGGTTAAGAAAAAGGTGCCCCCTCGCGCCATCATCGTCGCTGCTTGGTTTCGACTTCTAATTTGGAAAATAATTTGATTGATAATTTTTTGGACAAAATTTATTTAATCAATTAAATGATTTCCTTTCTATTATAAATTAATTCTGAATGTTAGTTAAATAATATAATTAATTTTGCAACGCATTATTTGAAATTCACACTTAACGGTAAATTTGTTTGAAAGGATTTGTTCCTTTCGAAAAGACATTAATTTTCATAAACAGACACAACATTCTGGAAAAATGGATCTTAACAGATTTGTCTAACCAGACACGTTCCTTGCTGCAAATGGCTTTAAATAGATTCTTTTTCCAATTTCAAATACTGAAAATTTTTCTTCTCTGTATATATTTTCTTACATAAACAAAATTGTCAATCCACTTAGTCTGTGTGCGCTCTTGTTGTTGCTCTTGCGTTCACAGAAATAGTGAAGTTTGAGGTACCGCTACTTCTCTAATATTTAATCCATTTTATCTAGGGAGCAATTAATCTGTAACCTTGGGTACTTGAAGAGATTAAATTTGTAAGGAAACACAGTGCTTTCTGTGGATTTGAATTGATATTTTCTGTTTTTTCTAACCGGCGCTCAGGAATAAAAAGCTTAAGAAATTTAAATAGTTTTTGTATTTGAGGTTTTCGGAGATTAAAAACCTTTATGGTTTTCTACTATGCTTGAACTTTTAAAATTCATTCGAATAACGATTAAAAGAACATAAAATTTTATCATGAGATCGGAAACACACTGTGTAAGGATTTATTCTTTACTGTTAGAATTTCACATGCTAAATTTGTCTGCCATTTCTGACAGAAGAATGACAAATTCAAGTCAAGTAAATGTGGAACATTAAGTGCTGCAATAACATCAATGAGTGCTGCAACAACATCGGTAGCACATAATTGTTCAACTGCTTCTCTTGTACCGATTGAGAAACCTGTAAAGTTTTTTAGAGTCGACTTCAATAATGGGAACAAAAGATGTTCTTTTATCTGACAACATTAATTCTGCAGAGGTTCATTTGTGAGAACGTTCCCGTTCTAACAGATGAAACTCTGGTTGAAGAATGATTCTTGGTGACAGAAGCATGGACACATTCAATTTTTTTGTGTAAAAATATATTCAGAGTGGACTGCAAGATGATCTGTACACATTGTACAGTAACGTCAAGATCTCAAAAGAACTCTAGGATGCTTTAGAAAATAATTACAAAACAAAGGTGCCAAATGAAGAAGTTCATTATGGCAAAATTTTTGGACTATAATATGATAGAAAGGTTCCCGTTCTAACAGATGAAACTCTGGTTGAAGAATGATTCTTGGTGACAGAAGCATGGACACATTCAATTTTTTTGTGTAAAAATATATTCATAGTGGACTGCAAGATGATCTGTACACATTGTACAGTAACGTCAAGATATCAAAAGAACTATAGGATGCTTTAGAAAAGAATTACAAAACAAAGGTGCCAAAGAAGATGTTCATTATGGCAAAATTTTTGGACTATAATATGAATAAGAACATGTAAAGACATTTGTCACCCATGTTTCAAGAACTGCAATGTTCTACTCCAGATCTCCTTGCTGAAGGTATAATATTTATTTAATGCACCATATTGAAAACATAATTAAGCAATTCTTAAATTTGACATAATCTTTATTTAAATGTAGGATTGATTAATGAATGATGCTTTTCAAGTGGCGAAGTGGCCGGCCATATTGAGAAGTTTACCAAAGTGAAAATAAGAACATATGAAAAAAAAGAGGGGAGCAGCGCATGCGGAAAGAAAAAGGGGGTGAGCATGTTGGCATATGCGCGAAAGAGAAAGGGACAAGGGGAGGAAGTACTTCTATTATGGGAGGACTTCAAAATTACTTGAAAAAACAAAAAAAAAAAAAAATCAAAATCCAGGATATGACTGTTGAAGATTCAATGGTAAGGCTGAGAATCAGAGATAAACAAGGCCCCAGAAAAGAGGTCATGTGGTAATTCAATAATACATGAAGTAATATCATTGAAGAAGATTCCACAAAATCAAATAAAAGAAAGAAAACATGTGGTCCAAAGAGCAATCATCCTAAGAAGAAATTCAATGGAAACTGCTTCGATTGCGGAAAACGTGGTCATAGGGATACTGAACGTCGGGATCCTAAAAATGACAAGAAGAAGGATCAAGAAAATTTTGTTGAATCCATTGAGCAGATGGACAATCTCTGTGAAATACTTTCAGAATGTAATTTGGTTGGAAATCCAAGAGAATGGTTTATAGATTCTGGTGACTCATGCCATATTTTTACCAACAAATACTTATTTTCATCATATACTCCAACACTTACAGATGAGAAGGTTTTTTGGCAAACTCCATTGTTGCAAAGTGGAAAGAACTGGCAATGTCTTCTTAAAGATGACATCATGCAAGGTGGTCAAGGTCTCGTATGTTTCAGAATAGTGGAAGAACCTAGTTTCTAAACCAGTTCTGAGTAAGAGTGAATTCAAATGTGTATTTGTTTTTGATAAAGTTGTTGTGAGTAAGAATGAGATCTATGGAGGAAAATGTTACCTCAATGAGGGGCTTTTTAAACTCAATGTAATTATAGTTGATATGAATAAAGATTCTGCTTTTTCTTACTTGCTTTAGTCTAAATGTTTATGGCATGAATGTTTGGGACACGTCAATAACAAAACCTTGCGAAAACTGATAAACTTAAATCATTTCCTAAATTTGAGTGCAATAAAATAAAATTTCAAGTTTTCATTGAATCTAAGTATGTTAAGCACCTTTAAAATCTATTGAAAAGGAATTCATATCCCTTAGAACTGATTTAGACTGACATTTTTGACATGAAGTCAACACCATTACGTGGTGGGAAAAAGTATTCATAACTTTTATTGACGATTAGACTAGATATTGTTATGTCTGTTTGCTAAATAGTAAGAATGAAACAATAGATGTATTTAGACAATATAACACTGAAGTTGAAAATCTGTTGCATAAAAGATCAAAATGATCAGAAGTGATAAAGATTGAGAATATGAATCCCCATTTGCATAAATATGTTTGGAAAATGAAATCATCTATCAAACTACTGCTCCTTACTCTCCTCAATCTAATGGAATTTTGGAAAGGAAAAATCAAACTTTAAAGGAATTGATGAATGTCTTACTTATAAGTTCAGGTTTACGACAAAACTTGGAGAAAACTATCCTTACAACAAATTGAATACTCAATAGAGTGCCTCACACCAAGACACATGTTATTCCATATGAGAAATAAAAAGGTAGAAAACCAAACTTGAAATATTTCAAAGTGTAGGGGTGTCTATCCAAAGTGTAGGTTCCTATACCTAACAAGGTAAAAATAGGACCTAAGATTGTAGATTGTGTATTCATTGGATATGCCACAAAAGTAAGGCATGTCAATTTTGGTTCATAAGTCCGAATATCCAGATATTCATGATAATAAGGTAATGGAAATTAGATAATGTTGAATTCTTTGTACAAATATATCGTATCCACACTATACAAAACATGAGTCCATCCTAGTGGGGGGGGGGGGGGGGGTAGAATGAAGATAGTCCCTGACGCAGTAAGGTCAAAAGACCCTCCTCAATTGGATATAACTTTGTAACATTCCTTCTTGAAAGTGAGCCGTAACATTCAAGGAAGTTGTTGTCTAAAGATGCAATCTCTTGAAAAGAGTCTTGTCAATAGTGAGATTGAATCAGTCTTGAGCAATCATACTTAGGAGTTGGTTGATATTGTTCTAGGAAACAAATAATCGAGTTTGAAATGAATTTTTTAAAAGGAAGATGAAAGATGATTGACCTATTGACAAATATAATGCAAGACTTGTTATCAATGACTTTACACACAAAGAAGGTCTTGATTATTTTGACACATACTCGTCAGTGACTAGGGTTACATCAATTAGGATTTAATTGCCCTAGCTGCAGTATACGGTCTTGAAATTCATAAATGGATGTGAAAACCACCTACTTAAATGGAGATCTTGATGAAGAGATTGACATGGAACAACCTGAGGGATCCTAGTTCTTGGTAAAGAAAAGAAAGTATGCAAATTTTTTGAAGTCACTTTATAGACTTAAACAAGCACTGAAATGGTGGAATGCAAAGTCTGACCAAACCATGTTAGAAAATGGATTTAAGATCAATGAATGTGAATAACGTGTCTTTATTAAAGACATTCCAAATTATGAAGTCATTATATGCCTATATGTGGATGACATGCTGATAATGAGCAAGAACATTGTTAATGTAAAAGCTACTATGCATATGCTTGTTAGTAAGTTTGAAAAGAAAGATCTAGGAGTTGCCGATTTGATATTGGGAATTAAAATTCGTAAAACTTCTAACAGTCTAGCATTGTCTCAATATCAGTACATTCAGTAGATACTTGAATAGTTCAAGTACTTGAATTGCAATAGGGAAAAGACTCCAATTGATGTGAACCTTAATCTTGCCAAGAATAAAGATGAAAGTCAGTCTCAATTGGATTATGACGGAGTATTGGGAAATTTGATGTATATCATGAATTGTACATGACTATACATAGACTGCGCTATTAGTAAACTGAGTCGATACACAAGTAATACCAATCAAAATCATTGGATGGCACTGAAGAGATATTTGGAGTACTTAGATGACAATGAAAACTATGTTTTGTATTACAACAAATATACAACAATTGCTGAAGGATATAGTGATGCAAATTGGATTAGCTGGTCAACTAAAACAAAGTCCATGAGTGGATGTGTATTCACTCATTGGTGCCAGGAGCAATAGCATTGTAGTTATCATAACAAACATGTAATATCCCTCGCTTCTGCAATTGGGGTTAATTTGGAATTCATCGCCTTAGCTAACCAGGCATGGAAAAAGTTGAATGGACTCCCCAGAAATTTTTTTTCGAAATATTTCATTTTGACCCAAACCAATGACCTATATGCATTACATTGGCGATAGTCAAGCTACAACACGAATGCTGGAAACATTTGTATAACGGGAAGTCCTCGTCCCACTTAATGACACATAACTCTTGTTAGTATAACTACTCTCTTGTGGAAATTAATTAAAATTGAAACATGTAAAGTCAAAGATAATTTGTCGGATCCCACTTACAAAAAGGCCTAACTAGAGAGGGAGTTGAAAGATCATCAACGGAAATGGGCTCTGACTGAGAACAAGTTTATTATGGCGGAACTCCTACCTATAAGACTGGAGATCCCAAGATCTGTTTCAAGAAGATAAAAAATTAGTCACAGAGAACGGTCTAACATTGGTCCAATTTTTTTAATGGTCCTTCTCAATGATTAGCAATGTTGAGTAATCAGGATAAAGTCATAAGGACTTTTTAATGGTTTTTAAGTTTGATTCGAGGTATATGAAATAGTGTATCCACGGGATCACACAGTTAGAAATCACTTATGTAAGTGTTATGTGTAGGCCGCTTCAAGGAGAATCCGGTAAGGCCATTTCTCTAAGCACTTATTAACTGATATGTGTCCATGGCTGAAACAAACAAAACAATGAGAATCAAAAATAGTTCAAGAGTTGATTGCGTGACTTATGTTGTCTAGGAAAACACCAAAGCTCAATGGTTCAAAGATATCAAATCTACTGATTAACCGAGTATATCCACGACGGTCCGTCGCAGGGATCGTCAATTCAGACACGTTTTGGACATATTTTCCTTAAATAGAGTTCTTCTTTTATTAGGTTTTATTTTATTATAAATAGTTCAAAAACTCATTTTTTTGGTGTTAGACTTTTGGAATATTTTTTTAGTTCTCTTGTTTTAAGTATTGCAACTCTTGATTTTGGTATTTGATCATACTTTTCGGAAATCAATTTGTTGGTGTCTTTTGTGAATTATTCAAGTGGAATTTCTGGATTTTTCTTCTTTTCTTATAAAAGTAAGTGCATCAAATTTCCTTATATTATGCAATATGAATTGTTGTGATTATTAAGCATGGTAACTAAACTCCATAACTAGGTTATGGGAACCATGATAAAATAACAAGGTAAAATCTGGCTAAAATAACATTCTAGAATATTGGTCTTGCATGTATTACTAATTCTTCGCTTAGAAGTCTTTTTTAAAAAACGGAATGACTCACGTTAGAACTCTCGCCTTAGTGCAACTTGCTGGACCAAGGAGGTAGCTAATATGAAAAGAATTATCAACATAGATTTAATGTATCTATCTAATGGGCAGGGGTCGGTTTGATACGAGTAACAACTTAGTCCTAATATTGATAGATGCTTATCTGAGTAAAAGATAAGGTTTAGTAATGCAACACACGTAGCTGGACTACTGGTGCGAGTGACATGCGTCGTCTAGATACCGGACTAAGATTTAGACATACCTAACTTATCCACTTTGAATGCAAGATCCTATAAAAGGATTTTTATAGCTAGAATTACCCGAGTTAGGATCCTGTGGAACACTTACGCCCTAGTTACCTCCTCATTCTTGTTTTTTAAACCTACTCCAATCACTTTGAAAACCTGTCAGACTTGTTTTACTTTAATTTAGATAAATTGCCTTTGTTCATAAAAAAAAACCCCTTTAGTTTATTTCTTTTTGGGAAAATAATTCACTTCAATAGAATTACTAAATAGATAACAATTAAGTCTGAATCATCCTCCTCGTCGGAAGATTCCAAACTACTATTGGGTTCTTTAACTTGATGCGGACCATCTGTTAACTTCTTTTCAAAAAGTAAATTTGAGCGTATTAGTACTCTAACACTTCCTCGCATTTGTCCATTGATAATACTCCAAAGATGTTCTTCTTCGAATTTTGTAGTCTTTGCAAAGGATTTTTTTTCCTCCCTCCCCTCTTGGCATGTGTGGAGTTTTATGGAATGCAACATTGTTTGATATAATTCCCTTGACCCCTTGACCCTGACCCCCCCCCTTCCGCCGTACCCCCCCCCCAATTGACGCCCCCCCCCCCCTTTTTTTTTTTAAATTCATTTAAAGCTTGACAGTGATAGAATCTTCATCTTGTTTCTTTCACTTCTCATAAAGAAATTCACAACATCTTCTACAAGAGGTAGCCCCTTGGTCTTGTCTAGCACTAGCACCAACATCATCAAAAACAACTAATTCATTAACAACTATGTCTGTTTTGATGGTTGTTTTTCCAGCCAATTCCATTTCACTCTATTCACAACACGACCAAATAATGTTTTAAACAACCCTAGAGTAATTATATATGACATTTGCAATTCGTTTTCTAGTGGGACAAACCAGGATGCACAATCTAAAATTATAAAAATGAGTCATGCGTAAGAATATTTAGGTCATATGTTGCCACAAATATGTCATATGTTGCTACAAATGGGTGATATATTGCAACAAATATGTCATATGTTGCTACAGATTTGTGATATGTTCTCACAGATGTGTCATGTGTTGCTATAGATATGTGATAAGCTGACACATATGGGCATTTGTAGCAATATTTATTTTACATGTCGCAACATATGAATTATCTATAGTAATATAATAGTCATTTATAGCAACATTTTGGGTCTAATGTAATAATAACTTACTGCATCACGAGAAACGTTATAAAGATCTAGAATATCCCCATCTTTGGTAGTTTTTTGTATTTGATCTCAACCATCTCAATATCCTTGGAGAGGAAATATGTTATCTACAATTACTTGAAGGTTGAAATGTTAATGACTTCAAATGACCAAGTTTATAAAAAGGAAATCATGTCATAAATCAAATGTTGAATTATTCAATATAATATACAAAGATTAAGAACATTTAGATTTACCATGAAATCCCATGGAAATCCAAAGAAGTTACTATTCTTTTCTCCTAAAGGTTTCAACAAATGTTTGAGAGTTTATTCAAAACTCTCATGACACCAAGGATATTTGTTGAAAGCATCAATATCCTGACAGAAAGTCCCACCAATTTATTATAGTTGTTTTTTTGTGGTTTTGTTTTTTTGTGATCTTCTCCAACAGTCTATTAATTTTGTAAAACCAAAGTAAGCACAATGACTCTCCTTGGTGTATCCTTGTTTACGAACAACTATATTAAGTTAGGATTTTGGAAACTTGTTCCAACAAGGGACATCAAGTCCTTCTCCTCAGTTGACTGTGACTGTTCTCTTGCCTCTTCTTTTACTCCTTTCATGCTTCATTGTGATTTTTTTTTGACAATGTATTCAAGTACAGTCGAGGAAAGAGGATGACATTTTAACCTTGAAACTATGGCAAACTCTCTTTTCCAAAGAAGATTGACATACCACAATAATTAATCAAAATCTATTTCTTCTTTTCAGAATTTTTAAAATAGAACCCTCTTTTCAGAAGTTCAGAGACCATGGTCATTTGAAAACGTGCATTATTATTCTCAGGTAAATCAAGAAATGACTGAAACAACTATTCCTAAAAAATCTTCCACACCATTTCTCTTGAGGATAACCCTATGGGTGTTGAAAGGTTTTCCCATGCCTGGCCTCATAATATTATCACCAGTAACATTAGGCTGCAGATGCATATGGAAAATTTCTGCATTGATAATTTTGATCCCATCATCATCCTTGACTTCATTTTCTTCTTCTTCTTCTTCATGAACAACTAATCTATTCTTTCCTTCTTTTTCCTCAACTATTTCTATATTTTTTCCTTGTTCTTCCTCCACTTTTTTTTGTTTACGCTCTTCTTCCTCAATTATTTCTCAATTTTCTTCTTTATCTTCCTCCTCAACTTCTTCTACTCTTTCTTCATCATCAACAACTTCATTTTTTTCTTTTTCTCTTTCTTCATGTTTTTTTTATGAAAATTCTTCTTCTACTTGAGAAGAAGAAACAACTTCATATGCAAGTTCTTATAAAGGAGTGGTATTTTCATTCTTCTTCCTAGGAATTTTAGTCCTAGCCTTCTTATGGATCTTTGTTGTGGCAGTTGTATCAATTTTTCTCTTGACAAGAGCCAATAATTTGTATCCTAAACCACAAAAATAAAATATTTGAATGTCACACATAACCTACAAATGAATCTTTTTGAAATACACAACATAATACATAACACAAAAAACAAATATGATTCAATGCCACATATGAACCAACAAACAAACAACAAAACCCTCTCAGAACCCTATCCAACGAACTACAAATGAAGCTTTTTAAAATTAGAATATATTTCAAAAAGAATAATTACCCAATTAAAATAGTGAAAGAAATCACTAAAAACAAGGCAAATAAGTACAAGTAAGCATTTGAAGAGAAAAGAAAGCTGCTATTAGAGGACAACGACACCTTGTTGTAGAAGAGGATCACAACAAATTACCACTAATTTTATAGAAAATCTTGCAACAACAACCTTGATCTTTGAAGGAATAATGGGACGAGAGGAGTAGAAAAAAAGGAAACAAGAGAAAAGAAAACTGATATTACTAAAAATAAAAAAAAATTGGAGTATGAAACGACTTTTATAGAAAAGAGGAGAGAGGAGAGGGAAAATGAAGTGATAATTGTATTAAAGTTGCTTAATTTTTATTTTTTTTTGAATTTTGAAAATTCAAAGTGTGACATATGTTGCCACATATATACGTTCTGTGGGGGCACATACCACCTTTCTGTGACATATGCTATATAGTATAATGTTGCCACATATATCCTTTCTATGACATATCTTACCACATATCTCCATTCTGTGAAATATGTTGCCACATGTATCCTTTATGGTGGTATACATGCAGATAATTATATGGTGTTTTTTACAACAAAAGTTATTTATATGTCCGCCAATACACACCCCATTTTTCTTTCCTTCCATATAATCCATATTTTTTCCAGACAAATCAAAATAATCATAAAAATTATTATATTAATTTATTTTGCAAAAATTAACACTTCAAATCCAATTATTTTATACAACTGTATCACGAAAAAGGTAATTCGCAATGATCTAACTACCACCTATCGAATTAATGGTGGTAACCATAACATTTTCATTCATCGATCTTTGTTTTTTTAAATCTATACCATGCCTCTGTTGCTGTTCATTATTAAGACATATTCATATCCGATTCGTTAAAGATTCCAACCATCCATAAATTCCATAGGTTGAATCAATATATCCATGCAAATGGTTTTAGTACTAAGTCCATAAGATGGTACTTCTAGTCCATCTCTCAAAAACTCAGCGTATGCAACAACAAAAAATCCACAATCTCTGCATGGTATATCATCAATTAGAAAATATAATAACATCACATTTTGATAGTCGTAAGACGAAAAAATAATGTGATACTTACAAACTACTGCTTTGTTGTTGGGCAATACCAGTGACATGTCTGACTTTAGTTGTGTGAGATTTTTTCTTTCCTTTGTAATATTCAAGAACTGACCAGTTGATTCGCTCTTTTTGCCCAAAATATTTGCTTAACTCAAGGTACTTTGACAGCATTGTAGACGACTTTTCAATCTCGGAGGATAATTTTCTGTTAGACCTAGATGAGGATATCGAATCATACACTTTTATGCACCGTTCCTTCAATGCAATGATTGTCAAGGCCCAATGGAAGTTCCGATTACTATTTAGATGGACATAAATATCATCTGTCAAGTGACAAGGTTGTACACAAGCTATACCAAATCCTTTCATAGTTCCAATGATTTTATCCTCATATTCAGGAACAACACTAGCATTCTCAATGTATGTTTTGAAAAAACAACTACTTGTGGTATATCAATATTTAGAATGAGATTGTTGCTTCAAATTCTTACGCAAATAGTAAAAACTAACATCCACATACTGCACAGATGCATCAAACAAGTGACTCTATATTAATTCATTTGTTTATGTTTATGTATTAATCAAAACATAAAAGTGGGCATGGATTTACCTCATCTGTCCATCACTTACTGGGTTGAGACATTATGTAGAACTCATCCTTATTCTTTGGAAATGCAACTACAAAATCAAGTTTCGAGCTATTGACTAAGTAATGATCATCCTTTTCTCTTCAAATGTGCAATCATTATAAATAATTATTTAGTGGACAACAAGAAGAAATACTAATAATAGTTGATGTCCTTACTTTTTTGCATGATGCTTGTAAAGACCCTCGTTTATCCCTTGCGAGAAGAATGACATTAGTTCAGTTGGACCTTCGCCATCAATCTTAAAACCTTCAAATGAATATCTTCGCTTCACATCACAACTAACGACTTCAACTTTATTTTCTTTCTTTTTCGCTTTCGCTTTTTCTTTCTGCTTCTCCTTCTCTTTCTTCTTGTCTTTCTTATTATCCTTCTCCTTATAGTTCTCCTTCCCCTTCTCCTTCTCTTTCTCCTTCTCGACTCCTTCTCCTTCTCCTTCTTTGTCTTCTTTTTCTTCTCTTTGTTCTGACTAATTATAGAAAGTGTTTGGGAAATAGATTTTTTCAACCTCCTACACTTTTCAAAGGCTATGAAATTTTCTTTGATTTTTGGACATCAAAATTATGAAACATTTACATAAGAATATCAGTGAATTTTTTAACACGACTACTAAATATTCATGATGCTGCTCACATTCTTCGCATAGACAAAAAGAGCATTTGATGTTAGACTAGGAAGCAACACCAATGGAAGATTGTGTTGTTTTCATGGATGAAACTTCTTGTATCATTTAATTTATAAGGTAAATAAAAAAATATTGAGAGTTTACAATTCATTATAAAATAATAATATCATTATGTTGCCACAAATGGATAGTATGTTGCAACAAATTAAAACTTTGTCGCCACATATGTACCTTTTGTTGCCACACATGAAATTTTTGTTACCACATATAAATCTTCTGTTGACACAAATGAACCTATTGTATCCCCAAATTAATTTTTTGTTGCCACAGATAAATCCTAAGTTACCAAAGATGAATCTTATGTTGCCATAGATGACCATTTTGTTGCCCTAACGCATAAGTGAGATGTTACATATCACTAAAATGTGATAACATAATACATCTTTTGACAAATGAAATATATGTTAGACAACTAAATAAGATTATATTTCTAAAATCATATCAACAAAATCGTCACAAAAAGAACAACAAAAGCAATAAAAATGACTTTTCACTGAATTTTAACACTATATATAATATTTTCTCAAAATTAGGCTTTTTTTGAGTTGGTTGATTGTCTTTCAAAAACAATAAATAATAGGCATCATTACATCATTATTTAATTTTTACATCTACAGAACGTTTTATTGTTCATTAAATCCAAGAAAAGAAAATCGAAAATTATAAAATCTTTCGAAAAAATAACTACCCATTTTATGTCAATCAGGATTTCATTTCGGAAAGAGGAGAGAGTCTGGAGATGAGGAGGAAAATAATGGAGATAGTCGGAGAGGAAGATAATGGAGATAGTCTAGTCGGATTTTAAGATTTTTAAGGAAAAAGAAGAAGAACAAAAGTGAGAATGAATGATGGGAGAAGAGAGAATTTTTATTTTATTTTAAATGATTTTGATCGAATTATAGTAGTTAAAAAACGAAGTGTTTTTTTGTATTTTATAAAAGATTAGAAAGTTTTAGAAATGTTAATCAATTTAGTAAATTACATTTTAAAGAGGATTTGACTAGCTCTTGGTCAATATATCACCAAAAACAAAACTAAGAATTATTTCACACCTTTCATTTAATTTTCTCAAGAAAACCTTGATGGTCATCTCAGTGAGTTGCCAGACTCACTTCTTCTTCAGAATTTGTCACTTTTGCTGACGGGGGAAGAATTCACAACATGTATTCTCTCTAAAAGGTGGCAGTATCTCTAGACTTCACTTGATTCTTTTCTTTTCTCTCCTAGACGCTTTTGGGAAAGTAACAAAGAATTTCGATCATTTGTTGACTATGTATTGTCTCACTCCACTGCTTCCAAATTTACTAAATTTCATATCCACAACATGTTGTACTCTTTTCTCCTCCTCCTTACATAATGTCCCAAAGTTTTTCTGAATGTATAACCTTTTGTGAGAATTTCATCAACCAATCTGGACAAATTACAGAAACTTGTGGGGACTTTTGTACCTTTCTACTATCCTTTGTCAGCTTTGGAACCTTGTAATTTACTTTATCTTTCCCGGAACTAGGATTTTTGTTAGATTTTTAAAGAACATTATTTATTTGCTGTGAAGTTCTTTCTTTATTGCTTTCCCCACTGTTTAATAGTTTCATTCGGATCATTGCACCAGGTTGTATGAATATTGCAGTTCAAAGGAGTGCCTATTCCAGAATTGGAATGCAAAAACCTAGTACTGGAGTTGCATTTAGTTTGTATGGGGCAGCTGACCTTTTCCGGGACGAGCCTCTTGTGGAGACACTCAACTTAGAAATAGAAAATCAGCCTGTAACATTCTGGAACTTCTTTATTTCTTACATCATCCACTTCATGCAGTTAACAACTCTTCCCCTCCCAGGTAATTTATTTTTGAGGATAAGTAAAATAATCCCTTAATTATCACTAAGAAGCTTTGATTTAGTCATTAAGAAGCTTTGATTTAGTCATTGTAAGGCTACACTTTAATATGGTTGGCCTTTTGATTTCTTTGTGGCGAAGGCAGCCTGAAATGAAAGGGATCATAGCACTATCATTCTTTTATTACATATACCTATGCAACAAATAGTTATGATACAGAAACATTTTCCAAGCACCATATGTCTCTTAGTTTGGAAATTTTCTGCATCAGTCATTCTATGGATATCATGTTTTTAGGCTGGCTTGTATTTAGTCCTTACAATAGTCTTTTTTTTTTTTTATAGTTTGATGATTCTAGGTGCTATTCTAAGATATAATATTTGGTCGAAGGTGATAGTATTGATTTGAACATTTATATAGAAAGCTCTGTGCTTTTCCATACTCTACAGAACGTTTAAAGATTGTGTCATCTCTCTAGGTATGCCAGAATGTTATACATTAAATTGCGGAGCTTATATCAGACATTCTTTTCAAACTTTCAAACTTATTGTTAAAGAATGAAGTGGTTTTGAAGAAGTTCCTTATCGTTTTAAAAAGATGAAGGTGTGAGATTTGTGGAATCAAGTGTGTGTCCCGATTTTTATAGCGATTGACTAGTAATCTGAGATCCTCTGCTGAGTTTGTCATTACCCATCAAGAGTAAGCTTTCTATAACTAGACTACAATTATTTTTGTCTCAGGATACATGAAATTTTCCCTTATATTAAGTTTTTTTATCAACTTCAGCTGTAAACACTAAATCTTAACTTCTATATGTTAATTAGTTAGTCTTTCATTTTGCAAAACTTGACCAGTGGATGGTAGTTTGGGATGAAGGATTTAAATACAAAAATAGTCTTGGGAATATCTTCGAGTGGCCCGTTAATTCGTGTTTGTTGGCTACGTGTAGGATAATATTATAACAGGTTTAATTAATTAGGACCGCCGATAAGTTATCCCTATTAAGGGGTAAATATAATCCCATCAGTAATTTATGAGGAGGATAAGATTTATTATAATGATAAAAACCATCAGATACAAATCCCTCTGAAACTTATGAAACTTCGTCTAAAGAGTACTATTGGTTTGAATATTGACAACATTTTGCTGGATGTGTTTGGAGGCTTCAAAATGGAGATATTTTAAAGAAAAATAGGCTACTAGTTTTACACGGTAAGGCAACTCTTCTTTTTGTTTTTGTTTTTAAGGGGTTATCCTATTTTTTCTGTTTTTTTTTTGTTTTCCGAGGCAAAAACAGAGCTTTTCAGGGGGTTAAATCCTATTATACATAAAAATAATTAATTTAAATAAGATAGATTTTTTTATTAAAAATAAATAACAAATATTAAATTAAAAAAATTTCTTGCTTTCGAAATTATTTGCCATCTGAGATGAATCTATTATTTTGATTTATTATTTGTTATTGAATTGCGTGCACATTAATTTTATATATATATATATATATATATATGTGTGTGTGTGTGGGTGTGTGTGGTGTGTGTAGATATTACACACATAAATAGCTAAATTAGAGGGTAGTTTTGTAATCAAACTACTTATTTTAGAAAGGATGATAATGGTTATTATTTTTTTAAAATGGTAATGGTGGGAGTTCGTTGAGCATATAAGGACACTGCTGATTAATGCAAACTAGAGGGGAACGATATGACAGAGACCAGAAATAACTTACAAGAACGTGAAATAATAATTCTGACAATAGTTTTGGGTACCTCGTAAACCTTCTCTTTGAAACACCAAAAAGAAAAGGATGCAATACATCACGATGCTACCTTCTTGTAATTGAATCTGTGGAACCATATCTTCAAATAGTCTTTACACTATTTCTTTCATTGTCCATGATGTCCACACAAATGATCGCAATGTGGAGAGTTATACTGCAACCAATGCCTTATGACTCTTGCTTCCCCCTCTTCTTATCCAACAAACGCTTAATAAAGATGATGTATACTCGGGCATGGTCAATTTGTTTTATGAGAGTGAGACTAAGGGAAAATGACCTGAGATTTGTGTTATAATGTTGCAAGGTATCGAATAAAGTATGGTTCATTTTTCTGCTGCCGTACTCCCCCATAAAAACACCAAGATATTATAATCTTTCCTTTCTACTAACACTTCATTGATGTCACAGGAAAACCCTTGTGAGCACCAAGCACCTGTACAAAACCAATTTTATATAAGGTGGTGCTAAGCTTCTCAATACCTTTTCCACAAACTCTGCTTAGAGTGGGTTGTTGTGGACTTCCATCGTTACGCTCTACTGCCTGTGAATGCCCCATCTTTACTATATTTCCATTCAAGAATAGGAGACGTTATGTGATGCCAGTGGACATTACTTTCTGCTAGCTCATAGCCAGTGTGGCTCAACTCTCCACTTTCATATCAATCAAAAACCCTTTGAAATGGAGTAAACCTCTTTTTTTTTTGTTTTTTTTTTTTTTGTTTGTTTCCACCCCACCCTTGTACTGTCCAAATTCATTAATATTTGCATCAGGAAGGACTACATAGAAGAACATGGGCTGGAAAAGGATTCTTTGTAGAGGACATCTGTTGTTTCCGTGTGCATCGATGTCAAATAAATTTATTGGTCTTCCTTACTTATTCTCCTCACTGTTTATGTATCGTTTAACTTTTTATATTTATGTATTTTGCCATACGTTTTCTAATCTTGTTCTTCCAGACACGACCCACTTAGGCATCAACAATAAATTACTAAACAAGAAAATGGTTACTAAAGATCACCTTGGATTTGTTGATGCCATCCTTTTCACAAACGTTAGCACCTCTACGTAAGTCTCATAACCATTGATGAAAAGCCGATTGTGTTGTTGTAGATCTGTCTCATACCCAACCTACTTTGTCTAGAATTTTCAGGTTATCTCCCATTTGACAAGGTTATAATCTTTAATTTATTTGCATCCATGCCAAAGGAAATTCCTCCTTATTTTGTCCCGCTTCTTCATAGCTTTGGGGGGTGATGGAAATAGTGACATGAGATAAGTAAGAAGGGATTCTAGCACTAAATTGATGAGAGTGTGTATTCCTCCCATAGACAAATATTGAGCCTTCCATCTTGCTAATCTCCTTTCTGTTCTCTCCACAATGCCATCCCAATTTTGTATGCTCTTGCGTTCATTTCCCAAAGGCATACCTAAGTAAACTGTTGGCATATCTCTACATGCACCTCAAAAATATCTGGGCGCTATTAACAATGTTGTGTCAATTCCTTGATTGTACAATTAAACTTTGCTTTTCCCCCAATTCACTTTCAAACCCGAGAAAGCTTCAAAAAACAATAAGATCATTTTTAAGAATCATATTTAATTTTGTCCTTCCGAAGTTCACAAAAAAATATATTGTCATCTGCATATAACAAATGACAAATTTCTTTAACTTGTCCACTGCTACCCTATATGTGAAAACCTTTGATCCATCTATTTTGTATTGCTATTCTCATCAAGCTATCAAAACATTCCATTCCTACGATAAATAGAAATGGGGATAAGGGTCACCTTGTCTAAGTCCCCTTTCTGAAGGGAAGAAGCCAACTGGTTCACCATTCACTAGAATAAAAAAACGAACAATGCTGATGCAAAAATGAATCAACCCACCCACTTTTCTTCAAAGCCCATTTGTCTGAGGGTGTTCAACAAGAAATTCCAATTTACATAATCATATGTCCAATTTACATATTACACTAGGCTCAAATCTTGAATCCACACATTCACTAGCTATAAGTGCAACATCTATTATATGTCCCCCTTTAATGAAGGTCATCTGATACTCTTTGACCAACTTATCCACCACTTTTTTCAGTCTCAAAGATAGTATATTTGCTAACACTATGTATATACCTGAGACTAGACTTATAAGTCTGAATTCCTTCAATTCAGAAGCACCTACTTTCTTAAGGATGAGAGCCACAAAATTTACATTGAATCTTCTCTCATTTAATTGATTATTATAGAAGTCGTGTATCATACCTTTGATGTCTCGTTTCATTACTTCCCGAAATATAAGATAGAAGGACATGACAAAACCATCGGGCCATGGATATTTCTCCATCGCACAAATTTTAATGCATTCTAGAATCTCCTCCTCCTCAATTTGTTTATGTAACTCTTCCTTTTCATCCTCATTAATACGAGTAATCCCCTTAAATTGGAATTTTGGACTCCAAACTTTTGTCTTCCTGTACAAGTTTTTGTAGTAATTTTTTATGGCCCCTTGATATCACTAGAATCAGTGACATTGCTTCCCTTAAACTTTAAAGACTCCATGGTATTGTATCTTTTGTGAGATGTAGCTATTCTATGAAAAAAATGTGTTCTTATCTCCCTGCTTCAACCATTGTATTCTAGATTTGTGTCTCCACCTTATCTCTTCATTTTTGACAACTTCTTCAAAAGACATTGCCAAATTTGTTTTTTGCGTTAATTCATCATCTGTAAGTGTTCTTTACCCCTGAAGGATCTCCCATTTGGACAATTTTTCAAGGATTTCTACCTTTTGTTGTTTCTATTTTCTCCTATTATTCTTACTCCATTCCTTCAATTTCCTTTTTAAGAGTTTCAGTTTTTTAAGCTAAGAAAAAACCTATTTACAAGTAACTACAAATGATGACCACCAGAAACTCACTTTCTCCTTGAAGCCTTCAACCCCCATCCATCGGTTTTCAAATTTGAAGTATGACTTCTTGATGTTCATCTCTCCTCAAGTCAGTAGAACTTGGTTATGATCAGATACCAACTTTGGAAGAGTTCATTATCTAATGACGGTGAAGAGTTCCTCCCATTGAGCAGAATACATTATTTTTTCAATCCTTGATGCAGTTCTATTGTTTTCTCCTCTTCTCCAAGTGAAAGACCCTCCAAATAAAGGAGGGTCTATTAGCTGCACCTCCTCAATACAATCAGAGAATTCTGACATAGCCCCACTAATAGATGAACAATTTCTTTTGTCTGATGGATATCTGATGACATTAAAATTACAACACATTACCCACGACCCTTCACAGAGACTTCTCATGGCTCCCAATTCACACCAGAGGTCCCTTCTTTCCATTCTTTTGCACTTTGCATAGAAAACTGTCAGGTACCATGTTAAATTTCTGTTCTGACCTATTTATTTGCAAGAAATCCATTGCTCACTACTCTCTACTAACTCCTTTTCCCATACCCTTTTAAACCCTAGTATAAGTATCCCTCCAATGCTCCATTGCTTCCAAATATAATTTGCCCACCCATATGTTGTTCCAAATAATATGCAACAAATTACTTATTTTGCCCGTCAGTTTAGTTTCAACTAAGACATAAATATCTTCCCCCATTGACTAATTAGATTTCTAACTAATCCCCTTTTATTTTCGTCATTTATACCCCTTATATTCCCTAAAAATAATTTCACTCTCATTGTTCCACAAAAGTTAGGCTTGTTCCTCTGATTCTTTCCTCACAATCCTTGAAATTCATGTTGATATTTAATTTCCTTAATTTCTTTTGGACCCTGTTGTTGTTACTGCTAGATGTCCTATCCATTGATTTCTGATTTTCCTTGGCTTGTTTTGCTCTAATTTCATGATTAATGGTTAAAGTATTTTCTCATACACTTTGGTGCAGACTCCAAACAATCGTCTAAGTTTGTGTAGATTGAATTAAAACCTTAGTGTTGCTTGTTATTCAATAGAGTCCTTTATGATACTGTCATCCATTGCTTATGATTTAGGGTCGTCATACTCCACCATTTGTTCTCCGAAGAGCTATATAACTCCTCCTTCCTTCTCACTGTAATCTCCCTTGATGCTATCAATTTGCCTAGAAAATAGATCGCTTGTTTATTTGCCTTCTTTGATCAGCAAATTGTCTATGCTAAGGATCTGAATGTTTTTGACAGTTAATTCCATTCGCATGCAGAATTCTATGTCCTCATCAATGCTGGAATGTTCAAAGATTTTTTCTGATTTGCCCGACCCCCTTAGAATGGAATTTGTAAAAGGGTTCTGTGAATCCATTGGACTTCATAATTAAAAATCTCATATCATCTTTTGAATTTTGAAAAGAAGTCGGTCCTCCTCTTGGTAACGGTTATTCGACCCAATAAGCTAAATAAATGGTTTTGATGTGGGCTTTGGTATGAGAGTTAAATGAGTAGGCCCAAAAGGACTTTCTGGTTGGTTGGAATTCAAAAGAATTGGATCAGGCCCCACATATTATTGTAAATTTAGACATTCAGCACTACTGCAAGCCACTTGCTCTAAAGCTGATACCACCTGTTGCATGTAAGATCCACAAAATCTGTTGGGTAAAGACCTAAACCTCTTTACCTTTTTCATGAATAGTGTTCTTATACTTTCCACAACCCAGAACTATTCTTGTCTCTCCTTTACCATCTATAGTTACATGTCTAGGGTTAGTAACTATCTCATTTTCTTGTACATCGTCGGTGACTTATCTCCCCTAATGCATGAGAAATCAAGATTCCATCATCACTCATGACAGGGGTAATTGTCTCGTGACACTTACCCAGTGCGAGCCCAACCAGGTGGGTTTTAGTATTTTTTGTTTCTTCTTCATTTTCTATCCAACCTCCACATTTATCACCTATATCTTTCATGAAAGTTCTGGACTAGAGGTGTACAGGAAGACCATTTACACTGATCCAAAACCAATCAAACTTGGTTTGGATTATAAACGAGCCCTTCGTCGAGGACCACCAGTTAAGTGTTAACATGACCCTTTGTCTTCTCCAGTCGCCTATAAGAATGTGTTCAGCTGCTTTTATTGATTGGAAATCAAAGCGAAAATGAAAACCATTCATGTCATACATATGAATATTCTAAGTGCCTTTCCATGTCTGTTGATCCCATCTTCTCACCCCTCTGCCACTAAGCGGATCTTCATCCCTACCACTAGACTTGACAAACTAGACAGGAGGAAAAAAAAAATCCCCCCCTGCTAGAGTCATTTATAGCCCTCTTGAGTTTTCACAGAAGTATGGTTCTTCACAACATAAACCTCAGTAACCTCAGCTTCCTTTAGAGTCCCCTTGCTCTTATTAAGAGCATCTTTTAAGCTGCAATTCTTGTTTATTAGTTCTACTGTTGTACCTTCATTCGTAATAAATGCACCAGGAGTGCTAGTTTTCTTTGGTAATAAATTTGTCAATCATTGTAGCCACCAGGACCCATACCTCATTATAAGAACTTTCCGGAATGATGATCACAACTCTGTTATATACCTTAACTTTAATAATTGAAAGGAACCTCCTGTACTTGTTGAACTTTTGAGAGCAATAAATATGAGTAGAGTACTCTTTGCATCTCAACAATTTAAAGTTATTCCCCTATTTTCTGATGCATAACTCATTCTTCTACATAGCTAAAGTAAATAACCTTTATTCACAGTTAAACTTCTAATGGAATTCCTAACATTTTCAACCCAATCAAAGAAACATACCGACTCTGATAAATACATAGTAATATCATAAGATATTATCCCATATCTAAAAAAGAGTTTGTCGGCCATTGAAAGAGTGTAATTAAACAAGAGGGTAAAGAAGAGTAGAAGAAGCTATGGAAAGTGAATTCCGGTGATCAGAAATCAATAATCACAGTGGGTGATTATTGTTTGATTAGAAGAAAAGGTTGATTCCGGTGGGGGGGGGGGGGTGCCAAAAAATGGTGGGTTTCTCTCACCTAGAAAGTAGGGGAGAGAAGGGCCATTAGGGACTGTGCATGGGAGCTTTTTGGCAATAGATTTTACCTTTGCAATTCAGCATAGCATCCGTTATTATTTTAAGTAGAGCAAACATAACAATCAATAAGAAATAAGGTCAACATAATCTTAGCATAATAATCCTAGCATAGCTAATCTCAGCATAACTCTGGCATAACTTATCCTAGCATAGGTTCTATTCAAACCAAACAACCCCTTATGGTATATCATATTATGTAGTAGCTTGGTTTCTCACGAAGTTTTAGTTTGTTACATTTTAGATGTTTTGCATTTGCATTGTATCTTGACATATTTGAATTTTAAGAAGTAGAACACAAGTACTCTTACAATGCATTTTTTTTATAAAAATTGTTCTTATATTAATAAAAGGAGTAGGTGAGAGTATGGAAATGAAAACTTGGATTGTGTAATTGATAAACATCCATCCATACCAAACACACCCTTAAAGCATACACATAAACCAACATTTTTGCTATTAATAAACATCATTAGAAGAAACATTCCTTCATTCCTCTGAGACAAACGTTCATCTTAAAATGCAAAAGATAATAAAATAGCCTTTACTACCACAACTATTCGTCATTTACCAAATGAAGTACAAAAATAAATTGAGAATGACAAAACGGTGAAACACAAATAAATATAAAAGTAAATAAAACAACCTTCATAGCCACAACAATTAATTTTCTGTTGGATGAACTATGATGACCTTTACGACAAAAGTCGTCCATCCTCTATAACCACATGTACTTTAATTCGAAAATAAACTGATCATTTGGGGGTTACCACTGATATGATCTCAATTGCAGCTTACTTCAACCTTTCTTTCATTGAGAATTGAGCATGTCACTTCGACCTTTTTCCTGAATATACATTGATCAAATATGTTTTTAGATCAAACAATAATAGTATGCTCAATAAAATCTAAAGAGAGTAATATATATGTATACGTGATATCCATAATATCTTGTAAAAGTAGAAATATTTTATATTAACTTGGAAATATTTGGGGTTTTTAACATAAATATACAATCTTTCTACTTTTACAAGATGATATGGATAACATGTGTATATATATATACTCTCTTGAGATTTTATCGAGTATATTATTGTTATTTGGTTCTAAAAACATGTTTGACAATTCGTATTGAGGCAAAAGGTGGAAGTGACATAGATCAATTCTTATAAGCATTCAAAGTGGAACAAAGGTTGATAGGGGCTGCAATTGACATAATGTCACTGGCAACCCCTAACTGATCAGTTTAGTTTCAATTAGAGTTCGTCCATTTATAAAGGATGCACAACTGTTGTATAGACCATCATATTTCATCTGGTGAAGGATGAACAACTTAGCCATAAAGGCTATTTTATTTACTTTTGTATTTCTTTGTGTGTCGGCGTTTAGGCATTCTCTATTTACTTTTTCAGTTCAACGGGTAAAAGATTAACAATTGTCGTCGTAAAGACTATTCTCTTTTCTTTTGGATTCGATGAACTTCTGTCTCCGTAACGAAGGAATGAAAACTATGGAAAGTTTGTTCCAATGATATTTATAAATAGCAATAATCTTGGTTTATGTGTTTTCTTTAACGATGTGTTTGGTATGGATGGATGTTTATCAATTCCATGAACCAAGTTTTAATTTTCCAAATCTAACCTACTCTTTTAATAAATATAAAATAAACTTTTTTAAAAAAAAGTTACACGGTAGGAGTACTTTTGTTCTACATCCTAAACTTCAAATATGTCAAGATACAAAACATGAATCCTATTTGTAATTATGATTTTGCTTAAAATTCAAGGCTTATTATAATCAAATTTAATTCGACTATAAAGCACATATAATTAATATTTTTAGATTAATCCTAGATTATAATTTTATAATATTTTCTAAATTATGATGAATAAATAGTCTTGAGATTAAAAAATATATCCATACCTACCAAATAGCATAAATAAGCAAGAAACTGAAATTGCTCATTTTTACTCCTACCAAATAAGCCCTAAGAGATAAATAAAGAAAACAATCATGTTCCTTAGCCTTTCTAAAGAGGGTTAGCTAAGAAAATCATTTATATTTTGTTATGTCAAGAGGTATTCTCTTTTTACTAGATCGATCTTTAATTGAAAATAGCATTATGAAATTAATCTTTAATCAGCTAAATCTTTCTATTTATTATTGTTCCCTTTTTCCCATCTTGTGGTGCTATGAAGACTGATACACTAGTAGTTTATTTGGTTAATATTTATTTAAGATTAGTGAGTCAATTTAACACTTAATTCTTTGTTGTGCAGTGCTTTCTTTATTCCTTTCCCCGTTGTTTACTAGTTTCATTGGGATTATTACACCGGGTCCTATGCCATATTGCAGTTCAAAGGAGTGCCAATTCCAGAATTAGAATGAAAAATCCTAGTGCTGGAGCTGCATTTGAAAAAGATTAGTTTGTACGGGGCAACTGGCCTTTTGCGAGCCTCGCCTCTTGTGGAGATCTGATCATTTTTTAAAGTTTTAACAACCTCTCTTCCCCCTCCCCATAAATTGTTTTTGAAGGATAACTCAAATATATACTTTAATTATCACTTAGAACCTTTGCTTTTGTCATTGTAAAGCTACACTTTAATATGGTGGATTTTTTGCTTTCTTTGAGGCAAAGGCACTCTTAAATCGAAGGGATTGTTACACTATCATTCTTTGATTACAGATACCTATCCCACAAATAGTTATGATACACAATCATTTTCCAAGCACAATTAATGTATCTTAGTTTTGAAATTTTCCTGCACCAGTCAAACTGTGAAAACCATATTTTTGAGCCCTAATTTCTTTTCTATTTCGTGCTCTCCGCTCCCTCTCTTCTCTCTCTTCTCTCTATAGATAATATATATATATATATATATATATATGATACTATATATATTGTATATCCTATATCTCATATATATAATATCATATATATTTGTATAAACTTACTTATTTTTCTAGAAAGGATGTGATGGTTTTTATTTTTAGTAGAGAAAACCAAACAATTACTAAGAAATAAGGTCAGCATAACTAATCTCAACATAACTTATCCTAGTATAAGGTGTATTCAAACCAAACAACCCCTTATGGTATATCAAATGGGGTATATTATCTTGTTTTCTCACAAAGTTTTGGTTTGTTATATTTTAGATGTTGTGCATGTGCATTTTATCTCGACATATTTGAATTTTAAGAAGTACAAAAAAGTACTCTTACGATGTAATTTTTTTTTAAAAAAATTCTATATTAATAAAAAGAGTAGGTGAGAGTTCGGAAATTAAAACATGGTTCTTGGAATTGATAAACATCTATCCATACCAAACACATCCTTAAAGTAAACACATAGACCAAAATTTTTGCTATTAATAAATATCATTGGAAGAAATATTCCATAGTTTTCATTCCTTCGATACAGACACAAACATTCATCATAAATGCAAAAGAAAATAAAACAGTCTTTACAGCCACAACTGTTCATCCTTTACCGGATGAACTAAATAAGTAAATAAAGAATGCCTAATACACTCAAATAAATAAAATAGCCTTTTCGGCCACAACCATTGTATTCTCCGCTGGATGAACTATGATGACCTTCACGATTAACACTCGTCCATCTTCTATAACCGTATGAACTTTATTTTGAAACTAAACATATCATTTTGGGGTTGCCACTGATATTATCTCAATTGCAGCTTGCTTCAACATTTATTCCATTGGGAATGCTTTTGAGAACTGAGTTATGCCACTTCGACCTGTTGCCTAAATATACATTAATCAAATATGTTTTTAGATCAAACAATAATAGTATTCTTAGTAAAATACATAGAGTAATATATATGTATAAACGTTATCCATATTATCTTGTAAAAGTAGAAATATTTTATATTAAGTTGGAAATATTCGTGGTCTTTAACAAAAATATAAAATCTTTCTTCTTTTACAAGAAAATATGGGTAATGCGTGTACATATATATATTCTCTTCATATTTTATCAAGTACATTATTATTGTTCTCTTCTAAAACATTTTTGATAATTTTATATTCAGGCAAAAGGTGGAAGTGGCATAGCTCAATTCTCGGAAGCATTCATAGTGGATGAAAGGTTGATAGGGGATCCAATTGAGATAATGTCACTGGCAACCCCTAAATGATCATTTTTTCAAATAAAAGTTCATCCAGTTATAGAAGATGGACGTTTGTTCTTTTACTTACCATCATAGTTCATCTGATGGAGGATGAACGGTTGTGGCCATAATGACTATTTTATTTATTTTTGCATTTATTTTTATGTCTCCATTTAGACATTCTCTATTTACTTTTATAGTTCATCCGTTAAAAGATGAACAGTGGTCATAAAGGCTATTTTATTTTCTTTTGCATTTCATGATGAACTTCTGTCTCCATATCAGAGGAATGAAAACTATGGATAGTTTCTTCCAATGATATTTATAAATAGAAAAATTCTTGGTTTATGTGTTTTCTCTAAGGGTGTGTTTGGTATGGATGAATGTTTATCAATTCCATGAACCATGCTTTAATTTTCCAACTCTCACCTACTCTTTTTATAACTATAATAACAAACTTTTTTTAGAAACAAATTACATTGTAGTAGTACTTTTGTTCTTCGTAAAATTCAAATATGTCGAGATACAAAACATGAATCCTATTTTTAATAATGATTTTTTGTAAAATTCAAGGCCTATTATTATAAAACTTAACTCAACACTTTAAAAGCCTTATATGTTTGAGATCATCCCGATTGGGAGGGATTATCTATAGTATTTTGTCAATTCTGATATATAAATAGTCTTGATATTAAAAAAAATTCGTACCTACCAAATAGCATAAATAATCAAGAGACTAAAATTACTCATTTTTACTCCCTACCAAATAAGCCCTAAGACCTAAATAAAAAAATCATGTCCCTTAGCTTTTCTAAAGAGGGTAAGCTAAGAAATTATTTATATTTCATTATGTAAATAGGTCTTCTCTTTTTACTGGATTGATCTTTAATTGAATTATAGCACTATGAAATTAATCTTTAATAAGCCAAATCTTTCTAGTTATTAGTGTTCCCCTTTTTCCATCTTGTGGTGCTATGAAGACTGATACATTAGTTGTTTATTTAGTTAGTATTTAGTTTAAGATTAGTTTCTCAATTTATGACCCAACACTTAATTCTTTGTTGTGAAGTGCTTTCTTTATTGCTTTCCCCATTGTTTACTAGTTTCATTGGGATTATTGCACCAGGTTCTATGCATATTACAATTCAAAGGAGTGTGAATTCCAAAATTGGAATGCAAAAATCTAGTGCTAGAGTTGCATTTAGAAAAATTTAGTTTGTATGGTGCGGCTGGCCTTTTGCGAGCCGAGCCGAGCCTCTTGTGTAGACACTCAACTTAGAAATAGAAAATCAACATGTAACTTTCTAGAACTTCTCATTTCTTCTAACATCAATTTATTTAGTGAAGTTTTAACAACCTCTCTTCCCCCTCCGTGCAAATTTTTTTTGAAGGATAACTCAAATATATCCCTTAATTATCACTAAGAAGCTTTGCTTTTGTCATTGTAAAGCTACACTTAAATATGGTTGGTTTTGTTGCTTTCTTTGTGGCGTAGGCACTCTTAAACGAAAGGGATTGTTGAACTATCATTCTTTTAGTACAGATACCCATGCCACAAATAGTTATTATACACTATCAATTTCCAAACACCATTCATGTCTGTTAGCTTTGAAATTTTTCTGCACTAGAAATATTGTGAAAATCATATTCTTAGATTGACTTATATTTAGTCCTTACTATATTCTTTTTCTCCAATTTGATTATTACAGGTGCTATTTGGAGAGAAAATATTTGGTCGAAGGTGATCGTATTGATTGCGAAGTTATAATTCAAGCTCTGTGTTTTCCAACCTAAAGAATGTTGAGATCGTAATATCCTGTAAGATGTGCATGAAGGAACATCTCAACTGGGAATATATCAGAAAACTTTTCAAAAAGTTTCAAACTTTTTGTTAAAGAATGCAGTGGTTTTGTAGAAGTTCATTATCGTTTAAAAAAGACGAAGTTGTGAGATTGGTGGAATCAAGTGTGTGTCCTGATTTTTATCGTGATTGGCTAGTAATATGAGATCCTTTGTTGAGTTTATGATTACCTATCAAGATTGAGATTTCTATAACTAAACTACAAGTATTCTTGTCTCAGAAAACAAGAAGTTTTCCCATATATTATGTTTTTGATAAACTTCACGCAATCACTAATCTTTAGCTTCTCTATGTTATTAATTATTGTTCTTTTGAAACTTGCTATTATGGTATATCAAGTGGTATAGTAGCTTGGTTTCTCATGAAGTTTTGATTTGTTACATTTTAGATGTTGTGCATGTGTATTGAGAGTTTGTTTTAAGTTGTAATTAAATATTTCTTCCTTGCTTTGTCAATAGCATCAAACTTTGATTTTTCAACATAGGGTGCACCAGTGTTGTTCGTAAAGAAGAAAGATGGTTCTCTCAGAATGTGCATTGACTATAGTTAGTTGAACAAGGTCACAATCAAGAATAAGTATCCCATACCCATGATTGATGACTTGTTTGACCAACTTTAGGGTCCTAGCCATTTCTCAAAGATAGACCTCATATCGGGTTATCATCAGCTAAGAGTCAGAGATAGTGACATTCCAAAAACAGCCTTTAGAACTCGGTATGGTCATTATGTATTTCTAGTTCTGTCATTTGGCTAACTAATGCTCCTGCAACTTTCATGGATTTGATGAACAGAGTGTTCAAACAGTACTTGCACTTGTTCATTATCGTCTTTATTGATGATATCCTCATTTACTCTAAGAGTGAGGAAGAATATGCAAGTCATCTGAAAGTTGTTCTGCAGACTCTCAAAGACCATAAGTTATTCGCTAAGTTTAGAAAATGTGAGTTCTGGTTGCAATCTATTGCTTTCCTTGGTCTTATTGTATCTAGCAAAGGGATCTGAGTGGATTCACAGAAGATAGAAGTAGTGAAACAATGGCTTAAGCCTACCTCTACTATAGATATCAGAAGTTTCTTAGGTCTAGCGGGTTATTACAGAAGGTTCGTCGAAGGATTTACATCCATAGCCTCACCATTAACTAGGTTGACTCAGAAGATGGTCAAGTTCCAATAGTCAAATGATTATGAGTAAAACTTTGAATAATTGAAAACTAGATTGACAACAGCTCATGTATTAACTCTACCAGAGGATTCAGATGGTTATGTGATCTATGTGATACATCCAGAGTGGGCCTTGGTTGTCTATTAATGCAACGAGATAAGGTTATAGATTATGCTTCTAAACAACTTAAGGTGCATAAGAAGATCTATCCAACTCATGATCTCGAGCTTGCAGCAGTGGTGTTTGCACTCAAGATATGGAGACACTACTTGTATGGTGTTCATGTAGATGTGTTCACTGATCATAAGAGCCTTTAGTATGTGTTCACCCATGAAGAGTTGAATCTTAAACAGAGGGGGATGGATTGAGTTCCTTAAGGATTATGATATGAGTGTGCATTACCATCCTGGTAAGGCAAATGTAGTAGCAGATGCTCTTAGCACATTATCTATGGGTAGTGTAGCCCATGTTGAGGAAGATAAGAAAGAGCTAGAGAAGGATGTTCATAGGCTTGTTCGCTTAGGAGTTCGCCTTATGAGCATATCAGATAGTGGTGTAACAGTTCAGAATGGGGCAAAATCTTCTTTGGTAGTGGAGGTTAAGGAAAAGCAAGACAATGATCTAATCTTGCTTGAACTTAAAGGTGCAATTTACAATCAGAAAGTGGAGGTTTTCTCCTTCTTCTACAGGGTATATTGTGTGTTCCTGATGTGGGCGAGTTGAGATAACATATTATTTTAGAAGCCCATAACTCCAGGTATTCTATTCATCTGGGTGCCACTAAGAGGTACTGAGATCTGCTGGAAGTCTATTGGTGGAATGGCATGAAGAGGGGTATAGCAGATTTTGTGAGTAAGTGTCCTAATTGCCAGCAGGTCGAGGTAGAACATCAAAAACCAGGGGGTATGAATCAAGAGATCGATATTACTACTTGGAAGTGGGAAGTGATCATTATGGATTTCATCACAGGGTTACTGCGTACTAATAGACAACATGACTCCATTTGGGTGATAGTCGATAGTATTACTAAAACTTCTCAATTTTTGGCGGTCAAGACTACATATTCGGCAGAGGACTATGACAAGATTTACATTGATGAAAATTGTGAGGTTGCATGGGGTTCCTTTGTCTAACATCTTAGATATAGGTCCTCAATTTACCTCTCATTTCTGGAAGTCATTTCAGAAGGGTATTTGTACTCAAGTTAACTTTAGCATAACATTTCATCCGTAAACTGATGGACACGAAGATCCTATTATTTAGACCCTAGAGGATATGTTGAGATCTTGTATGATCGATTTCAAGGGTAGTTGGGATGATCACCTTCCTCTGATTGAGTTCGCCTACAACAATAGCTACCATTCCAGCATTAAGATGGCCCCTTATGAGTCTTTGTATGGACATAGATGTAGATCTCCTATTGGTTGGTTAAAGTAGGTGAAACAACTTTAATAGGGCCAGATTCAATCCTTTATGCTTTGAAGAAAGTGAAACTCATTAGATATAGACTTAAGACAACTCAGAGTCGTAAGAAATCTTACGCAGATGTAAGGAGAAGGGAACTAGAGTTCCAAGTTGATGATTGAGTTTTCCTGAAAGTTTCACCTATGAAAGGAGTGATGAGATATGGAAATAAAGGGAAACTCAGTCCTAGATATGTTGGACCTTATAAGATCTTAAAAATGGTTGAAAAGGTGGCATATGATTTAGAGTTGCCAGCAGAATTAGTAGCAGTGCATCCGGTCTCCAAAATCTCACTCTTGAAGAAATGTGTGGGTGATCCAGCTTCTATAGTGCCATTAGAGAGTATGGCGGTGAAAGATAATCTTTCTTATGAGGATGTACCAATTGAGATTCTTGACCGTCTAGTTAGAAGGTTGAGAAACAAAGAAGTTGCTTCAGTCAAGATTTTGTGGAGGAGTCAGTTCGTAGAGGGAGCTACTTGGGAAGCGGAAGTAGCCATGAAAGCCAAGTATGCTCACCTCTTTCCTTCCGATTCCACTCCATCTTGAGGTAATAGTTCATGTTCAGTTTTCCAGTCATTCATGCGGGAATTCAATCTTAGAATCATGTTCCCTCAGTTTGTACTTGTATTTTCAGCGTATTTGCATGTTCTCGGAACTCAATTAAATCAGAAAATCACTTCTCAGTGTTTAGTAGTAGGGTTTGCAGCTCTCTCCCTTTATTCTAACTAGTTTAGTCTTCATTCGAGGACAAATGTTCCCAATGGGGAGATAATGTAACACCCGTATCCAAAACAGACCAAAAACCAGCTTTTCAGAAAAATTTGCAGGTGCAAACAATGGGGACATCGACGGACCGTACACTAACCCACTGTCTGTCCTGCAGATCCGTTAATAGGGTCAGAAACCCCTAAAATCTCAGCCCAAAAAAATTTGGTTAAGTCATGATCAACGAACGGACCTACGGTCCATAGGCCAGACTATGGTTCGTAGTTCGTGACTGTCGATTGACACCCTATTTTCCCTCTCTCTGACAAGACCAAAGATGAACAGCACGACCCGCAGGTGGACCCACGGTCCATAGGTCTGTCCGTAGGTGTGAACTAGAAGACAATTAAGGGGGAAATGTAATTGGGTCAACTTCAAATTATCATAACTCTTATCACAAAATTAATTAGGTGTCGCGTGACCTACCCACATATAGATAATTGAATTATCTTTCAATATCCACTGACGTTGCTAAAATCAGACCTTCAAATAAAAAGTTATGCCCGTTTTACTAAAGGCATGTCGAACTGGCCCAACCTACGGACCCAACGACGGACAATCGATCAAACGCCGGACCGTCTGTCTAGGTCATCATTTTGGTCTTTTCCCATTTCATTTAAACCCTAAGATATGTCGTTTTGACCCTAAATCATCAGATTTTTGTCATTTTAAGCCTAGAAACATAACAAAAAACTTACCTAAGTCAAATGATTAATCAAAACTTAGAAACTTAAAAGCAAGAAAGGAGAAAAAGGTCAAGAACCCTAGTTCAATAAAGCAACAAGTTTTGAGCGGTTCCAGCCCCGAAATCTAAATGTTTCTCCGTGAATTTCATCACCAGGTATGTGGGATTTCACTAGTAGGTTCCTTTCACCCATTGGGTCCCTAGTTTTCAGTCAGTTCTTAATTCTCTTATCATGATTATACCTAGGGTTCCTAGAATTACTGCAGAACATCATGATTTAGTTAAAATATATGTTCCAAATCAGGTTATCATGTTATTACTCAGATTATGGCATGAATTTTAGAACCCTAACTTTGTATTTCCTTAGCTCTTGAATTACATATGCTATGTCGAATGTTTAAGTTATCTAGTTATATATATCTAAGTTTTAATGCATCATTATTAGAATAAATGTTGCATTCCCAGTTTGCATGTTCCGTTTTGAGCTATCTAGTATTTACAGAAAATTCAGACATAATTAGTTAACTACATAAATCAATGGGAGTAGAATAATTCCGAGTTGGACTAGTAGCGTACCCAATTAGTCGTAGAACTACTAGGCAAGTAGGTTTTAAGTCCCCTTTGTGGGCAATCAGTTTAGTGATCACGCCAGCATGCCTTTATACCTCTGGCAGGGTATATTGGGTCCTCTTGATGGGGTATATACATCGGACTCCACATTTAGATCATGTGGTTTTATTATCGATTATTAGTTTCTCCCACAGTTTAGTCTGACTCTATTGTATTGACCATTTATCAATATATTCAATATTAAGTTCCAGCATCTTATAAATTTGTCATTGCATCCAGTTAGCTCACAATTCAGTATATCATGTTCAGATTATTATACTTGCTTTTGTGCTTGTTCAGTTATGTTTTGTTTCAGCTTTATTCAATCCTACATGCTCAGTACCTTTCAAGTACTGACGCATACGTGCGCTACATCTTTTCGTGATGTAGGTTTAGGTTCTTAGCATCCAGATCACGCATAGATCGATTTTCGAATCTCCAGTTCAGCAGATTTAGTGGTGAGTCCTCATTCTCCGAGGACAACAATCATGAGTTTTATTTCAGTCTTTTAGTCATTTAGTTTAAGTTCTTTCTAGATTTAGATAGGGCTTGTCCCAATATTTGTAGTCCAGTTTAGAGGCTATTTTCAAACATACTTAGTTTCAACTTAGTATTGAGTTAACATTTCTTTTGTATTAAACTCATTGTTTTCAAATATCTCAATTATAGACTATGGGTATTCCCCATATTTTCAGTTTAAATAATGATTTAGCTTCCGCATCAGTTTATTATCTTTAGTATGCTCATGATCAGGGCAACAAGGTTAGCTTTGGATCACTTGTGGTCCTAGCTTCCGTGTCCACGTCTCAGGGGTAGCTCGGGGCGTGACACATACTCTTCTCCATTCAAATTGATGAAGTTCCTCTTACATAGAATCTACCTAGTGGGCATCTATCAAGGCCTCTTTGATGTTCTTTGGCTCAATGTTGGATATGAATGCTTAAAAAGCAACCAAATTTCTTACTTTGGATTTGGTTTGCATCTCAGAATTCAAAGGAGAAACATGATTGTCAAGAGGATGAGTTGACTTGTGTTTGAACCTGGACAGAGCGTTAAGAAGTTGAGGTTGATCAATTTGTTCTTCTTCTTCCTCATGAACATTTTCTTCATGTAGGGAAGATTCATTTGGATCTGTTGTCACATGGGTACTAGGTCCCTCTCTAGGCTCATCAGTTTCTTTAAATTCTTCTTATGACTTTGGATCAGCATCTCTTGGATCTTAAGAACTTTCAATCACACATTCATTCACTTCATCTCTCAGAATTTGAAGGAGTTCTTCCTGTTCATTCTCATATTTGTGATTTAAATCTGACAAGGCACCAGCTTCATCAAAGATCACATGGATTCTTTCTTCAATGCACGAGGTTCTTTTGTTGTAACTCTATAGGCCTTGTTGGAGGATGAGTATACTATAAATACTCGTCTATTGCTTCTAGGGTCGAATTTTCATGTACCATCCTTGCCATTGTTAAGTAAAAAACACTTACTACCAAAATCCCTTAGATAGTTCAACTTGGGCATTCTTTTATATAATAACTCATAAGGTGTCTTGTTCAACATGGACCTGAACAAGCAACTGTTTATCACATAGCAGGCAATATTGACTGCTTCAGCCCAGAAGGATTTCAGAAGATTTGAGTCAATAGGCAAAGTTTTAGCTATGTAACCATAGTTCTGTTCTTTCTTTCTAGAACATTGTCTGGGTGAACCTTGAATAATCATCAAAATCACCAACATGTACTTCTTTCCACCCTTTCTATGAACCCTCATAGGTCCGCATAGATCCACATGAATAAGTTTAATGGAACAAGATGAACTCACTTGCTTCTATGAGTTGAAGGTAGATCTGGTTATTTTGCCTTTGATACGTGCATCACACACCTTGTTGTCACTGAACTTCATCTTTGGTGACCCCCGTACTAAGTCCCTGGAAGAAAGTTTGTTCACCAGAGTGGAGCTCATATGTTCGAGCCTTTTATGCCATAGATTGACATTCTCACTTTGAGCACTAAGACATGTAAGATCATCTCTCTGAGCAGTATCCATGACAGCAATGTACAAGTTCTTTTGCCTTCTTGTTATTAGAATTACTTCCCTTGTTACTAGATTAGTAACTATATACATTTCTGATAGAAACCTCACTTCATTTCCCTTGTCACATATTTGAGATACACTGAGAAGACTATGTTATAGTCCACTTACGTAGTATACATTTTCAAAAGAGTTCTCCAGCAATTTTTTTAATTCTTCCAACCCTAAAATATATCCCTTCTTTCCATTTCCAAGAGTGACACCTGCGCCTTGAAGTGTCTTGAGTGATAGGAAGTTGTCTGTCCTCCAAGTCAGATGCTTTGAACATCCAATTCCCATGAACCAGTAATGACCGCTACTTCCTCCACTCTACTGTAATAAAGATTATTTGTAACAAGTACCAAGAGGCAGATAGAGGTGTGATAAGAGAATTTTTTTCCAATGAGGCACAATAATCTTTCTCATTTAGACCCCTTTGGTATGGGAAAAGGTCCTTTGTTTTTTGTAAATTTTGTGAAGTGTAATTCATAAGATTTTCCTGGGACCTTTTAAAAGTTGAACAATCCTTCTTCAAATGTCCATTACAACCACAATGAATACACAACAAATTATTAAAAATAGACACATATTTGATGTGAGAATTATAGGAAGGGTAGATGCTTGAACTACCTAGTCTTGTCCCACTGTATTGACCTTAGCATGTGATGCTAGAGAGTATCTTAGAGGAGCTTGCACATCTCATAGATTTTTCAAGCTCTTCTTTAAGTCAAACCATTTCCCTTTACAATAGATTGTTTCTTTCCAAAGCTAGAGCAAGTTTTGTCTGAGCACTATTCATGCTAGTTTCTAGCTCTAGTTCTAAGTTTCTAGCTTCTCACTTTCCTCTGCCATCTTTTTCATTCACCATTCTAATCTTTTTTTTTTTGAGTTCTAGCTTCTCAGTTTCAAGGATTACCAGTTGTTCCTCCACAACAGATATGTGTTCAACCAACCTAACCTTTTCTTCAAGAAATATAGCTAGGCTATTATTCATCAAGTCCTTTTCAGTTGTTAACTCAATAATATTGCCAATCAAGACAACAACTAGATTTCTCAATTTCTTAACAGAATAAGTGTGCAAATCTTGTTTAATATCAGAAAATGTTACATCTTAATCATCAGAATTTTCCATGAGAGCAAACATGGTGTTGAACATATTTTAGTCATCCTTGACCGCAACCATTGAAACCTATTCAGGGTGTTTTGACTTATCTGACTCACTAGTGGAGTCTCCCCAGATAGTAAGGGCATTCTTTACAACATAATCAGCAGCCGCTCTCCTTCCCTTTTTGTTAGGGATCAAGTCCCTTCTCCTGTTCTCATATCCTCCAGTTCTTGCGTTTTCAGCCTTAGTTATAGGACTATCTCTGATACAGTGGCCAGACTTCCCACACTTGTGACGATCATTTGCAGTTTCATCCTGCCTAAAATTCCACCTTTTCGAAATCCTCCATGTTTTCTCACAAATTTTTGGAATCTCCTGGTGATGTAGGCCATGTCTTCTTCATCAGATTTATTTCCTCATGCCGCCTTGAGGGATAGAGATTTATCCTTCTTTGATGCCTAATAATTACTAATTATTCTCTAGTTATAAGATTATAAATTCTCTTAGTAATGACTAATTATTCCAAGAGTTATTCACACTCTTTTATATTCTTTATTTTGAATATTATGAATTATTATAGTTATTACATCAATTATTTCTATATTTCATCTTTCCTTATATTAACTTTTGACCAATAATTTTTCATATTATTATATTGCCCCTATATATGTGATAACACGGTGCTGTTATTTTTACTGGGACGAAGCATGCTTGATTGAATTGCTTACATGTTTATGAACTATATCTTTGTTGGTTATAAGATGAACATGTGATTATATTATTTCACGGATAGAATATATTCTTTAATTTTAATTTTTAATATTATTATTAAATTTTTTTAAAATGTAGTTCAAAAATTTGATGAAGCCCCTCTTTTTACGGCCAACAAAGGTAGTGTACGAAAAACAACTCGTGGTGACTTATAAAATAGAAGTCACAACCCTTCAAAAAGGTCATCGGAAAAGTTATAACTCTTTGAAAAAGTCACATCCCTTCAAATAAGCCACAACTCTTCGAAAAAGTCACAACCCTTCAAAGAAGTCAGACTCTTCTGAGTTGCAACTTCAAAAAATTCGCAACCCTTCGAAAAAGTCACAGCTTTTCGGAGTTGCACCCCGTCGAAAAAGGGACAACTCATTGAAAAAGTCGCAACCCTATAGAAAAGTCACAACCCTTCAAAAAAATCACAACTCATTAGAAAAGTTATAACTCTTCAAAAATATGACAACGCTTCAATGTGAAAATTTGTTTTCCTTTAATTTAATATAATATAATACACATCAATTAAATATAATCAATAGAAAATTCGCAGATATAACTACCATTGTTGTTTGAATGTTTGGGGTATTACAATAACCAAATGAAGTTATTAGTTTATTCTTTTAACGTAGTATAGATAAAATAAAAGATAGATATAGACTGGTGTGATTTTAGTTTGATATGAATTTTTTTAAAAAATAAATAAGACTTTAAAATTAAGGATCATATGTAGAATATATGAATATGTCTTTTAACTTTGTAGTCTTAAAGATGTGTCCTCACCCCCAAGACTAATAAAGTACAACAAATAAACTGAAAACAAAAGAGTACTTATAAACTGTAGTTTGAATTCTTCAAATATGTTTTTGATCAAATACCTTTTATACATTAGTTTGAGACTTTTCAGATCTGAACACGAAGTTGTACTTTGAGCAATCGAAAATCACTAACTTCTTATAAAGTAAGAGTTGCTGCAAAAGTATATTTTATGGCTATGAAAATGAGTGCATATTAATTTCACGATACTCTTGCATTTGAAGTAGAATTATTTCATTCTCCTTGTTGTATTAATTTTTATTGATCTATCTATTTTACCCACAAAAACATATTGTAACTAAAAGTACAACAAATAAATTAAAAATGGAAGAGTACTTATTAAATATAGTTTGGATTCTTAAAACAAGTTTTTGATCAAATACATTTTCTCCATTAGTTTGAGACTTTTCAGATTCTGAACACGGAGTTGTAGTTTGTGCAACCGCAAATCATTAACTTCCCATCAAGTATGAGTTGTTGCAAATGTATATTTTATGACTATGAAAATTAGTACATATTAATTATCACAATACTCTTCTTGTTTGAAACTAAGTTATTTTATTTTCCTTGTTGCATTAATTTTTTTGATCTATATAATTTACCCACAAGAAAATATTTATAAAGGCATCTTGAACAACTATCACAATCTTTCTTGTTCCTAAGAGGAGAGAATAGAAACGACACATTCGTATTTTAAAGTTTGGGGGAGAAACCCTCCTCTATGTTATGAAAAAAGGTTAGTATGAACAGATGATTATGTGCCTTTCAATAAGTCATAACCTAATAAAAAAATCACAAACTTTTCAACAAACTTTCATAACGCATCTTTAAAAGTCCAGCAACTCTATAAAAAATAAAGTCACAACTCCTGCGAAAAGTCACTAAAGCCATTAATGTGAAAAGTGGTGTTCTTTTTAAATATAAATAACTGTCATAACAATATAACACTACAATGGAATATAACAATAAATTGTAGTGTGTTTTAATTATAACATCAAATGTGTGATTATAAAAAAGTAATTTATCATATCATGTAGGAGTTAATGCTTTTACGGTAGTATAAGAGTTATTTCTGCCTAAACTTAATTCAACAAATTTTTTGGGGGGAATGAGCAACTTGTAAGGCTAGAAACAATTTTTACGCAATTAGAATTATCAATGGCGACAAGTTTTAACTCCCAAGGCCCCTGGTTACAATGTTTCTTGGTACATAAATAGCTGTCAACAATCATTAAAATAATAAAAATTTAACGAGGGGCACAGAGCCAACAAGAAAAATATGCTAATGAAAAATATTACATGAGAACTATTAAATGATTGTTTCGTCGATCATTAAAATAAAAAATAAACCAGACACAATCATAAGAAAATAGTCACCATAAAAAAATAGTTACCTAAGAACTATTAGGGAAATAATGGTGAAACATAAACGTTGGATTAATATTTTTATTCAATTTATAAAGGGAGAAAATTAAGTATAGGAAAGGTTGTGAATTAAGCTGGTTTACTAAAATAATGCTAGAAGCTAACATGCTTAACAATCAAAGTCCTTACGAAAATGGAAATGATAGTGATCATACTAATCATCTATTTGGTCTAGTTTAATTGTCATTATTGATTTAATTTTAAAAATGAATAAATATTTTAAATTAAAAAATTGGTGAAAGACATTTTCGTAATCCAACTTTGAACTTAAAATCTTCCCACTTATAATAATATATGATATGATGATTAGGCTTCATGCCTTAGGCATGTTTCAGGTATTTTATGGAGTGCTCAAGCATGCCTAGTATCATTGTGTGATTTCATCTTACCTAGTAGTTTTTATAATGTCGTTGTTGTTATTGGTAGGTTGTTGGGCTAGTGATTGCCTTAGACTTGGGTTTTGGAGCCGATAGGCTTTAGAGATTCTACGACGTTGATTGAGACTGCTTAGGTCCCTATAGCATACTTGGGTCTAATAGTTGATCCTTAGCTATGCAAACCCTCAACTCATATGACCGATAAAAAGAGAGGGAAAATTGTAGATGTATAGTTTTCCAACCGTACCGCTACTTTGTCATCAAGGCCCTTAATTATGAAACGGTTATCTTTTTGACATTTTCTTGTTTGTTTACCTTAATAAATTTTAGCAGTTGTGATTGAATCTCTGTATTTGACACCAAGTTCATAATAAAGATCTACATTTGATTTGCTCAAGACCTCCATTCTTCAAGTAGAATTTAGTTATCTGGGAAACCTTACAAGGGGTTGTGAATTTTTTTTTTGTGGTACAACTTTCTTAATACATTGAAATTTTGATACATCAAAACAATATTTGTCAGTTTTGTTGATTGTTTGCAACTCCTTAACATATGGAGTTTAAATTTTCGCGTTACACCTTTTTTTTTCTATCTAATAGCCATATAGTTTCAATCGAGCTCTGTTTTTTGAGCATCAACACATAGCCAAATTTTCTCTTTGATGTTCATATGTATGATTTTATAATAGGTTTGATAAAATCTATTATATGAAATAAGATTCTAAATATGTGAAGTCAGTGCAGCTACTACTAGATAAATTTCACATGCTTTTAGTAGCTTCAGGACTGAAAGCCAAAATGACAAAAGGCAAGTGTATTTTGGAGGGAAACAACACTAGATATACTTAATGTACTATGATTTGAGAAAGGAGACCTACCATTCAAATATTTAGGGGTGCGATTATCTTTCAAAAGACTTACAGTAATGCAATGTAAGCCTTCAATTGAGAAGATGCTCGAATTACAAACTGGATGACTAGGGGATGATCTTATGAACGGAGACTTCAACTAATTAGAGCTGTTCTATTTGGAGTGAAGGCTTACTGGTCACAACTATTCCTACTCCCTCAGAAGGTGATTAAAACGATCGAAGCAGTGTATCAAAGTTACCTATGGGCAGGGTCACCTGTGATTACAAAAAGAGCAGTAGTTGCACGGGAAAAGATTTGTTTACCAAAAGGAGCTGGTGGTCTCAATGTCATAAAAATGAATGTACAGGACCAGGCTGCTTTATGTAAATTTTGGTGCACACTAAGACAGAATAAACGGAAGTTATGGATTACCTGGCTTCATACATATTACAGAAAGAAGCAAAGATTAGAAAACACGGAAATTCCTTATCAAGCTTCTTGGATGGTTACGAAGATTCTTAACATGAGGAAATATTGGGGACAATGAGAGATCAGGTAGTTCAGACTTCAGAGAAGGGGTAATTATCAGATCATAGGGCTTATAGAACAAACCCTTGAAGATGATCATCGCTAAATGTATTGTGGAGAACTACAAGTTTGATATGACTGAACCTTAACACACACACACACACACGTGTGTGTGTGTATATATATATATATATGTTCATACTATGGTTAATGCTACATGAAAAGGTATGAACCAAAGACAAACTATTGCAATGGAGAATGACAGTGGATAACCATCTGTTCTTTGAATGTGGAGTCACAAGGGGACTATGGCACAAAGTGCTTAGCTGGATGCACTGGTCCAACAATGGAGCAACATGGCAGGAAGTTTGGAGTTGGGCTGCTAAATAATTGAAGGAGAGAAGTGCAAGAAGTCGTTAATAGTAGAAGTAGTATATGAGGAGGAAAATATTGGACAATGAACTTGTTGAGAACTCTAATGTCTCAAGTTCAAAACTCAACAACTAGGTGATTCTTCTCATTTACCCTTGCCTTGGTGGACACAATTACCCTAGTACTTGTTGCAGGTATCCCGTGAAATTAATTGAGGTGCACAAATCTGCCCATGGTTATTTAAAAAGAAAATTATAAGCAATGATTACGAAAGATGATAAATGGGACAGACAGTACTCTAGCATCATATCTTCTGACATGGATTCTTTATATCAAGAAATGTCATCCTCAAATTCCAAGATATGGTATTTTAGGAATTAGCTTAATAATCTAATCCAGGATAAAAGGAAAAAACATTTGGTATCTTTTCAAAAATTAAATTTTGACACGTCTTGAACAAAACAAATAACAACTAACTAAATTTTATTTAGAGCCTAAATTGTGGACTTTAATTTCTTTCAGTGTAAACTGATCATATCCCACAAATTCTTTGAAAATCAAGCTATTCACCAGTTAAGAAATCTTTGAAAGACTGAATATTTCAACTAAAATTTTCTACTTTTAGCCTAACTTTTTGGTATTCAAGTGAAAATAATTACAACGTTCTAGATTATGAAAACTATGCATTACCTTACAGTGTCATGCATTTTATTGTTCTGAAATGTGTATTGTGTCAAGTGAACTAATAATGAGGCAGAATCAGCTAAATCAATTAATTGCTAATATAATTTTATCTTTTGAACTTGAACGTTTCACAAATTTCAGAATTGTATTTGCAATAAATTTATATACTCGAACAAATAGAAATTTGTGGGGTACTGACAAATTCTTTGCATGTTTCTTCTCTACACTTACCAATACAAATTCATTAAAGATCATTTTATGCTTTCATTGTCAAACTTACTAGGTCTTATTTTTCATACACTGCACTAGTTTGAACAAATTTGCATGAAAGACTACAAGACAACGTTGACAATATATGGAGAGAATCCAGAAAATTTTTATGAGCCACACATGCATGAAAGCTACTTGATATCCGTTGTTGGTGGGATGTAGCAGGTATCCCACGAAATTAGTCGAGGTGCGTGAAAGTTGTCCAGGACACCATGGTCATCAACAAAAAAAAATTAGGAAACAGAGGAGGACTTACTGCTAAGCTGATACTAATGCATAAATTAAGTAAGTGTAAAATTTTATTGAATTCATAAAATAGACAAATGTTATTGGACTTGAACATCTCAAAATAGTATTGTTGGACGGAAGGAGTATTTATTTAAATTCTTTTTGGGAAATCTTATAGAACACAAGTAAAACAAGTATGAAATTATCCTCCTTAGCATCTGACCTCTTTTTGTAAAACTATATATGTTAGGGTAAAAGCATAGTTTTTGTTAGAGAGCCAATGTTGTTAATACATGTCTGCATGTGCAATCCAAATAAAGAAATTCGGAATTTGAATGGAAGCAAATTGCCACTTATTAGAGGATCCAACAGTAGTGTGGCAGCATTTTGGAGAGTGAGAACATAGACTACCACAATAGTTTCCAAATTTTTTTTTTCTTTTTTCCTGAGGTTATTTTTCTAGTTGATATGCTCAATAACAGTTGGCAAAAGATGAGAGAGAAGCCTGGATTATTTTCATCACTTGTCACTCATGAAAAATTAGATTCACCATCCTAGTTATCGTATATCAACTTTTCCACCTAAGTAGGTCAAAGAAAGACATGATTTCATAATTTTTGCATCCCCTATCACCATATCCTCCAAAGTTATGCATTTTAGAGACTTTCACGCTATGACAATATATTTGAAATAAGGAACCTTCTACTACATGCGATGCTTTCAACGCTGAACAGTAGAGAAATGTTCAATAAACGGACAAAAAGGATCAGAATAGAGTATAACATGTTCCACATTTTTTTTAACAGCCAAACAAGCAGTTCCTTTTTTTTCCCCTAAGGAAGCTTTTCTAGTTGGTGATGCTCAAAGAACAGATCACATAAACAATGCTATGAAGCCTGGATTATTGTCATTAAGATCGCATTTGTTACTCAGGAAAAATTAAATTCACTTTATTGGCCATAGTGCATCCATTTTGTCAACAAAGTAGGTCAAAGAAAAGACATGATTTGGAGGACAACACAATTATAATTCCCATCCATTGGTAACGAAGATAAACAGAGAGATCTAAGAAAGGTCGTGATAGCAAGAATGTAAATCCAAAGAATTCCAAAGTGACAAACTGTAATGACTCAAGAGCACCCCTACTCGTAACATGGTGTACTCGACCTCGAAGAGGTCTTATACAACCTTCATAGCATTCATAACATCCGATCATAAGGAAAAATGATAAGGAATTAAAACTTTTCATTTAAAAACGATTCACTTCAAGAACATGATATTTAAAATCATAGCGGAAACCTACATCTCACATTACCTCTAACCAATACATGGAACCTAAAGCTAGGGTCACCGCCCTTCATAATTGAATGACTTAAAAAAATTAGACATAACTTTTCCAATTAATACAAGAAACTTCTAAGTTCTTTCCCCCCAATAATGAGTACCGAAACACTTGGTCTTTGGGAACCTTCCCAAGCCTCTTGAATCTAGAGAACATCTGCTCTTGACGAATTCTACTCTTCTAGTAAAAAGTAATAAGAAATAGGGTTCGTACAATAAGTACTAAGTATGATGGCCATGTGCAACCAAACATGCTTAGAAGTGAACATTTCGTTTTGAAAGTCCTGCTATGTCATTTTGGTAAAACTCATAATTTAGAGCATATTAGGCATATCTCCAAAAAACCTATCCCATATAATACAAATCATATCTTCACATTAGGATATATTCAATATACAAGCTTTAGACAATACATATTCATAAGGAACATAAACATTACATACTTCACATAAACACATTAAACCATTCCCTAAGACAACTTAAAGTCATACTTGTGCAATGTATGAGTAGCATCCCATAATACTACTCACATTAAGTATCCCTCAAAGCTACCCTAGACTAAGCACATTCATATTCATCGCGTCAAGTTAAGGAAATAACTCGTAATACAACTCAAGCAAGATATACTCTACTACATAAAATACATAAGTCAACATTCTATATTAACTTGATTAAGAGTACATCAGTAATTAGACATTAAGTCAACATCCTTAATAGCATATTCAAAAGACATAATAGCATAACCACATAAGTAACCCTAGATAGCTCTTGTGCCATGTGTAGATAAGGTCCCATAACCCTACCTACACTCAGTACCATCTTTGGACTATCATGCTCATACCTATCATACATTAGTCTCATCCATAGTTCATATACATAGTAAAGATACATTCATAATCATGTTCATGTTCATAGTTCATAAGCATACTTCATATTCATTGCACATAGTCATACTTCATATTCATAGAACATAATATATTGCATATTCATAGTGCATAAACATAATGCATATTCATAGTGCATTAAATAATGCATATTCATAGTACATAAAAATAATGTATATTCATAGTACATAACATAATGCATATTCATAGTACATAAACATAAGAGGAACACACCATGACTAGTCTCGAAGTCCACTTGTGCAATGTATGAATGACATCCCATACTACCACTCATACTAAGTAAACCCTTTGAGGAACTATAGCATATAACTCACTTTCATATTCATAGTTCATTTTCTTATTTCATTAGAGGGAATATAGCCTTAACCGACATTAACCATGTGAGATACATGGAATCCGGTGTCAAATGACCCCACACCGAAAAAAATGTCCTACTTGCCTAAGGTAGAACTAACGTTTAGCTTTAGTGTGGATCCACTAGCTAATACCTATGTGGGCACATAGTTATGGGATAGGTAGATTATTTTTAAAAACCCAACCTGATTAGCGGGAAAGTTTCCATCTCATGAGAGCATATGTAGAACACCCGGCCTAACTAGCGGGAGAGTCACTACCTCATTTTCCATATCCGCTCGGTGCTAAGAATTATATCTCAAACTTATAAATTAATAGTAATAGATTGTATTTACATGTGTGAACGAATACTTTAGTCTTTATTAAATACAATTCATAACATAGATCATTGATTCAACAAGGTGAGAACTACCTTTCACCTTTAGCATCCTAATATACATTTGAGAAATCTTTTTACATACATTCATATTGTTTTCATGAGAAATATCTTTCAATCAACACAATAGGATCATCATAGGCATGTAAATTTCATATTTCATAATGTATAAGGTGCATATGAGAACTATACTTTCAATTGACACCATGGATTCACCATAATCATATTTATGCATTGAGTGTGTGTTTAATTGTCTCTACTATGAAAAAACAACAACATTATAATCATAGACACTTCCCTCGCAAAGTGTTCATAAGCATGTACATACTATCAAATTCATGCATCATCTTCATATATTGCATTCAAGGATTTATAGATAATGCAACTCAATGCATCCACATTTATTATACTAGACATGTTCATAATCGTAAGTCAAGTAGTTCATTCATTCATTGCATGCGTATACTCATATAATCATATTGCAAGTCATGTCTGTATAACCCTTCCACAATAGCACTACATATAATTCAACATATACCATAATGTAAGCACCTCCACCATAAGTGTATCAATCCATTCATACTCAATAAGTAAACACCACCATCATAAGTGGATCACACATCAATCTATCACAATTCGATATCATTAATGGTCAATATCAACCCATAGATTCAAGATACTACAAGAGGTAAGAGAATTGACATCCTCGGTCATCCACATAAGTAATTCAACATAAACTCATTCATAACTTCCCTTTTGAGGTCATGATTTTCATCTTACAAATACATCATTAATTCACCAGAATAACATATAACTAATGTCATGACTTCATAAACTAACTTCATATAAACAATTACCATTCATTATACTTTCATAATTAACCAATTTCCAAAATAAAAGAGTTTAGGGGAAATCATGGGTTCTTGAAGGATTTCAATGTAAAATATACTTATAATCGTCAATGTAACCTTAATTCATCAATATAAATTCTTTGAAAATGTTTTAGCATTAAACCAATGCTTAGATTAGAAAATAGGTTTTTGATCTTTGAAAGACTTTGAAATTCTTTTTTATTGGACTCCATGAAAGAAAGATTGATCAAGGATGAAGGATCATCGTACCTAATTAAGAAGGGGCCGTGGTGATGAAATTTGGAGTGAAGAACCTTTCGAATCCCAAAAAAAACCCAAGACTTTCCATGGTTTTCTTCTTCTTGCTTGAGTTTAGATAGAGAAATATTTGGAGTTACATGAACTTTTTATTTGAAGTGAGATCTTTGTGTCACTTGATTTATAATTTTTGAGGGATATTTTACTTTAAAATCCTTAGATAGCCTTTTTTAGAAGTTATAATAAAAATAACCCAGTTTCTAATTTAACTTAAAATATTTTAAGAAACGGCTCTTCCACAAGATGAACTTAGCCTAACAAAAAATTTAAGGAAAATTTTAAGGAAGCATTTAAGGGTCCCTTAAAGGGTTTCACTGACCTTGGAATCCCTCCCTTAAAGCTCTACTTAACCAATTTTTTGGACCTTTTTTACACCCAATTTTACTAAACTTTAGGGTTATACGTTACTCGGTATCAACCTATGATTTTTTGACTGTCTTACCACACAAACAATGAAAATTTAGCACCAATGAATCACAGAAAAAATGAGACTACAGATTGCCGTTGGAGAATTCTATGGTGATGGAATGATTATCCTGAATTTTCTAGCAGACGCCATTAATGGAAGGATAAAAATTTGTAAAAGAATTAGCCTAATAATGACCTAAACTTCAACTAAAAAAATCAACAACATTGTAAGCCTCAATTACACTGTTATAATTATTTGACGGAGACAAACAATGCTATTGACAAAGTTTAATTAAATGAGAGAAACATTCAATTACAACTTAAAATAAACTGGCAATGTACATGCACAACATCTAAAATGTAACAAAACAAAACATCATGAGAAACCAAGCTACTACACCACTTGATACACCATAATAGAAAGTTTTAAAAGAAAAATAATTAATAACATAGAGAAGCTTAAGACTAGCGATTGCGTGAAGTTTATCAAAAACTTAATATAAGGGAAATCTTCTTGTATGTGTAACAAAAAGACTTGTAGTCTAGTTATAGAAAGCTCGCTCTTGATAGGTAATCACAAACTCAGCAGAGGGTCAAAGATCACTAGCCAATCACAATAAAAATCGGGAATCACACTTGATTCCACAAATCTCACACCTCAAAAACCTTCAACATAATGGGTTTGAATGTTTGAAAGCTTTCTGATAATTCCATTAACATTTGCTTCCTTATGCAATCAAGAGAAGATGATGATCTCAACATTCTTTAGGTTAGGAAACACGGTGCTTGAATTATTACTCTGCAAATCAAAACTATCACCTTCGACCAAATATTTTCTCTCCGAATAGCACCTGGAATCATCAAACTGTTGAAAAATAATACAGTCAACACTAAATACAAGCCAGCCTAAAAACATGATTTTCATAGAATTTTTAGTGCAGAAAAATTTCTAAACTAACAAACATGAATGGAGCTTCGAAATTGATTGTGTATCATAACTATTTGTGGCATAGGTATCTGTGTTGGAATTAATGCATCAATGTTTAGTTTTCTGAAATTGTCTCTTAATTTTTCAAGAAGTTTCTATCTTTAAGTGACTTTCGTATATTATGTAATCTAGTAAATGTGATACATTTATTTAGTTTATTTTTTCACGACTTTTTTATTTTCATCTTTTTGAGTATGTCATACATCGTGCTGTATTTGAATGATTGTATCCATCAGCTCAAGTGGCCTTAAGTAGCCTATATAAACTTAAGCATCTCTCTAAAGATATGATTTTCCTTCCATAATTTCCTACAAATTGGTATCAAGAGCAGGTTTTCTTCTAGTCTGGAGTTAGGGAAGAAAAAAATTGGCACCAACAAGTCCACTTAGGTGTTTATAAATCTTTATTGTTCTATACTCCATATTTTTTGATGGAGTGATTTTGAATGTGTGGAATATACACTTAAAGAAAACATCAAAAGTTTGTAAGGTTTTGGTGGACTAATTTGTGTACAATGGTTTGTGAAAGACAGACAACGATGGTAGTCTTACAACAACAATAGATAAAATCTTGACGGCTAAGTATCGTTGTACATGCAAAAATCCTTGATCAAAATCCAACCCGGGATCTCAGACATATTTTGCAAAATGCTACTTGTTTGAGACTGCAAAAGGACTTGAACTTGGGAATTTTTTGGAAACTGAGGTGTAATAGTGACGAAAAGGTACGCACTATAATATATACCAACCTTAGATAGAGTTTAAAAATTTAACGATGATGGACTCTGAAAAAATTGATGAATATGCATAAAGTCATGAAAATTGTTCATGAAATGAGAAATCACAGTGAAAACCTTTTTGACCAACAATGAGGGAAAAGATTATAATTGTTTCACAGAGAAAGTATGATTCACATTCTTACTATCACTACGGAGATGAAGATCCTTTGCTAAGCTTTGCCATCAAAGAGCTGTTGGATCCTTACGTGCACAACACAGAAATTTTTTTTTTTTTGCTGAAGATCAACCCAAGAGACGACTTTCTAGCTAAATTACATGAGACTTCTCAAACTTTCTCAAAAAATCATCACAACGAGAATACACAACCAAAAATGAAGCAAGATCTATTGTTCTTACAAGAAGGTTAAATAAAAAGGTGGACAAAACCTCTAGTATTTTTTTGTAAAGTTTTTTCAAAAAAAACGACGGTATCACGAATGCAGAAAAAATGTTGGTACTAAGGCAAGCCCCCCAATGTACTTGTGTAAAAAGTTTGCCCAACTTGATAGGCTTGCTGGCACAAGAACGGGAGCAACCAAATTTTTTTGTCAAAACAAGCAGGAAGAACGGAAGAAAACCTTTTCTTTTGCTTCTAAATTTGATGGCTTCACAAAAGAAATGCATGGTATGTTGATAGTGGTTGTAGTAAATCATATGTTGGAGATAAAAATCTTTCTTCCTCAATTCATGATAGAATCACTACTAATTGAATATGGGTACGAGAGCAATTAGTTGATTGAAATAAAGTACTATTCGATCAACGAAGTAAGTCGTAACATTCATGATGTTCTTTATTTTTCCTGACTTAGAAGAAAATTGGCTTAGTGTTGGTCAACTCATGGATAATGGTTATTCTCTCTGTTTAGGGATCATATTGCTGATTTTATGATGAAAATTGAGTCAAATCAAGTCATTGTGAAGTAACGATGATAAATAAAAGAACCTATCCCTTTTGGCAATTTCAGTGTGCTCAATTCATTAAAAAATAAAATTGTAGATGATTCATGGTTTGGCACAAAATATTTTGTCACTTGAATGTTTCATGGTTAAATCGTTCTCAAAAGCAAAAGTACATTGGTGCAACCTCAATCGAGATACATACTGAGGTGATACAATTTGAAAGTTTGTATATGGGAAAGCAACACAACTTCGGCAACAGGAAGTTCCTTTTCCAAAAGGTTTTTCTTGAGGAGAGAAGTGTATTTTTAAACTAATATCGTACGACATTTGTGGCCAATAAGACCTCCATATCTTGGAATTCAAAGGTATTTTCTAATCTTTATTGTGGATTTCTCAGAAGCCTGAGATTTTATTATTTCTTGAAAGAAAAGTCAGAAGCACTTGCTACATTCATGAATATAAAGACCTTGTTGAGAAGCAAAAGGTTAAAGCTAAAAACCATCGCAGTGATCGAGGAGGTGAGTATACAAGTCGAGAATTTGAATATATGCAAAAATGAAAGCATTCAGAAGCAACTGTACAGCAGGGTAATACTCCTCAACAAAATGGTGTATCTGGACGAAGAAATAGGAACATTGTTGAAATGGCAAACTATGATAATTAAAAGGGCCGCCAAGAATATTTGTTGGGCGAAGCACTGCATCAACCAGTTCACATCCTTACCAGGTGTCCAACAAAGGCACTAAAGGACAAAAAACAAAGACCAGTTAAGCTTGGAGTGAAATTCACCCTCTGTAAGTCTTGGTCAAAATTTTGTTTGGATGTATTTGTTTATGTTTTCATCGTACCTGCTGGAAAAGAACAATTGTATGCAAAAACAGTCCAAACTGATTATTTCTTGTTTAAGTGACATGTGACAAAGGACGGGGATAGAGGCTTCTCGATGTCAAAACTAACAAACTTGTTGTTTAGTAAGCGATGCCATGTTTTTTTTATGAAAAGCATGAATTGGGAAGATACAAAGATAAGAACACTGCTATCAGATCTTCAAATCCAAAAAGGATGATAATATGAAAATGTATCTCAAGGGGGAGAAATCCCATATTGAGATATAAGAACCAGCCTTAAGTACGAACCAATGTTTGAGCTGGACATTTAGGGTCAATATGTAATTTTGGGGTCGTGTTGAGCCAGAACTTAATGACGAAGCATAAGCATGATGTTTGGAAAAACCATGGAAAAAGAATTCAATGCTTGAAAAAAATAAAGACTTGAAGCTTGGGCTATACCCTAATGAGAAAAGAGAAGTTGTTAGTCTAAAATGGTTTTTGCAAAATCAAAACTCATCAGGAAGGGGATATTCAAAAGCACAAAACAAGGTTGGTTTTCTAGAGGCTTCACGGCAACCCCATATTTATTTTTATGAAAACTTTCTCTCCCGTTGCTCGCTTGAGACATTAGATATAGTTTTGTTAGCTGAAGCACAAATAAATGGAAGATTTTCACAATTTGATGTTAAATTCCAATATTTTCTGAATGGAACTTGATGAAGAGATTTATGTGTGGAGCAACCTTAAGGATTTACATTCAGGGGGATAACAAAAAGGTGTACAGTCTAAAAACAGTTCTTTAGCGACTGGGCTGAAGCAAGCTCCAAGAGCATTGTACAAATGAAATTGATACATACTTTTTTGAAAAATAATTTTCATAGAGTAAAGTGAAGCGGCTTGTCTATGTGAATAAGACATGGCAATCATTACAGTGTTTGTCTCTATTGGATGATTTGCTCTTTAGGAAATGATGTGGGAGAATGATTCAAAATTTCAAACAAGAATATGATTTTCAAGCTGATGAAATGAGTGATCTTGGGTTGCTAAATTATTTCTGTGGGCATCGAGTTTCTCAAGTGAAATAAGGAATTTTCATTTAATTTAAAAAAATATACTAAAAGATTCTTGCAAAATTTAAAATGATAGATAGATTGCAGGTCGTGGCCATATCATTTCACAAATGAGAAGTTTTAGAATATATGATTGAGAAAATAAAGTGTGCATAGCTCACTTTATAAATTAAGTTTGATTGGAAGTTTGCTAGATCTTACCTCAAGACACTAGATATTACATTTCTGTGGAGATTTGAACTTAATTGTTTTCTGATAGTGAGAGGCTGGAAAAAGGTTATAAGAGATAACATGAAGAGTACTTTTTGGTTAGCTTTCTTATTAGGATGCAGATTGTTCTTGGTTTATGCAAAATCAAAGTGTTGTTACTCAATCCACCCTAATCAAAGCAGATATGTTTCAAGCATCCAAGGCTACTTCTCAGCTATTTGCTTAGGAGAATATTTTGCAGAGGTGATTATTTGGTGAAAAACAAATTTGATAACAAATCATCAATTGTGTCAATTGCAAAGAATCCAGGTCCAGCCATGGAAATATCCGAATCATATTTCCAACCATCAAGTATCATTTATATCCGAAAGCACAGAGAGAAAGGCGAAGTTCATTTGCATTATTGTCAGTCACGATAACAACCTGTTGACATCTTCACCAAAGCAACTTCGCTAGAGGAAAATTTTGTTATTTCTGAGAACACCATTCGAGTTAATCAAGCAAAATGTATTAATGGGAACGTTGGAATTTACTTCTCAATGTTTAGTCTTCCTATTCCGAATGAGGGTTGTCTCTAGTTTTTCAAGAAAGTCTCTTTGAATTTCGTAGTAATGTATATATTTAAGTTTATACATGTATTTAGTTATTTGTACAGGACGGTGAATTTTGTTTCTATTTATGAGTAAAAGTATAAATAGTTGATGATTGTAATAAGTATCAAGAAGTGGCCTTACTTTTTCTATATAAACTTTGAGAATTTCTACAGTAGTATTTTCCTTCCATATTCCTACAATCGTAATAAAAGGAATATAGTGCACAGCCCTTTCATTTCAGAGTGCCTTTGCCACAAAGAAAGCAACAAAACCAACCATATTTAAGTGTAGCTTTACAAGGAAAAACAGAGCTTCTTAGTGATAATTAAGGGATATAGTTGAGTTATCCTTCAAAAGCAATTTGCGGGGAAGGGGGAAGAGAGGTTGCTAAAACTTTATTAAATGAATACATGTAAGAAGAAAAGAAGTTCCAGAAAGTTACATGCAGAATTTCTATTCCAAGTTGAGTGTCTCCACAAGAGGCTTGCTCGCAAAAGGCCAGTTGCCCCATACAAACTAAACTTTTCCAAATGCAACTCCACCACTAGATTATTGCATTCCAATTCTGGAATTCGCAATCCTTTGAATTGCATAGAAACTGGTGCAATAATCCCAATGAAACTATAAAAACATGGGGAAGCAATAAGAAAGAACTTCACAACAAAGAATTAATGTTAGGGTCCATTAATTGGAAAAAAACTTATCTCACCTAAATAATACTTACTAAATAAACACCATGTATCAGTGCTTCCTATCACCACAAGATTGGAAAAAGGGAACACTATTCCTAGAAAGATTTGCTTATTAAAGATTACTTTCATAGTGCTATACTTCATTAAAGACTCAAGTCACAGTAACAAGAGAGACCGTATTTACATAACTAAATATAAATAGTTCTTATCTATTACCCTCTTATAAATCAAAGGGTCATGATTCTTTTATATATATCTTAGTGCTTTTTGGTAAGGAGTAAAGGAAGGCGTGTAAGGTTTCATTTTTGTTGCTTATTATGCTAGTTTGGTATGTATATTTTTTTTAAATCCCAAGACTATTTATATACATACTTTAGAAAATACGATAGAATGATAGTCCGACATTATCTCAAAATATTAATTATAAGCGCTTTAAAGTAGAATTAAACTTTATAATAATAGGCCTTCAATTTTAAGAAAAATCATAATTACAAATACGATACATGTTTTGTATCTCGACATATTTGAATTTTAAGAAGTAGAACAAAAGTACTCCTACGATGTCATATTTCTTAAAGTTCCTTTTTATATTTATAAAAAGAGAAGGTGAGAGTTGGAAAATTAAACTTGGTTCTTGGAATTGATAAACACTCATCCATACCAAACACACCCTTAAACCAACCACATAAACCAACACTTTTGCTATTTATAAATATCATTGGAATAAACATTCCATAGTTTTCATTCCTCCGATACGGAGACAGTAGTTCATCATAAAATGCAAAACCAATAAAATAGCTTTTACGGTCACAACTGTTCATCTTTTACCGGATGAACTATAAAAGTAAATAGAGAATGTATAAACAGAGACATACAAAGAAATTTAAAAGTAAATAAAACAGTCTTTACGACCACAACCGTTCATCCTCAAGCGGTTGAAACTAAACTGATAACCTAGGTGCCATTGACATTATCTAAATTGCAACCCCTATCAACCTTTCTTCCATTGTGAATGCTTCCGAAAATTGAGCTATAGTACTTCCACCTTTTGCCTGAATATACAATTGTCAAATATGTTTTAGAACCAAACAATAAATAATATACTCGATAAAATCTTAACAGAGTATATATATGTAGACATGTTATTCATATTATCTTGTAAAAGTAGAAAGATTGCATATTTATGTTAAAGACCCGAATATTTCCAAGTTAATATACAATATTTTTACTTTTACAATATAATATTATTGTGTGTGTACATATATATTACACTCTTTAGATTTTACTAAGTATATTATTATTGTTTATCTAAAAACATATTTGATCAATGTATATTCAGGCAAAAGGTGGAAATGGCATAGCCCAATTCTCAGAAGCATTCCTAGTGGAAAGGTTGAAGAAAGCTGCAGTTGAGATAATGTCAGTGGCAACCCCAAAATGATTAGTTTAGTTTCAATTTAAAGTTCATCCGGTTATAGAGGATGGAAAACTGTTGTCGTAAAGGTCATCATAGTTCATCCAGTGGAGAATGAATGGTTATGGTCGTAAAGGCTATTTTATTTACTTTTGTATTTATTTGTAGGCATAATACATAAATTTTCCTTTTAACTTGGCTTAAAATTATATTTATCCCCTTCAACTTTGGATGTGCACAAATAGACACTTAAACTTGTATATAGTTTAACAAATAAACACACATGTCCTACATGTCATTTTTTGTCCTACATGGTGCCCTACGTGTATTGTGCCATGTAGGACTCATGTGTTTATTTATTTAAAAGTTGGATAGTTTAAGTGCTTGTTTGTGTATTATGCAAGTTGAAGGTCAAAGTCAAAATTTGAAGTCATGTTTAGGGTCCAATATATGTATTATGCCTTATTTGTATGTCATTGTTTATACGTTCTCTATTTACTTTTGTAGTTCATTCGGTAAAGGATGAACAGTTGTGGCTGTAAAGGCTATTTTATTTTATTTTGCATATTATGATGAATGTCTCTCTCCGTCTCGGAGGAATGAAATCTATGAAATGTTTCTTCCAATGATATCAATAAATAGCAATATATTGGTTTATGTGTTTGATTTAAGGGTGTGTTTGGCATGGATGGATGTTTATCAATTCCAATAACTAAGTTTTAAGGGAAAATTTCTTGTATAGTGAGATAAAATAATTGTAGTCTAGTTATAGAAAGCTCACTCTTGATAGGTAATCACAAACTCAGCAGAGGATCCCAGATTACTAGCAAATCGCGATAACAATCATGACACACACTTGATTCCACAAATCTCATACCGTCGTATTTTTGAAATGATAACAAACTTCTCCAAAACCACCAGATTCTTCAAAAAAAAAGTTTGAATGTTTGAAAAGTTTCCTGATATATTCCCTGTTGAGATGCTCCTTCATGCACATCCCAGAGGAGATGACGATCGCTCAACATTCTTTAGGCTAGGAAACACAGAGCTTGAATTATAACACTGCAGATAAATAGTTTCACCTTTGACCAAATATTTTGTCTCAAAATAGCTCCTGGAATTATCAATTTGTTGAAAAAGAATACAGTCAAGACTAAATACAAGCCAGCCTAAAAATATGATTTGCATAGTATGACTGGTGCAGAAAAATTTAAAAATTAACAGACATAAATGGTGCTTGGAAAATTATTGTGTATCATAACTATTTGTGGCAAAAATATCCTCAATAAAAGAATGATACTGCAACAATCCCTTTTGTAATAGAGTACCTTTGCCACAAATAAAGCAACAAGACCAACCATATTAAAGTGTAACTTTACAATGACAAAAGCAAAGCTTCTTAGTGATAATTAATGATATATTTGAGTTATACTTAATTTACGGGGAGGGGAAAGCTAGGTTGTTAAAACTTCATAAATAAATAGATGTACGAAGAAAAGAAGAAGTTCCAGGCTTATTTTCTATTTCTAACTTGAGTTTCTCCACAGATACGAGTCTCCGCAAAAGGTCAGCTGCCCCATACACACTAAACTTTTCCAAATGCACAAACTTCAGATAATGTTTGCATTCCAATTCCTGAATTGGAACTCTTTGAACGGCCATACATATGCATATAGAACCTGTGCCATAATCCCAATGAAACTAGTAACTTGGGGAAACACTAAATAAAGCACTTTTCACCACAATAAATAGTGTTGTTTACAATCTAAACCAAAAACTTCTAGTTTTCGGGTAGATAACGGAAATAACACAGTTCCAAAGCTAATAAAGGATAGCAGAAAGGTACAAAAGTCCCCACAAGTTTCTGTATTTTTCCAAATTGTTTGATAAAATTCGCACAAAGGTTCTACATTCTGAAAAACTTTGGGACATTATGTAAGAAGGAGGAGAATAGAGTACAAAATGTCATACATTTTTCTTACAGAAAAAGCAAGCCACTGGCTTATTTGAAACTTGTAGTTATGCAGGCCACTGTAGTGGATCTGAAATTTTGTAATTTTGGGAGTAGTGGAATGCGACAATACATAGTCAACATATGATCGAAATCCTTTGTTTCTCCCCCAAAAGCATATAGTAGAGAAAATGAAAGAATCAAGTGAAGTTCGGAGATACTGCTACCTTTTAGAGAGAATACATGTTGTGAATGCTTCTTCCATCGGCAAAAGAGAGAGAATTTGAAGCAGAAGTATGTGGCAAGTCATTGAGACAATCATCTAGGGTTTCTTCTGCCATGATTTTTTTTGTGTGTTTCTAAACTTCTGCTTCGGTGTTGTAGGCTTATTCAGGCTGGGCTAAATAGCTCTTTTCTTAAATGGGCTCCAAAAATCTTAGTCCAACCCTATTAAATCCCATGTTAGGCCAGCCCAGCCCAATGAGTCTAGCCATTATTAACGACCCTATATACATTGTGTCATTTCTATCCTTCCAGCTGCTGTATTAAATTCCTACAACTATAAACTCTTTTGGCATGATATGAAATTGTATGAAAGAATTATATTTTGTTTTAAAAAAAAACCTATAATTGAATTTTGAAAGCTTCTATTGTTTTCTTGTAAAAATAAAAATTTCATAAGTTGGGAAAATATAATGCATAAATATACACATTATCTTTGCTTCATTTTACATTTATGTCCTTCAACTTTGAATATGCACAAGTACACACTCAAACATGTATAAAATTGAATAAATATACTCACACGTCCTATGTGGCATCCTTTATGGAAATTCAATTCCTACGTGGTGTCCTATGTGTATTATGTCAAATAGAACTCATGTGTCTACTTGTTAACTTTATACAAGTTAAGTGTTTACTTCTGCACACTCAAAGTTGGAGGGTAAAAATATGAAATGAGGCTAAGTTAAAGGGTAAATTTATGTATTACGCCTATTTAAATTGCACATTATTCAAACAACTTACTCCTTTTGTCCCATTTTATATGAATTACTTTCTTTTTTAGTCATACCCTAAAAGAATAACACATTTCTATATTAAGCAATAATTTAACATTAAAATTTTTGGTTTACCCTCAATGAAATAATTTATAGCCACACAGATTTCTATTATTCATTTTAGACCATAAGCTTTAAAAGTCTTCTTTCCTTTCTTAAAATATGCCGAGTCAAACTACCTCACATAAAATGAGATGGAGAGAGTATTAAATAAGCAAACTATCCCTAAGTTATTCTAACAAAAATGCAATAAGGTAGTTGAACATGAGTTATAGTATACTATTCTTCATTTTTTAAAAATATTCTACTACTATTATTAAGTAATAATAAATTTTAAATTTGGCAGTTGAGAGTAATGATTATATGTGATAAAATGATTTAAAAGTGGGTTAAAGTAGTGGTTATTTCATAAATTTTGTTGGATATGTAATTTCATTTTGTGATTTGAAATCATGAGATATAGTATGTGCAACATAGGGTTACATCTGTGGCAAAAATGGCCACCTCTGTGAACAACATATTTAATTGTGGAAACAAACTTCCATAGGTGGCATACATAATGTTATTATTATTTATATAACTTGTCATTCTCCAATATTTTTTTTTAATTTTACCTTGTAGATGAAATGATACAAGAAGCTTCATCCATGACAACAACTCAATCTTTCGTTGGAGTTGATTCCTCTTCTAACATCAAATGCTCTTTTTGTCTATGCGAGGAATGTGGGCACCAACATGATTATTTTGTTAGTCGTGTTAAAAAACTCAATGATATTTTAAAGAAATGTCTTATAATATTGATGTTCAAAGATCCAAGAAGATTTCACAACCTTTGAAGTATAAGAGGTTGAAAAAATCTATTTCCAAAATACTATGTATAATTAGTGAGAAGAAGGAGAAGGTGAAGAAGGCAAAGGAGAGAAGGAATGATAAGGAGGAATCATGAATGAGATAAGGAGAGAAACACTTAGAAGCTAAAGAAAAAAATATAATTGGAAAAAAGAAAAGATGAGTTGGCATTGGTAGGGTGGATGTGAACACACTATCCATTTGAAGGTTGTTAACTTGACGGCTATGGCCAACACTGAAACTAATGTCCTCCTTCTCGTAATGGATAAAGTGAGGGTCTTTGACAACATCCTGCAAAAAGTAGGTCGTTTCAATAATTATAAGTATTTCTTCTTCTTATCCACTAAATAATTATTTATAATGATTACACAATTGCAGAAGAGACAAGGGCTGCTCGAAACTTGAGTTTGACCAACTTGATTTTGTAGTTGTATTCCCAAAGAGTAAGGATTGGTTCTATGTAATGTCTCAACCCAATAATTTTTGGTCTAATGAGGTAAATCCATGCCCACTTTTATGATTTGATTAATACATGAATATATACAAATAAATTGATACAGAAATACACTTTTTTGATGCATCCGTGTAGTATGTGGATGTCATTTTTACTATTTGCGTAAAAAGTCGAAGCAACAAAGTCATTATAAATATCGATATATCACTACTAGTTGTTTTTTAAAACATACATTGATAATGTTAGTGTTGTTCCTGAATATGTGAATAAAATCGTTGGCACCATTAAAAGGATTGGTATAGCTTGTGGAGTACCTTGGCACTTGACAGATGATGTTTATGTTCCTGTAAATTGTAATGGTAACTTCCATTGGGTCTTGACGGTCTTTGCATGGAAGGAGCGGTACATAAAAGTGTATGATTCAATGTCCTTATCTAGGACTAATAGAAAATTGTCCTCCGATATTCAGAAGTTGTCTACAATGTTGCGAAAATACCTTGAGTTAAGCTGATTTTTTTTAGCAAAACAAGCAAACCAACTAGTCAGTTCTTGAATGTTACCAAGGAAAGAACAAATCTCACTATTCTAAGTCAGACATGTTACTATATTGTCCAACAAGGAAGTAGTATTTTTTAAGTATCACATTATTCTTTTCTTACGAGTATTGAAATGTGATGTTATTGTATTTAATTAATGATATACCATGCTGAGATTGTGGATTTTTTATTACTGCATACCTTGAGACTTTGAGTGATGGACTTGAAGTACCATCTTGTGGACTTAGTTCTGAAACCCTTCACATGAGATATGGTTCACTCCTATGGAATTATTAGATTTTAAGGCTCGGAATGTCTTTGTTAGTAACAATGAAGACCCAAAGAGGCCTAGATCTAAAAAACAAAGTTCGATTAAAATGTTGTGGCTACCGCCATTTATTAGATAGGTGGTTATGTATACAATTTATGAATTATTTTTTTGTTAATAAGTTGTATAAAACTATTGGTGAAGTGTTAGTTTTTGCTGATAACATTAATATAAATGATTTATATAATTATATTTATTTTTTTGGAACAAATGTCAATTATCATCCAAAAGAAGAAATGTGGTGTGAGTCAACTTATAAAACTTCTATTGTAAAAAACAACACTTAATTATTTGCATGTGCACCAACAAAATTGATACATGTGACAACACATATCACAGAAAGAAGAAATGTGGTAACATTTGTCATGGGAAGGATATATGTGGCAACATTATACTATATAACATATGTCACAGAAAGGAGGTATGTGTCCCAACAAAACGTATATATGTGACAACATATACCACATTTTGAATTATCAAAATTAAAAAAAAATAGAACCACATTTTGAATTATCAAAATTAAAAAAAAAATAGAACTCCTTTAAAACAATCGTCCCTTCATTTTCCTCTCTCCTCTCTTCTCCTCTCCTCTATAAAAGTCGTTTCATATTCCAAATTTAATTTATTTTTACTAATTTTCGTTTTCTTTTCTCTTGGTTCCTTTTTCTCCTCCTCTTTTTCCATTATTCCTCACATATCAAGGTTGTTTGCGATATTTTCAACAACATTAGTGGTAATATGTTGCGATCTTCTTCTACGACAAGACATCGTTATTCTCATCATTTCTAGTTTATTGTTGATATCTTCTCAGGTGATATTTAATTAGGGTTTAAACTGCTTACTTGTACTTTTTTGCGTTGTTTTAAGTGATTTTATCACTTTTTGGCTATGTAGTTATTCTTTTGAAATATTTTCTAACTAGTTAAATTACCTGTGCGTGGCACGGGATTGAACTATGTTATTAATATCAAATTGATCATTCAGTAATATTCAGATTTTCGATATGTACACTACATTGTCAAAGATCATTTTATCTTAAGGCAATCCAAAATCTTAAAAGTGCTATATATTTTTCATACATAATTCAATGAGTCATAGATATATTTAAAGTATAAGAAAGAAGTCTAAGAAATCTCCATTGAAATAGTTGGTTAGAAGTACTGAAATTTTTTAAATTACAAGAACTTATAAAGAACAACATTAGACGTTAAAGAATAGACCAAAATCCTCGAACAACAATACTCCCAAGTAAAGTGCAAATCACGTCCATACAAGAACATAATTAACTAATTCAAATTTAGGACAATTCGGCTTCTTTCTTATGACCCTAACAGTGTTAGTATCATAAATGTTTTTTCTCATCGTCTCAGAATTGACATATTACTATAACTTAGGTTTCATATCACTAGCCCAACATATTTGGAATTGAACCATAGTTATTGTTATGGTTATATTATGCTGTTACAAAGAATTAATGTAGTTATCAACCAAGCAGTAGGCGACATCATTCATAACTGGATATTCTAAATCAAAATTACACATAGCATATTAAAATCTTAAAGCATAATTTTCTGAGTGATTGAACTCACAAATATCAACAAATAATAATAAAGACAACCTTACTTTCCTAACAATCAAGAAGAAAAACACTGCTTAATATATTTTTTTAAAAAAATAGTTTTACGGTCTATATCAAAATTTATAGTTCACAAATTTAATTGAAAGAAGCTAAAATAGAGGTGGAATAGAATAACCCGGTTGAAGCGTAATGATCATACGTCTGTAATGCATTGTATGTCCCATAATAGGTCCCATTCTTCTACTCGGCCCGCGGGGCCTATTTATTGAAAAAGGGGGAGTGAGGGGGGGGGGGGGGGGGATGAGATTTAACGCCATGCTAATGTGCCTTGGATGATCCACATCTCAGGGTCAGGCGCCGATCGCCTTTGGGAATAGAATGAATCGAATTGGCTGAAGCCGTCAACATACGCTTTCGGGAAGTTTAATAACCACGCGATTAATCCAGTGAACGTCTTGTAACCCGGTATGTTTCCTCGCCTTCGTTGCCGGTGCTATAATATGTAAAGTACATTATGGCAGGATCAGTCAGCCCGGGCAGACGCTCTCTTTTCAATGAAAAGAATATCCAACAACCCAGCTGGCTGTCAATCTCAGAGATCGTATCGGCCGAATCATCTCCTGATTGTTGATCTAATTGACTAAGGCAGCTCTGCATATCGTTTTTAACTCATATTCATCGCCGCCCCGGTAAAAGGGTCCTTTCGAACCTAATCTTAAGAAATTCCTGAACGAGAAGACAAGGCGGTCTGTATGGGTGGCGTATGCCTGGAAACTAGTCCGGGCACAATTGGATAATGCGACGATTAAAAAGAAAAGAAGAAGGTTAGTGTTCAATACTCGAGATATCTGCCTGATGAAGTAAGGGACGGCCGGGTACAATCTTCTTTGGTTCCACACCCCAAGCCCTGGTAAAGTCTCATCTTGTTTGTTGCCGAAAGTTAACAATAGTAACATGGAACCCTCGAATATGTTTCGAAGGATCTCGAAATTATTGGTTTTAAAGCGTTTATTGATTTTTTAATTTTATCAAAAAAGAAAAAAAAACTTTATCAAAATGATATTTAGCAACAATTATAAATGTCACTAGAAAATGTCCATAGCGACAATGAATCTAATGACAATTAATTAATGTAGGTAAAGGCTATAGAACTCTTCGTTACATTTTGGTTTTAGTGTAATTTGGACATTTGTAAGCTTCAAGAAAACTTGATCTCTTATATGCCTAAAAAGAAGAGACGAACAAAATATGACAAATTAGGTAACTTGCTATAAAAGAAGTGAACTAATTGCCTCTATACTAATATTATATAGGAAGGGTGCAATGACATATAAAATGTTTTTACCAAAGAATGAGGAATCAAAATAATATATTAACTATGGCATAGAAGACGAAAATATGTTTTTTTCTTTTAACAAACTTCGGCATTGGTTGCGTATTAGTTATCACATATTTATTGTTATGTGCTATCAAATATAGTACAAGCCACAAGAAACTTTTCAAAAAAGTATATGAATAAAACTATACAAAGAGACAAAATAAAAGATAAATTTTCAATCATACTCACTAGAATTTTTAATTGAGTTAATAAAAGAGACACCAAAGTAGAAAAAAGAAATTGCAATAGATACATGAATTACTATGACATATAGTAAAAGATTAAGTTTCATTAGATAGGAGGAACAAAACTTTGAAGAATAAACACACTTCATAAGAAGCTTAATTAATGTATTTAAATTCAACTTCCCTAGAGTAAAAAAAAATATAAATATAGTGGCAGAAATAAATGTTTTGTTATTAAAGAACAAAATATATGGAATGAACCATTTCAGCAGTTTTATGAGTTGTGAGCTGAGAGGTGCTAGAGTAGTAATGTCACATTTTGATTAAATCATCCTTGCTGAAATTTTTGACAGAGTATAAAAAGGTCACAAAAATTGTAAAAAGAAATTGTCATAGTTACATGAATAACTATGACTTATAATAAATATTAATACCCATGAAATAGGAGGAAGAAAACTTAAAGGAATGTAACAAACTTCTTAAGAAGTATAATTAATGTATTTGAATTTCAATAAACTATAACGAAAAACCCTACAAACAATACTGGCAAAAATTTCCTCAGAAAGGTCACAACCCTTCGGAAAGGTCACAACCTTATAAGTCACAACTTTTCATAAAATTCACAAATCTTCATATAAGTCGTAACTCTTCCTAAATGTCGCAATTTTTCATAAAAGTCGGAACTTTTCATAAAGTCACAACTTTTCATAAAAGTCACAACTTTTCATGAAAGAGGAAAATTAGTTTTGGTTATAGATAAATATAAAGGGGAATCCTTGTTTTGTGGTAGCGCCAAGTATGCGGGCATCAGGTTCTCTATATATATATATATATATATATCTATATATATATGTATTTATTTTATGTATGTATGTATGTCTGTATGTATATAGATAGATACACACCATCACACACACACACACACACATATATCTATATAGATGTATGTATATTGATATTAGATCACAGCACACACACCACCACACACATATATATATATCATACTTATATGTATATCTATATACATATATAATTATATATATGTATATATCTAATATCTATCTATATATATATGTATGTATATATTTATGTATGTAACATACCAAAAATATATATATATGTAATTATATATACAAAATATATATATGTCCTGTATACTACATCTATAAGTATAGTACTACATACATATATATTCATATTATATATTATATATAATATATATCATATAGTCATATAATATAAATATAGAAATATATATAAGATAATGGTAATCTACAGACACATACATTATATATACCCACACAACCACACATATTACATAGTGTGATATATACACACACCAGCGCACACTTATACTATATTAAGGTAACTCGACCACCCTTTAAACTTATTTTAATAATAATTTTCTACCCCTTTTTCGCCCTACGTGACACTATTTTGTGGGCCTATTGTTGGTTGAATATTTTTTAAAGATAGTGACACGTCGACTGAAAAGGAGTAGAAAATTACTTATAAAATAAGTTCAGGGGGGTAATAGGACCTTAATATAGTATAAGTGTGTCTCTGATACAAAAATTTAACAATTTAATCTATTTCTAATTTACAAGTACATAATTCACAATGAATATCGTCTTCATTGTCGCTTCCCCTGGGCCAACCATTCCTTTGGGAGATTTGTTGGGCTTGATGAATAGTGCAACAAATGGATATTTCTCCAAACACAATAGGTTCTTGCGCCCACATTCCACCAAAAATGTATCGCAAATATTGTGGACATCTTTTCACTTTTAGTGACTCAGTTTTTTTCATGTTTACAATGAACATTAAGACTTCTCTTATGGATTCACCGTCTTCAAAAGATCGAAATTATGGTAAGAACATACGATGCACCAAAGTTGCCACCTTCTGCTGCTTGTTTAACTTTTCCCAACGCAGTTGGATCATTAAAGTTTAAAAAATCAAACTATAAAAAAATAACACATTTAATACATTTATAAAAACATGAATACATAAAAAAAAACATTAGTAATTACCACTTCTTTTCTGTATAAAGATTCTAAATTCCCCGATACTATGCACATTTCCAGAAAACAAGTGCATCGTTGATGAATTGTCCATCTAGGTAAAAGAATGCTAACCAATGTTACCTTCTGATATATAGAAGGTTTATTAGTGACTTCATTGAGGAACCTCGAACTAAGAAATCAAATCAAATGGTTATGAAATGATATTAAAGAGCAAACATACATACATACATACATATATATATTTATATATAAATACCTTATTTTAACACTCATTAAATCTTTCATGGAGTAAGAAGCAATTATTTCAATGATATCAATTGGTGCTTCCCTCTGTAGGGATTCAGTTATGTTTTTTACAGTAGAATTTTTTTTTTTGAGATAAATCAAAGGAAAGTAGCAGATGCATTTTGAATATGACGAGAAGAGAATAGGAAACAACTTCTGACATCTTCCTTCTCTTGTGTTCTTATACAATGCCAAGAAAACCAATATGAAAAGTTGCAAGAGAAGAAGAGAGAAAAAAAGACTATGATTGACTTTTTAAGAAAGGGTAAGAATATAAAGAGAACAGAAATGAAGAGTCGTAATTATTATTTTTATTTAATGTTGTTAAAATGACATTAATGATTGATTGATTTTTGACATACCTTATAGGTAATATCTTTTTAGAAATTGTTGACACACCTTACTTGTAACTAATATTTGACATATGTTGAAATATATGCAATAATATGTTGTAAGATATAACACATAATTGTCATATCTTGCCTCATATATGTTTTTTGTGGTAAGTAGCACCACATAATTTTCATATGTTGCAACATGCAATGTTCTGTTATAAAATATGACACATAATTATCATATGTTGCCAAAAATTCAATAGTCGGTGTAAGTAGCAACACATTATTAACATATGTTGCCACAAATGAAATGTTCTATTGTAAAATCTAACACATAATTGTCATATGTTTTCACATATGCCATTATATATATTATATATATATAGATTCTATGATATAGATATTATATATATTATAATATTCATCACGTTGATTCAAATGCGATAAACAGAAATTAAAGATCCATAAGTGACTGAACGTGAAATTTAAGTTCTTTACCTATGTTGCCACATCTTACATTTTAACAAATGTCCAATGGCAATGATAAAATTTAACTAGATCTGTAGTTCTATTCACACCTACATAAATCACAACGATCTCATCTTCCATTTTAGTTTTTTTATCTTATCCAGGCAAATTGTTCATTGACCGATCGCACAAATTGAGATATGCAACATGGTCTTCCTCCCAAAAAAAAAACCAAAACGAGGTCCTAGCACCCACATTCCACCTAGAATACTTCGCAAATGATTTTCATATGTTGTGACTCTTAGTGACTTTATTTTTTTTCATGTTGGCAATAAACATTAAGCCTTTACTCATGGATTCACCGCCATTGAAGATTGAAATTATAGCAAGCACATATTCAACATCACTGTGGCCACCGTCTGCTGCTTGATTAATCATTTTCAATGTAGGTGGATCGCCACAGTTGAAAAAAATCATACTACAGAAGAAATCACACATTTGAAATCCAAAATAAGAAAAGGTGAATATAGTCGAAAAATATTAAAAGATAACCACGCCTTTTTTTGTATAAGGATTCTTAATTCCCAAATGCTTTGCACATTTCCAAAAAAGAAATGGCTTGTTGAATAATCGACCATCTACGATAAGCAAACATGACCAAATTACCTTCTGATATACATAAGGTTCATTATCACTTTCATTGAGGACCTTGGAACTGAGAAATGAAATAAAATTGTTCGGCAATCAAATTACAGAGAAAAAATCTTGATTAATAGATACATACCATAATTTAACCCTCATTAAAACTTGTAGGGTGTAGGAAAAAATCATTTCAATGATATCAATTAGTAGTTCCCTAGGAAGTGATTCAATAAAGTTTGTTTTATTCATAGTCATTTTTTAAGATTTCTTATTCATATTGGATATTCAGTGAAATTTGAAAAATTGCAACTTTGAGGACGAAGAGAGAGAAGTGAAAAGACAAGCTTTGGGTGGGGGGGACTGTTTACAATGGCAACGGGATGGCTGTGGTTGCTGGTTTATTTTTTTTTTTTTTTGAAACAAATAGTAAAATATGAAGAGTCGTCATTAAGTTTCTTCTTGGAAGTTGTTCCAATTACAAATAATGATGACTGTTCACACACATTAGACGTAAGTATATTTTAAAAATATGTTGGTACAGATTCGTTTTTTTTGTACTTGTAACAAATAATTGACATATGTTAGGACAAATGCTATTTTATGTTGTACGATCTAACACATAATTGATATATGTTGCCACAGATGCAATATTTCGTTGTGACAATACATAATTGTCATATGTTGCCATAGATGCAATATTTTGTTGTAAATAGCAACACATAATTGTCATATGTTGCCACAAATGAAATATTATGTTGTAAGTAGCAACACATAACTGCCATATGTTTCCACAAATGAAATATTGTATTATAAGTGAAAACACATATTTACATACATAATATAAGTGTATTCAAATTAAGATAAAAATATAGGGAACATCATCCTCAAATAAATTTTTTTTTTATTAAAATTCAACAACACTTATGGAGCATTTCGATTTGGGTATATAGTTATTTTGTTGCCGATGTTCCGACATACGGAACACTTATATTTTCATGTTGGGAATGATTCACCAACTCCACGCCGTCTCTTATATCTCCTTCTTCTAGATTTTCTCGGATCAACATATGAAGGAGGTATTTCTCTCTCTATGATATCCAAAGGGATAATCCAACAATCTTCTGGTGGCCGAGCGAATTTTCTCACAATATGTCATCATGTATTTTTCCAGTAAATAATATGGATAGGAGTACTTATAATTTTGATTTCCAAAATCGGTACCATATTGGGATCGAAGCGCTTCCATGGAATGTGGATAAGGTATTTTGTCCAAGTCAAAAATTTTACAAGTACAAGTTCCTCTTTGTAGATCCACTGTAGCAACATTACCATGACAAATGACACTGAAATTGTAGTTAGTGATTTGATGAGTCAAAAACTTATTGCCCAGTTCACCAGTCCCATACGCCTCTGGTGAAACAAAAGTACAAATCTCCTTGTTATTTTATCAAATAAAGCGACAATATGAAATTCTGTTTCAACATCAAACATAGAATTCACCGACTCATCAATGTTTGACTCACAGTGTCATATCTAGACAACAAAAAATAAATATCATAAAATTGAAACAAACTCAAACAAGATGGCATAGACAATAACACACCGATTTTCCCAGGCAAAATACCATGCTCCATGTGTGGTATCCAATACGTTCAACAATTTCAGCCGACTTTTGTACCAAATCGCTCATTTGATTGAAATGGTCGTTGAACTCACACCTATCATACGCCTTTGTTGTTTAATAAAAATGTGTTACTATCTTTGCATTTTGAAAGTCATTTCGAATATTTTCCCCAAGATGTCTAATGCAACAACCATAATGAGATGCATGGTAGATATTCAAAATCATCTTTCAAATACTTGGATGGCTATCAGAGATAATGCACAACTCATCAGTATCATCAACAAAGCTTCTCAGATTTTGAAAAAAATATTCATATGAGGCATCACATTCTTTGTCCAAAACACAGAAAGAAATTGAAAATATATGATTCTTAGCATCTTGTGTCACGACCAATAGGAAAACTCCTTCATACTTGCTCCTCAAGAATGTCCCATCAACGGCTATTACTTTTCTCATTTCTTGAAAAAACATTTGTCCAAGAGGCATATGATACAAAAAAGTACTTGAAACCTCCTATTTTCATCAAGAGACAATGTCATCTTGCTTCCTGGATTTGAATCTTAAAGAATATAACATTAGGAATTAAGCACTGCACACCTGTGCTCATGTGTTTCCCTATCATTAGATTTAGCATGCTCCATGCCCTTATAAATCTTACAACCTAATTCTGTATGGAGTTGATTTGACATGTCTCTTGTGGATGACCCTTTACCATTGTAAAACCTATTTTCAAAGTACTTACCAATGACTTTTTTTGTGGCATGTGGATTATCGCTTGTAAAGTGCTCTGAACCACTCATATTGTACTTTTTATAGATTTTAATGGTAAACATGACGCTACTTGTAAAATTTACAGCCCCAACCACTAATTGCACTTCGGATATGAACATTTAAAAGAAAACATATTACAAGAATTGATTACTTTCAGTCTAAAATATTTTTCAACCAAACAATTTTCAATGAATTTGTCAGTTCTTCCTTGTTGTTGAATGTCAATCCCTTATAAAAACGGTTTCATCATCTGGAACATTACTCACAAGCGATGTTTGAGAAGAAACTAAATTGTTTCTGCCAATAATAGGTGTAGGAGGATTGTTGCTCTCAAAGTCTAGCACTTCACCTATTTCAACTTCATCATCATGATTATTCACATCCACAACATCAAATTCATCATTTAATCTATCTTGTTGGTATTCTTCTTGATTGTCATCCTCCTCAATAGGATTTTCATCAACATAGACTCTTAATATGGATAATCTTTCTATTCTTCCCAAATAAATATGAAAACTAGGTTGATCGGTTATTTTAAAAGGTAAGACCTTCTCATTATGAAAAAACTAGGGAATGTTAGCATAATAAGATATTAGGTTGACAATTGAATCTAGAATTTTGTATGACTAAATTTAAAAAATCATCATAAAAAATATTTCATTCGATCGTCATCCCTACCAACGCTCTCCGTTTCTTACCTTCCTTCCAACGCCAAATGTATCGATTTTTCTTCTCGACCCATTCACCATAACAATCAATCACTACAAATAATCCCTTCATTTATTTTACCTGAACAGATTAATAAGAAAAACAATTAGTAATAATGAAGAAGTGTTATATGTGGAAACATATAACTTTTTTGTTGCGAAATGAAACTCATATGTTGTGACAAATAAATCGTATGTGTCAACATGTGTAAGTTATATGTTGCAACATATGGATATTATGTTGGAAAATGTAAGTAAAAATGTTGCTACATACACTATTCTGTAGCGAAACATAAATTACATGTATTAAAAAAATGGCTAAGTCATAAGTAGCAACATATGACTATTGTGTTGTTCCATGTAAGTAATATGTTGCTAGATATATAAGTTATATGTTGGGCTTGTTGTAAGACCCCCAAAATGAGTTTGGCTGTATAGATCCTAACATGTTTGTATTAAGGTTCTAAAGTCCTAAAATAAATTATAATATCGTTTAGAGGCAGTATGTAAAGTTTGAGGTGATTTGGAAGTCAAACGTCAAGGGACGACCAAGACGTTCAACGACTAGTCACCTGTGTTCTCATGTATATATACGTGTTTATATACTGTATTTCATGAGCTTATGAAGTATTAAAATGAGTTATAATGATTTTTTTAGACAGTATACGGAGTTTCTTGAAGTTGGGAGGTCAAACGTCCAAGAATATCCAAAGACGTTTCAAAGTTAGCCCTTAAGACGCTCAAGTGTGTCTTGACGGGGCCTAGACTGTTTGGACGTGTTACGTGTATTTGTTTTGGGTGAAACTCATGTGGAGGTCTACAACTTGTTAAGGTTTGTATTTACGTTGGAAATGTCTGGGTACGAACTCCTAAAGGGCCCCGTAAAAGGGCCCACTAGAAGGACCCAAGTCTGTCGAGACACTACCTTGGCATTGTCAATCGACGAGACCAATGCACGCTCCGTGGGTTGATTGAATCCCTGTCGATGGGGAGGCATCTATGGTAAATTATCTTGGAGAAGTCCCTGACCACTTTACACCTGGCTTGGACCTGACTTTACTAACTTACTTTTCTCTTGCTCAGACCCAATCATGAGGGCACAAACGCCCATCATGACCGCAGATGCCCCGTCGATGGTCCACATCGATGGGTCCCTTGTAAACTGCTACATTTCCGCCATGTTTTTTATAGATGAGATGATGGATATCATGATAATCTTGATATGGTAGATCTCAAGGGTAGCTTGAGATAGTAAATCTCAAGGGGTCTTTAGTTGAAATACTCATGGTAGCTTGGGATGTTGATTCTCGTAGAAGCTTAGGTTATATTACTCATGGTAGCTTGAGGTGTTGAACTTCTGGTAGCTTGACTTAGTTTGGACAAAACCTATTTATGGTAGCTCTAGGAGAAGGTCATATACTCTTCTAATGGTAGTTCAATTTGTATGTAAGGTGTATTTCATGGAGTAGTTTGATATTTGTTTCTCATGGTAGCTTAGGGTTTATGATTCATGCTCCCCTATGATTATCTTGCATCTATATAATTGGTTGCATGGTGGTTAGGATGGTTGTATCCTTCCTTAGTAACTTGGTAAGTATGTTAAGATGCTTCCCATGGTAGTAGATCTATTATGGTTGTATGTTGATCTTAATAGACAGTGTTACAATATAAATCATATTGGATTAGGTAAGTCTAGAGAAATACTTAGTATGAATGGTAGTATGGGATGTAATCTATACATGGCACAAGTATGACATGCAGCGACCTATGACATGACTCCTTTATGATGTATGCTTAGCTTGGATAGTGACTATGTTTGAATTGCATGACATGATTGACTTAGGATGATAATTCCTTGGTAAGATGAAGTAGGTCTACTAGAGATTCCTAAGATGACATGAAACAAGATAGGTCACTTCTTGTTATGCTTAGTGTGTGAGGTAGTATGGTATGCTTTACATGCATTGCACAAGTGTGCTTTGAGGTGGCCTAGGGGCACATTGTTCAAAATGTTATGATGAACTTAGGTCTTAATTATGAAAGTGAATCATGATCAAGAATGACCAAAGAGAGGTACTTAGCTTTGGTAGTAGTATGGGATGCTATCTTAGCCTTGCACAAGTATTCTTAGAGGTGGCATGTGGTATGGTTCATTTGAGTAATGAAGACAAAGGGGTTAAGTATGAACTCTTACATTTTTTATGATGCTTTAATATGCTTATGATATTACTGTTAGGCTTATGTTTTTATCTTTTATGATTATGCCTATTATTGACTAACCCTTTGAGATATCTTATGTTGCGTATGATAGTTTCTATACTTATTATGTATCGTACTAATGCATATTGCCTACATGTTTTCCATATAGGGTCTTGAGGAGATTGAGTTGTTTTTAAGGGTAGAGTTTCCAAGGCTTATCAAGAAGTGAAAATTGGTAAGTCCTCATAGGATCCGAGGACATCACTACTATGTTATCTTTTATGTTCTTTCATGTTGAGAATTTTATGGGTTGTGATACAAGACGATTATACTCATGATGTCATCGATGGTTTTTATGACATATGTTAGAACATTTTACGAAATGACATCCGCATTATGTTTCTAAAGAAAAAAGTTTGAATTCCGCACTACTACTGTTATATATGCAATAAATGATGTCTAAGGGCTTGTACAAGACCTCCGATAGGTCAAGTACGCCGCATTGGGATTTGAAAGCACCGTATCTTCTAGGTCTAATGAAAACCTTATGTAGAAGGTCTTTAAATTTCTTTTTCAATTCCTTAAGCTCTGCTAGAGCCATTGTGTAAGAAGGAATAAAAATAGGTTGGGTATCTGGAAGGAGATCAATTCCAAAGTCAATTTCCCTATCATGAGGAACTCTGAAAAGATCATCGTAAACACTTTTGGAAACTCACTGACTACTGGAATTGTTTAAAGAGTTGGGGTTTCAAATCTATAATCCTTAACCCTAACTAGATGATAGAGATAACACTTAGAGATCATCTTTCTTTCCTTAAGGTAAATAATGAATCCACCCATAGGCGCTAAGATACTACCCTTTCTTTCTAAGATTTGTTTGTCTAGAAACTGGAAATGAACAATCCTAGTTCTACAATCGACTGAGGCATAACATGAATGTAACTAATCCATGCCTAGAATTCATCAAAGTATACCATTTCTAACTCTACAAGATCTGCTGATGTGACTTTCTGAGAGACTGTGATAGGGCAATTTTTGTATACTCGTCTAGCTATAACTGGGTCACAGACTGGAGTAGAGACTGAGAAAGATTCTTAGAGAGTTTCTGGACCAACACTAAATTGGACTTCTATATAAGGAGTTACAAAGGAAACAGTACCCCTGGATATAACAATGCATAAAAATCAAGGTAAAAGACTCGTAACGTACCAGTGACTATATAAGGAGAACCTTCCTTATCCTGGCGAGATTTAAGAGCATACAACCTATTCTGGCGCTGACCACTGCATGTACTAGATGATTTACCTTGATGAGTCAGGTGACTTGATGGCGCTGATGAAGTTGTAGACTGAGCTCTACCATTAGCACCTCCTTGACCCTGTCTAGAAGGACAATCCCTCAACCTGTGACAAGACTGACCGCACTCAAAACATACTTCTTTTCCTGTAAGACACTCACCCGGATGGTTCTTACAACACTTAGGGCAAGTGGGGTAAGTCTTGGTGCCTGAAAAATTTCCCAGAGACTTAGAGCCTGGTGCTTTACCCTTCTGGTCATACATGTTCTTAGAAGATAAAACACTAGTTGATGAAGGCATTAGAGCTGAAAACTTTTGTTGACTCTGCGAACGATTTCCACGACCCGATTTCTTATGAGAATAGTCATAGTTTCCAGTCCTACCCTTTTTATTCTCATTAGCTTGTTCCCTAAGCTTATTAACCTCAACCTGCGGAGCATGAGTCATAAGCCTAGATATGTTTATATCTCCAAGTAACATAGAATTTTTGCACTCAGTTTTCACCAAATCCAACACACCATACAAGAACTTCTTCATCTGAGACCTGGAGTCAGCTACCATGTGAGGAGCATACCTGGAGTGTTGGTTAAACTTAAGCCCATACTCTTAGACTGTCATGTTACCCTGCCTCAAGTTCATGAATTCCTGAGCCTTTGCCTCTCTCAACTCTATTAGGAAAAACTTGTCGATAAAAGTCTCACTAAAGCAATCCCAAATGATAGGAACCACATTTGCATCCCTATTCTCTTTCGAGTGAGTGTACCAAATAAGAGCAACATCCTTTAACTGGTATGATGTCAACTCCACCGATCATCCTCCCTAGTGACTTTTGCCTGAACCTTCAAAGATTTCTTGATCTCATCAAAGAAATTTTGAAGATCCCTAGTGTTGTACTCCCTAAGAACTCATGTGGATTCATCCTAACAAAGTCACGGACCCTTGGTGCTACTGCTCCACCATTTTCATTCACATGAGCATGAACCTGATTGTTATGGTTAGTCATTCTCTGAGCAAACATCTGTATGGAATTACTGAACTCAGCATAGAAGACTTGTTGATCTGAGACTGGAGAAGCTGGTTTACATTCCTGGCATTCGCATTCATAATGTTAGCTCTACCAGGAGCATGATCTGAAACGTAGAAGTCAAGTTAAAATGGGAATAGATCATACCTTACGCATAGCCTCCTTCTCATTAGATGTAGTGCACTTCACACCTATGATAAGTACTTAGTGCGGCTTGTAAGACATCCTAGGACTCTTGAACATAGTGCTCTGATACCAAATTTTGTCACGCCCCGACCTACCCTCGAGATACAGACATGGAACCTAGTACCACAAGTGATCCCAAGCTAACCCTGTTGGCCTGATCATAAGCATACTAAAGATAATAAACTAATGTGAAAGCAAAATCATAATTTAAACTGAAAATATGGGGAATACCCATAATCTTAACTGAGGTATTTGAAAACGATGAGTTTAATACAAAAGAAATATTAACTCAATACTAAGCTGAAACTAAGTATGTCCGAAAATAGCCTCTAAACTGGACTAAAAATACTGGGACAAGCCCCAGCTAAATCTATAAAAAACTATAATTAAATTACTAAAATACTTAAATGAAAGTCATGATTGTTTTCATCTGAGAATGAGGACTCACCAATGAATCTGCTGAATTGGAGATCGGGAAATCGATCTATGCGTTATCTGGATGCTAAGAACTTGAACCTACATTATGAGAAGATGTATAGCATATACGCCTCAGAACTTGAAGGGTACTGATCATGTAAGATAAAAAAAACTGAAACAAAACATAATTGAATAATAAAAAAAAACAATTATAATAATCTAAACATGATATACTGAATTGTGAGTTGATTGGATGCAATGACCAATTTATAATATACTGGAACTTAATGCTGAATATACTGATAAATGGTCAATGCAATAGTGTCTGACTGAACTATAGGAGCGACTAATAACCGATAATATATCCACATGAGTTAAATATAGAGTCAGATGTATACGCCCCTTCGAGAGGACCCAATATACCCTTCCAGAGGAATAAAAGCATGCTAGCGTAATCACTAAATTGATTGCCCACAGAAGGTACTTACAACCTACTTGGCTAGTAGTTCTGGGGCTAATTGGGTGCGATGAACTCTAGTCCCAACTCGTATATGCTGACTCTACTCATGAATTTTTTGTATTAACTATTAGGTCTGAATTTATGTATATACTTATAGCTCACACTCTCACACTGAACATGCAACTGGGAAGCAAAACATTTAATCTGATCATGATGCATTAAAACTGAGCAATGTATACGGGCATAACTAAAACCTCTGCCTAACACTGTTTAATTCAAGAACTAAGAAATACAAGCTAGGGTTCTGAACTTCATGCACAACCTAGTATAACATGTAACCTGATTTGGAACATATTTTTAAACTAAATTGAAGTTCTTCTATAATCTTAGAACCTTAGTTAATCATGATAAGAGAATCAAGAACCTACTGAAAACTAGGACCAATGGGTGAAAGGAACCTACTATTGAAATCTCCATACATAGTATGATGAAATTACGTGAAAATACTTAGATTTTGGGGCTGGAACCGCTGGAAACTTTTGCGTTCATGACTAGGGTTCTTTACCTTTTTTCCCTCCTTTCTGCTTCTAATTTTCTAAGTTTTTTATTAATGAATTACTTAGGTAATTTTTTTTGTTATGTTTTTCTATGCTTAACGACTAAAATTTGATGATTTAGGTCAAAACGATGTATCTTAGGGTTTAAACAAAGTGAGAAAAGTCCAAAATACCCCTGAGTTGATTTCTGTCTGACCAAACGATGGCCTAGACAGATGGTATGTCGTTTGATCGATTGTCCATCGTCGGGTCCATAGGTTGGGCCTGTTCGGAAGGCCTTTACTAAAATGGACATAACTCTTTACTCGAAGGTCTTACTTTAACAAGGTCGGTGGATATCGATAGATAATTTAATTATCTACATGTAGGTAGGTCATGAGATACCTAATTTATTTTGTGGTAAGAGTTATGACCATTTGAATTTGATCCAACTGGATTTCCCCTTTAACTATCTTTTGGTTCCAACCTACGGTCAAACCTATGGACCGTGGGTCCACCTATGGACCGTGTTGGTCATCCGTGGCTCTTTTCATTGAGTGGGTGAATGAGGTGTCAATCGACGTTCACGGACTATGGACCGTAGTCTGACTTACGGATCGTAGGTCCGTTCGGCGATCATGACTTAACCAAATTTTTCTAGGCCGCCATTTTGGGGTTTTCTGACCCCATTGACAGATGTGTAGGATGGACCGTGGGTTATTCTATGGTCCGTTGATGGCCCCGTTGGTTGCACCTGGAAATTTTTCTGAAAATCTGGTTTTTGGTCTGTTTTGGATACAGGGTGGTGTAGTAAAAAACTATTACAGGGACTAGGTGGGTGTTTAGAAACAAACTTGATGAAAATGACATTATCACAAGAAACAAATTAAGATTGGTGGGTTCAACGCTATAATTAAGAAAAATACATTAACTATGATGAATCATTTGCTTCAGGCGCTAGAATGGAGTCCATCCGAATTCTCATTGCTTTGCAACAAATAAGGAGTTCAATTTGTTCCACATGGACGTCAAAAGTGATTTACTAAATGGTGATTTGAAGTAAGAAGTATACTTAAAATAAACACACTGGTTCAAAAATATTGATCACCCAAATCATGTGCTAAAGATGGACAAGGCTCTTTATGGACTGAAACAGGCTCCTAGAACTTAGTATGAAAGGTTGTCTAGTTTTTTGCGAAAAAATGATTTCAAAAGGGGGATAATTTACAATACTCTAAGAGTAGAAGGATAGAGATGCTTATCATTCAAGTGTATGTGGATGACATCATCTTTAGAGAAACATCACAGGTCCTATGTGAAAAATCTAATTGTCACGACCCAAAACGGGCCGCGAGTGGCACCCACACTTATCCTACTATGTGAGGCGAACTACCATACATAACAACAATATAATGCGGAAGACTTAAACTCATTTGACGAAATCATTAAAATAACTTCTAGATTTTAATACTTATCATCCCCAAAAATCTGAAAGTCAGCCACAAAACATCTGTCCTCAATACTAAATCTAGAATATCTAGGAACTAAAATAATAAACAACTAGTCCATGCCGGACTTCAAGGATCACAGACATGATAAGAAGATCCATCCAACTAGAAGCGTTAGCTCACCCTGAGATCCAAGGTGATGAATAACGGGCTTAGTAGTTGTGGTTGGTTGAAGACATGGTGGGGTGAAAGTATGGATGTTGCCGTTTTCTGCACCTCCACAACTACAAGACAAACATTACAAGTATGGTCGTACAAATACAATACTGAGTAAGGTATCTCGGCCAACTCAATAGACTAGTATTTAGCCAGTTAATATCAATAAAATAACTACAATACTCACATGTAGCAACAACAGTAACTTTAATCATTATTAAAATACGCCAAGTGGTCACCCATGCTTACTCAAGCCTCCAATAACCATACTCATTTGGGAAAATAGGTTTATTAATTTGAGAACATTATCATCGTTCAGATTCATTCTTTTCTACTCCCTGGTGTCGGAAACGTGACACTCGCCGGTCCTCATCATACTTCCTGGTGGTCGAATGTGACACTCGATCCTCATCATACATCTTGGTGTCGGAACGCTGAAACTCCAATCCATATTCTATCCTGTTGGGTCGCAACCTTGACCCTGATCCATATTCTATCCTGGTGTCGGAACGTGACACCCGATCCCCTATTCTATCCTGGTGCCTGAACGTGCCACCCGATCCTCTATTACTACCCTGTTTCGAACGTGAACCTCCGATCCCTCTAACCACATTCTTTTATTTCATCAAGCCTTCTTTCTTGACTTTCTGGCGGGGCGGTCGAAGGGAAGCATCAATCATTAACAAAGCCATTTTCAGATTAGACCATCAATGGGCCACTCACCACGATGTTATTTATCACCACATACTCATATATATACACATCAGGAAGCAGATAACACACACGCAAGGGCTGTGTGCCGAGCATAATGGGAACAGGGTTTCTCCACAATGGGCTGCCACAACAATCACATATCATCGAGAAAGGGCGCCGCACCACACTCCTATTAAGCAGTTTACTAGAAATAGCATAAACCATACTACCTCACCGAAGATCGCGATCAACAAGCATCTTCCCAAATCCTTCTGCGTTCTTCTCTCTCGCGATCGATCATTTCTCTCGCTCTTGTTCTTTCTCTATTTTTCTTATTCAACCCTTTTTCCTTTTACCCGAATTGCATATAAGTAAGTTATAAAAGATGAATAAATCACCCCCTACTTGTTGCAAAAGGTTTCTCCCTTTTAACCCCCAAGTAATTAAGTCTTTAACATAAACCCTAACTTATAATTAGAAGCGGAATAGTCCAAAACGCCCTTTAAATATGTAATAAAATCCAAATCCACCCCGTCAGGGTCACCTAGCCTATGACGGCCCGTCACACTGTGACAGTCCGTCCTGCATGTCCGTCACAAAGCTCAAAACTCGATTTCAGTAAAAGTCTGTGACGGCCCGTCATGATGAGACGGGTCCGTCCCTTTCACCCCCCGTCTTGACGTTAGAGAGTCGATCTCAGTACTCATTTTTCAAATTCTAAGTGTTTTCGAACGAGACACCCCTCTACGGTCCCGCGTCGTTGCCCATGACGGTCCGTCGGTGGGATCCGTCGACTCAGCTTTTTTTCATAAAATAAAATCTGCTGTCTCAAAACGACTAAACAGGTCGTTACAATAGATTACCATTTAGCCCATCGTTAGTCCTCTCAAACGATCACAAGAGAAAAAAAAAGGGCAAAAGGAGTACCTAATCTGTAAATATGTGTAGGGTATCTTTCTTGCATATCCATCCTCCTTCTCCCAAGTGACTCTTAACTGGTCGATTCTTCCATAAACTTTGAATAGATCATCCCTCCTTGATCTCAACTTTTCGAATTTCTCTATCTAGAATGGCAACAGGCTCCTCCTCATAAGTCAAATTTTCATCAGCAGAACTGAATCCCAACGAATGCTTAGTTTCCATTCCCATGGTATCTTTTCAACATAGACACATGAAATACGGATTCACTCCTGACACCCTGGAGGCAAGTCGATTCATAAGCCACCTCCCCGACTCGCTTAAGTACTTTCAAATTGTCCAATATACCTTGGGCTTAGCTTACCATCTTTTACAAACCGCATCACCCCTTTCATGGGCGAAACCTTCAGCAAGACTTTGCTCAACCTCATTAACTCAAGTCCTAACTATATCTCATACTCCTTTGCCTACGTGATCCGCTAACAGCTTTTCTTGAATAGATTTCACTTCTCTAAATGAATCCCTCAAAGTCAGTACCCCCCAAGGTCTAACCTCGAATGCAATCCACTAACCATTGGGATACTACATCTCCTCCCATACAATGCTCGAAGGAGCCATAATCAAATACTTGATGGATAGCATTAGTTATATGAAAACTCCGCAAGGTTAAGACGTTATCCAATGACCACCGAATTCTATCACAGATGCTCGAAGTATGTCTTCCAATACCTGAATCTTTCGCTAATACCTGTCATCTGTCTGCGGTGAATTCAAAGTACTAAGGTCAACCTTACCTATTCCGCATGCAATGGTTCTCCAAAACTTAGAATTAATTGCGTACCTCTATCTGATATGAGGACACTGAACTCATGCAATCGAAAAATCATCTGAGATATAAAGTTTTGGCTAACTTCTCTGTCGGTGTAAGTCACCTTGACCGGAATTACTTGAGCAGACTTAGTTAATCTATCACAATTAACACAATAGAAATCAAACTTGCCCCAATTTCCTTTGGAAGCCCAACCACTAGTCCATTGTAATTCTCTCCCACTTCCATCATGAATGGGCATTCTCTGAAGTGTTTCCTCTGGGCCCTCTGGTGTTCATACTTTAACTGCTGACAATTTGGACATTTGGCAACAAAATCACAATGTCGCGCTTCATTCTACTCCCCAAAAGTGTTGCTTTAGGTCACTGTACATCTTGGTTGCACCGAGGAGTATAGAATATCCCGGAACTCATGAGCCTTGTAAGAATTATGGTGGATCAAATCATCGACATGTGGGCACACATATCATACCCTTCCCGTAATTTCTCAAAACACCTTCCTCATCCATTATTGCTTCTTAGCCTCGTCCTCACACTAACACCATATCGAATTCATCTTTAGTTTTCTCATCATCAAACTGTTTTCCTCCCTTGATCTTGTCATGAAAATAAGATTCTCGCCTCCCCACGGCCAAAAATCGCTCCTTCTCATTACTTTACTTCTAACCTCATAAAGTCTTAGCCAGAGGCTGAACCTCTAGCCAATGGCGTCTAGAAACTTGTAAGTGGGCTAACTACCCCGGCTCCCTGCTTTTCTACTTAAGGCGCCTGCCACAAACATTAGCCTTCCTGGTGATACAGATGGTAACATCTAATCCTTCAGTAGTTTCCATCCACCTCCTCTGTCTCAAATTAAGAAAATCTTCTGAGTACAAATGAACATATTGTAAAGCTACATGATCCGTATAGACTTCACACTTCAACCCCATAATATAGTGTCTCCATTGTTTAATGCAAAGAAACACTGCAGCCAATTCCTAAATCTGGGTCTGATAGTTACGTTCATGCACCTTTAATTGCCTCGAGCATAAGCAATTACATTCTTTCTCTTGCTTAGCCTGTACCCAAACCAGAAATTGTATGCTCACAATAAACACTGAAGTTTTTACCCTTACTGGCAAGGTAAGGATAGGGTGCAGTAGTGTCCACAAGGTCTTGAGTTCTGAAGCTTTCCTTCACACTTCATTCCGACCATACCAAATGGAACATTCTTCTAGTCAAGTTCGCAGTGGAGCAGTATAGAAGAGACACCCTTAACAAATCGACGTTAGTAGCTGGCTAAGACCAACAAAAGCTCCTTATTTTCTGACAGCATTAGTAGGTCTACCCAATTTCTCCTCACGGTTCAATCTTAGAAGGATCCACCCTCATCATCCTTAGAAACCACCGTGCCCCAGAAGGACACTGAAATCTATCCAAAACTCACACTGGAGAATTTGGCATAAGCCTTTTCTCCCTTAATACTTCCAACACGATTCTCAAAAATGCTCCTCATGTTCCTTCTTACTCTTGGAGTATATCAGTATATCACAATAAATAAGATCACAAAGATCCAGATAGTGGCTTAAAAATCCCCGTTCATCAAGCTCATGAAAGCATCAGGGCATCTCGTAAAGCCCAAAAGACATTACTATTAACTCATAATGCCCATACTGGTCAAAAGTAGTCTTGGGCCCTCCGTTGCCCGTATTTTCCAATGATGTAACCAGATCTCAATCAATTTTTGAGAAGGCACCAGCACCTTGTAACGGATCGACACAAATTCATCAATACGGGGAAAGGGTACTTGTTCTTACATTACTACTTTTGTTCAATTGGCCCTGTAGTCTATGCACATCATCCGAAAACTCCATCCTTCTTCTTCACAATAACACCGGAGCACCCCAAGGGGATGCACTTGGTCTAATGAAACCTTTACTTAACAACTCTTGAAGTTGGGCCTTTAACTAACTCCTTAACCTCTGCTGAGCCATTCTATAAAGAGGGATGGAAATGGGGCGAGTACCTGGATCCGATCAATGAAAAAGTCAATATCTCTTATCCAAGTGGTATCACCAGGGAAAGTCTGCAGAACACGTCCGAAACCCTCCAGACTACCCCGAACAGGACTCATTGAAGGTACTTGGGTCTAATTATCATCCCCGAGGTGTGCCAAGAAAGTCTAAGCACCTTTACTAACCATTCTCTTAGCCGAAGAAAGGAGATGATACGAACTGGGTGGAAGTTAAGTCACCCTCCACACTAACGGATTCTGTCCCCCCAGGCTTGCCAACGTTACAGTTTTAAGCGTTCCCATCTAAGAATGTGCAGAAATTTGGAGAAAGCAAAGCAATACCCAGAATTACAAGATCGAAATCAACATCTCTAAGAAACGCAAGTCTACTGAGTATTTGCTCCCCCACGAAATGTGACAAGACAGACCTATTACAAAACACACCTTTTTCACCATATCACATCTCACCCACCGGAGAGAAACACGAACAGGCATGGTCAAGGCAATCCCCAATGTAATTAAACCGGTAGCAACGGAGGAAGATACTTGAAAGTGAGCCAGGATCAAACACTACAGACCATGCAATCATAAACCAAAAGTTTACCTGTGATACAGCATCTGATGCTCCGTTCCCGACCCGCCCAGGGAAAGCGTAACAGTGTGGCCCTATCCCCTGTCTGCCCATTGCCCCTACCATGTGTTGTGTAGTAGCTCCAGTTTCTCCCGTCACCCCGCCGTCTGGTGACCACCAATTACCTAGGCCAACCACGCCCTCCAGAATGACGGCCTCCTTCCATGACCCACCTCTACCTCTGACTATTGGGTCTAACCATTTTGGACAATACATTCTTATCTGGCCTCCCCACAGATGTAGTCCATAACACTCTCTGATTCAAGCAATGGTCCTCTGTGCTAATGACGATGTCTGGGGATAACCTCCCAACGCAGAGAAGTGTTGACCGGTCTGCGGTGGACCCCCAACTACAGTCTAACATTGAAGACTAATTAGGTCGGGCTGGATAACCTGCTTCTGAACCCTGCCCTCTGGAGTAAGAACCAGTAAACTCACCTCCCTTATGAACCTTTTATATATGTCGATGCCATGGTGAAGTCCATCGGCTTCAGTCCTCCACCTCTATCACGAAGTCTACCACCCACCTCCTCTTTAAAGGATTTCGCTTTAGCCTCTACTGTAAGGCTGAATCCGGAAATCTTATCTCACCGCTTCACAAACGGCGAATCCGCTCTTGTGGAGCTAAAATGAACGCTGGGTTGGCATATTGGATAATGCATCACGGAACTTACCTCATACGCAGTCACCACATCTTGCTTGCTCTAGGCCCTCAAGAACTCATCTCTCCTACTATCCCTCAAGGTCCGGGGATATACTTGCTCCATAAATAAGTTAGAGATGACTCCCAAGTCTAGTTGGTGCTTGTAGGTTGACACTCAAAATGTTGACCGCCACCACATTTGGCATTTCCTGAAACTGATAGTGTTTACCACTCAACGCCAATCGTTTCCAACTAGGCCGCATTTTATGTAGTAACTCATGAAAAAAATCAACCAGAAATCGTAGTCATCCTCCGAATTCAGCACCGCTTGAGACTGAGGTTTCAATTTCAAGTAACTTAATAAAAAGTTCATGCTGGATCACTTGTCATTATAGGCCCCTGTAGTCAAACGAGGAAACCTGCCTATTTCCAATGAGGCATCCATGCGGGTACCTCAACAAGCGGCCTGTCGACTTCCGAACCTGATGTGCTGGTGCAAGAAAACACTGGAGGTGTTAGCCTTGATCAATAACCCGCTAAGATAAGCAAGAACCTGATTATCAATCTCTGGGGTTAGGTTTGGGGTGGTAATTCCTCATTCTGCACTTGCTCACTTTCCCCTTCCTCGCCCCCCTCTCTCTTTCTTACTACTTCCTCAGTCGGTGGAGAGTCACCGCCCAGTACCAGATGGACATGGTGCTTTGTTCCCGTCTCCTCTATAGGAAGTCCTCCCACGACCTCTACCATCGACCCTTGCCACTGCTCCTTCTTCGGCTAACAGCCCCGTGGCTGGCCAACTTATCTTGTCTTGGCCGGTGCTGGTGTTGGCCAGTTGTTGCCTCTAGTTCTAACCATCCGCGAAATAGAATGAAGATGGTCAGATACATTGTATCATCACCTAGAATACAATTGGATTCCAAGTAATAGACCGAAGAAAAAAGATGAATTTTTCCTAAAGTCCTATAAATCCTCTCAAAGAAAAGTAAAGGAGTCCCCTACCGTTCTTAATACTCTCTAGAACTCGTCTTCTTTTGATGAACCAACGACCAATGCTCTGATACCAAGTTTGTCACGACCCAAAAAAAACCGGGCACGCGAGTGCACCCACACTTATCCTACTATGTGAGCGACCAACCATAATAACATATAATGCGGTAATACTTCAAACTCATGGACAAATCATTAAAATAACTTCTAAAATTTCATATTTATCATCCCAAATCTGGAAGTCATCACAAAAGACATTATCCTCAAATACTACATCTAGATATCTAGGAAACAAAATAATAAACACTATGTCCTGCTGGAACTCAAGGCATAAGACATAACAAGAAGTCAAATCCAGCTAGAAGCGTAGCCCCCCTGAGATCCGACGTCATGAATAATGGCTAAGTTGCGGTTGATGAGATCGATGGTGCGTTTGCTGCACTCCACAATAACCAAGAAAAATAATTACACGTAGGTGTCAGTACAAACACTCGAGTACTGATTATGTATCATCGCCAACTCCAATAGAAACATTATATACCAGTTAATATCATAACATAAACTACAATACTCACATGTAGCACAACAAGTTACTGTAATCATTATTAAAATACGCCAAGTGCACCCATGGAGGAATCAAGTCCTCATACCATAGCCTAGATTGGGAAAATAGGTTTATTAATGAGAACATTATCATATTCAGTTTCAAGTTTTCATTCTCCTTTCTATCCTGATGTCGGAAACGTGACCTCCGTCCTCATGCATACTGCTTTGTTTCGGACGTGCACTCCGACCTCAGCATGTATCCATCCTGGTGTCGACGTGACAGACTCTCCGATCTATATTCTATTCTATCCTGGTGTCGAACGTGACACCGATCCATAGTTCTATCCTGGTGTCGGAACGGACACCCATCCTCATCTATCCTGTGCCGGAACGTGACACCCGATCCTCTATTACTACCCTGGTGTCGGAACGTGACCTCCGTCCTCTAACCTCATTCTTTTGGTTTCATCAGAGCCTTCTTTTATACTTAAGGCATCATCATTAACAAGAGTTTTCAAGATTAGAATTCAATGGCGCTCATCATGTTTATTTTATATCACAATTATATATATAAACACATCATGCATACAACATCAATTAAGGCAATCGAGGGTTTACAACTACAATACTACCCAATACATATCATTCGCTATTAAGAGTTTACTATGAAAGCATAAACCATAACCTAAACCTACCTCCACCCCGAAGAATCGCGATCAACAAGCTATCTTCCCAAAGTTGCTTCTTCCTCTCTCCGATCGCTCGTTTCTTTTCTCCCTCTCTTTGTTCTTTCTCTTTTTTTTATTCAAACCCCTTTTTCTTTACCCTAATTTGCTATAATTAAGTATAAAAGATGATAAATAAACCCACTACTTGTTTCAAGGTTCTCCCTTTTAACCCCCATGTAAATTAAATTATTAACAAAACCACAACTTTATAATTATAAAGCAGAATAGTCCAAAACACCCCCTTAAAAATATTTACCTAATGATTTCAAACAGAAATCCTCCGACCCAGTCGGGTCAGCGCAACCGGCCTGTACGGTCCGTCCGGCATGTCCCGTCACAAAGCTCAGAGACTCGATGTCATTAAAAGGTCTGTGACGGCCCTGTCATGGGGGCATGAGACGGTCCGTCTGCCACCCCCGTCTAGACGTTCAGAGAGTCGATCTCCAGTCACCCTTTTTTTAAATTCTCAGGGTTTTGGAACAGACCCCCCTCGAACGTCCGTCGTCCCTGATGGTCCGTCTTGGGATCCGTCGACTCAGCCAGTTTTTCTAGAAATAAAATCTGCTGCTCAAAACGACTAAACAGGTCGTTACACTAATCGATGGGAATTGAATTTGAAATGAGCATATGATGGGAGAGATTACATTTTTCTTAGGTTTGTTGATCAATCAAACTTCAAATGAGACCTGAATATGTCAACTAATTGCTGAAAAAGTTTCATATGACTGAATCAAATCCCCTTGACACCCCATGAGTACGAACTCGAAATTGGGAGCTAATGATTCTGGTGGCTTGGTAAATCAAACTATGTACAAGGGAATTATCGATCACTGTTGTATCTAACAACAAGTAGACCTGACATAGTGTTCAATGTAGGGATGTGTGCAAGATTTCAAGCTTGTCCCAAAGAGTCGCACCAAAAGCCTGTCAAGAGGATACTGAGGTTCTAAAAGGGACGGGGGATCAGGTTGACAAGAAAAACATTTTCAGAATGGCCCCCTTTCTTGGATCCATTCTCATCTCATAGGGAACTAAGAAACAAAATTTTGTGGCCTTCTCTGCAGCCAAGGCAGAATATGTTGTTGTTGCCTCATGTTGAGCTCAATTACTTTGGGTAAAGCAACAATTGAAAGATTTTTGAATTCTCACTCACACCGGTGTTTTCATTATGTGGAAGAATATTGTTACGTAACAAAACAAAGCATATTGATGTTAGACATAACTGTCTAAGGGATAATGTTGAAAAGGGAACTATTTGTATGTAGTATTGCAAAGCCGAGGATCAAATTGCTTATATCTTTACAAAAGCCTTGAGTAAAGATCAGTTTGTGACTAATATGCGGAAGCTAGGAATGTTGAAAATGGACTAAGTTGTCTCTTCTTGGGCATCCACCTTCAATGTATATGATCTGCATAACAAGTATCCTTGTGATTATAGTGCCTTCCATGTTAGACCGATCGTGTACCTCCTTTGCAGGTATACACTAGTGGAAATTGTAGAAGTGAAGAAGGCTCTTAACCAATCAAACTCCATCTAAGTAGGAGAAGGGGGTTGAAGTTAATAACTAGTCAAAAAAGTTGATAAGAAGGTCTAATCATGCTACTTCAGTCGTATGCTTAACACATGCAAGTCGATTAGTTCACCCTTTAAAAATAGACTAAGAAAGTCATTGGTTCAAATATGAGGAAGGGATTTTTTTGGGTATGACGCTCCTCCATTAATCTTTTCACATTCATATAGGGACCTTGTCCTGTATAAAGGTTAGAATTTATTTCATTAATTTTAAAACTGACATTGAGAAATGTTGAGACCGCTATGCGTCAGCCATCAGTCAATCTGACTGATGTTTCCATTACTTTCAGTTCAAGCGTCGTATCTCTCAAGGACATGACAAATATTTTCAAATCCTTTTTATATCTCTTCCCACTAGGCCTTTACAAAATCTTTTCAAAATTCACTTTGTTCCTTTTCTCGAAGAAAACCCTAACTTATTCTCTTCAAGGCTTCTTCTTTTCTCTTCTTCTCATCATGTCTAAATCACCCTTACCTCCTAGGAATGTACTAGGTACTCCCAATGAAATAGATCCTGCCTATTTTTTCTTGTCTCCTGAAGTTTCCTCAAAGATGAAAATTGTCAATCTCTTTTCCGGCAAAAGATACTTATACCAGTTGTCTCCTTTGTGTTCTAATGACCTTAATAATTATGCACCTCCTAGCAAACCTGGTCCCTATATGTCAACAATTGCTTGTATGAGAGTGACCTCCCTAAGCATTGACATTCTGAATCAAATATTCTTGCTGCTAGTGAGTTCTTGGTTATAGAGAACATAGCACAGATGCAGGAAGAGTTGAGAAATAAGGAAAGTTATGGTTTTGGTGATGTTTTTTTGGAAAACACCGAACCAATCTTTAATAGAACGCCAAGAACTTGGACTTCCTTTTACTAGTGACTTAAACGAAAATGATAAGACACCACTCCACTCAAATTGGCAGTGCAAAAAAGAATGGTGCATGTAACTGCAAAAGGAATGGAAGAGGTTGTTGAGGAATCTCCAAAAAGAAAATTCAAACAAAGCAACTACTGAAGAAAATAGAAGAAGGAAAAAGGAATGTAATTTGAAGATTGATATACCTAGAGAAGGAGGGGTGGTGGTCCGAAATGAACAGAGGGAGAATGATACTGACTTAGACGATACTTCACTGGCTAAGATACAGAGGTGAAGAGAGGAACAAGAAAAGAGAAATTCTAGATATCTCCCTGCACAAGGGGTTGCTGCTGAAAATGGGAGAAGGCTAAAGCAACAACTAAGAAAAAGGCTATGGAAAAATAAAAATAAAAGGTAGAGATTATGCATATTGCTAAAAATGTACTAGAATAGGGACTTGGTACCAAGAGAAAGTTACATGGAAAGGATCACACCAAGCAGGATATTGTTAACAATCTGCATGCACAAAAGGTCCTATGTGGGAGAGTTTTTGACCCCACGATCCTCAAGAAACCTAGAATGAACTCGTTGGCAGATCTAGTGGAGATTTAATAATAAACTCACATGTTCACAACGAAATTTCATGTAATGCATGAATACCAAGTAAGGAAGTTATATTACAATGTGGATTTCAATGAGGATGTAAGTCTTCAGACTTTGGTGAGAGATTAACGGATTCATCTAAATGAGGAGTTGTTGAGAGATATTCTAAAGCTAAATTGATAAGGGATCAGGTCCTTGGCTAGAAAATCTGTACTCATCACTTTTCCAATGAGTTCTCTACACTTCCAAACATGCATCATGCAGGTACTCATAAGAAGCTCATGAAAGGGGAATACCAATTGTGTTTTAGTTTGCGAAAAAGGTGGTTCTTCCTCGATCTAAGAAGTGTATAATTTCTAATTCAACAGGTTTATTCCTAATGGAATCTCTCTAGAAGTTTGACCCAATTAAATATAACAACACTCATGTTGGAACACATGCACAAGACGATAATAGAACGTAAAGGCAAGCATGGAATGGGATATAGATACTTTCTTACAAAAATGTTCGATCATGCAAAAGTTTCAGTGCACCAGGTAATGTTGGAAAATTTAAACAATCAATTTCTTGTTGTACCTTAGTCGAGTGTGAGTGCACCGAGGGTTAAAAAGGACTACTGAGTAAAATGTTTCACTTAGTGGCTGAGCAAGATCAACTGAAGCATTAACTAGAGGAAATGACAACACTTGTTGGGAAGAAGGATTCTGAAATGGAACTATTGAAGGCACTTCTAGCCAAAGCTCAGTCTGACGGACCTGGTACTAATGAGAACCAAGAGTTACATCTGAATAATGCATCCCTTCTGACTCAAATTTTTGATATTTAAGAAAGGTTAATCAAAGTTCATGACTCTGCCAATGACCGACTTGCCTTTGTCATTAGATCTCTCACTCATCTTAGGTGTTTACTTCCGTTTTCATCGTTGTAAGTATAATCCTAAACTATAAAGGATCTTTTGGAAATTCGTCTAAATTCTAAATCAGTTGTGTCTAACTGGTTTGAAGGGCATCATTCTTTGCTCCTTAGTAAAATCCTAAGTCATCTAGTGTTTGTAACACCCCGTATCCAAAACAGACCAAAAACTAGATTTTCAAAAAAATCTGTTTGGTGCAAACAACGGCGCCATCGATGGACCATAGACTGAACCACGGTCCGTGCTTCACATCCGTCAATGGGGTCAGAAACCCCAAAAATCTCAACCTAGCAAAATTTAGTTAAGTCATGATCGATAGACGAACCTACGATCTGTATTCCGTATCTGTGGTCAGAACCTCAACCCCAAAAAGCTCAACCTTCGCAAATTCTGTTAATTTCCTGACGATAGACGAACCTACGATCTGTATTCCGTATCTGTCAATCGACACCCTATTCCCCCACTCTTTGACAAGATCCATGGATGACCATCACGGTCCGTAGATAGACCTACGGGTCGTAGATTGACCTACGCCCCATAGGTCTGACCGTAGGTGAGAAATAGCAAACAGTAAGGGGGAAAATGCAGTTGGGTCAACTTCAAATAATTATAACTCTCAACACAAAATAAATTATGTGTCCTATGAAATACAACAAGATAGATAATTAAATTAGCTTTCCATAGCCACCGACCTTGCTAAAATTTTACCTCCGAGTAAAACGTTATGCCCGTTTTAGTAAAGGTCTGTCGAACAGGCCCAACCTACGGACCGTCGATGGAACGACAGACTGTGTCTGTCCTGTCTTCGTTTGGGTCCGCAACCAAATCTAACTCAGGGGTCTTATTGTGGTATTTGCCCACTCATTTAACCGAGATACATTGTTTTTTGACCTAAATCATCAAATTTTTTAGTCAGTTTAATAAACCTAGAACTAAACAAGGAACTTACCTACGTCCAAATCATAAATCAAAAGTTAGGAAATTATAAGCAACAGGGAGAAAAAGCTCAAGACCCTATTCAAGAATGCACAAGTTTCCAGCACTTCCATCCAGCCCTCAAACGTAAAGGTTTTTTCCGTGAATAGTCATCACCCAGGTCTATGAGATTTTCATTGGTGGTATCCTTTCATCACACATTTGTCTCCTAGTTTTTCATCAGTCTTGATTCTTCTTATTATTATTAACCTAGGTTCTAAAATTCCAGCAAAACTCATGATTTAGTTTAAATATACTTCCAAATCAGATTATCATGTTTTTACTCAGATTTCCCGCAGGAACTTGAAAACCATTTTGTATTTCTTTACTTCATTTAATTACACATTATAGTTAGATATTTCAATGTAACAATTTACATGCGTCAGGTTTTCAACATCATTATAAGATTAAAATGTTGCATTATTATATTGCATGTTTTGTTTTGATCTATCTAGTAATTCAAGAAATTCAGACATAATAAGTCCAACACTACATAAATCAATTGGAGTAGCATAATCCCAGTTTTGATAGGGTTCATCTCCCAACTAGTTTCCAGAACTACTATTCACAGATTGGTCCTTGTAAGTCCCGCTCTTTGGTGCAATTCATGTTTTAGTGGTCATGCAACAGCGTTATAACCTTTCTTTGGCAGGGTATTGTTTTTTCTGTCTCAGATGGGGCGATATACATCAGACTCCAATTAAGCTCCATGTGCGTCTTTTTATAATTGTTGGTTTATAATTAGCTCCCATGGTTCAGTCAACCCTCTTCCATTCACCATTTATTCATTATATATTTATCCCTTATTTCGTTTTCCAGCAATGTTTATAAATTGTATATTGCATTCAATTAGCTAGAAATTTCTCTATATCTATGTTCACAATTAAATTTATACTTTGCTTTTTGTGCGTGTTTTCAGTAATGTTATTTATGTCCTTCTTTATTCTGATCCTACCATTCTCTAATAATCTTTCAAGTATCTGAGTCATATGTGCGCTACATCTTCCTCAAAGTGATGTAGGTTTAGGTTCTCAAAGCACTCCCGCATCACGCATCTATCCAATTTTTCAATCTTCAGTTTCAGCGAGTGAAGGGGGGGGGGACTGGGGCGGGGAGGCGGGGAGACAATAGGCAGGAGGGTGGCGGTGGAGCAACAAGGGAGTCGGGGAAGGCAAGTGGTTGGCGAGGGAGGGAGGGGTGCGGGCCCTAGCGGTCGGGAGATGAAAGGAGAAGGGTGATAAGCAGCCGCAGAACAGGAGAAGAGCGGAGGGTAGGCGCAGGAAGCAGCCAGCCGAGGGAGCGGGGGAGCCACGCTGGGGGCCGCGATCCGGATCCGCTTCTACGGAAGGTAGCGCGGGGCGGGACAGTGGTTAGGTTTGGTGAGTGGGAAATCACCATGGATGGGGCGGAGGGACTGCAATGTACTTTATTGTATGGGTAGCTCAGTGGGAAATTGGTGATAGTGCAACTGTTGCTATTTGTTCTGGAAATCCAACTTTAGGGTAATGGAATGTAGAGGAAATTCCCTAAGTTTGCACAAAGGTGTTGTAATCGTATTTTGCTCTTTATAGAAGAAATGGAGGCTGTTTGAACAAGAATGTGAGTACACGCTGGTTTCACCGCCCTTAGAGCAAGGGGTTTCCATGTAAACTGCTTTTCTTGTTTTTGTTGTTTTGCTTGTCTTACCGTTGTTGCTTGCAATATTTTTCTTAACATGTCAAGGAACCTGGTCCATTGACTTTTAGTGGACGCCTATATTCTAACATACCCAACCAAATTTGATATTGCAGACACAAAAGAGATATCGAAACTTCCAATCGAGATCCTATCAACAATGAAAAGTGGGCCCCGCACCCAGTTACCTCCATTTCAAGTCAAATTCCACAAGGTAGTTCGAAATGAGCCTGAAAGTCTCGAGATCCGCTCCGAAGATTCTTTTGACCAAACTTGATGTTTTGGAGCTAGCAGAGCTACCAAAATTGTGTTTTGAGGTCGTCGACTTGATGTTTTTACCAAAGTCAACCATTCAAAAACTTGCACAGAAACCAAATGAACAACAAGGGGATTATACTAACCAATCTCATTGCTATTAACACCGAGAAAACATGCAATAAAGAAAAAATAATTGGAGGTTTATTACATTGTAGTTGATTGGATTTTGGGTATTGTGTTAATTGATAATTAATGAACAAATTGAGAAGGTTCTTCTTATATTAGATTAAAAAGTATATTTCTTTGATATGATTGAATGTTCTTGATTGTTTTAATAAAAAGTATAAATTAACAAATTTTATGTTTTTCGAAAAACCATAAAAATGAAACCATAAAAAAATATTTCCTCTGTCCCATTTATGTGAAACTTTTCATATTTCGAGATTCAAACAGTTTAAGTTTGATCGAAATTTGTGTGTGAATAAGACAACATGCCGTTATAGTAGTTATCATGTGGTCATGCATAAAGTAGATAAAACCAAACAATAAGACGGAGGACAAGCTGTAATGCCGGGCAAAGTATTAGAGAAAAATGTTGTAAGAACAATTTAAATTTTGATATTTCATTGTTTTCCATTTAGATATACAAAAGGGAAGATTTCAGTATTTCATGCGTTAGTTATCCTATTTATCTGCCACTATAATATTATCTAGAATTCGTATTGCGATAGAAATATTATAGTATCTTGAATATCGCTAGAATACAGAAATGCACAGATTTAATAGCTTGTCTAAGATTATTGCAAAAGCAAACAATTGTTAAATTATGAACTAATCACATTTAAATTATCAATTACAATGTCTTTTAATTATGACTTTTCTTTATTTCTAACGTTTCTCTTTGAATAAAATTAAAATAAAAAGTGGGTATAAAAGAGACCCATCATATCTTAATCAAAGACTTGAGATACATATCACTCTATCATGATAAGAATAAAAATGTTGATCTCTCCTTGTAATAACAAAAATCGTTACACTTTTCACTAAATATCTTTAAAACTCAACATATAAACTTCCATAGTCTTATTTTATAAGGCATTGTTTAATTGAATATCACATCTTGATGTTTACTTGATTTAACTATTTATATTTTTACTAAAAGTATTAAAATAATTATTGATAATATAACTTCATGGAGAAAACATTACATTATATGAATATATACTAAAAATTTATAATCAACTATCAACAAAACAATAATAATATTTGGTACAATATGATAGCATTTGGTATATCTGATTAAAAGAAATAAAAAGTTGATTTTAACTTGGAACAAATAAACAATATTTACATTGATTTCAAACAAAATTATTCTTTGTATGGAACAATAATGACAGAAAGACTAGCTATCAACAAGATATCGATCATCAATATTAAATTAATATTTTGGAAATGGAGTCACCTTTTATGGCACAAATCATGAGTTGGAGGGTGAAAATATTTATATATATATATATATTCATTTTGAAAATATCATTACATATAATAATGTTACATATTTATTTTAAAAAAAATATCAAAAAAAGAAGAAAAAGAAAACAAAGAAAAGGAAGAAGAAAAAAAAATACAAAAGAAATGGTGTCAAAGAAAAGAATGAAAAGAAAGAAGGGAAAAACTGGAATTAAGATTCAAACTCACGACCCTAGACAATCATGTACACACTATACCAACTGAGCAACATGGTCTTTTGTGTCAGTTACTAATATTGTACAGTATATATATCGTTTTTCATTAAGTTATTTATTTTATTCGGATATAAGTTGAGAATTAATAATAAAGCTTAATATATAAAGTCATCATGTGGGTAATTACCTAATAGATATCACTAATATATGTATATATAACTCAAAGTTTCTCTAGTCTCTTGTTTTCACTATGTGATATAATTTTGTTTCAAGGTAACTGAATGTCAAATTATAAAAAAATTATATACCATAACCTTTTGTATCTTAATTCAATTATCTCTAATTTACATCTACCATTTTAGAATAAAAACACTTCGTAACAAAGATAGAAACGATAGTTTCTATGTATAAAAAAATATAATATATTGACTAGGAAAAAATAAACATGTAACAAAGTGAAAAGCAATGTAAATTGGCTTATCAATATAAAAAATTAAAGAAAAAGAAGTGTTTCACTTTATTTGGTAGCTAATTTCCATTTTGTACAATTTATGAGTAGATAATAAGAGGATATTATTATATCATCCATCATTCAACCCATTTTTATTCACATAAAATACCAACAAGTCAAATATTTTATCCATGCGCATGCAACCCATTGTCAACTATCCATGTGCAATCAAATTTTTCTGTTAGCCAACATAAGTCATGCCACATGGAGAACACCAAAATTACTCATAGAGAAGTTGACAATGTTGGTTAAGAAAGTTTTGGATTTGAAGTCTTTATCACATTAGGAATGTCAGGATGTGAAATAACTGGTAATTAAAGCTTTGTACATGTTGGGAGCTTAGGTTTTGGGGTAGTCGGTAGCTCACGCTTTGGCACACTTCGTATTTGATGCATAGAGATACTAGGATTTACAAGTTCTGAGGTTTTTTGAAACTCAGGCTTTGAAGAGTTAGAGGTCTCAGGTTTTGAGAAACTAATAGTCTCAAAATTCGGAAAACTTGGGATGTCAGACTTAGGCGAACTTGATGTATTATTATTTTGATTCTCAGTCTCTTTGGGGAACTTAGAGTCTCAAGCTTTGGGGAGCTAGGAGTGTCGAACTTTGGAGAACTTAGTGTCTCGGGCTTAGGAGAACTAGGAGTTTCATGCTTTGAGAAGCTAGGGTATCAGGCTTAAAAAATCTAGGGATCTCAGTCTTTGAGAAACTTGGAGTCTCAGATTTTGACGAACTTGGAGTTTCGGGCTTTGATAAAGTAGGAGTCTCGGGCTTTAGAGTACTTCGGATTCCAGGTTTTCTTAGAAATTAAGAAGTTTCAATGTTTAGAGGATACTTGTACATAATATTCTACTCAGGCTTTAATAATTAGGAGTTTGGGCTTGATGAACACAATGGGGTCCGGGCTTTGGAGAACACTTTGATTCCCGTAGCGATTTTGAGAACTGTAGGGTATGCAACTTTGGGGACTTTCGAGTCTCGTGTTTTAGAACTCTAAGTTCTTGGGCTATGAGGAACTAGGGTCTCAATCATTGGTGAACTTGGGGTCTTGGGCTTCAGAGAACTTGGGGTCTTAGGCTTTGAGAAGATGAGAGTCTCAGGTTTTGAAAAACTTGGATTCTCGGGCTTTAGAGAACTTGGAGCCTCGGGCGTTGAAGAACTTGGGGTTTCAGGCTTTGAGAAACTTGAACTCTCAGGCTTTGAGAAACTTAGGTAGCAGGCTTTGAAAAGCGAAGAGTCTCGGTCTTTAAGAAACTAGGAGTTATGGGTTTTGAAAAGCTAGGGGTCACATGCTTAGGGGAGTTTAGAGTCTCGGGGCTTGGAAAATTTGGGATTTTTGGATGTGAGAAAGTAGGGGTCTCAGACTTTGGGAAATCGGAGTCTCAGGCTCTAAAAAAGTTAGAGTCTAAGGTTTTGAAAAACTAGGAGTCTCAGATTTTAGAGAACTTGGCATCTTAAGCTTTGAGAAATTAGGCGTCTCAGGCTTTGGAAAACTCAGGGTCTCTGAGATTTCGAGATCTTGGGATTTCAGGCTTTGGTAAAGTAGGGGTCTTAGACTTTAGGGTACTCGGAGTCTCAGGATTTGACAAAGTTAGTGTCTCATGTTTAGAGAAATTAGGAGTTTCAGGCTTTAGAAAACTAGGGTCCTCGATCTTTAGAGGATTAGGAGTTGCGGAATTTGAAGAACTAGGTCTGCCGGGTTTTTAGAAAGGAGTCTCCTCTTTAGAGAAACTAGGGGTATTTAGCTTTGAAAACATGGGATTTTAGGTTTTGAGAAAGTAGGAGTTTTGGGTTTTTAGAAAGTAGAGGTTTTGGGATTTGAAGAAGTAGGAATCTTAGGCATTATGTAACTAGGGTTCTCCTATTTTGAGAAAGTAGGAGTCGCGGGCTTATCTTTGGAACTGGGTCTCGGTCTATGACAACTAGGGGTTTCGGGCTTGAAAAGTTGGAGTCTCGACTTTGAGGAAGTAGAGGTATCTGATTTTGAGAAAGTATGGGCTTCGAGCTTTTAGAAAGTAGTCTCAAGCTATTGGTACAACGGTCCTCAAATTTTAGAAATGATGGGTTTCAAAGGCTTGAGACATAGGGGTTTGGAATATGATAATCTGAGTTCCTTTTTAGTTTTTGAGAAACCTAGGGTCTCGTGTGTTTTTAAAAAGTAGGGGTCTTAGGTTTTGAGAAACTTGGAATATCGGGTTTTGAGAAACTCAGAATTTCGGTTTTTGAGAAACTCAGAGTATCAGGTTTTGAGAAACTAGGAGTCTTGGGCTTTTAGAAACTAGGTGTTGCGGTCTTTCAGAAACTAATAGTTTAAGGTTTTGAGAAACTAGGACTTTTGGGCTTTGAAAAACTAGGAGTTTCTTGTTTTGAGAAACTAGGGGTGTTGGGCTTTAAAAAAGTAGGGGTCTCAGGTTTTTAGAAACTAGGAGTTTTGATTTTTGAAAAACACAGAGTTTCGAGTTTTGAGAAACTAGGAGTCTTGTCCTTTGAGAAACTAGGTGACGCTGGCTATGAGAAACTAGGAGTTTCATATTTGTAGAAACTAGGAGTACCGGGCTTTTGGAATCTAGGAGCTTCGAGCTTTGAGAAAATAGGTGTTTTGGGCTTTGAGAAACAAGGTGTCTTGGGCTCTGAGAAACTAGGGGTCTGAGCTTTGAAAAAGTAGGGGTCTCGGGTTTAGAGAAACTAGGAGTTTCGAGCTATGGGAAACTAGGTATTTCATACTTTAAAACTAGGGGTCTCAGGTTTTGAGAAACTAGGAGTCTGGGGCTCCCAGAAACTAGGGGTCTCGGTCTTTGAAGGACTGGGAAAATAGACAAACTCGTGGTAGCGGGCTTTGAAAGACCGGGGGTATTGGAGAAACTTGGGGTAGTGTGTGTTGAGAAACTAGGTGTAGTGGACGTTGAGAAACTAAGAGTTTGTAGAATGCGACATGTTGTTATAGCAATAATCATGTGGTCATGTATAAAGTAGACAAATGCAAGCAATAAGATGGAGGATAATTTGGAATACTTAGCCATCTTCCTGCAGATGCAAGAAGCTTAGAGTAACATATGTTAAGAGCAAAGGAAATTCTGGTATTCCAATAGTTTTTCATTTAACTGTATATAGATTTTTACAAGTATATAAAGAGGATTATTTTAGTATTTGATACATTAATTAACCTATTTATCTGCCAATATTATAGTATCTAGAATTTGTCTAATAGCAATATCATAGTATCTTGAATATCCCTACAATAAAGGAATATTCAGATTTACTAGCTTATATGAGATTATTAAGGAATCAGACTTTTGTTAAATATTTACTAATCACCTTTAAATTGTTAATTACAATGTATGTTATGTCCTTTCTTTATTTGTCGTTTTTCTCTTTAAATCAAATCTAAATAAAAAGAAGACATAAGAGAGACATCTACAAATATTATAGTACCTAAAATTTGTCTTCCAATACCAATATCATACTATTTTGAATATCCTCAAAATAAAGAAATACTCAGATTTACTAGCTTATATGAGATTATTAAGGAATTAAACTTTTATTAAATATTTATTAATCATCTTTAAATTGTTATTTACAATGTATTTTATGTCCTTTCTTTATTTGTTGTTTGTCTCTTTAAATCAAATAAAAAAAAGGGATATAAGAGAGACACAATATATCTTAATCAAGTATAGTTTAACTTGATACGTATACCACTCTATCACAATAATGATTATAATGTTGGTTCATTCTATACAAAAAAATCATTACGCTTTTGGTAAATGTGTTTTTAAAATCAAAATATGAACTCCATATTCTAATTTTATAAGGCATTGGTCTGGCTGAATATTGCATCTTAATGTGCACTTTATATAAGTATTTATATTACTACATTCAGGCAAAATTCGACAAAGGTAAGGTCTAGAGAAATTTGGGAAGAATTGGATAAAATGTATAAGCTTTGGTTAGTCGTTGTATTATCCGTGATATCAATGAATTTTTAGTACTTTTCAGACATAAATTGGGTTATGTAGAACTCGATGTTATCAAATTTGTCATGAACGGGTTGGTCAGGGCGTCAATTTTTGAAGGTGTGTTGAAAAATGGAGACTTTTGGGAGTACTTTTGTGTTTTTCGCCCATGGAAGCTTACATAGTGGGTGACACACTACTTTTGCGGTGTAATTAACTCCCGCTACATCAAGAGGTCTCACTATAGCCCTTACACTATAGTGGGATTGAGCCGCTTTAGCAGGATTGATCACAATTAGTAATGAAAATCCACCAAAGAAGCTAATTATTTTGAAAGTACGTTTTGGGGAAGAACAATGGCGACATAATTAGGAAAAATTTCAGCGGTTTTTCATCAAGAGCCTTTATAAATGTAGGAAATCCGATCTTCAACTTCATACATTGATTGCCTGAGCCATTGAGGTGATATTAGGGACTCTAGGGAACGGTTTGGTTTTGTTCCTAAGTTGGGAAGATCTGAGTTACTGAGGGTTTGGGTTGTTAAGCCTTGGGTTACTTGTTAAATGTTTTTTTTATCTATTGTTATTCACTCACGTAGCTATGGAATTGATTGTTTTCGGTGAATTAATGTGGAAAAGTCCTGGATTGAGTGAGAAGATCATAAGTTTGGCTTGGGGTTGAGATTAAGATGTAATATGAGTATTATTAGGCAATGGAGATTGAATCTTATACCTATATTGTTAAGTGTAGACCAATAACAAGCTATCTAGGATTTGTAACAAGGGAAAGACTCAAGTCCAATAGAGCTTTCAAGGCTTAATTCGAGAAAGGTGTTAGTTTATTGTTTCCATGTTATGTATGTATGCATGATAACTATTCATATTGTATTGTTTCTTCAATGCATGGTTAGGAAGATCAAATAAATGTAACCGAAATGATACCTTGTACACCATCACATGCAATGAAGGTGTTTAATTTACTTGTGTTTACAAGTGTTACTATAGTTAATTATGACTATGTATTAGTTGTCTTAGGTGTTTACTTCAGTGCTCATCGTTGTAAATATACCCCCAAACTATAAAAAAAATGTCAGATCGTTTAATAGTCTAAATCAGTTGTGTCTAATTGGTTTAGAGGGCATCATTATTCGCTCCTTAGTCAAATCCTATATCATCTAGTGTCGGGTTGGTTAGTGGGCAATCGTGGGTTACTTAGTGAATTCTAAGTTATCTTATGTCGGGTAGCTTAGTGGGCAATTGTGATATTGCTTAGTTGCTCTATTTGTTGTGAAAATACTACTTTTAAGGTGAATGAATTTAGAGGTAAATTCCTAGGTTGCAAGGTATTGTAATCTCAATCGTTGATCTATTTAGAACAAATGGAGTTTTGTTTGAAAAGCATGTGAGGACAGGTCATAGTTTTCACCGCCCTTAGAGCAGGGGGTTTCCACGTTAAGTGCTTGTGTTGTTTTTGTTGTTTTGCTTGTTGTACACATTGTTACTTGATTATTGCTTCTTACATGTCAATTGGTACCTAGGTCATCTGCTATTTAGGGGAAAACTATATTCTACAACTATCCCACCAAATTCGACATTCCAGACTCAAAAGAGATGTCAAAACTTCCAACTGAGATCTTATCAATGAAAAGTGGGTCCCACACCCAATTACCTCCATTTCAAGTCAAATTCCACAAGATAGTTCAAAATGAGCATGAAAGCCTCAGGATCTACTTTGAAGGTTCTTTCGATCAAACTCAATGTATTGGAGCAAGCAAAGACACCATAATTGTGTTTTGAAGTCGTCGACCTGATTTATTGACCAAAGTCAACTATTCAAGTTTCAAAATCTTCAAAACATAAAAACTTGCAGAACAACCCAAACCGAACAACCACGTGACAAAACTGACAAATCTGAACGCTTTAAACACCGAAAAAGATGCAATAAAGAGAAAATAACTTGAGGGTTATTACATTGTGGTTGATTGAATTCTGGGTCTTGTGTTAATTGATAATTAAAGAATGACATTGATGAAGGTTCTTATATTAAATTAAAAAGTATATTTTTTTTAAATGATTGAATGTTCTTGATTGTTTTAAAAAAAAGTATAAATTATCATATTTTATGTTTTCCAAAAAACCATAATAAAATATTTCCTCTGTCCCATTTACGTGGCACTTTTCATTTTTCGAGACTCAAACAATTTAAGTTTGATAAAAAAATTGCGCATGAAGAAGGGGATGTGTCGTTATGGATAGTATATGTGTCATGCATAAGGTAATAAAAGCCAAAACATATAAGATGGAAGGCTCGAACATTCATCATGACCTCGCTTTCCGCACCCTCCACCTCCCACCGCCGCCCTCCACACCTACACTACAGTTTTCGACACTCCCTTCCTGCAAACGCATCTTTTTTATCTGTCCTGCTAACCCATAAACATCACCATTTTCTAGCTGCCACAACTTTCACAGCAACTTTATCCTCAAAGCCGCAACTCAGCCCGTTGCATACGACTCCATCACACCCGTCTATCCCCCTCCTCACCGTCATCCCCCCCTCCCAACAACACTAAATCGCCTTAAAATCTCTCATCAAACTGTCATCCCCCCCTTCTCAACCAATCCTACCATTCTTGCCCACCCCCCACCCTTTCCGCCCACTCTCTCCCCTAAGCTACTCATCTCCCTCCACGCAACCTCCCCCTTTTTGCCTCTCCTCTCTATCCTCATCTCCTACATGCTTCACTTCAATGCTCTCCGTGACGTTCCCCCATAATAAGAGTCCTCGAGAAATCTCGCGCACCTTTGTCCCACATGTTCATTCCGCCCCACTCCCCCTCCCTAACACGCAACCAATTCCCTTTGGCACTACCTCAAATTAGAAGTCCATGTTTATCCTACCCCCTATTCCTCACTCGTGTCGAACCTTCCTTTTTCACTGACCCTCCAACCGTTCCGCCGGGACATCCAGCATCGTTAATTTAACCTAACTCAATTAAATACTCGTCATTGGTACACTTTTACTTGCCCCGTCCCTCTTAACGTTCAACCTAAAGCTAATCTTATCCGCGCGACGCGCCCAACCCACCCCGCCTTGCTACACACCAGCGCTCCGCCCGCCCCTACCCGTCACTTCCCATCACCTAATCACGGCCGCATTAGGCCTCCCCCATGACTTGCCTGCTCGATCTCTTACCGCCTACTACGTCCGTGACCGCTCTCTCCCTCCCCCCCCCTAGAAACATTCCACCAATCAACTACCGTCCTACCTTCTGTCCCGATCCTTCGACTCCCCATCTCTCTCCCACCTTCCCAACCGTCCCCACAAAATCATCCACCTATCTACTAATCTGTCAAATTACTTCCAACCTCCCCCTAAACCTCAATCTTAACGTCCCAGAACACAGCTTTCCCTCTTCTCATCATATCCGGCATTAGCTGCACGCTCACGACTTTTCACCACTCCCCACCCACCCGCCATTACACATTTCACCTATTCCAACCCCCGCTACTCTGTCCCATTTCCTTTATACTCACTTTGGAATCAAATCCTTCCCCCTTACCACCCATGTCCCACTCCACTAAATACGCTACCCCCCTTCCCACGCACGCAAAAACTTAACTTACTACGGCCTCAGCACCGCTCCAAAGGCCTCACCGCCACCCTACCGACACCCCTAAACCTTCTACCCCAGACGCACGGTCACCAGCAGCATAGTTTCATTACGCTCCCTCCCATCCACGGTACTTTACCCCGTCTCCACCCCCACCTCACCACCCCACCTTACAAATTTTCCCCCCTCGCCAGTGCTGAGCAGTCCACAACTTTCCTTACCCCCCCGACTCTTTACCCGCCCCACGTCTTAACTCCCTCCTTCCCACCCCCACCCACACTACCCGCACTCCAATCATTTCCCCCATTTCCCGCACTCCCCCCCAGTCATACGCCCTCCGACCCTCTTCCGGGTTATCTCCCGGCCCCCGCGCCCCTTGTCCCCCTACCCCGCAATACGTTTTTTCCCAAAACTAACGACACACCAACGAGCGAATTCTTCTACTCCTTCCCTTGACCTACTACTCCTTTTTACCCCCTCTAGGCACCCCGGCCATTCACTACCCACTCTATCCACGTTCTCACAAACCGATTTCCTCACTTGCCGTACCCAGGATTCAAATACACCCCCGCTCCCTCCCCCACCCTCTTTTTTTAACTTCCTCCCCTAATCCTTCCTTTTATAATTTAATCGGCCTCTCATCCACACATTTTAGAGAATAACCCATACTAGTCGATCCCGAACGCCCCTGCTTCTTCCCTACTTTTCTCCTCCTTCTGCCACGGCCCGGCAACTTACCATGTACATCCATCCGTCCTGCAAAATTCGATGCATTACCTACTCCCGCCTTCCGCCATAATGACCCCAGTTTCGCCGATCCGACTACTCTACGCACGCTCACCTCTCTCGTCAACTACGTCCCAATTACACTCCCACTCCCCCCCTGCAATCCTTGCCAGTCCCACCTTGCAATCACTTTCTTCACTCCGCATTGCCGTCCGACCCCATAATCAGGCTCTCCACATACTAACGCCCACTGAGCCCACACTTCAACCGCCCATTAACATCAAGCCCACCCTTAGGCTTCATGTTACCATCCTCGTCTTCTTCCCCAGCTAGCACCTGCTCCCCTCTATACTCTTAAACAACCCCTCACCTACTCACTTGACATGGCCCCGTTACTAATAATCGTAAATCAACTCCCCCCCCATAGTCGCCGATATTCTCGCCTTCTCTCGGCCCCTTGTCCACCTACCAATGTTGGCTGACCATAACACCTCCTCTAATAACCACCTACAAAAACCACGCTGTCCCCCCCACAGGCTTTTGCATCCCAATTCCACCTTAGCACTCGCTGTCACGGACCAACATCCACGACACTGCTCTCTTCGCCCCCCCCTTACGCCCGCGCCTGCCACCCTACTCCAAAACCGCGCAATCTTATATCCCCGTCCGCGAATCCTTCACGCCACTCTTTTCTTAATCAACAATCTCCCCTCTCTCCGTCCTTTTCTCCAACCTGTCGGCTCCAGCCCCACCTGCTCCCAACCCCCCCCATTCGACTTTGTTTTTTCTCAGATCACTTCCCTCGCTCGTATATCCTATTTTACACTATTCTTCTCCCGATCAACCATTCTTTTCATACCCGTGGACGGCAATCCTTTGCCCCCTTTCCCATCTCCCCCCTCTAACCCACACGCTCCCCCAAACTTTTTTGACCATCTCGATTAGGTTGATTTAGTTCCGGACAAGTTGTAATGTCAGACAAAAAGTTTAGAGAAAAAAATGTTGATAAGCAAATACAATTTTGCTACTCAATTGTATTTTCATTTAGATTCTATACGATTGTAAGAGGCAATAAAAGGGAAGATTTCACTATTTGATGTGTTAGTTATCCTATTTATATGTCAATATCATAGTATCTAGAATTTGTATTGTGATATCAATATTATAGTATCTTGAATATCGCTAGAATATAGGAATGCTCAAATTTGCTAGCTTGTCTGAGATTATTACAGAAGCAAACAATTGTTAAACTATTCACTAATCACCTTCAAATTATCAATCACAATGTCTTTTAGTTATGTTCTTTCTTTATTTCTAGCTTATCTCTTGGAGTAAATTCAAAATAAAAAGTGGGTATAAGAAAGACGCATCATATCTTAATCAAACACTTGAGATGCATATCACTCTATCATGAAGAATGACAATGATGATTTCGCCTTGTAATAACTAAAATTGTTACATTATTCACGAAATATCTTTAAAACTCAACATATAAACTTCCTTAGTCTTGTTTTATATGGCATTGTGTGATTGAGTATCACGTTTTGATGTTTACTTAATTTAAGTATTTATATAATTATTAAAAGTTATTAAAATAATTATTTATGATATAATTCATGGAGAAAACATTAAAATATATAAATATATATACCTAAAGTTATAATCAACTATCGACAAAATAATAATAATATTTTGGTAAAATATGATGACATTGTCCCAGTCAAAAGAAACAAAAAGTTGATTATAACTTGAAACAAATAAACAATATTTATATTGATTTCCAACTAACTTAGGCTTTGTATGGAATAATAGTGACAGAAAGACTAGCTACCAACAAGATAGCGATCATCAATATTAAACTTAAACTTCGGAAATGGAGTCACCTTTGATGGCACAAATCATGAGTTGCAGGGTGACAAAGTAGGCAGGGGAAAATGCGGTGGCGTACGCAGGACATTTCACAAACGAAATGTCAACTGATATACATATATATATATATATATTAATTATATATATATATATTATAATAGATATATATAGATATATTATATATATATATATGTATATATATATTTATTTATTTATGAAAATGTAATTTCATTAAAATAATAATATTGTACATATTTATTTTTAACGAAATATCAAGAGAAGAAAAAATAGCAAACAAAGAAAGGAAGAACCAAAAAAAAAAAAACGAAAGGAATAGTGTTAAAGCAAAGAAAGAAAAGAAAGAAGGGAAACAATGGAATCAAGGTTCAAACTCACGATCCCCAGGCAATAATGTACACACTATACCAATTGAGGCACATGCTCTTTTGTGTAAGTTACTAACATTGTACCGTATATATAGTTTTTTTAAAGTTATTTCTATTATTCAGATATTAGTGGAGAATTAATAATAAAACTTAATATATAGTGTCATCATGTGGGTAATCTCTCCTTCCTTAATTAAAAGTGTGAGTTGGAATGGACTAACACAACATCAGAGTTGTACTAAAAGTTAAGAAAATTGTACCATTATATTTTTATTATTTATATTTTATTTTTTATTATAAATGAATAAGGTAGGACGAACGCAGCAATACAAGATTGTACCAACAGCAACAGAACATGTACGAAAAGAATAGCTCATGTACTGATATGTATACGTTTTCACTGCATATAAATCCACCTGTCCAAATGTAAGACCAACATATTAGCTTTCCCACTTTGTATTAGCTTCCCTCACTTTTCTCTTTCTTCCTCTTATTATTTTCTTCTTCCATGGCTATTCTCTATGTTCTTTCTTCGTTTGTTCATCAATTGTTGCATATGGGTTACTTTTCTTCTTCTCTATGTTCTTGCTTCGTTTGTCCATCAATTGTTGCATGTGGATAACTTTTTCACTTTATTATTCATTAAAAAATGAGATTTCAACCTAATTCGCCAAGGAAGATAGACATGTTCGAAACTCATAGATGAATAGTTATGATTGACTTAGAAACCTCTTCTTTCAGAGGTCAAAGATTGATTTTAATGTTGAAGAAAAGAAAGATAACTAAACTGCTCTTTGGAAAGGATGGAAGCAACCTCATTGATTGTGCAACTTTGGTTTTTCTTATTTGTAGTTTTGATGATTTGACAAACGATGGGACCTCATAAAGGTACCAGGTTTTCTAATTGGGTATTGACAGGTGTTCTTGTTTGAGGTATTGCCAGAAGAAGAAACAAAGACGGGACCTAGAGAGGGGTACCAGGCTCTAATTGATAATGAGCTAGTCGACTGCCATCTGGAAGATGCGTACAGAAAGGTGCGTGCACACTTCCTGACAGGTCAGAAAAGTGTGACCTTTTCAGGCCATGGAAAGAAGTTTAGGCGAACGTGACTTGCCCACATAAAGGCACTTTCCAAAACATTGGCTTTTAGTTTTACCAACTTGATAAAAACTTCAAGAAACATTGCAAGGGCTACACAAAAGGTTAGAATTATTCCAAGAACAACAGCAACATCTGGAGCTTTCGATAGTTGTTAGGAATTTATCTCGTGTTGTTAAATGTAACACCACTCCAAAATCTATAAAGGAATTGGTGTGTTGTGTTAAAAGTACTCGGTTTTCAAGTGGCGATAGCTGAGCAGTGGGTAAGATTGTTTTTCTACTTAGGCTTGTTGCGAAATAGAGCGACTATTGGCTTAACGGGAAGATTGATAACTCTTTTTACGTTTGGGGTAATCGATGTTCGCTTTTGCTTTTGAAGATTTAGTGAAAACGATTAAACAACCTGTGAAGACAGGTCGTGGGTTTACTCCCTTAAGCAAGAGGTTTACCACGTAAAATCAGTTGTGTATGATTTTACTGCCATTTACTTATGCGTATTTTTGAAGTGAAGTAATGGACCTGGTCCATTACGGTATAAGTGAAGGCACATATTCTATTCAAGTGGTATCAAGCAGGCGTACTATATATTGGTTACACCAACGGAAGTTATTTTGTTCTAGAATGGCAGATCACTGAGCTCGAAGAAGGTCAGTCATCAACACAGATCCTCCTCGTTCAATGGACATTTACTACAGTCAGTTGCGTGCAGAAAGTTAAGAATGAACGACATCTCATGGCCGGAAGATCGCCGAGTTATGGGATATTATAATAGATGGACCCTTTGTTCCAATGATGAAGTAAAGGATGGAGAAAAGACCACTATTGTCCCAACAAGCCCAGCATGAATATTGATGCGCCGACAGGAAAAAGTTTGAAAGGGTTTCTTTCAAAGCTTAAAATCCTTATGGGTTCTTGGATTAGGAATCCGATGAGATAACAAGAGTGTCAGCCTGCTGTGAGGTCTGAATAAAGAAATTTGGGGTTGCTTGTTACTGCCACATGAAGGAACTGACAAGTAAAGAATCCAAGATTGACATGCTCACCTCACGATATGGAGAACTTCACAATGAGGCAGGAGAAACTCTGCATGACTAGTACACCAAGTGGGGACCTCCATTACAAATGATCTGCCGAAGTCTGGGGTGAACCATAGCATGAGTCCAACAGTCAGGAAGTGCTTCGAAGTCTTCCAAAGTCTGGGGGGGAGAGCAACAAAGTTGATGCCATTACAGAAGCCAAGGCTTGACTTGAAGGTGTGCTGACATGGATGCCTTTGATGGAATCTTTAAAACACATGAGAGAATCGAAAACCATGATTTGTCAAAAAGAGAAGTCAGAAGGAAGCGACAAGTCATTGATGTTGAAGTATAAATCGATGAAGATTAAAGTGATGATGATGATATGGCATATCTCATCAGCTAGATTTCAAAAGATTGTGAAAAAAAACAAATGTATAAAAGGAGGACAAATGGGGACTCGAAATGTTGCCTCAAGGTGATAATTGATAAAGTGGGAAAAATCGGCACTTCATCAGAGAGTGTCCTTTACTACAAGAATGAAACAAGGAACATCAAAAACACAGAGGTGACAAAGAAAATAGAAGCAGGACCTGGTAATACCGGTAACAGAGATCGAAAAAGCTGCTGCCTGATATTGGTTGTCAAAAGGGCTTTGCCTGCCATGAGGGGGATTCTTCTAGGACTCAGAGGGTGATGGAGTGAGGGGTTGGGTGGCAGGGATCCTGACCTTCAAAGATTCGAGGGCGATATTGATTCGGAGCGGAGATGGATGGGGGGGAATTAGGAGAGATTAGGATGAAGGGACTAAAGGGGTGAGGGGATATTCCTAGGGGAGAATTTATGGTGGGGGATGGATACTTTCTGCTTCTATGATGAGCCAAAAGAGCTGTCGATGGTTGTGATGACATGAGGAAGGGAAACTGTCTTAAATGCAAATGCTCTTTTCTCTCATGGCACACACAGAAAATGAAGAAGAAGACAATCAGGTAACTATTTTGACATGAATGAAAAAAAGGACTGCGATAATAATTCTCTTAAAAAATTGAGAACCTTGGCAAAAGTCATGTTAGATTCTGTGATAGATTTAACATCTGAGAGATACCTGATGCTGACTGAAATTTTAACTGAAAACAAATGTCAATTGAAGACACAATGTCAGAATGGTGTCTCTAGAGTTAAAAAACCGGAACTTAAGAACCCGTGTGTGTTAAGATAATGAAGAAGCAGAAAAGCTAATGGAAAACCAAATATTCTGCAAGCTGAAATTCAAGAAAATTAAAAACTCTAAAAAATCTTAGTTTGTCACTTGAAACGAAGTAAGCAAATTAGAACAGGATATTGTGAAACTTAAGAAAGAGCTTGAAAATTCTCTTAAGTGGAGCCAAATCCTCAAAGTTGCCGTCAAATGCCTGACAAATCAGAGTAATGTCAAGAAGAAAGCGACTAGGAATTCGAACCTAAGTTCCTCCTTATAACCTCACCGTAAGTATGTGTTTGTGTCTGACAATTTGTTGTGTCTTCATTATGCAGTAAGAACGGACATTTGAAGAATGAGGTGTGTTACATGGAGAAAATCGCTGTGAAAGATACTCTTAATTCTGTTGAAAGACAAAATCTACCAAAAGAGAGACATGTCCTACAGAGCCTTGTCTCAACTCACAAATTTGGAAAAAAAAACTCTATTTCATGCTCCATATGTCTTTTGATAGAAAGCTTCAAAGTCGACAATACGCGACCAAGTACAAGCTGATACTCCTTTGTATGCCTACTGCGGACTCAACGGGCTGAAATGGGTTCCCAAGCTTAACAAGTGATTTGGTGCAGGTGAGTGAGAGGAAGCACGCAAAGGGCAGTCAATGTGTTGGTTATATGGATAGTGGCTCTGTAACCCCCTACCATTCTGACGCCTATCTTATCTTTCTACTTTATCGACTGTGAATCGCACCCTATTCCCTCTAAGCCCCACGTCGCTCCCACGCCTCTACACAGCCTACTTATCATGCAGCTCCCCACCTCTTCTCTTCTGTCCCCCACATATTCGTTTCCTCGCGCACCCTCGCCTCTCCTATTCTCCACGTGCGTCCTGTTCTTGAATATTGCCGGACCCTACCCTGATCCACTTGTCCTACCGTCAATTCTTCCGACCAGTCCTCCTCTTCTGGTTCATACCCCTTCCTCTCCGCTTCTAGGGTTCTTTTTTCTTCCTCTCTCTTTTAGTTCATCCAGTTTATAAGCCTTTTGTTCCTCCGTCACACCACGCACACCTCTCGCGCCCCTGTTACCGACCATCTCACCATTTTCCACATTCTTATCTTTACACATCACTCCTCACACTCACCTTATACCCGCTGCTCTAAACATATGACTGCGTGATGTAAAGACTTCCTCTCACTCAAGACCCTCCAAGAGAGGAAGTCGTATCATTGGGTGATGGCAAGAAGCGGATACATTTTGGGATTGTGGCCAAGGAGGAAGATCTCTTGAAGATTCTATGAACAAGTTTATCATGTTGATGGGTGAAGTACAGCTGCCTAAGTGGTCACAAATCTTGCGACAAAGGAAATGAGGTCAGGTTTACTCTGAGAATGCATGTGGTGAGTTTACACTAAAACAAGGTAATTCTCATTGCCCACACAGAAGTATGCAAAAAATAGGTATGCTTTTAGGCAAATTGGAAATCTCTTATCATGGAGATGACTTAAATGCTCTCAGTGCTTCAAAATGAAAAGCCCTGATCTCTTGGGCATCGTAGGCTGGGACATGTGAGTTCATCGTATTAAATAAGTTGATTCAAAAGGACCTGCCCCAACCCCCACCCACCCCTGGTCCGATGGGTTGCCCCAAAACAAAGAAGTTTCCTGATAATAAAATGTGTGAAGCACTTGTGTTAGAGGAAGGCAAAGACAAATCAGTCATCATTCAGCCCAAGAATCATAGGTAACATCATCAAGAACCTTAGAGCTGCTTCATTGGAACCTTTGTGGACCAATTTTGAAGCGGTTCAAGAAGAAATGGCCAAGAAGTACAGTGTGGTGAGTGCTAGATGATTATTCAAGAGACACCTGGAGAGATTCTTATTGTTGAGATCAAAGGCAGATAACCTGGACGAGATCAGGATTTTTGAGATCAAAGGCAGATACACTGATGAGCTAGTGTATTCTTCAAATGATTGATTCAAACCAAATTAAATCAAGTGTGCAGCATTAGATCTGATCATGTACAGATGTTGAAAACTCAACATGGCTAATTCGTATGGAAAAGGGTACAAGCCACAACTTCTCTTCTCCAAGAACTCCTGAAACAAATGGGAAGTAGTGGCGAGAGAGAGAAAGAAAGAACAGAACCTTGCGGAACATTGCAGAATATGATATTGCATCAAATATTCTCAAGTTTCTGGGCTGAAGCTGTTAACAACAGAATGTCATGTACAATAGGATGTCTAAAAAGAGCCTGTGGAATAAGGACTCCATATGACTGCTCAAATCAACAGAAAGCCAATGACTGAACGATTTAGAGCTTTTGGTATGCAGATGTTTTGTGCATAAAGTAATGCCGGAAGGAGGATCTTTTCTATGCGGAAATTGATCCCAGAAGTGACCTAGAAGTGCTGAAGGAATATTTGTTGCGATTATTCGTCATTCAGCAAAGCCTACAGAATATTCAACAACGAAAAACATGCACACAATGCAATTGAAGAAAGCATCATGTTGTTTGTTGATGAAAATGGAAGCCCTTGACGAATGATGGATCAAATGATGATATGCATGCTACTCAAAATGAACTAACATACCCAGGAAGATTGAAGGGGCTGGAAACTGAATGCAGATCAAAACTGAATAATGATTGTGATGATCAGAATCAAAGTCTACTTAGAGAGGATGCGAGGTTTGCACATGGATGATAGGGGTACCTGGTACTATTCAATTTACTTCCAGGCCAGAGTACATCAGACTCCCCAGAAGATGATGTCACTCCTAATGAAGAAGAGAAGATCATGATTTGATCTGTCTCCCCAAATCAGTCTGCTGCTAAGGTCAGGATGGAAGCATAGTTCTCACAGCCTCTGATCAATCTCATTTCTCCCTTGAATTCAATGGAATTCAAACTAGATCAAAAAACTAGAAATCTAGTTGCATTCTCAAGCCATAATATACCATGAGCGCCATTACTATATTAAAAAAGCATTAGGGGATGCAGCCTGGATCAATTCTTGCCCCAAGAAGAACTTCATCAGTTGAAAGAAGTAAGGTATGGGACCCTGGTTCTCGCCTAGAATGCAGAGAACACTAATAGAACCAGGGGGTATTTATTCAGGAGAACAAAACTTGAATGAAAATGGAGTTATTCCTAGAATAAATCCGGCTGGTGGTGCAAGGATACATCAGAAGAGGAATTTGACTATGATGAGACTTTTCACCTGTTGCCAGAATGAAGCTATTAGAAGCCTAATAGCTTTTGCCCTGCTTTTATGGGAGTTTAAGCTGGTATGCTGGGATGATGTTTGTATCAAATGGAGTGTGAAGAGTGCATTATGAATGGAGATCTCAAAGAGGAGGTGTATGTCAAGCCAACCTCTGGGTTTTAAAGATGCAGAGATACCAAATCATTGTTCAGATGAATAAGGACATTATATGGTCTGATGAATGAAACAAGCTCCAAGAGCTTGGTATGAAAGATTGTCAAAGTTTATGTTGAAGGAATGGTTTACAAGAGGAAGATAGACAATACTTTGTCTTACTAAAAGGAGAACAAGAATTGCTTATCATTCAAGTTTATGCTGATGACATAATTTTTGGAGCACTTCAGAACTCTCTGTGAAGAATCTCATCATGATGGGAAGGGAGTTTGAAATGAGTATGATGGTGAGTGGACATTCCTTCCTGGGGCTTCACAATCAAGCAAATCATCAAATGCGAACTTCAATATGCCAGGGTGGAGAGAGATACATAAAGAGTTGCTGAAGAAATTCGAAGTTGATTCCAAACTATTGACACTTTTTCCCTGAAATGGGGAACAAAAAAAAATTTTTTTCCCCCCCCCCCAAAGGGAAATTGGGATAGTTTAACGAAGGGAATCTGATCCCACATTGTGGAATTGACAATGTCTACAGCGGAACATTGGACTCCTTGACTATATCGGACTGAACTAGCAGGCCCTATATTGTGTTTATAGACGTTGGAAGTGCTGCGCAGGTTTTTCAAGCATGTCCTCGTGATTCACACTAAAGGCTGCAAAAAGTTCTACTTAATACTTGAAGAAACAGGGGGACCTGATTTCTTGTACCCTGCAGGTCGATAATTTGTTTGATCTGGTTGGTTTTGGAGATGATGATGGGCAGGTTATTCAAGTGACAGAAGAGTACTCTGAATGGCTCATTTCCTAGGATCATCACTTATCTCTTGGGGGGTACCCAAGAAGAGAACTCTGTTGGATCTTTCAACAGCCTGGTGAAGCTGAATATGTAGCCTGCTGCCCCCAGCTTGTTGTTCTCAATTTGCCCCTGTGGATAGGCAACCGTAGAAGACTTTGGAATCCACAGTAAAGCAATTCCTCTCAGGTGTGGACAACATAGTGCTGTGAGTATGGGAAAGAACCCAGTTCATTCATAAGAGAACAAAGCCAATTGATGTCAGACATCATTTTTGAGCGACCATGTTGGAGAAGGGTAATATTGTGCTCACATAGTCCAACGGAGGAAAGGAAGGAACAGATAGCAGACATCTTACCAAGGCTCTCAGCAAGGATCAATTTGAGAGAAAAAAATCGTTTAAAGTGGAGGATGTTGATCTCCACGTAAGCTTTTAGCATCCAACAGTAGAACTCCCTTGATGGTTAAAATTGCCAGTGTAGGTATCCTTTGTGTGAATCTAAATAGTTGAACAAGATAACTTTGCTATCTTTCGTAGGTATACTCTCAATAGGGACCTGCCTAGCAAAAGAAGAGCTAGTTTCGCTTAGAACAATAAGGAATGAAGTTAAACTCTATCATGGGGACCTCGGCTGACCCAACCCACCCCTTCCAGGTTAGCCTTTTTCATAAATTTTAAACTTAAAAATTTTGACCGTTGTGTGAAAATGCACGTGTCAGTCATCGTTACTATGATCCGATCAGTCCAAGCGGGTTTCTCCCTAAAGACAGCAATCTAATCAGGGACCTGGCACCCTCACTCTTTTAAACCTTAAAAAGGGGTAGTTTCTTCTTGAAACTCTAATTCGTCCCTAACTTTATCTCTCTCATATATCACAAGGCGTCTCACATTCGAAGGCAACTATGTTTTTCTCTTTTTTTTGTTCTTCAACGATCCTTTCCAGCATCCCAAACATGTCTTCATCTTCATCTTCTTCTAAGAAAATTGTTGGATCACTTAGTGAAATTGCGCCCCGGGCATGCTATTCTCCAAACCTCCTCAGCCAGACTTCCTCTCCCACCAGTCCTCCACAAAATACTTCCTGATTCAACACTTTTATTTCTCCATATTGATCTGTTATAAACACTTCTGACAGTGCCTCACTGGGACCTGGTCCATTTGAAGACTGTTGCCGACACATGTTGTGAAGGAATCTACCAAAAATTGGGGCTACGAGTCTAATATTACTGGCAGCAAGTGAGGAAATCGTGATTGAAAGCCTAGGCAACTGATGCGAGAAGAATCCAGAGACAGAACACACTGATGCACTGGAAGAGAAGAGGTAAGGCGCTTCTCAACCCATTTTCGACAAAACCCCCGATCTAGGGAGGATACTCTTACTTCCTCTTCATCTGAAATTGCAAGTGAGGAAGAAGAGCGAAGAAACATTAAAAGGAGGTGAGAGTAGGAAAAGGGAAAGAAAAGTGGACTGGAGGAGGCTCCTAAGAGAAGACCTCAGTAAAGGTCTGATGCCACAAAAATTGATGGCATGATGCCCTGAAGGCAAGTGCACGATCTGACTACTGCTGCAGTCAGAAGTGCACGAACCTTAAAAGGTATCACATTTTAGGATACCTAAAGAAAAACTGGGAAAATGGTTGCGTTGTCTGCAGAAGAAGTTGAAAAGAAAAATAACAAGAATAAGTCAGAACGAAAGGGAGAAGGGTTAACAAGAGGAGTTTAAAGTCACAATTCAAAGGGGCAAGAGACATCTGAGAAAAAGAGGAAAGAAGGACACAGGGACCTTAGGTCCTCAGCCCAGAAATTGAGGAATGTCAACTTGCCAGGGAAAATAGTTGACAGTCTGAGGTTATTGGAACTTACCTCATAGCGTTGTTTTACTGTCCTCGGATGGATATGAGCGTGGTGTCGATATTTGGTCTTGGTATTCTTTATTTTTTGACTTTCTTCGGGCACCATGTTATTGATTCCACTCGACCCATGACTATTCACAATGGTGGAGAGCCAATCGATGGCTGACACCTGTTCAACAGGAACACCCCATCTCATGAAGAAGAGGTTCTGTGGAATTCTATTACCAATGTTCAATTCCTGGGAAGATGGGAAGATCACACACGTGTGAACAATACTGATATTCTTTGAATGGGAGCGGTGTTGGGCTAAAATCTAAGGCATACAGAGGGGACCGATCCGGATGCTCTGAACAAATTGCTCTTCAGAATTTGCATCCCTGATTTCTAAGACTCCACATCAACTAAGGTTGCTGGGATCAATAAGAAAATTTGCAAGAGTAGTATCAGCTTGCGTCTTCGAGTTTCAACAAGGGTGCGTTCTTCTCGCACAGAAAAGAGACTATTGCGGTACTGCTGCTGACTTGTACGCCAATGGAGATGAATGTGTAGATTCGAGGCCTATGAGGTCTCCTAGTACATGATTGTGAACACATTCACAAAACAGTATTGAGAGGGAAAGGACGTAATGGAATGGGGTATGCGACTTTAATTTCTCATGAAGTATTCAAGCACTTTCAGATTCCTCTTGCGTATTGGAAAGGGTTGGGGACAGTTGTTAAACAAACTATCCTGAGCATACATTGTTTGAATTTGAATGTATTGAAGGCAGAGGCTTACAAAGAAGAGGGATCAACTTCTGAGAGACTGGATAGCTTTAAAATGGACTGAAGAACTCACTGTGCGGTTTGAGCTAGTAAAGAAGGCACTGAAATTGGTGTACTCAAAGCAAGAGCTGCTTACTGCACAAAGTGAGGGACCTGGTTCTTCAGTTGTACAAGCCCTGCGAGAAAGAGAACCACGAGTTGAAGGCGAAGAAATGACCTTGCAAGAAAGGCCTCAAGGATAATGAATGACCATGACCAATGAAGACACGACTCCTCTTGTATCCAGTCCCTCTCCCAACAAAGACCCCTCTTCTAAATTGTCAATCAATCTTACCTGTGTCATTTTTTTGTGCTGCTCTCGTGTTTGTTGATGATTTTTAGTTTCTGTCTTTAATGTATATGCTTATAATGGAATGTTGGCGTTACTTATTCCGTTGACTGTTTAGTTCTTCATAGTGTTATTTTGTGACGCTCTTCACTCTGACTGTCAGATTGACTTATTAGCTCTGATCTTGCCTCGTATTATATGATTGACTCAATGGTTTACCTGCATTCCTTTTTATGATGCCAAAGGGGCGAAGTAAAAGTTAGTAGCTAATAAGGGGAAGCTAAACTGTTTCGTTACCTAAATAAGGGGGAAGATACAGTAAGGGGAATACAATGTCAGGGGGAACCATTCTCGCGTGAAGACCTCAGATCATATCATGTTTGTCATCATCAAAAGGTGGGAAATGTTATGGATAGTTTTGATTGATTTGACAAACGATGGCGACCTCATAAAGCGCTCACAGTTTTCTATTGTGGGTATACAGGGGTCTTGTTGTGAGTATTGCATAAGAAACAAATACAGGGATCTCTAGTAGATGGTTACCAGGCACGCTCATGAAATGAGCTAGTCGACTGCCAGCGGGGAATGGAGATGGTACAGAAAGAGAAAGTAAGCGTGACACACTTCCTGACAGAGTCAGAAAAGTGTGACCTTTTCAGCAAATGGCAAAAGAAGTTCTAGGAAAGGACTTCAGTGGCCCACATAAAAGGCACTTGTTCCAAAAATTTGATTTTTAGTTTTTGAATTTTTGACAACTTTTTTGCTCCTTCCTCACCCCGTTCCGCTGCATGGCATTAAAAACTTTCAAGAACACTAAAAGGGCTACCACAAAAAGGTAGAATTATTCCAAGAACACAGCAAACATCTGGAGCTTTCGTATAGTTGTTTAGGAATTATGACTCTTGTTGTTAAATTGTAAAAACACTCCTAAATCTATAAAGGAATTGGTGTGATTGTTGTGTTAAAGTCTAGGTTGTCAGTCGGGATACTTAGTGGGTTAGAGTGTTTTACTTAGGCTTGTTGAGCAATAGAGGACTATTGCTAATGGTAAGATGATAACTCTTTCTTACGTTTGGTGTAATCGTGTTCGTTTGCTTTTGAGATTAGTGAAAACGATTTAAAAAATCCTGTGAGAAAGTCGTGGTTTTCTCCTTAAGCAAGGAGGTTTCCACGTAAACTCATTGTGTTTGATTTTACTGCATTAAATTTATGGTTTATGTATGTTTTCTAAAGTGAAGTAAGGGACCTGGTCCATACTGTTTAGTGAAGGCACAGATTCTTCAGTTGTAGTGTAAACATTTCAATTTATGAATGGATTACTAATGCTTGTGGTCAATCTATAGAAGCAATGACATTGAGAAAAACTCAAGGCGATGAATCGAAGAAAGGTTGTATAAACAAAATTCCAGTGCGTTTAAAATTCTCGAATTATTTTGGTTACCTTTCAGCTTAGTTACATTCTACATTGGAGTTTACAAAAAGTAGTAACCTTAATTTTTTTAATCTAAAAAAATCATTTATTTTAATTTTGATGATTTAACTGGAAAAAGAAACCAGTTGAATTTGGGTTCGAGGCAACTTTTGAATTTATATTTTTTTCAATTTGATTACCCAATTTGGGATATGAATGTTCTAATGTTCCTAATTAGCTTGGAGTTTGATATTATTGATATATGTGAATTACAAACTTTGTAAGTCAGCGTTATCCTGTACTTGGATCTCTCTTTTTGGTGCTTCACTTTTCTTCTAGGCATGTTCAACGAAATTTCGAATCACAGAATAATTTTAAAGTAAGGCTTTTTGTACATTTGGGAGCAGAGAATGCTCCAGAATAATTGCTTTATGTCACGTCCCTCTGTAAGAGTCCCATAGTTCCATACTTACAGCCACTCTATCTCTACTTTGCACAACAATCTTAAAAAGAACTTGAGTGACTAACGGTTTTCTCCAATGAACTTGACCAATCAACATATAATTGTAGATGGCAACCCGCCTTCAGGGCATGACCAAATGTATTATTGAAACCATTTGGCCCACTAAAAATTCTCCTGAGATGTCTAGATGTCCAAGAAATAGCATGTACTCTATCTCTGAACTCAGATGGAAATATAAATACCTATAAATTCTTCGAGGTAGATATGTCCTGTTTATCAGCTGAAACCAAAATGACTAGTGACTAAAATATATTATTCAAAAAAGATGTAATTTTTCAGTTTGTTACATAATTTTTTCTGGAATTAATTATTTAGTTAATAGTAAGGGGTTAGAAGGGAGAATTTCAGTAGTTAAACAAAATGTACTTTGTTATTAATGCTAATTCTACTAATTATTTGGGGCTATTGATTTTTATGGGTGACATGTGCATAGAATGTCATTGCTCTCAATAAATCTCACACATAGAGTTGAGCACATGTAGATACGATCTGTAGCCCTCTCATGTCAAGTGCTTGGCACTCTGCGAGATTATTGGAACGAGGTTTCAACAAAGGGAAGGAGTACTGATAATTTGGAATACTATTTTTAAGCATTCCTTCATGTGAGCAGGTGTACGTATCTGTCATATTTCATTTTAACTGTCCTTTTCTATATATAATAACTATGCTATAAGTCAAAATATCAAGTTTATATGTTCATATTGAAATATGTAGGGTATGTTTCATTTGATACACCAAAGTAACTTGGTGCATATAGCATAACATCCTATCCTCTTTTGTGCCTCTATTAGATCACTTTCTTGTGTCAGCAAGCGCATTCGCTAATTAGTTTTTGATTGTTGGATTTGCTAGCAGTCATGTAGCAAAAGAGCAAAAGTTAGCTTACGAGCATTGCATCGATTAATTGAAACAAAACTAATATGAGTTGTACTGTTAAAGCAAGGACGAATAAGGGTACACTCGAAAGTTAATATTATTTGTAGTATTTTGAAGTTCTTTTGAATGTCTCATGTGTCCTTATCAAAATCTGATTCATTCGCATACACGTCAGTCTCACTTAGTCAGTCACTCTCTTTCGCTTTCTGTTTCAGAAGTTAAGGTACTTTTTGTTTGTTGATTTATCTTATTTTCTTTATGTTAATTTGTTTTCACGGCACTTACTTTGGGGTTAGGATTTTAGTTTTTCTTTTGACAAGTTTGATAGATAGGGATGTGATGCTAATTGGAAAGAGGAAGCAGATACTGTCAAATTCTTAAAGAAGAGGATTGCGTTACATGCTTGGGTTGGTTCACCTCAACTTATTTTTATTTTTGCCTCTTCTTAGTGTGTATATTCATATTCTTATGGATGTTCTTTTACTGATATATATATATATATATATACACAAATTAATTAATTACTTGATCATCCACTACTCTACTGTGAAAGTAATGCCTTGAAATTGAAATAAGAATCAATGATTATGTCTTTTCAAAATTGTCTTTTATTTTTCAAGAAAGTACTCCTTCAAATTCGTAGCTACATGTATCTAGTAAATTATGATACATGTATTAGTTATTTGTGATGCAACACTTTGTTTCTATGTTGGAGTAGTATAAATAGTCGATGAGTGAGTTGTATTCATCTCAAGTGTCCTTAAGAGCCTAGAATAAACGTAACATTCTCTAAAGATACTGATTTCTTCCATATTCCCTACAAAATTGTACAAGAGCCCAGATTTCGCTTCTGAAGTCTGGGATAGGTGAAGAAAAAAAAAAATATGACATCCAAAACAAATGAAGCGTGTTATTCTCAATTTTCTTATTCCATTTTTTGAGTGCGAATTGATTTTGAATAATGGAAGATAAGAATGAGAACACATTGAAAGTGAGGTTGTGGATTATTGTTTGCAAAGTTGAAGAGCCAGACAACGATGGACTGATCTTACAGTAGCCAGAGATAAAAATCTTGCGGACTCAGCATCGTCAAGATACAAAAGCCTTTGAGCAAAATTCAAAGTGAGTCTCAAGAGCATATTTTGCCAAAAATTGCTACTGTGAGACAGCACAAAGGAAACTTGAGATTCTCTAGAAACTGCAGTGTAGTAGTTAACGAAAAAGGTTAACACATTCATAAATCTTCAAACTCTTTGAATGAGAGTTTCCAAAATTTGAAAGATGATAGATCTAAATTTTTTTTGATGAATATGACAGAAGAGAAGAGTCATGATATGTTAAGGAAATGAGCAAATCATGGTTGATACAATTCTGAACAACTAGTGTGATTAAAGATTCTATTTTTTCGTTAGTGTTTCAGTGGTAGTAAAAAAGATGATACATTGTTGCTATCATGAGGAGACGAAAGATTCTCTAAGATTTCCTCAAAAGAACTATTTGGATCCTTTCATGCACACGAGAAGTGGATGATTGAGTGAAGATCAATCCAAAGAGACGACTTGTTCACGTCTAAAACAAATGAGGATCTCAACAACTTTCTCTTCAAAAACCCCATACACAGACGCAAGAATGACATCTTATAGCCTCACACAACCAAGAAGCAGGATTATGATGGTTCTTCAGTAAGTACTCGCCTGATGAAAGCATGACGAAAAACCTATTCTTTCGTATAAACGTTGGCAAAAAGACCTAATCACAATGCAGAGAAAATGTTGGCACAAGGCCATGCCCAATGTAACTTTGTAAAAGTTTGGCCGCGTTGATGTTGTGAAAAGCAGGGCTGGACAAGCATGTGAGCAAGCAATTTGTTGCGAAAAAAAGAAAAAAAAAACAGGCAGGAGGCGGAAGAAAGGGGTGAATGAAAAACCTTTTTTTGCCTCTAAATCTGAGTTTCAGAAAAAAACAATGAATGGTATGTTGATAGGGTTGTGTTAGCCAATCACATGACTGCGAGATGAAAAACTTCCTACTCAATAATAATAGATCACTTACTAAAAGCCCGTTAGAATGGTGGTCCCTTTGAGCATTAGTTGATGCGAAAGCGGAAAGGATACTACTTCGAATCAACATGAAAGAAGCCGTTCAGTAAGAAATTCACATTGTCTTTATGTTCCTGACTTGAAAGAAAATTTTAGTGTTGCATCAACTCATCGGGAAATGGTTGTTCTCTTGTGTTTAGAGATAAGTATTGCTTTAAGGATTTAGTATATTGAGTCAAATATCAAGTCATTGTTGAAATAAAGATATAAACAAGAAACTTCCTTTTGCAATTTCATTACAACGCATTAAAAAATTAAAATTGTTAGATGATTCATGGCTTGGCACCAAAAGATTTGTCACTTGAATTTCATAGTTTAAAGCTTCTCAGCAAAAGCGACATGCCGTGCAAGGACCTTCCTGAGAGTACATACTGAGGTGGATCCATGTAAAAAGGGGTCTGATGGGAAAGCAAAAGGAAATCTTTTCCAAAAGGGGTGTCTTGGAGAGCAAGTGACTATGCTTTTGCGGGAGCTAATTCGTCTCGACATTTGCCGACCAATGAGATTCAATCTTTGGAAATGAAGGTATTTTCTATATTTGTGTGATGATTTCTCAAGAATGACTTGGTGTTATTTCTGAAAGAAAGTAAAAAACGTTTGCTGCATTCAAGAATTTAAGGCCCTTGTTGATAAGACAAAAAGCGTTTGCAACATCAAAACATCCGCAGTGATGATGAGGTGAATACACAAGTCAAGAATTTGAAGAATTATCTTGTTCGAAATGAAGACATTCAAAGCAATTACAGCAGGATTATACACCTCAACAAAATGTGCTCTCGGGATCAGACGAGAACTGACACAATGTCACGTGTAAAATGGCCCAGACACTATTTTGATGGAATGATAAACGGTGCCCAAAATCAAATTGGGCCGACGAACCAGACAGCAGTCCAGAAGCAGCCTTGACCCTATAGCAGTTCACATCTTTAACAGGTGCCTCAAACAAGCAATAACAGAAAAGACCACCAGTGAAGCTTGGAGTGGATTAAACTATGTAAGGTCCCATTTTAAAATTTGTGCCGGATTGTGTTGGCTTTTTATGCCTAATGATACTTGCCTCAGAAGAAAAGAACAAAATTGGATTGAAAAAGTCAAAATGTAGCTTGGTGTCTTGGTTTATAATGAGTGGGACAAAAGGCATTATACGTTTTGTCGATTTTCAAAACATAACAAACTTGTTGTTAGTAGAGGTCATTTGTGATGGAAAAAACATGGAACTATAGCGAGGATAAAAAAATAGAGAGAAGAAAGATGAAGAGGTATCTCTCAAGGCGACAGGAGAATACCCTGATTCAGATTGGAAGAACCGCCTCCAAGGAAGAACAAAAATGGTGGAGTAATGATGTATTCAAAGATGTTAACTTTGCGGTGTTTGCCCTCTTGGTTGTCGTTGAGCCAAAAAATTATGAAAAAAGCCCAATAAAGCATGTTGGAAGATTAAGCCACGGAAGGTAGAGAAATTTAGGATGATTGAAAAAAATAATACTTGGGAGGTTGCTGTATTGGCTATTTACCCAAAGAAGAGACAAGGTTTCTGTAAGTTCTCAAATGGATTTACAAAACACACTCAATTCAGGAAAGAGATATTCAAAAGCACAAAGGACGGCTCGGTTGACCTAGAGGCTTCATGCCACCCAAAATCAGGTATTGGATTTTTATGGAAAACATGCTCGCAATTGCTCGTCTTGAGACAATCTACAATGTATAGTTGTTGTTGCCACAAAGAAATAGAAGATATTTCAACTTGATGTTAAATCTGACTTTATGAATGTGAAAAAAGTGATGAAGAATTTATGTTTGACCAACCGTACGGATTTCATTGTTAAGGAGAGAGGAGAGGTGTACGGCTTCAAACAAAGCTCTTTACAGCTAGAACAAGCTCTAAGAGCTGCGCTACACATGAAATTGATACATACTTTCCTGAAAAATAATTTTGAGAAAGTAAAAGGGAAAGCCACTTTGTATGTGACGACAAGACAGATGGACGCAGCATTGTTCATTGTTTGTCTCTATGAGGATGATATGGTCTTTACAGGAAATGATATAAAGATGATGCAAAATTTCAAGCTAGATATGATGCAAGCTTGTGAAATTAGTGATCTTAGGTTTCTAAATTATTTCTTGGGCATCGAAGTTTCTCAAGTGAATGAAGGAATTTTCATTTCTCAAAAGAAGTATACTAGAAGTATTCTTCAAAAAATCTAAATGATGGATTGCATTAGCAGCAAATTAGAAGTTTAGAAAAGATGATGGAGAAAAGGAAACTAATAGCTCACTTTATAGGAGCTTGATTGGAAGTTTCTATATCTTACTTCAACAAAGTCAGATATTATGTTTGCTGCTAGTTTATTATCCAGATTCATGCAAGAACCAAGCCAATTACATTTTGGAGCTGCAAAGCTTGTTCTACGCTACTTGCAAGGAACAATGGACTATGGGATAATGTACAAATTTGGTGGAGATTTGAACTTAACTGATTATTCTGATTGTGATTGGGCTGGAAGTATTGATGACATGAAAAGTACTTCTGGTTATGCTTTCTTATTTGGATCAAGTATTTGTTCTTGGTTATGAAAAAAGCAAAGTGTCGTTGTTCAATCCACTGCTGAAGCAGAATCCATGTATACTTCTCAAGCTATTTGGCTTAGGAGAATATTTGAAGACATTGGTGAAAAACAAAAAAGATGAATTGTTCTGTATTGTGATCACAAATTCGCAAGTGCAAATTACTAAGAATCCATCAGCATGAAAGATCAGCATATTTTCATCAAGTATCATTTTATAATCCGGAAGCGACAGGAAGGGCAAAATTCCTTGCATGATTGTCAACAGGAGAACAACTTGATAACTTTTCACCAAAGCACTTCCCTAAGAACAAAGTTTGCTATCTTCGAGAACCATTGTAGTTATCAAGGCAAATGCTCAATTATGGGGAGCGGTTGAAATAAATGCATCAGTGTTTGTCTTCTAGAACTTGTCTTTTAGTTTTTTCAAGAGTTTTGCTTTAGAATTTCGTATACATATGTAATCTAGTAAAATGGGTGATATCATTATATTTAGTTATTTTTTTGTAAAGACCTTTTTTGTTTGTTAATTTTGAGTAGTAGACATAGTGATGTAATTGATGATGGTAATAATCTCAAGTGGCCCTTAAGTAGCCATAAATAACCTTGATCCTCACTAAGATACTATTTCCTTTCCAAATATTTCCGTACAACTAAACACATAGATTTATCATTTTTTTGTTTGTTTTAGGTTAGGGGAGAATAGGACATTTGTTTTTTTCCAGATATTGCAACTAGCTGTTGTACTTCAATGGAGGATTTTGTTTCTAATTTTGTTGTCACCATTTCTATTAAAACTCTAAATAGAAGAAGAAAAAATAGTTAATTTCTTGGTTGAAAGAGAAAGAAATTAAATTAAATTAAAATAGAGAGAGTATAGGAATTTTGTGATATTTTCATCAGGTTTTCATGAGCTATATATAATGTGGTATCAGCGCTATATAAATATGGGAGAGAGCACCATTTCACTCAAAAAAAGAAGAAGAACTCTGTAAATAGTTTCCCGAGAACAACTTTTTTCCCCCAATAAGGAAAAAGTACTAGCCCAAGCCTAATGATTAGTTGATAAACTTCATAGTAGGTTTTCTATATATTGGCTTAACTGTGACCAACTTAATGATGCTCTCACTGACTCTAATCTACATTGTAATATTACACTGTGAATTCAAATCTTTGGAACAGATTCACATAAGAGGCCATCAAAAGCTGAACCCGAGTCTGATGCACGATCTGGGGGAATGACACGGAATATCATTCCTCTGGGTTTTTTTTTTTTTTCTTTTGATGGTTTTTTTTTTTTTTTTTTATTATTTTTTGTCTTTCAACTTGGTCCAGATACACTAACTGGTTCTGCAGGAGCTGATGCTCTTTTGAATGGTTTGGAGGTTTCCAAGTTGAATAGGAATGGTAAACTTGCTTATATACAAAAAAATGAGAATATTCCAGAAAAATTAACTTCGAAAGACTTAATCATGTGGGTAGGAATTAGAGTAAGTATTGCATCCATTATCTTTCTTGCATATTTAGTCATGCTTATTATATGGTTATGTAGTAAAGATGACATAAAGAAAAGCTCACCTGGACGGAGGCCTTTATTCCTTCATGCAGCTGTTGTAACCAACACTCTAATGGTAAGGAATCAAAATAATATCAAAATCCAGAAGGCGTTTTACTCTACTAGAGATTAAAGGAGCTACAAATACTTTGATGAAAGCTTAATTCTAACGCAATGACGATGTATTTGTTGGGTATGTAGCAACAATTGATGGGAAATAGAGGGAGGAGAGGAATTTGAAAAGTTTTAAACTTGAAAAGGTTGGGAACTTGAAAAGTCCTCTATGCTTTAATGAAAAAGGCAATTCTCTCATCGTTATGAACGAAAATAGGAGAGTTTTAAATAATAACAACTCCTATTATTGTTAAATGGTTGGAAAGAGGGACCCCCCGCGCCGTCGTCGCTCGCCTAGATCGCTTCGGCTTTGGCTTTGGCAAATGATCGATAGATACTTTTTTTGGAAGCAAATTTATTTTCTTATTTATTTAATTAATTAAATGGGCCAAAAATTATCTTCAATTAATTAAGTTTGATAACAGAAGTTAACCCAAAAATTTTATTCAACTTTTTAGTTAAACCACGACCCGACTCGATCCGCGCCGGCGTGACCCCAACATAGTGTAACGAATTAAGTTGATTTATCTATCCTAATTAACAAACTCTAATTTAATATTTGCTACTAAAATATTTTACCATACATTATAAGAGATCATAAATTAATACGACATGGTATGCCAACTACAAATATATAAGAAAATAATTGTTGCTGGGAATAAAGTTATAGTTTGATGACTAATAGTAAAAAACAATTTAAACTAATTTTATGAAAACAAACAAAGCCTTCAAAATATAAAAGCGTACATGAATTTGCCTTTATGCACCACCAAAAAGTTTTCAAAGAAAAAAAAAAGTAAAGACACTAAGTATATATATAGGTAGTTTCTTTTTACCCTAACTTTGCCTTCTCCTAACTTTGCCTTCTCCGCCTTTTGTGTTCATTCTATCATAACAAGATTCTTAATCCAGTTAATCGGCCACAAAAAAGTTTGAGGTTTACACTTATGCCTAGTTAATTTCATTGATCTATCTGTGTATATATATATCTTCTCTTATAAAATTATCTAGGATCTTTTTGTTTTTTCTTTTTCTTTGATGTTATTAATATTCTCTTATAATTTTACGTACTCATGTTCTAGTACATCTAGGGAGAATGAGAGAAGCTCGATCATTTTGAGTTTGACCAAATTTTAAAAGAAATAATTATTGATATGGTGGGAATTAATTTTACTTGTTATAGATATAAAGGTAGTAGCTACTTTTAATAATTTTCTTGGACTCTGAAGTTTTTTAAATTGATTTTCTCCAAATTTCTTAATTTGGTTTATAATAAATTCAAATCTAAGTCATGTTTTATTGATCCTATCTAATAGTCTTGACAGATGCATAAAGAATGCATTATAGAATCGATCAAATTTCAATTTCTTTTATGGATTGAGCTTTACATATCTTTTCTCTCTTTATACCTACAATATTTTAATTTTAAGAATAAATTCTAAATAAAAGTTGATTTTTATCATCTTAGGTTTTACCTTACCATTAAAAGAGAAATATTATTTTTTATGGTTAAAAAAATTAATTTAAATTGTTAGGATAGATCAGAGGTTGTGGGGCCTGTGAACAAATTTGTGTTAAAAACAATGACTTTAAAATTGATTTAAAAAAAAACTTTATAAAACGCTAATTTTTCAAAAGAAAGTTGATTAATCGAGTTTTTTAATCATATAACCAATGTCCTTGGTAAATCGTGTGAGCTTCATCAACCCAACAATAACAATTCTTTTCGTGAAATCTATAAATTGATGGACAACATCTTTAATTTTGACTTTTATGTGTATGTTATTCTTAGCACTTTTGATTAGTTCTTATGATATTAGTTGACACATAATATCATTCCTAGCACCCAAGGTTGATGTTTTTTAATATATAATAGTATATCTATTTAAAACTTTTCTACTATCCATCTTACAAAGATCTTTTTCCTTGGTTTTTAATTCTATCTCAAGGATATGAAAACCAGCACCAACTTTGTGTGGGACGAAGGTGCAATGTTTATGGATGATTGTAAGGTATCTTTTGAAAACTGTCTACTATAAGGGTGCTTAATTTTCCTTATAGCATATACAATATTTTTTGATAGATAATTGAACAACTTTTTTTATGAAATTGTTGTTATGAAAGAAAATAATGTTCTTGCTCTAGAGCTAAATAATTACCTCCATTTCACATGACCACAATATAAATCTCATACAAATTAAAGAGCGTTAAATATGTGATGTAGTTTTGTGGTGATTGTAGTGATTGATAGTGATAATTAATGATGATGGTCGTTTGTGGGTATTGCTTGTAAATAGTTGGGAATGACGGCAACAATGATGATAATGATTGATACCAGATGGAAGTATGCAAGTGAATGAATTAGAATTATGAACTATATATTCAGAATCTTTGAATTGCTGTTAAAATTATATGAAGATGTTTTTTATCTAATCATTACATTATCAAGACTCAATAGCATGGTTGCATTCATACAAAAATTATGACTTAGGTTCAAACTAAAAAATACTAGAGATTTATGTTCATATTGATGATACTGTTATCTTCTTTAATTATGCAAACATATTAGACATACAAAGTAATACTTCCTCGTAGCTATACACATGTTACCTATTTTTATGTGTCAGTGAAATATCATTTATTAATAGCATTATGCACAAATGATGTCTTCATAGACCACCTTTTTCTTATATCTTTATTGCCATCGATTTTTCATAGTCTCAAGCTATGACATGACAAAACTATCTCAAATGATAACAACATCAATTGATCCTAGTTCATAATCTATGTTTATTGATGACTACCATTTTTAAGCCTTTTTTTTTTATTTGTGTATCACTTTGATCACGTTCTTAAAATAATTACTTGAAACATATAAGAGACGAATAGTTCATATCTTTTTGTAGCACCTTCTTGCATCCTTCATACAAGTTTTAAATTACAAATTTTAACTAACTTTTTTATATTTTGCAACATGATTTATAAGCCGGGACAAGTTGGGGTAGTCAGATGAAACATTGATGGAAGTTTCCATACCTTTACCTTGCAATCTCAAGAAAACAAAACTGATGTTTTAGTAAGTTTTAGAATCCTATTAGAAGTTGTTTTAGTTTTCGTCCTTTTTGATATGCACAAAATATTTTGATGGAATCTACACTAATAGAGGATCCTCCTTTTCCTTAGATTACTAGGTAGTTAGGAATTGTAGTCAAAGCAGGAAACAGCTACATATTCCAATAGCATGAAACTAGTTATCACGCATTTAGTAATCTTAAGATTGTCATGCCCAACGATCTCATGTATCTTCTTAAAGTTGAATAAGATTGCATCAACATTCATTTTTTTATTTTATATATTAGGTCTTCTATCTTTAGATTATTTTCTTAAATGTTATTAGATATCCCACACGTGTAGCAAGTGATCATTTTTATCTCTTTTAGAAAACCATGCATTATTTCACACAACTTTTTGTTTATACTAAATCTAACTAATTTTTTTCTTATTGTCTTTAGAATATGGATAAGCAACGAAAATATGGTGATGATAAGGATGCATGTTAATTGAAGTTCCAACATATTTTATGACACATATGAATCAATAGCCGATGTTTTAGAGGTAATGATTTTTAAAGAGTTTCTCCAATTATAAAGTTTTAGTTTATTTTCTTCAAGTCATTCTACCAAAATGTTTTTTATGGATTCTTGAGTAACACTTTTATGCGAATTGTGTGATAAAATAAAGAACATATTCTCTCTATATCTCAACATATGACTTGATTCCAAACAACATTTTTTCAACTATGTTCATACTCTAATAATAATCTTAAATATTACTCTTTCGTTTAAATTTATATGATTTAGGTTCATAAAACAACTATGGAAGGCTTTAATATTTAGGTTCCAAAATCATCCTTAAAAAAGTGATGTTTTATACATACATATGTACCTTTATGAATTTTTGCTACGTAAGGAAAACCAATCATGGAAATGTAAATAGTCCTAATTAACATTTTCAAATTAACACATATGTGATATTTTAACTGATTTAACAAAGTGTTTCCATTAAAATGCACACATGGAAATTATTCTTTGATTCTTAATTTTTTGTTTTTAGCTTTTAGATCATGACCGACGAAGACGACACTAGCCTACAGTTTTGGTGTCTATAATCGAAATATTATCGTAAACCCCACAAGGGTTAGGGTCGTTCCAAGGAGTATGTAGTGAATGTAGTAGCTACTTTAATCGTTGTATATAGTGATATTGTAAGAATTTTCCAATATAACCGATTAATTTGAGACACCGAGTTCAATTATCGAAAGGGTTTTCTCAAGTATACAATAGAAATATAAAAGGAAATCAAGGATGGGAGGAGAGTTCTTTGGGTGTGTCTCTACAATGTGAAGATAAAAGTGGTGTATATGATTTTATGGTAGCTAATTTTGCAGGATATGGTGACTAGGCTAAGCTTAGGTGAATGCAAGTTCCTTCTTGAGAACTAACCCCATATCAAATGGTTTTTCTCTTGGACACCCACTCGTCTAAACTATCACCTATGCCTATCCAACTCTCGCTCCTTTCCATAAGGGTGCTTGGGTCTGGAACACTATGGCTCATAAGCGCAATACGACCCACTCCTTCGGAGATCAATCTAGTGGTAATTAGTTCATCGCTTCTTTCCTCGCGAAAGCCAACGCCATTGGTTCTTTTTGTTTTTGAAACGATAAACCCTATTGGCTAACTTACACCCCAAGAAATAGGGGGTTATTAGCTACTATCAAGTAATAAATTAAATATGCTCAAAATGATAATAAATCAAGTGGGTATTAGATTTTACCCTTAAAAGTACAAAGGTAGGTAGTGGAGAAGACCCCTTCCAAACTTAGAAGATGACTTCTTCGTTCGGCAAGCTTCCACAAAGCCCTCTCCATTTTAGAGAGCACTTGCAAAAAATTCTAAAATAAAATATCAAAGTGTAAAATTGTTTTAACATCTCTAATTACTATATCTAAATAATAAAAGAGGTCAATATTTATAGACTTCAGAATTGCACTGGAAAATCTTTTCGGAGCAATTAGTCATTATTCGATGAATCGCCCTTGTTTGAGTTCATCGCCATTTGCACGATGCCTTCCTTATCTTTGTGTTCTAGATCGATCGGCGGTAATATTCTGCTTCATGGAACTGATCAACGAATATTCGGCTGATTATTTGCGTCACCTTTTGATCCACTTCCTTCAGGTTCACTTGCTATGACAGAAGGAAAAAACTTTTCTATTTGGCAGTTCGCCAAGTGTGCTTGGCGATGCACACCTTTGTATTTTCAGCTCTTTTTGTCCATTTTTTTCTTTTTTACGCCTAAGTGTCCATGCTCCTACAAAATCAACAAATACTTAAAACTTAGGAGTTTTTATCATAAATTGAGATAAAATAAATAATCAAGGACCTTATATGCATTAAATAAGACCATAGTAAGTCCAATTTGAGGCACTCATGAATACCCCGAACTTTCTTTTTCTGTCCTCATAACATTAAGTTCACCCCCGTTTAGAGTAAGAGATCTCAATATTAGTGCTACAACCAAAACGCATCGTTATACGAACAACAAGACTTAAATTATCAATGCATTCCCTCAGTTTGTATATTCAAAGATTCAAGTTGTAAACACCACCTTACCAAGATTCTCGAGCTCCAATCTGTCTTCTACAAAGTTTCAATGCTCACAAAAGTATCTACATGACCGTACACAAGAATATTCATTTTCCATACATGTAGATTTATCAACTTTAAGGTCATGAATCGGAGCAATACTCACACACCTGACAAAAGGGGGTACAATCATGTTTTTAACCCATTATGTTTGCCCTTATTTTCAAATTGACTTTTCGTTTCGTTCATCAAGATTAAAAATGTCCTTTTCTAAGAAATTTACTGGGGCTGAGTACAAAGGATATGTCCATTTAGCTCGTGTAATTTTTTCTCAATGAGATGTGAATTTTGTCAACACATCTTCTTTGTTAATTGATAAATCCTTAGTCAAGTGCCTTTAAGTCATTGTTTCATTCTTCTCCATGGATTGCTTGGAAATCTGATTTCTTTTTGTGCTTTTATTCCACAACCTTCTTATTCATTCTTCTCTTTTTGTTTACTTTTTTCATGTATGAAGGGTTTCCATTTCTACGCAATACCATGGGTTTGTGAGACTTTTCCTGCACTTCTTGACTTCTCCTTTCCCTTCTTACCACACCCCCAACTTAGGCTTTGGCCTATGTTGGTTATTCACTTATATCACATATCAAGTGGATTATACGTGATGGATACCATAAGGTCTTGGTTTCATAAATTTTTTCCAAAGAAGAGGTAAGGCTCAAAGGGTGTTCAACTGAGTTTCACACGCTCACGGTGTACGCCACAGAAGAGGTATATGTCAAAATTGGCTTAGACTCTTTGATTAGAGCCTAAGATCATCTCAAGAGGACACCTTTCTAAATCAATCAGACTAACTAATTGGGAAAATTCTACGTTTATTCATCCAAGGTTCAAAGTAAGATCATCACACAAAACATTGACACTTAGGTAAAATAAGACAACAATTTTTTGCTGGTGTACAATGGTCGTTGCAAAAGAATCAATTCAATAATTGGTTAATGACTGCGAGATGCTAAGAGTTCACATATTGGCTATGTAACTTCATTCATTTTTGTGGTACCCGCACATTCATGTTTGTTCGATTGAGAGCACCTTTTAAGTTATCAGTATGATTTAAACCAAGACTTAAATTTGTACAAAAACAACCACTTTCATCACAAGAGGGGGAAAATTTTCGAAAGTAAACTTTTTGGAAGGGTCAAAATTATTTTGAAATTAAGACCCCAAAAAGCGAGCCATAATCTCAACAATCCACAAAAAAAAAGATTTTAAAACACAATTTGAAAAAGACAACCCATCTCAAAACATGCAAAAATTCAGCTTAACAAAACAAGGTGGGCCTCACCCTACTACAATAAAAAGCATTTGTCCTCAAGTGCAGTTCATATGATACACAGAAGTTAATTCAAAGTTATATGGAAGAGAGAGTAAGGAAAGAAATCCTGTTCAAGTTGTTTTTCAATGTGTTGGTGTGTTTCCCCCTATTGAAGATAGCAGGGTGTTTACTCTTGATAGAAACTAGTACTGCTGCCCCCATCAAGATTTGTTCTATCTCATTGGTTCCTTGTCAGCAGTATCAGGTGTGTCCTCAGTGATATAGCTTTTTGTCAGAGTCCATGTTCATGTTTAGTCACTCTCCGAGACATAAGGATGGACTTCACCTACTCTATTTACGTTTTCATTATCGTGATCACTCCTTTTTATGGTTGGCTCTTATCAATGGTTCTTTTAGTTTTACGTTTTGCACACACCATCTTGCCTGAAGTTCATCAATGTTAGTTTTTTTAGTGGTACACAACAATAGTCATAGCCATCTTCGATCAAATATCCTCAATAGAGTTTCTATGGGAAACTTATTCGATGATAACGAATTCTGAGCATGAGTTCCTAAATTATTCTGTAAACTCATAGCTTGTGTGACCGTAAACGTGATGTGCTATATTCGGTAGGTTATTTCTAAGCATACGTAGGAATCGTTCCATTTGTATTAGTTGTATGGTCTTTTTGAAACCGTTCCCCTTAACCTGTTCTCCTACAGATCCTTAAGGTATTCTGCTTTCGATTCTTCAATGTCGGTGAAGACTGTAGGCAGTGTTAAGATATTCCCCCTTTGAGATTCTTAGGTATTTGAGTTGTTTTGCACAATTTTAGTGAATCAATACTGGAAAGAATTGAATGTTTTGCATCCATTTTTAAGATCATGAGGTTCCGAACCCCCTTTATGATCTCCCCCAAATTTGAAAATTGAATTATTTTGTCAATACAGCATCCCTAAGGTCAATGCGGCCCCTTTGCCACTGTATGATAGATTCATTTTTTATGAAGGCACATGGGTGAGCTACTGATAAAACCAAAACCAATATCAAGCTACTACATTTATTCTATTCTTTTTTCAATTGTTTGTGCCAAAGCCCTTAATCAATTTAGGGTATCATATGAAAATTAAGGGGATCTAAACCAACTTTACATGTGATCCCATAGATATTGCTTTTGGATAGGTGTTTCTCCATGCTTCCTCATGTGTTTAGGACGACTAATAACAATTAATAAATACCGTCGGGAATCATACTGATTATGCCCTTCCAACCCTTACTAATCATAATTGAATTGGCTAAAAAACGTATTGGCTACATGTTTTTCATTCCCAATTTGCATAAGAGATTAATATGATATGTAACACTCTCGAACCATACTTGGAATTTAGTGAGCCACATCGGCTTAGTGAAAACCTCTTAAGTGATTACACTTCTAGTTGTGCTCAATAATTTCAGGATAGATCTCAATCATCCATCGTAATGTATAAAATTTTTTTCTCTTCAAGAAGAATTCTGAACCCATCATCCTTGCCCTATTTATGATTTTGTTTGGGGAATCCGGGATATCTTAGCCCATTTCTCTTTAAGTAAGTACTTCATTTTGTCTCTCTGGTTCATATCCCGTGTTTTTATGTAACCCCGTTGCTTTTCCTTGAGGAGGTGTTAGTTTTTTTCTATAACTTTGTACATTTGGGCTAACATGCCATCATAATAATCATTCAGATTGTTTGTTAACATAAGGATTCCAACGGGGGTTTGGTTGATATGTAAACAAAATCTGTTTGGGAAACTATATATAATATTCAGCGACTCAAATTCTTTATGCCGACTGTTAAACGCATTCTATGTGCAGACTAGGGCCATTTATGACTCAATCAGTTTTAATGACCACCGATTGTCCCGGTGGGCCATATCTTGCTTGCTAGATGAGCTGATGCTCTATTTGTAATTCTAGTTTCCATAAATTGACCTTGTAACCCTTCAAGGAGAATTTACGAAATTCTCTACTCAACTGCTAGTTGTGTCCACATAATTGTCGCCTAGAGTATTCAAATTTCTATCATTCCCATATTAGAGAGTTTAACATACCTTACTTGGGAAAAACATATCTCTAGATAGAAAATATCATAATTGAAAGGACGGTCATGTAGAACATCTTTGCTACTAAGCCTGATAAATTTTAGGCGATAAGTGGCAGATAGATCGTAGTTCAAGAAATAATAACTCAACTTCAAATACTTATGAGATACCACATTTTTGTAAAGACTAAAATCCAGAATGGTAGTAATGTAAAAGTTGTGGAGAATTAAAGGCAGTGATTTTATACAACATTTTCATATATGATTTCGTTGGTGACGTAAGTTGAAACTCTGCTCAGCTAATTAGCGATACGCCAAGCGATTTTCTTTTTTCGCTGAGTCGTACAGAACCTCCAGCTTATTTGTAGAGTTAAAAAGCGGACATTATCTCAATCAACAATCAAGTTGGCTCTTTGCCAACATAATTTGTGTGCCACAAACCGTTTCCTTCAGAAGCCCTCCACTCATGAATCTACAAAATCAAAACACCCTTAATTTAAATAAGATATTTAAAATACTTAAAGGGTTTTGGGTTGCCTCCCAAACAACGCCTTAGTTAACGTTATGGCACGACGCCAGTCAACCTTTATTCTTCTTCTTCGAGTTCACCCATGGTGTAGTTAGGCGAGCCTCTCACGAATGGTGGATGACGACATGGTATCAACTCAATAATTTTATCATCTTGATGTTGAATGATTATAGTTTTTGGGTTGTTGTGTCATACAACATTTCTATGTTATTTTTTCAGCTAATTAACCATTTTATCTTGTGTTTCTATCTCCTTCAATCGCTTGGATAGATTGTCTACTTAAGCTATAAGTGAATCCCACTCGTTGTTTTCTTCATTTCCTTTATAAGTTATATCTATATTATCAAGGGTTTGGGCTACCACTTCGTAGGGGTGAAGGAGTATACCTCCCGGTAAGCGTTGATCGATGATACTTCTAGTTTCGGTCCTAATACCTCTGTATAAGCATTCTAGTAAAACCTTGTTGGTCATCCCCTGAAATGGGCATGGTTCTAATACTTTTTCAAACTACAACCACATTTCCTCAAGAGTCTCATCCTCTACATGCTTAAAGGTATGAGGTATTCCCTGAGGTTTAACACATTCAAGAGGGGATGGTCTGTGTGAAGTCTGCAGTTGTTTTCCATTCTTGTTACTCTGCATAAATACACAATCACACAAAACAATGAACCACAAAATTAAAAAAAAATTAGTAAAAGCTACGTTACAAAGAACTAAAAACTATAAGTAACTACATTTTTACGTGACAACACTCCCTGGCAGTGGCTCCATTTTTATTCTTTGATGCTTTGTTTTTATTTTTAATTTTAGCTCGTGATCAATGACACTAGTGTATAGTCTAAGTGTCTACGAATCGAAGCTAGTATAGTAACCCAACCAAGGGTTGGGGTCGTGTCCCATGGAGTGGTAGTGAAGGTAGTAACTACTTAGAGTTTCGTTCTAAATAGTGATAAATTAGGACATTTTCGAATACAAAAACAAAAAAATTTAATTTGTGACACCAATGTGTCAAATATTGATAAGGGGTTTTGTGACAAGTAATAGAATAGCAAAAAATAAAAAGGAAAATAAAATATGAGAGAGAGAGTTCTTGGGTGTGATTGCTATATGTTAAGATAAAAGTGGTGGGCGTATGCTTAGGTCACGCTCATTTTTGCAAGGTCAATGGTGCATTATCCTAGGCTTAGGTGAAGGAAATTTCCTTCTGAGGAATGTCCCATATAACATGGTTCTCTAGAGACCCCTCTTCAAACTATTCATCCTACGCCTTGTACGCACTCACTCTTCCGATGGGAAGTGCTTGAATATGGGACTAGGGCAACACATCTCTCACTTAACCACATGTCAAACCCACTACTTTGGAAGATCAGTCTAGGGTCTTATTTCCGCACCTATCTGTGAGTAAGCCGAAAACACATGGGAAGTTTGTATTTACAGTACAAACCTATTGGTTAACACAACCACTAGGTGAAATTACCATTAAAATGCAATCTTAATCTACAATCTAGTGGACCCCAACAAATGAATCAACCTATAATGTCTAAATCACACCCCCAAAATGATTTTTTTAGACACAACATCAAGAAATAATAAAATAGACTTAAATGATAAAGATATCCAAGTGGGTATTAAAATTGAATATTACAAGTAGAAAAAAGGTAACTAAGAACGCCCCACTTCCAAATGGAAAAAATTTTTCTTCAAGCTTCCACAAAACCCTCTTTAAACTTGAGAGAAAACATAAGAAGAAAGTTTCTAAAATAAAATATCAAGTGTAAAATTGTTTTGCCCTTTAATTTTATTTATCATAATTAAAGCGTTCAATATTTAGAGACTTCAAAATTTTGCTGGCGAATCTTTTCAGCATAGTTAGTCGTGATTCGTCGAATGATTCAAAGAATCACCGTTTGTTCAGTTCGTCACCGGTTGCATGATGCCTTCCTTGTCCTTGTGATCTTTATCGGTGGGCGATAATCTTCTATTTCGCCGATCTGATCAGCGAAGCCCCAATTCATGGCTCACTTGCTGTAACATAAGTCGAAACTTTGCTATTCGACGGATCGCCAAATGTGCTCGGTGATGCGCACCTTTGCATCTTCAACTCTTTTTCTCCATTTTACTTTCATTTTGCGCTTAAGTGTCCATGCTCCTACATAATCCAAAAATACGTGAAACTTAGGTGTTTTATAAGACATCGAGATAAAATAAACAATTGAGGATACTATTTGCATTAAAATAAGACCCTAGATGAGTCTAATTTGAGGACTCTCAAGTATATGAACTAAGAATATTGTTAAATAATCTTTTAAACGTTATTTAAATAACCTAAGTTCTATTTTACAATGTGCCATTTCTTAGTTGAAGCCCTAAATTAATGTAATTAATATAAGTTTTTCAGATAATTTTAATCCATATAACATTCTTATTTTTTTGATATTATAGAGGACTAATGTCCCCAACCATAAACCATACCAGGGAATAAAAATAATATAAGGATTTAATCAGTTCAACTAGGCCTAATTCTCTAAGAACATGAAAGGGAGTTCTCCACTTGAAAATAAAAGAAGAAGTGTTTTCCTTACAATTTTCTTAAGACTCAGAACTACATTGTGTCTGTACCATGCTTTTATAATCTCCAACTATATCTCTAATATATAAATTTCATTTGTTCAGCCCTATAAGGAACATGTTTCTCCAAATCCAATAAGGAAAATATATTAAGTTCCAAATCTATGTCAAAAGGTTTGTCTAACCAAAAGCGATTATGATTATTCTAAAATATCAAGAAAAAATTCATACACAATGAAACTGTTATTATAGAAATGATGCCTATGATGCGTGAAATAATGTTTTATTTTTCACGGGTGATTTGTTTTCAAGTATTAAAATAAGAAATATGTTTTTTTTTCAAATCAAACCATACATTTACTTAGAACTTAGTTAAGGGAGGTTGTATGACCTCGGTACCAAACCCGTGGTTAGAAAAAATAAAACATATAATTAATTTAGACTCCCCACATATGGAATTCCTTGTTGAACTCTTTATATCCCTACATAAATAATGATTAAATTGACAACCATGTGAGATAAAAATGATAATATGAAATCAAGTTTCAAGCTGTAATCTCTACTTGCAATTTGGTTTTTCAATTATATTTTGTTGGCATATAATATAATACTCCCATAAGTTATTAAAAACTCTCAATGTATCCCATGTTTTTATTTTTACAATCATACCACATAAAACAAACCTCCGGACAAAACTTAAAAGAACAATACAATATAAAAACGTTATTTTAAAAAATACAATATTTATTGTTGAAAGTTTATTTTGTTTAATGAAAATATAATATTAAAAATGAGTTGTAGTTAACTTTAATTTAATTACTCTTTAATAAAATTGACCGTTGTTAATAGAATAGTAAATATATCATCATGTTCACTTTTTATATATATTTCATTAGTCCTTCCGTATCCTTGAATTTTTTTTTTAGTTGTATCATTATTTTTTATATATGAAATAAAAATTTGTGGGTCAATATTGGTATTCGAAAAATCGTAAATCCTAATATGAAATTATCAAATCAAGTTTTTTGGAGAATTTGAGATTTCATATCATAATTTTAAATCACGAGATGAAATCACTTTTCCAATTTTCATCTAAATGCCTACTAACTAAACATGGTAAATTTGATGAAAATTGAACAACTTTGGAATTAACATAAAGCACTTGACTTACTATTATTACTCTCCTAAAACTATGTTATACTAAATCCTTAAAATATAAGTTAGTTTGTGTGACCATTGAAACTATACTTTCTTTCAAAATAAACCACAAAATTAATTTTAGAGATTCTAAACGAGTTGCTCAAGAGTTTTGAGTTTCTTCTCTCCTGAACATCATTGCACTTGTATTTGAAATCATAAGACTTATGGAAAAAAACTATTTGGGTCTTTATCTTTGATATTCTCATCTATTCAACGTTTGATTAATTCAATTTTCTAAGAGAGAATGTATAGCACCTGAAAATTCTTCGCAGAAATTCAATAGGATTGCTTCCCCATATCTCTAATTGCCCCACAAGGTGGTGTCCCGTTGTAAGCTTTGAAATTTTTCCTAGTGGGTTAACATCTTAGTATAAGGTTTTAGTTTTTGTTTTTTCAATTAAGAATGTACATAACTTGTTTGTTATCTATTTCGGTAATACCTTTTTTATTGCAGAGTTTCTTCTAGAAATGGATAAGCATACAGTTGATCGGATAGATGCATAATTGCATCCTCTATCTTTCATGGCCCCACAAAGTGGGGGCTCTGGTAAGCTGCATAAACAAAAAAATCTGTAGCTCTTTAAGATACTTATTATACAGGGTTTTTAATTTTTTTTCTAGTAAGAAACATTTACAACAAATCCTGATTTGTTTTGTACTAAATTTTAAAATATTAGTTATCTTATCCGAGACTGACAAAGAAAGCCTCCACAAAAATCTAAGCCATACAACAACGACAACATTTACTATATCTCATAAAAATTAAAATAAAATAGGCTATGGGAACCACTCTTTCTTATTTGAAACTAAACGAATTGACCTATAGTTACACTAATAATAATATGTAAGGAGTATTTTAAAGCCTATAGATAATAGAACAGTAGGAGTATGAGAAGTTCTCAACATATGTTTGACGGCTCATTTAATTGGGATGAGGATAGCGAAGACATCAAGTTTGAAGGATACATAATGATAAATTTGTGTCTGTGTGTGTGCGCCTACATGTATTGTTAAAGTCCGATTCCTAGCAAGTGAAGAAATGTTGATGTTTTTGAAAGTCTTCTTATCAATACTCCACAAATTTATCACATTTTGACAAATATCTACTATTTTTTCATACTTTACACAGATATGGAGCACCAGAACCAGTGGATGGTGGGATGAGCTGGCAACATTAATGGCGTTTCGTATCTTTTATGGCACTGGACAAAGCAGACTCGGAATGTGCGCAGATTCTCGTGGAAAACGTTGCTCTAACTATAGGTTTTGCTTTGTTTTGTTGGATTTTATGCTATACGCAAGCAATATTTGAGAAGTCCGATCTAAACAAAATGTAATATTAATTTCTTAGTTTTGAAAGAAGAAACTTGTTTTCTAGAAAGTTAAAACATCTGTCCGGTATGGACAAAATAGTTTACAAGATGTCATGCCTAAATAATAATTACACGACAAGAAACACTAGTGTAATTGATGACATGAGGTTGAGAAGAATACTATGTCACATCCGTATAGCCCTTGAGGTCAGTCTTATTTGGATGAAACATGTAGCTCCAAAAAGAAATTCTCCAAAGAAGGGGGGGTGTGTGTGTCATATAGATACCTTGTGGTTTGTGTGTCCCATGGGATGTATATCGCAACGATGTTATGTATGTAAAGTTCCTAGCAAGCTTCAATTTTTTTTGAACTTCCTCTCAATTACTCCCACATTTGCAGTGTTTAAAAACTAAGTATTTTTTTCATACTTTTGAATAGAAGAGGGATTAAGCATACCAAGTGATGGTGATGGAGATGCAACATTAAAGTGACGTTTCCGATATCGTTTTATTGTACTGTCGGAAAGCTAACACAAATATTTTTTCAGGTTCGCTTTGCAGAACTGTTCCTCCCATTAGTGAGGTTTTTGTTTTCTTCCTTTTAATACATACTATAATCAGTGATTAAGACCTACACACACTTAATTATTTCTTTTTTATCCACAAGAAAATGTTCTTCTCAAAAGTTTAAAGATGTATCTGTATCCAATCACAACTCTATCTATATATTCATGTGAATAGTAATAGTACTACTACTAATAACAATACTCAACTATACTAACACAACAAAACCTAGTGTATCCGAAACAAATGAGATATGCCAAGCAAAATCACATAACCTATCAGTACCTTTGAGGTAAGTTGTTTTTCTGATAAACCTTTATAGCAACCAAAATTAGTCCAAAGAAGTGTGTTGTGTTGTGGTTATATACATATAAATACTTTAAAAAGCGTCTAGTAAGGGAGATTCTAACGTTTCTTCACAATGTAGTGTCCAATAGGTTTAGAAAACAATTATAACTAGTGTTAACTATCCTTTTGATAAAAGTTAAGAAGAAACACACCTTCTTTTCGTATTGTGTTGATCTTTTAGAATATTGAATATTGATGCTCCAATAAATCTTTTGTGTACCACTGATCATAAGAACTGTTGAACTAAACTCCCCCGACCCACTTTGGTATAGGATAATTCTCTTTTTGAGAATTTATATTGGACCTTTTGAATTCTATACATGGTTCTTTTTGGTGCAGAAGACGATTGTCCCAAAAAATATGCACTACAATGCAGACTTCATACATTTGACAAGAAGGCCAAATTGTATATCATAATATTTTCTCTCCGAAGTGGCTTACTATAGATGGTAAGTTTCCTGGTGAATGAATCAGCATTTTCACCTACAAACAAAAATGATTATGTATATTTTCTTTGATAGTTTGTTGATAAGATTTCATATATTGTAAATAGGTCTCCCTTCATTGGGCGACAAAAAAAATTTCGATCCTTTGATAGAGTGTAAAATTTGTTGTATATGGGAAGTTCCCCTGAATAGCCAAAAATCGAAAAAATTAATAACCTTGCAGGTTAGCTCAAAATTATTATATTAGAATACATAATGAATTGACTCTTTTTTCCACTATATCATTCATATTTAATTTGCAGGAACCAAGGCGGAAACACTTTTGTGCGCGGTAAAAAATTGCTAAAAACTATGTAGTTTGGAACCTAGTTTCTAAAATCTTATGATGGATGTTGGGGGTATAGTTAATAATCCACTCGGAGAGCTAAGTACTTATCTTCAACGTTACATCCCTATCAAACATTGGTAGACTTTTCTATATATATATATATATAATGATATTATCTATATTCTCCTATCTCTATCTCTCTCTACTATATCATGTATTTTGAATTGTTGCGTGTTTTAACGCCCATTATCCTGGTCAATTTGTTGATTTTTATTATTTTGTCATCTTTTATCGACCAGACCAAAAGAGAAAAAAGCGCACTGACGATTTATATTGGCATCAACCCTGAACTTGGAGATGAATTGCAATCTTGTCCCTCAGTAGATGCTACATTCAGTCCTCCAATACAAGCTTTTCTGGACCTTTGGGATTTTGGGGAGCTCGTCACCCGAACCCACCATGAACATCGTTCATAGAAAAATTATTATTATTTAGATTATTACCCTAATATTTTTGAAGTTATTTTTCATTTGGTTATGTTAAGCAAAACTATTTAATTCAGACATTGTCCGACATAATTATATTTAATCGATTTTCAAACCATTTTTAATACGAAGATTTGATTCGAAAAGCTTATTATACTATTTTTGGTCTAATAGTATTGCCATAGTAGCACAATCAAAGATGATCAACTTTTGTTTTACCTATTGATTCAACTTCTTCCTCCTTCCTCCTTTTTCTTTTGTCCTCTTCTTCCTCTTCTCTTCCGTCTTATCTTTAATAACAAATTATAAGCGTACATAGCTTTTTGATTATTTTACTAATATGATATCTGAGGGCTTAGAAACAAAAGCAGTTTTTATTTTTGTCCTGGAGACATAACGGCTCATAATAATATGTTATTTTCTCCAATGTTGCGTAGAAAATTATTAGTTTTTAAAACGATTTTCCATAATTGATTTCTCATATCACAAAAATGGAAGAAATAAATTGTGACTTTTCCGTATTACAAAGAATGTCTATGAGAAAACATTTGGTTATATAAAGTCCCCTTCTTTTAGACCTTTAGCTTTGTTTGGTACAAATGATATGAATTGATGCCCCTTTTAATATTAATAGAGATCATTTACTATGCCCAATACTTTTGTCGTTTGAATTCTTGTGTTGACCACCTATTTTAATACTTCAATGGAATATAATCAATCAATTGGACACTCATAACGTAAAGATTCTTTTCAATATGAATTTTATTTTATTTGTTCTCTCACAAGTAAAATTTGTTTGAGGGAATTTCAACAAGAAGGTTGATTAGCCCCCCTACCATTTTTAGAATGTATACATCCTGTATTTTGTGGACTTATTCATCCACGGTGGTCGTCGTTTCACACTTATGATCTTCTAGGTCTTCTTCTAGATGGTTTACTTTTATGGCTGTGTCCATATACAATTCGTCTCGTGAAATATTGGGATAAATATGAAGATCTAAGTAGAGTCCTGGTAATAGATATACTTTTTTTTGCCTTGATAACACTGAAGCTTTTCAGCCCATGCCTTTTTAAAAGAGTAATTCCCGAATTAAATAGGATCAAAATTGAATAGGTGTAGCTCAGTCCTTCCGTAAAATGGCCTTTTTGAGTATTTAATTAACAATCAATGGTTGATATCAAGGAACATCTGTTTCCGAAACTAGATGTCCCATATTTATGTGGTCACATGAACATGTTGCATGGTAAACCTTGTTGTGTCGTAGACTTATTGTTATATACAGTTTTCATTAATGGTGGTTGATTTTTGATGATACAGAGAATGGAAGGGGTGAGGGTATTTCTATACTAAGGTCATTCATGTCTATAGTGTCGGAACCGTTCCTAGTCGTTATGGAAAAGTCAATGGCGGAGAAACATGTGCTAGAACACTTTTGAGTATTATCTTAGAATTTTCTAGAGCCTAGGAGAGACTTTGACAACAATGTATTCTGGTGAGGTGTAGGGAAATCTGGTAATGCAGAGAGATTTCTTGTGAGTTTAATCACGTGCGTGCATATATAAGGAGGCGTTACGGAGCCGTTCTAGCTTCCATAATAAATTTGGGTTGAGCAATTTCCAAAATTTATCTTTGCGGGAAAACCGGATAGTTTTAGAAATTAGTTGGACCGGTGTGTTGGCGAAATGATTCTTGGAACACAAATTGTGAGGTTCTGTCTCCATTCCAGAATCTGAGAAGGGATTAATCATCACCCTGGTTGGCCTGTGTACTGGTATAACGGACCACTTGTGGTGGTGCCTAGTCGCGAATTAATATAATAATGCCACCCAAATGTATATTTTTAGAAAAATTTCATTCTGGAGCTAACAATATCCAAGAACCTTCTTATTAGACTTTTTCAAAAATTTCTCTCGCTAAAGGTAGTTGATTAACATCCCTAGATCCGTATTTGACTCCTACGACTGTCCATCCCTCGTTAATTAATAATTTTGGGAGGATTTTTGGTCTTATGAATAATGGTGGTAAAGCCCATAGTTTAATTTCAGATCATGGTTTGGGTGTGTGTTTGATATTATTGAATAAATCAAGGTATTTTCATGACTGAAATCTATACCCCAGACGATCAGTCATTGCCTCTCAGAGGTCCCAAACAAGCCTACTTCTTCTCCTTACTTTACATCTGTTAATTTAAGCAGAACAAATTTGCAACTTTTGATTCTTTACACATCCTTTGCTAGATAGTGCTTAGACATTTCATATCCGTTCAGCACAACCATCTACCATTAAAGACATACGCAACTGAAAAATAATTCATTATGTATTACAATTGTATACTGGCCAAAATACACCAACACAAGTCTTAACTCAAAACAGGAAAAACGCTAAGTGGAACATGCTCCACTATCTCACCTCTAAAACTACGCTAGAATGTAACTATCTTCCTCTAAAGCATGTAGGGACCTACAAAACTCTGTTGCATGCAAACGTACAGATACGCTGTATAACGAACTTGTAGCTCACCCCCACCTGGCCTGCACCTAAAAGTAATGTGTGGTAGGAATTAGTACAACTTTACTAAGTAAATGGAGGTATATGCAAGCACACACCAAGGACATGCATGAGAATATAGAACCCTTTCTAAGTTACAACCTGATTTTTGGAAGTCAAGTCAGTAAGACTTACATTGAGATGGAAAGTTTGCCCTGAAAGTAACATTCATCATTATCCTTATCGTAATGGCACACAACCAGCACACTATTTCGATAGCCATATCGATCACTAAGAAAACATGCTAACGCATAGCTTTTTTAATATTATTCATTCATATCCAATGAGATCTGTTTAATCATGGACTTGACATTAAATACTTTCCCAAAATGCGGGTTTAACTATGGACGCAATACGAGTCGTCATTCGCATACACCGAGTCTGCTTCATTCCTTTGTCCTAAGTCATTTCATTTCTTCATAGGAGGCCATGTTGACACCACCTATAACCTAGGGTATAGTTTAGACTTCTCGGGTTTGTTGTGTCAACATTCGGAATAAACTTACTTTCATTACCATGAATTAGCTCACCTCCTAATTATCCTATCCTAACACCGTTGGTACTCACATTCATCATCTTTATATGATCCCTGTTGAGTTGGTTGTTCATTGATGGGAACTTTATCTTAAATTAAACCGACATAATCATGTTGAGCATCAATGACATCAGTGCTCCCCACCCCCAAAGAGGATTGCATACCCGGTAAAAGTGAGCACAATACATGATAGAGTATAATGGGATTTAACCCCGCTAGCATCCCTATTATTGACATATAGTTCAAAGACAGGAGATGTATGGAGACCCATACCCGGCAAAAGCCAGACAATCTCATCTCAATGAGAGTTCGTAACCTTCGTCTCTTCCGAAAGAAAGGCATCAATCAACACCGCTGTCGAACCTATCGGTGCTTAGTATAAAGTTCCCATTACATCAAGCTCAATACATCGATGGAAGATGGCTTCTAAGTATGAGGTGGACATAGCTGCTTAGATGATTCTCAGATAATTCTTAGTATTAAGGTAAGTGTTAAACTCACTTATTTTATTAGATTGTTCATAGATGACTGTCTCTTCATTATCTTACTCGTTACCTCCTCAATGGTGTAACGTATTGGGTAAATTTACTTAGTGCTCATTCGGATTGCCTCTCTATCCATATCCATGAGCCTACACCAGGATTATCACACAGTCTTTTCATTATTAGCACATTGCTTGTCATAGTACTCACCTCTTATACGTAAATGGTACATCTCATCTATGCAATGAACTTGACTTACACTAGACTCACCCTCTAAGGTTCATTATTGAATGACTTACATCTTAAGTTCACTTATTTTTGGACGTATGGTTATACTTATGGTGTCTAATTCCATACAAGCCATAGTCCTTCATTCATAATTCACTAAGTGATTCTTACTTTCCCAAGATTATTTTCTTACAAGATTATACCTAGTATAATATGCCAAGATCTTTATTTTGATCTAAATTAGATGAAAAATTATTCTTTTAATATTTTACTCACTTATGATGAATTTATCAATACGGATGTTTGGGCACGTGAACCCACATCTTGAATCACTTGATCTAATTTATATTTTCATGAGTTTGCTTTCGAAAATCCTACATTAGAACTCTAATTAACTCTAACATTTACATTGAAATGATTAATATTCTATTTTAATTCGAATTCTAATTACATCTCAATATACCATAACGGATGAATTTTCTATTTTAATTAATTCTAATTAAATCTCAACATTTTCATGAACGAATTAATTTTTCTAGTTAGTTATAATCTAATTAATCTTAACATTAAATGAAAGAATTAATTTTCTATTTTAATTAGAATTCTAAATTAAATCTCAACATTTACATGAAAGAGTTAATTTTCTATTTAAATTTTACTCTTAGTAAATCGAAGGGTTGGAGGTTCGAACCTCCCACAACCCCTTTGATTTTTTTAATTAAATTCTCTACAATAAGGAGAACCCACAAGCTCATTATTTTTCTTTTAATTTCCCTGAGGAGGAGGCTGTGAGGTGGTGGGTTCGAACCCCCATAGCCCGTCTATCTTCTTTCTTTCTTTCTTTTGTTTTTTTTTTTAAAAAAAATGAGTGGCAGTGAGGTTGTGGGATCTAATCCCCACAACCTCACTTTATTCCTTTTTTTTTTTTGCTTCCAGCCCCCGTCATCGGCTGAGGTTTGTGGGTTCGCTCCCCACTTTGCATCTCCTCCCCTTTTGTTTTTCTCTTCCGCGCTGTACTTGTATGAGTCGTGGGTTTGAACCCCACGCCTCCATTTTATTGTTTACTTAATTTTTCTTCTTCTCCTCCCCAGGAGGTTTCGATTTCCCCCAGCCCCATTTTTTTTCCTTTTGCGCAAAAAGTAGTGGCCAGGGGTTTGATTCCCCCCTCGCCTATTTCTCTTTTCCTTTTTTCATTTTCTACCTCGCGATAACCACAATCAACAGGGATTTGGTTCTCCTAGCGCCCCCCGTTTTTTTCTTCAGCCTTCTCACATTGAGGTCTTGGGTTAAATTCCCATTGCCTCCCTTATGATTTCCTTTTTTTAAAACTTAGAATGACCTTTGGGAGGTAATTGAAAGGACTGGAATGTTTGAATTAATATTCCATCACTCAATTTTAGTCACCTCTTTCATGAGTTTACCTAGTAACAGGTGGTATTCAACCCAACATTTCCATTAGACTAGAACACGCAACATTATACCATAAATACACCCAACAACTAGACCTGCGACCTCCAAATAGTGGCTAAAGCCCACGGCCCACAAGGCCCCACACAACAACCAATTTGTGTTGTTCCACGTTTGAATTAGCATTTTTCGTAATGTCCCTCACAGCAAAATGTTCACAATTAAAATATCAAGCATCATTCATGCCTATCTAGTCAGCACAATCAACATACCCATCCTACGACTTGGTTTGGGAGCTAATGACAAGGACCTCACAGGGGAACAACCTTAGTTTCAGATGAGAATCGTATTTCGCTAGGACAATACTCTTGGCGGAAAGAATTCCAGGAGAGAACCCAGTCCCTTTTGAACTTGGTGTCAATGTTGAAGTTTTGCCTGCCCCAACTTGTCTCTAAAACCACCCACAACCCAGTCACCTAAAGTTCCACCCCTTGACGAAATCTATCTTGCCTAAAACGTTTTGATAACTCTTTGGTGTCTGCACTTGTTAGTGAGTTTCTTCATGTGAAGAATCTTTTTTTTCCAAGCTCCTGTTTCTTCATCACGTTAATGCAGAGAGACAAAAGAGTTTTTTTTTGTTTGACACATTGAATGATCAACGTGATTAGAGAGTGTTTAGCATAGGTTTAGCAGTCCCTTATTCAATACCTATCGACATAAATTTGATTAAATTAATAAACTTTGATTATTTGTAATTAATACGTGAAAAATGACCAATTATGCCCTTAAAATTTTGCTTTTTAAATAACAATTACATCACCTTAAGTATTTCTCTATCGATTGTTTTAGGATTGTTACAGATCTCATATACCCCACAGTGAACATTATAATCAACATCCATTAATTCGCTGTTTCGCATACAGTTCCCATAATTGCATCACATTATCAAAACATTCCAAATTCACTTTCACACATACTCAATCAAACCTAAAACCAAATCAGCATCAAACTCACTTTTCTCCCTCAAGCTATAGTACCACTCATCCAAGCCAATCAGATCTAACATACTACAATACAAGAAAACATAAGAAGCAGCTCTTAGGATTATGTTTTATTGCACAATGTGATAATGTAAAGGGAAACTCTATCATCCTATATACTGCTAGCTGATAGATGTGTCGCGAACTCACACAGATTGATCGCGACCTCTACTTGACTTGAAATATGAACTTTTAGAACCTAAAACCACTTTTCAAAACCTCATTCTCTTACCTCACGTTTGTCACAATCCGGGGGTATCCCTAATAAGTCCAACATGGCGTACGTGACCTGTATAGGTTCTTATATTATCCCAGTATTAACATCTTGCATTTTTATGATAAATTTAGTGGGAAATTTAAAACTTTCTTAGCACATCATATGCTAGAAAATACTTTTGCATATAGCATATCAAATATTCATCTACTTAGTTAATCATCTATTCTCTTGTTCTCCTCCTAGACTCACTCACAGTATACAAGTACTTTAAGGAAACGACCCTTATTAACATAACTCATTAGGTCATTCCTGCTACCCTTTACAGTAACCAATAATGTAATAATCATTATGACTTAAGAGTCCCTTTTCCTGAGCTGCGAATCACAATCAAGCTCCTCATTAGAAAGACATCCTTTTAGCATCCATAACCTACACTTTTTTTTGTAAAAGTATAGAAGACTGAGTTATAACAGAATGCACTATGTTATGGGAACTATGCAAACCAATGCATTGAAAAGGAGACCATTTTTCTTGAAATCATACTTCATAATTTTTTGAAGAAAATCCTCAGAAAACATTTATACACTAGCATCTTATATAACATGCACATACTTCAGGACCTATTCGAAACTCCAATATCATATAAAAATCACACAATAGAATTTAATCCACATTTAGGGTACTTTACGTAATCCTTCTATTTACAGTGAATCCCTTTTCTTATTACTTCTATTTTGGCCAATAACCCTCTACTGATGCTTCGGTACATGCAACACCTTTAGGCCACAAATACACATCCATACACCTTACATAATCCAACACATCCGTACTAGTAGTATAATACATCTAGACCCTTTAAGTCCGACTCTAAATGGTATTTTTATATAATCTAATCTACTTGCACATCTATTCACTTCACTTCAAATAAAGAATTATAAAGCCTTACTCACAATCCAAATATAAGTCCACTAATGCAATGTACATTTGAAGCCCCATAACCTAACACATACTTATTAAACCTATCGTGAGACCACAAGTCTTAACACAAGATTTCATATATCAACAGTTCCATATAGACAACTTCATTTATGTCAACACTACTTTCATCATATAATCATTAAGACCAACTTATGCACATAAGAATAAGACCACATCATATAGACTCATACCATACACATCTTCATAACCAGTACAAAAATACTACAAAGTCACACATAAGGAACATGTACATAGAAACATCATATAAGATAACATTCCGAACTCCCTAATAAGATAGTTGTGCATGCTAGATTGTTATTTTCATTCACTATCACAAGTAACCTCCCTAGGTCATGCTAGTCGGTCGCACCTAGGAACTCTAGCTTAGTGGATCCACCGCTATAGGATTATGTAGGAAAGTTTACCCTTAGGCAAGTGTTTACCCTCTCTTTTTGGTGGGGAGTAAGAATATCCGAATTCTGTAGCCGTCACATGGTGTAATGTCGATTATTTCCACCTCTATTCCCTAATTTAAACGTGAAATGAATAAAGGAACATGTATGGCTTCTAACAGGGTTTTATTGAGGGGTTTTCTGCTACACTGTTGTGAGGGAGTATGTAGACGGTCTCTTAGCCTTCTCTTTTGTCCTTACACTGGGAAATCTTAAGGGAATGGTGCTAGTAGTTTTTCTGTATTTGATTCTTTTTATTATAGACACATGTAATGTAATATATGTATGATCTATATTAATATATCAGGTTATAATGGAAATAATGAGACTTATGAATTGTAGGACGTAGTTTTTATGTGAACTTAGTTTGACTAGGGTATGGGATTTATCTTTGTATTGCACAAGTATTGCTAGGGTTTGTATACATGTTGGGATATATCATGTTTGAGTTGGCTTTCTTCGTATTATTAGGTGATCTTGGATGTTCTTGGTACAAACATCTTTTGACTAAAATGTCCTTTTATACATGCATTTATGATTTGTATCATAAAAGCCATATTTATGACGTTTTAATGTATACCCCATATTTCTTTCTTTTTTTCAATAAATAGGCCTTGAGTAATCAACATCGCGTTTCCAAGATACTTGGTAAGTTGCTTCTCAAAGGTGGTGATTTCTCATGTCAGAGGACAAGACCTTTATGATAATAGCTTTTAGTTTGTTCTTTGCTTATGTTTTTCGAAGACATTATTCTAGAGATTATTGGATTCCATTTCCTCATTAAAGAAGCCTTGTTGATGTAAGGGATAGAATACAAAATTTATATTATCCTATGTTAGATGGTATTGAAAGACGAATTTATATTATGATTTTCATTTATGAAGTGCGTTGAAAAAAAAGACTTCGCAAAGTAAGAGTTAAATTTTTTCCATATTTTTAATTAATGATACTGCTGTTGATAAATTCTACGGGCTTATTCTAAGTCCTCTCCAGATGAAGACCGCCAGTTACGACTAGGGGTGCTCCTCGATCGTTAGACAACCTTGTTAATAGAGTGTAAGGTTGATACATAAGGTAGCGATTGATTTACACATTACACCCTTCGTTCCAGAGTCTTGTACATGGGAGTCACTACTCTCATCTAGTCCCTTTATTTTAATCCTTTCTTGTGCTTGGGTATAGAAAGGAATGCAAAACACAATCTACATAGGCTCAAGAGACAATGGTTGATAAGGGAATTCCCCCTCAAGCGCCTTAAAACCCTCCTGTTTCTATTGAGCCGGGGCCCTTTCTAATATTGAGATAGACGGCTATTATATGTTGACCTAGTGTAAGATAAATTCTCTAGTTATTCAAGGGTCAAGTGACACATGGCTAGCACTATCGAATCTAGGATACAGTATTCAACGAGGATACTCCCCCGACTTTTTTTCTGTGCTCGAAAGTGGAGGATTCTCATGGAGGACGGTGTTCCAATTCTAGAGGCTACGGGTGTGCGTCTCTAAATAAAAGAGACTAGTCACCGATAACCGAATGATTGCTCATGTTTGGTAGAACAATGGAAAGACGGATAGAACTGTTTTATAGGCTTGATTAGTTGGTCTTCATTCAAGTACATCTTTCCGTTGTAAGGTTCTTCCCTTCTTAGAAATTAAGGGAAGAGAAAATGCAAGATGTCATCAATATTCCTCAAGGGAGGATGAGTGTGAAGAGTATATCCTCAAGTTCACCAACTATCAAAACTTCTCTACTATGGCGCGGATGCTATGCTAATATACAAATCAGTCATGGGTATATCCACCTTTGTGGTTAATGAATGCAGGTGGGGACTTTTGATTCTAGCATGATATCTTCCCGTCTCATGGTCATGCTACACAAAATGAGGAGCACAAATTCTTAAGCAAGTGTTTAGGGATTTGAAGAGGACAAGGTCCAAAGGGAATCATTCCAAACAAGCTTAAGGTTCCAGAAGAGGTTCCCCAATCAAGGTACTCCTAAGACTCCAAGGCTCAACAACGGTAATATGTATACCCAAGTCTCAAGATAGGAAAGTGTGTTCTTATGTTGTGAACTATTTGTGCAAATTATGGTAGTAAACATAATGAAATGTGTTAATGTAACATATCATACTCAAAATATAAGGATATCTAAGAATTATCATCCCCTTTTTCGAATAAAGGCGAAAATCTAGAAATATTTCCTCAATTTTCTGAAGTGTAGTGTGGGTCTTTTCAATAGCCATACTTCTAGCATAGAATGATGTTCGGGGTAGTTCTGACCACAATGGAACTCCCTTGAAACTATATTCACGATAGCGCCGAGAATTACAAGATTTTAAATATCGTTGAGGACGATAGGCCTTGCGAATTTTGGATTGTTTGAACGAGGAAAGTCCATTAACGGATTTTAAGTAGGGAAAATGAGTTTTATTCAACCTATCTATTTCCTAATTAGTTTTAAGGATTTATTTGGGTAACATAAGTGTTTATTTCAGATAGAACATTATTCTATACTAGGCCATAGGGCTTGGAGAAGAGAAAAAAGAAGAAGGAAAAAGGCAATAGGATAATTGTTTACCCAAGAACGCCAAGTAATTGCAAGTGTATTTGGTGGGGATGATACCTAGTTAAGGTTTTGAGATCTTTTTATTGGTTTAGTTCATCCCATAGACTAATAGTCTAATTCAATTTTGAGTATTGAATGATGAAAGGTCAAGTTGTTTTATGAACATTGGTTTTTATTATGGGTTGAGTTGTTGCATGGCCTATAATTAATTTTGATTTTGTGTTTCCGGTTTGTTCTTGATTTGATATATTGTGTTTGATGTTTGTTTGATTCCTAAGTATTTGGGGGAAAGACCGATGGGTTAGAGGCTTCATAGATGAAAATTGAGAACAAAGTCGAACACTTATCCATAGGCCCCTGGGTACCTGCACCTCCCACAACCCTAGGACATTCTCCTATACGTAGGCCTTCAAGTTTCAAGCTAGTGAGAGCGCCCCAACATGGCCTTTGACGTTTGGGGACTGGTCTCCACGCCTCTCACAGCACCAAGGATGCGCTAGACACCTATTGATCCCTCCCCGTCTTTTCGTACTATTCCTAAGTGATGAAGCAATGTTTCTTAGTTTGATTCTAATACTCTATCGGTATATGCTAAAAATAAGTTAAAAAATCCCCCATCCATCAACATAATCATACATTGATCATAATCTATTCAGGATTTTAAAATCAAGATAAAGAACATTGAGAGTCAGTCTAAAAGTTCAGAAGCAAGTCAAGTAAGTCCTTAGAATTTTTTCCAGAATTCCTTTAACAACTTTTACCTTTGTTTTAAGGATCAAGTTGGCAAGATAAGGAAAGAGTAAGAAGTTAAGTTCGCCCTCCTCCAGTGTATATAGAGAACTATACTATTCCCTAACAATTACAACGTTCCTACATTTTGAGCAAGAAAGAAGCTGAATTCCATTTGTTTGGCTATTTTAGTACAGAGACAGTCTCATTTCCAAGAGAGCTTTTAAAGCTAAGTTTGGAGAATGACCTCAACCAGAGAAAACAATTGTTTTAAAAACATATGGGATCTATTTATTTTAGGTGTAGAATTGAAGCTAGTCGATTCAGGGACGGCGAGGTCATATTAACTCAAGCCCCAAAAACAAGCCCCCATACACCATGTATGCCAACATGGAATAAAGAAGGATCATTACTTTTACATGATTTCCGTATTCCTTTTTGATACTATGGATCCACTTTGTATTTCAGGTTCTATGTTTGTGGCAGATATAGTGGGGGGGGGGTTCTCTTTCACAACGTGAGTTAAGCGGTTGTAAAAACCCGTTGCTTCAGGCTCACAATTGTTTGTTTTCATTTAGAGAATCTCCCCCACAGTTTTATTATATTACGTACCTACATGTACAAGTTGAGTTTTCTTATTGCAATCTTTTTTAACGAACTATGTTATTTGTCTGTTTTGTTACAAAAGAGATATATTATCTAGTATATATATATTATTATATATCGAACTATATATATTATAGATATATAATAATATTTGTTATATTAAGTTCAATATTTCAATGAGTTTAAGAAGGACCCAACTTAAATTTTCTTGTTATTCTTTTACAAAGCTTAAGTTTTGTTGCATTATAAATGCAATCCTCGTCCTGCAATGTACAGACTTCCACAGTTCACCTTCCTTCTTATATGCAGATGCAGGTAACCGAGGATCAGCATCCAGTGCCTCTTTGATCTCGTGTGAGCACGTAGAGTCCCCCCTGGTGACCTCCTGCATTGGAGACTCTTGAAATGGGCTTTCACATGTTTTTACTTAAAGAATATTTGTGGGTTTCCCCTACTTCAATTAGTATTATAGAGCCTTCATAGGTGGATAGTAAGTCAATAATCAAGTTTCGAATTCTCTTCATCTCGCCTTTCACATATTTTATTTTGAGAATTAAGTTGCCTTTTTTGCCAAGAAATTTTTTGTCTGTTATACCGTGTGAATTAATATTCGTTTTACTATTATTGAGGTAGTATTCCGCTAAGTTAAGTAAGCAAGGCCAAAGGGTTTCTCAAGGCAAGACAATTGGTCAAATTTGGTGCCGGCCACTTCCAAGGTTTGTCTTGAGGCAGGAACCATGGTATCATAGCAACATATTCATTTCCTATAGAGTCTAGGAAGTCATATTCTGTACAGTCCTAGTCATCAGTGTGAAGCGCTCAACAATCTCTAATTAGTAGGCTTCAACATAGGATTCTTTCTCTTAAATACTCATTTGTGCATTACCAAGTTCTCTCTCCAAGTCTCTCTCTATTCCTTCTCTTGCAACGTATTTTAATAACCATGACTGCTGAAGACAGCAAGAGGCCACCCAACTAGTAAAAATGTTGAACCTCATACAATAGTTACCCATGCATATAAAATTCAACCTCAATGGAAGGTACCAATCGAGTTCCATGATGTTATTAGAGTGGAGCACGCTGTGACTTAATAGGTTTGTCACGAAAGACGATCTCAACAAGAAGGGTTTGACACTTTGAGGATTCGGGCGTTCTTGAGAATGGATCTCCCTGTTTCACTAGTTAGAGCACTACTTAGGATTGAGAAAAAATTGTAAAGGAGTTGAAGAAAGCTTTTGATGTGAGGTATGTTGTTGATGTTGAAACAGTCTAATTAGTTGTATACAAACTTAAAAATGTGGTTAGAATTTGGTTCGATCAGTGGAATATTTGGCGAGATGAGAATGCACCACATCCGAGTTGGGCTTTCTTTGAAGAATCTTTCTTGGGGCATTTCATTCCCCGAGAACTGAAAGAAATTAAGGTGCAGGAGTTCATTACACTGAAATAGAACTCCTTGAGTATACATGAATCCCCTAAATTTCACACCAAGCTAATCCCGCTATTATCCGCCATGGTTAAGACATACGAAATAATGACTTCTTAGGTCGCATGCTTAGGTCTGCTCAATCAAAGAGGAAGAGTTGCAACATTGATCGGTGATAGGACGTATCCATTGATGGTTTATGTGCAGAAAGTGAAAGAAGAAGCTGAGAGACAGAAAGAGTATAAATCAGAAAATCTTAGACTAGGAATGAGTCTACTAGCAAAAGGTTTTTTCGAATTGGTCATAGTTCAATCAACAAATGGGCCCTTCACCATCATGTCTAGTGCCTAGTGCCGCTAGAAATAAATGTAGCATCACTCCGAATTCGCCGAACTTCAGATCTATAGACAATAAAGTCGCAATACATGTGTGGTACAAAGGAGATAGTTTGGGGTTCCTGCTTTCTAGGTACGGTATTACCGCCTAGTAATGTCTTATAACCCAACATATTGCTTTAGTGTATTCAAGTGGTTTCTTCATGAAAAAGTGCCCTAAAGAACATGTACGGTCGGAAATCAGAGTAAGAGAGACCAATCTTCATCAGTTGCTCCATCAGACAAGGCGCACCCTAAGGTGCAACTTCTTTACTGGCAGAGGAAACACTGCCTTCTAATGCAATCACTAGCCGCCTAAGAGCAAGCATAACTATCCAGATTTTTGTCCATTGGTCATAAACAGTCTTTTATTGCTGTCGATTTTTATTATTCTAGACCCAGAGCATGTTTATCTTGTGTAACTCATGATATTGTCAAATAACTTTGAGTTCTTCCTGAAAACCTTTGTGAACCTTTTATGTTGCTAGGTTCTACCGCCTGTCGGAGAGTCATTCTAAGCGAAAAACATTCTATCCTGATTGTCTATTTTATCTATCACAAGAATACCATCAGTGATCTAGTAACGTTTTGACATGTGTAATTTTGAGTCATTCTCTATATAGACTGGCTTCACTCATGTTATGCATCAATAGATTGGTGTAAGACTCTCGAGTTATCAAGTTTTAGATTTCCTATGAGCCAGTCATAGCGTGGACTCTAGTTCATTTGTGCTAAGGGTCCGTTTAATTGTTGTACATTCAGGATAGTAGTTCGTTTTTAAAGAATTTTATCAAATACTTAGTCCAGTTTAATACTCAATGCTGCGTACCTTCCCTTAGTCCAGTTTTTTTTATAGGAAAGAGATATCATCTCGTCTTTCCTAATGAGCTCTCATTCCTCCTCCTAAAAAGAGAAATAGATCCTTCAACAGAGACATCTCCCAAATACTCCGTCCTATCTATATTCCGCATATAGAATACGCCAGTAGAGCTCTAGGATTTGAACGAAAATTGTAAGAACTGTAGATAAGGTTTATTCGATCAGTGTCCTCACTTTGTGGTGCTCCTGTCTAGTGTTGTGAGAAAGAAGGATGGTTTCCCGTTAGGATATTTATGACTACCCACCATAGATAAGGTTACCATCAGAAATGTATCCTTTTCTCAAGAATGATGATATTTTAGAGACCACCTATCAGGTGCTTCTTTACTTCTCAAAATTTATCTCATATCATGCTGCATCAGATTGCACGTTAGGGACTATGATATTCCAAAGACAACTTTAGAACAATATAGCGAGACAAAATTGGATCTCAGATTTAGACTGTCATCTGTTTTTTTTCTACCATCGGTTGACTAATGCCGCAGCTATGTACATAGATCTTATGAACAACGTCTTGTAAGGCCTTCTTTAGATATATTTGTGATCATTATTCATTGATGACTATTTATTCATTCAAGGAATTAAGAATATCATGGCTATTGCCCTCAGAAAGTCCTTCAACACTTTGAAGATAGGAGTTTGTATCCGTTTTCCAAGTGTGAGCTTTTGGTGAGTGTGTGGCATTCTTAAGCTTTTTGGTGATGGAATAAGAGTGGATACCCAATGATTAAAAAGAGTTGTGAAAGTGGCCCTAAATCAACGTGTCCAACTAATATTAGAGTTTATTGAGTTCGGTTCAGCTCATTATTACAATGTTGGGAGGGTTTTTTTTCATAAATTTCGTCTAAAATTAAGCATTGTTGATTCGGATTCTCGGTTTAAATTTTTTATGGTCTGCAGCTTGCGAGGAAAAAACTTTCACAAATTGAAAAAGAGGTTGATGTACCCCAATTTTGACCTTACTAGAGGGTACTCAACGTTTTGTGGGTTTATTGTGATGCGTCTAGAGGTGTGCTGGGACATGTGTTAATGCAAGATGGGGAGGGAACGTGTAGCTATGCCTAGCCAGTTGAAGGTCATCATGTAAGAATTATCAAACCCATGAATTAGAGTTGGCTTCTATCGTTTTCACCTTGAAGATATGTCGTCACAAATTTTATGGTGTTCATATTTTCATAATTACTTATCAAAAGATCCTACAAATATGTGTTCACACAGAAGTCAACTAAATCTAAGGACAACGGCGGGTGGGTAGAATAAATCAAAAAGATTAGACATGGAGATTCTTTACAATGAAAGTAGGTTAAATGTGGTTGGCTTTTGTGTATACTTTAAGCAGGTTCCCATGGGGAGTACCACCCATTTAAGGAAGAAAGAGTGCGCTAGGGAAAAAGAGTGCACATACTTGCAGATTGGAAGTCTGACTTTTGGAGTCCACAAAAGGAGAAAATATGGTGATATGGGGCTGAATCCTGTGAATATCCACTAGTGTCAGAGGTGAAAACAAAAGCAAAGCAAGAACCAAGACCACATTTTTCTTGAGGGAAGGTGAATTTTCATAAGCAAAGATATTGGCATTTGAACAAGGAGGAGATGGTGTTATGAAGTATCAAGGCAGGTTGTGTTTATCTAGGGTGGATGGACTCCGAGAAAAGATCATCGAGGATGCTCATATATCCTGATATTCCATTTATCTAGATTTCACAAATATGTAACGCAATTTGTGAGAGGTATATTTATGAAAATGGATGAAGAAGGATAATGCGGAGTTTGTTGCTAAGTTCCCTTATTGCGAGCAAGTGAAAGTAGAACACCAAAATTTTGGTGGTTTGACTCATAAAATAGAACTTGTTGAATGGAAGTGGGATAAAATTAATATGAACTTCATCACACTCTTGCTAAGGTTTTGCCAACATCATCATTCAATTTCGGTTATTGTCGATAGAATGACAAAATCAGCCCACATCTTTCTAGAAAAACCACTCATTCGGAGGAAGATTATGCAGGGTTATATATTCAGGAAGTGGCAAAATCATCACATATTGCTAAGGTTTTGCAAACATCCATCATTCAATTCGGTTTATTGCGATTAGTAGATTATAGAATGACAAAATCAGCCCACATACTTGCTACAAAACCACTCATTCGGAGAGAGCGAAAGATTATGCCAGGGGTTATATATTCAGGAAAGTGGCAAGAATATGGATTCCAATTTCAATCATTTAAGATAACGGGTGCACATTTACTGCACATTCTAGAAGTCTTCAAGAAAGGTTTTTGTTAAAAGTTTTGAACTAAGAGTGCTTTTCATCTCAGAGGTATAGGCACGTGGAGCGTATATCATCCGTAGAAGAAATGTTTGAGATATTGGTGATTTATTTCAAGGGGAATAAGTATGATCACCTACCGCTTCATTGAGTTCTCTTACAACAACAAGAGACCATTGGCATCAAAGGGCTCCATGAAGTCTGTATGGGAAGAAGATGAAGAGATTCTATTATATTAAAGTGGTTCGACAGTATGAGGAAGGGTTGATATGACCAGATATAGTTCACAAAGCTATGGAGAAGGTGAAGGTTATTAAAGAGACATTAAAAATGGCACAGAGTTGTCAAAAGTCTTACACAGACGTTAGGATAAGGCCGTTGGAGTTTGAGGTGGATGATTTTGTATATCTTAATGTTTCACCCATGAAGGGTGTTATGAGGTTTGGTAAGAAGGGAAACTTAGTTCCTATTATATCATTCCTTATAGGATATCCAAGAGAATTGTCAATGTAGCTTATGAGTTGGAGCTACCTCAGGAGTAAGCAGCGGTTCATCCAGTATTTCATATCTCCGCGTTGAAGAAGTGCATGGGCTGATTGTACCAACGGAAAATGTTAGGGTTAAGGATAGTGTAACCTATGAAGAGATTCTGGTTTAGATTTTAGATTGCCAAGTTCGCATGTTGAGAACAAAGGAGGTAGCTTTGGAGGAAACAATTTCTTGAAGAAGCAATTGTGGAAGCTCAAGAGGCTATGAAGAAAAAATGTCCACATCTCTTTGAATCCTGAGAGAATGCAGATCAAGGTACTAATTCTCCTCTTTGTACATTATACTTTATGGGTAAGCATGTTATTACTTTTTTTTTTCCTGAGTGTTAAACTTGAATTTACTATTCTTATCTCAGTGATACAAATCTCTTTCAAGGGCAAATGTTTCCATGGAGGAGATAGTGTAAAATCTTGTAACTTGAAATAGCTATGAATAAGCTAAGAAATTAAAAATAATCACTTTTAGAAGGGTAGTTCTTGATATGGTTAGAAATACCTTGGAAAGATCATTCAAACTTGCCGGTTGCACGATTTGATCTATTATAAGAAAGATAGTCATTTTCGAAGTTGGGCTATTGAAGTGAGGAGAAAAGCACAATTCTAGATTTATGCAAGGAAAATAGTCTTTCACCCACTATTTACTAATTCATTTAAAGATTTATGTGGTGTTTTAAAATAAGTTTCAGTTAAAAATTAGAAAAGTTATTTACACTCCAGGGCTTGAGTAGATAAAAGAGAAGGAGAAAAGGGGAAAAGGGGGAAAAAGATCAAGGTTTCCCACCAAGATAGCCAAGAAATTCGAGTGGAATTCGTCGGGCCGATCCCTATTAATGTATGTGAGATCTTTTTAAGGTTGGTTAGTTAATCCAAACCACAAACCTTATTAATTCTAAATATTTTTAAGTACATTGAATGCATGAAGTTAAGTTCTTGAAGAACATTGTTATATTTTTTTGGTTGAGTTATTGCATGCTTAGAGTTTATCTGATTGTTGTTTCTTGGTTGTTTTTCGAGTTGAACTTATTGGGTATTGAGGTTATAATGATTCTTAGTGTTTGGGGAAATAACCACGAAAGTTTACAGGCCTTAGAGATGAATATCGGAGAAGAAAAGTAAAAATTCTTGTCCGTATAGTCCTAGGGCGTCACGCCTTCCATAGCCCCACTAAACAGTCTCTGTCTGTAGGGCCTCTGGGCGGCACTCCAAAAAAATCACCGAAACATGGCATCTGAGGAGCGCCAAGGATGCGTTAACACCTTATTTATTCCCCATCTTTTCGTACTAGTTCATAAGTGATGTACCCATGTTTCTTAGTTGATTCCAATACTCTAAGGTAAATCTAAATATCATGAAAGCATCCATAGACGTGAGATCGTGGACCTTGAATCCACAATCCAACTCAAGGAGAGTTAAGATGAAAGTAAAATAAGTTAAGAGTCAAGTCTAAAAGTAAAAAGAAAGTTACAATTTCCAAAAGTCTTAAACAAACCTTTTATCTTTTTCATGGCTCAAGTATCAATTTAAGGAATGAGTAAAGAGTTGAGTTTATTTCTCAAAAGTTATAAGGAAACTAAGTATTCCGTAAGAGTTACAAATGCTTTCACATTTTGAGCCAGAATGTAATCTAGACTTCTAACAGAGCCTTTGGCTAGTTTTAGTAAAGAGGAAACTATGATTTCAAAGAGAGCTTTTATAGTTAAGTCTGAGCAATTACCTCAAACCAGGGTAGAAGTTGTTTTGAAAACACATGAGCTAAGTTTTCTTGGATTAATATTGAGCACCTATATGGGGATGCGATTTCATATTAACTCAAGCCCTCATAAACCATGTAGCCTACATGGACACAAGAAGGTTCGTACTTATTAGATAATTTCTTAGTGTTTGAGCAGAGCTAGTGACCCACTAAGTTAGTGTCAGGTTTTATACTAATGGAAAGTATAGGACAATTTGGTTTGCAACGTGACGGTTTTTTTTTTTTATTACGACGTTGTACCACAAACTAGGAGCATGTGATGGTTTTGTCGGTTAGAGATCTCCCACATAAACTATATACTTTCATATATAGTAAAATTGAGTTTGATCCACATATTCTTAACAAATTAATTATTTGTTTTTTAAAAAGCTTTATACGCATATTGATGTTGTTGATTTCTTTTATATTAAGTTCATATTTCATGATGGTAAAGTACAGCCAAGGTAAGTTTTTTTCATGCTTTAAGCTTTATGGTTGTTAGAATTCAAAAAATGCATACTTGTACTTCAATATATTGACTGCCAGTTGGACTACATATCTTAAGATGCAGACCAAGGAAAACAAGGATTAGCATCAAGCATTTCATGATCCAGTTTTTTAGCACTAGAGCCAATGGTGGCATCGTGCATTTCCGATTGATGTTTTATGGCATTTCATGTTTTTGCTTGTAGAAGTTAGTGTGAGTTTGACCCCAATACTATCTTAGTTATATGGAGGTTTGCCCATAGGTACAGCAGAGTTAGGATATCAGTTTTGAGTTCTCTCTTTATCTTGTCAATTTTAGATATTTTTTTGAGACGTATGTGCAATGTTGGCCTAGAGATTTATTTTAAAGTTATTCTTGTTAAAACTATTTCTTGTTTAGTATTGAGTTAATTCTTCCGCTGAGTTGATTAGCTAGGGTCAAGGTTTCGCTCAAGGGCCCAACATTGATTATTAGATCAGTTCCATGTCCAGGGTGTAGGTTCGGGGGAGACACCTAGTTGGACTGAGTAATTGCTATATTTGCATAAGGTGGCCACATGAGAGGGACGTCTATGGTAGATTGCTGAAAAGAAAGGAAAAAAAATACTCAAGAAACAACAATTTATCCAAATCATGATGATCCTAAAAAACATTACTTCTACGGTTCTCAATCCCGAGATTTAAAGAGAAGCTCTAAGGAGTTGTTATCGATATGGTTGCAAGTATTTCAAATTAATGTTTATGCATGTTGGATTCCCAGTGCCTCTTTTTCTTTTGGGCTATATGAATTTTATATGCTTCACGATTGTATTGTATTAAGCCCTTCTCGCTTTTTCAACATGGTGGGTGATTCTGTAGTTGCTAAAAAAGTTATAGAGGGTGTCCATTATTGCCCAATAGAGTCACATGGGGTTGATTGTGGTAGTAGATAGTAGAATTGACATGTTGACTTGCTGTGATTTGGGATTGCATTGACTACTGCTATTGTTACTTCCTTGATGTAGTCTAGAAATCGAGTAGGTAAACATTCAATTCCTAATTAAACCATGATACAGTGAATGGGAAGGGAAAATGGAAAAATAGATCAAAAGTCCGAATTCATTCATTGTCTTAAAGCTTCAGTAAGTTATTGTAAGGGGGGGGGGGGATGTGTCTATCTGTTGTGGATTCCAAGGGATCTTGAGTGCAAGCTCATATATTAGAGTCGGTCCCCGTAGTGAAGGATTTTATTACAATCTTTCACGATGACTTATCAAGAATTCCTCCTGAATAGGAAATATGTTTTGGTATTGACTTATTACCAGATGTGAAACCCATCTCAATGCTTCCTTACCGAATTGCCACGGGAAATTTGAAGGAATTAAAGGCTCAAATCAAGGATTTTCTAGATAAGGGTTTTATTCAGCAAAGCATATATCCATGGGGTGCTCCGATATTTATTTGTAAAAAGTAAAGATAAGTATCTTCGAATGTGTACTACTACCGGAAATTTAAAAACTTCACTATAACGAATAAGTATCCACTCTTTAGGATTGATGATTTTTACCAATACCAAGGATCTAGTTACTTTTTAAAAAGTTACCTTAGGTCGGTTATCACAAAATTAGGGTGAGAGGTGTGGATATTCTATAAACGACATTTCAAACTAGTTATGGTCATTTGAATTCTGAGATAGTTTTTTGTCTTAGAAATCCCCCGACGTCTTTCAAGACCCCCCCCCTCATGGAAGCGAAGTTTTGGAGGGGAAGAGAAGTTTCAGAAGTTATCTTTATTTGTGGTGATTATCTTTATTGACACATCGTGATATACAGTAGAGTGAGAAGATATATGAAAACAGTTTGAAGGTAGTTTTTGCAAAAGTCCTCAGGCAAAAACCCAACGTTCCTTGGTCAATAGTCCCCTAGTGAAGATGTGAGGTAAATCCGTTGAAAGACTGTGTATATGTTTGTAGTAGTAAGAAGTTTGCCTTGACCTATGGTGCATACAGATATCCGAAGTTATTTGGTTTTAGCAAGATACTATAGGAGGTTTGTTGAGGTATTTTCATATATTCAATCACCATTGACGACCTTGACCCAAAAAAGTGCAAGTTTGAAAGGTGGGAATCATGTGAAAAGAGCTTCCAATTATTGAAGGATTAACATACTTCCACTCTGGTGTTAACCGTTATGGATTCCGTCGGCGAAAGAAGGAGGATGTGGGGGAATCCATGAATCCCCCCACTTTTATTTGATTACTCCCCAAATCTGTTATGGGTTGTATCCTCATGCAACATGATAAGGTGAGAGAATATGCCATGTAGGCAACTCAAGGTTCATTAGCGAACTACACAAATCATGACCTTGTGAAACTAGCGTTCAGTAGTTGTTTTCTTTTGAAAAAATGGAGCGATACTATATCTATGAGGTAGTGTAGTATGGTTTCCCCCCACGAATCAAAAGAGTCTATAGTATATGTGTTCAATCGAAGTGGATGTTAATTGCGCAAAATAGGTGATTTTTGATTGAATTTAAGATTATGGATATGAGTGTACAAGATAACCTCCTAAAAATCCACTGTGTGCGGATGCCTTGAGTCATGTATTAATGGGTAGTGCGTCGCATATCGAATAAGAGAAAATGGAGTTAGCCGTTTGGGCATTAGGCTAAACCGGTTTGTGTCGGACTAGAAAGCTTTCCAAAAGGGGGTATTCCTGACCAGTTATAATTCCAGAGGTCATTCCATTTTTTTGGTGTGATGTGAAGTCTAAATAAATCATGACCCTATCTTGAGGGAATTAAAAGTGTCAGATCTTAAGAAATATATAGAAAGTCTTCTCAACGAGAAGATGGGGTGCTTAGGCACCAAGGAAGGTTATGTGTACCGTATATGGATGGACTAAGGTAAACAATATTAAAGGAGGACTATAAGTATCAATATTCAATCTATTCTGGGGGAAACCAAGATGTACTGTGACTTACATAAGATTTATTGGTGGAACATAATGAAAAATGGCATAGCAAAATTCGTGGCTAGATGCTCAAATTGCCAAAAAGTCAAGGGCGACCATCAAGGACCGGGAGGTATAACTAAAGATATTGATATCCCTACTTTGAAATAGGAAGATGTCAACATGGACTTCATGGTAGGTTTTCCTCGTACCCATGGCAACATGACTCATATGGGTTTTTGTGGATAGGTTGAATAAATCATCCCATTTCCTTTCCATCAATGTTTCCTATTTATCGGAAGGTAAAGAGAAGAGTAAAGAGTCTGCAGATTACATTAGGAGATAGAACTAAGATTTCATGGGGTACCTTGTAGACATTTCGGATAGCCAGGTGTCACATTTACTTCTCAACATTTGGAGGGTATTTCCAAAGTTGTCTTGCTACTCAAGTGAGAGCCTTGCTATACATTTCTTCCTAAAACGGAAATGGTCAAGCAAAAGGAAACAATCCAATTCATAGAAGAATGCTTTACCGAGCGTTGGATCATTGACTTTCAAAGATAATTGGAATGACCACTACTTTTTTGATGAATTTTCCAACAACAACAACTACCATTTGAGTATCTCTCGGGAACCATTTGAATCCCTTTATGGTAGGAGGTGTCAGTCTCATGTATGTTAGTTTGAGGCTAGTGAATTTGCACTTCTTGGTCTCGAGGTAGTCTATGAGGCCACGGGATAATTTTGAATGATTAGAGATAGGTTAAAAATACTTTGTTACTAAAGATTATTATTACCGACAAAATTATATTGTCGCTAATTATTTTAGTTTAATCTGTGACGAAATCAATTGTCTCTAAAGTTATTTATATTTCGTAGTTGAACGAAATCTAATTTGTCACTAATGACTATATATATAGAATCGAATTATGTTTTATGCTGCCTTGGGGAATCCAAACTCACAACTAAGGTGGATTGTGAAGAGTAGAGAGAAGTGCTACCATCAGACCAATTCTCTCTTGTGTAATTTTTGTTTATTTTATACTATTCACTCTTTACAATTTAAAGTTTTTAAGAAACAACGCATTATAGATTTTATGTATACTATTACACAAATGCATGAATTTTACCACCCACAATTCATTCAAATGTAGATTATATTTGAATTAAACTGTGTAATTTTTTAAATATGTTTAAATATATTCAAGTACAATTTTGTTAATTAATTTATTATTTTTGTAAACTTTTAAAATTATTCAGTATAATTATAAAAGTAATTTAACATTAAACTTTTTGATTTTATAAAAAACATAAATAATGTGGTCAAGTTGAACATCAATGCCAAAAAATATAGTTACTTCATCAAATATATTTGATGTTGTCCCGCTAGTTCATTATTTTATTTGTTAGTTTATTTCAATTTTCACACTGATGGAAAAAGTTAATAGAAATTCATGAAATATATTGCACCTTTGCAAAGTCTAAGTTTGTAAGTCCAAGTTATCTTTGTATAGTTACTCTACGTACGTATGTGGAACTACTAATAAATATGTACATATTTATATACAAAAGAAAATAGATTGACTTAATCTATGTACTTTACAAATCACAAATAAATAGACATACGCAAAACTTAACACATTATTTTTGTATCGTGCTTCTCAATAAACGTGTATCAAATAAAAAAAAGTGTAAAACAAACAAATATTTGATATCTTGTTGTACAACCGTGCCCACTCACAATATCTATAACCTAAATTGTATTTTTCAAATGATGCTTTTTAAAATTGCATAATTTAAGAAAATTGATGTATTGAACTTTTTCATTTCACAAAATCAACATAATTCATTGGTCTTAATATTTTGACTTGCCAATTAAAGAATGGACTCTGTCTACTTCTGATAAAGCACTTGTATTATTCTTTTTGTAACTAGTTACTTGTAATTATGAAAAATTGTAGAAAAAAATTTGTATTTAGCTATGAATTTTTTTAGTAGAAAATAGTGTTAATTATTCACACAAATTGTAAGTCATCGCTATTTAACACCTTACATATTTTGGGACAAATTTCTTGTGTTGTCACTATATAATTGAATTGATTAAAGACAACGCTAAATATTTTTCACCAATAATTTATATATAGTGAAAAAAATAAAAAGTTCATAGTAAAATATAAATTGTATAGCTAAATTTATAATATTTAACAACCAGCTCTAGTAGTTTTTCAATATTGTACAACCAATTTCGATGATGAAATGTTTTGTGCAAAAATTCAAAATAAATATAAGACAAAAATATTTGTTCATGAATTAGATACATTTATTAGTGGACGAAATAATTGTAATGATAACTTTATGTTCGTGACAAAAACACTATTAACAAATTACGTCAATAATTTTTAGTGGAACAACTTAGGGAAAACTTTCCACGGATTAGTATGTTTTGCAATTTTTTTTTTAAAGAATGTGTCTCATAGATTTAATCACGAAAAATAAATTTGTCACAAAGAGAATATTAGTGACGATTTGATATGTAGTTTGTCAAAAATTAACATGAAATAAGAGTGACGAAATAAGTGCACGGAGAAACGATTTAAATTCGTAAACTAACATACTAACAAATGACGCCCAAAATAATTTTTTTGGTGGGACAAGTGTAGTGGACAAAACTTTGATATGAATCTAGTTCGGTCACTATAAGCATTTGTTGTCTCATGATTCTAGCCACGAAACTAATTTTGTCACTAAAAAGTGCATAATTAGGGACGAATGGATATCGTAGATAGTAATCTTCGTACCTATAATCACATTTGTTGTAGTGGATTCAAGATTTCCTATGAGCTTCCTGAGGTTCTTGATATTGTTTGCACTTTTTAGTGATTCGTAACGATAAGGGACGTGAAGTTTTTCGTTGTTGTGAGCGCCATGGAGGATTGTTGTGAATATTATCTCACCAAATTGAGTTTGAATTTATCAATAATGCAGGCCTAAGCATGCGGGCCCTTGCAGCAGTAGGATTAGATTCGTTTTGGGAAGTCATTGATTGAGCTCACCGATAAAATCAAACCAATATCGAGCTTATACATTTGGCTGTCTTTTCACTTCTTGTGCATTGCTCTTAAACAATTTCGGTTATTATATGTGAAATTAGGTTATCTAACAATTCTTATGTTATACAGTTTTCCTTTTGCGATTAGGTTTTTGCAGCTTATTCCATGTTTTTAGGACGACCTAAGAAAGCATTAATACTGTTTGAATCGCGTCGGACCTCCCTCTGTCGTACTATTATAGAATCAATTGGTTTGACTGCTTCTATACGTCTCTTTCCCGATGGAATCAAATATTTATATGATGCGCAAAACTCCCGAACAAAATTTTGAATGTACGAGCCACGTAGCTTAGTGAAAAGTTAGAAGTGATAACACCTCATTGATCTCATAATTTCCGGATATCTATCAATCACCGAATCTATAGATAAGAGTTTTTATTCAAGAATATTTCTTAATCCACCAGCCTTTGCCGTATTTGATTATTTTTGTCGGGGAATCGACATATCTTTGCCATTACTATTTGAAGCTAGTTTCTTCATTTTGCCTCTCTCTATGCGAATCCTTTCATTCTGTGTAGCTCTGTTTCTTTCCCTTAAGAGCAGCTAGTTTTTGTGCAACTTTAGATCCTGGCACATACATGCAACACCAATAGATAAACTGATTTTGTAGGATTAACTAGGTCGCGTTTTTGTAAACCAAAATAGTTTGCAAAACTTATATCTAATATTAAAAAAACTCAAACTTTGTATGCCGATATAACACACATTCTAGGTGCAGCGTGGGGTGATTTTATGACTTAGTCAGTCTTCTGACCGCAGGTGTCCCAGAGCCCAATCTGACTCACCGGACTAACTGAGGCCATAGTTGTTCATCAAGTTCCAAAAATCAACATCACTTTACCCTTCAAAGATACTTACAGCCCATTGCCACTATGTCAAGTTCTAGTTGGGTTCCACACATGTCGCTAGGGTATTCAGATCTCACTCATTCCCATATAAGGAAAGTTTAGCAACCTTACTGGGGAAAAAAAAAGCTCCAATTAGAAAATATAATAATTTCAAAGAGGGTCATGAAGAACTAACCTTTTCTGCTGCTCTGATTTTTTTAATCATCTAGAATGGGGTTAATGTAAAAAAAGGTAGAAGATTAAAGCAACGATTTTAATAAACATTTCTACATCACCACCCAGTGGCACGTTAGTTACTTTCTTCAGCTATGGGGATACGGACAAGTGATTTCTTTTCTTATGTGAGTCGTAACAGCACCTCCACCTTTTGCAAAGCTAAAAAAGGGACATTCTTGCAATCGCCAATCAAGTTGGATATCCCAACATAATTTTATGCCTCAATTCGTTTCCCTTTAGAAGCTCTCCGCTCAGAATTACAAAAATCAAAACATCCTTATATAAATAAGATATATTAAAAATACTTAAAAGGGTTTGGTGTTGTCTCCCAACACTTGCCTTGTTAACGTTGTTCACGATGACACGTCACACTTATTTTTCATCGCGGGTTCCCAATGGTAGTAGGTTACGCGAGCCTTCCTCAAATGATGGATGAAGACTGATATCACACTCATCGTCTGATAGTCTTGTGTTGAATAGTTATAATTTTTTGCACAGTGTTTTTCATACTACATTTATAAGTTATCTTTGAGCTCATGTATTATTTGGTCTGTGTTGTATCTCCTCGACTTATTTGGAAAAATGGCTACTTGTGTTACGAGGAGTGGTCCAACTCGTGCGTTTCTAGATTTAGTTATCGGGTCTCAAGCATATTATCAAGATTTTGGGCTACACTTTGTTGGGGTGGGGAGTATACCCCACCTAGACTTTATGTTTGGCTTTATGCATTTGTAGGAAGCATTTTAGTAAAGCCTTGGTGTCATTCCACTTAGAAGGGTATGGTGCTAAACACTTTGAAAGTTTTCAAACAACATGTCCTCAAGAGGCCTCCTCCCCATACTGCTTAAAGGTCTAGAGGTTTCCCTTGAGGTTGAGTGATTCAAGTAGGAATGGTTTGTGTAAAGCTTTATAGATGGTTTTCCCATGTTGTTCGCTGTGTGAATACACATTCTCACAGAACAAAAAACCACAAAACTAAAAAATATTTAGTACAAGCTAAATTTCAAAGAATTTAAAACTACAAGTAACTACATGGGAAAGGGAAAAAAGAAAGGAAAGAGCCCTCGCAACCCTAACCCAAATAATTCGGTGGCACCAAAGTGTCAAATATTGAAAAAAGGTTTTGTCACAATACGTATAATAGAAAAAAATAAAAAGTAAAATGAAGTTAAGTACATGGAGCGTTCATGGGGGTTGAGTGCTAAATGAAGATAAAATTTGTGGGTACATGCTTCGGCTAATTACACGGAAATGGTGGTTCTAGGGCTAAGCTTTAGGTGTTTCACCCTTCCTTCAGTCGTCGCAACTGAATGTTTTTTTTTCGGTGAATCACCCTTCATTCAGTTCGTCGCCGCTTGCATGATGCCTTCCTTTTCTATGTATTCTTCTTCGATGGGCGGTAATCTTCTTCTTCGTGGAATTGATCAGTGAAGCGCCGATTTCTCCTTTTAGTCGCCTTTCGATCCTCTTTCTTCATGCTCACTTGCCGTAAATAGGGCAAAACTTTGCTATTAGGCAGACTGGCAAGTGTTCTTGGCGATGCGCACCTTTGCATCTTTAGCTCATTTTCTCCCTTTTTATTTTGTTTTTACATAAGTGTCTGTGTTCCTACCAAATCCACAAGTACCTGAAAATAAGGAATTTTTTTTGTAAAGATATTGATATAAAATAAACAATCTAGGATACTATTTGCATTAAAATAAGGCCAGAGATGAGCACTCATCAAGTATATGATTAGTATTGTTTTAAATAATACTTTTAAAGGTTATTTAATAATCCTAAATTCTATTCTCCAATTGTACCATTTCTTAGTTAATTCCTACATTAATGTAAACAACGATAAGTTTTTCAAGATTAAAACGAGAGAAAAAGTTACAATAAGGATTTTTAACGAGGTTCAACTAGGCCTAATCTGCCAACAAGAGAGCAAAAGATTTTTGCACTATGAAAGAAAAGAAGAAGTGTTTTCTTACAATTTTCTCAGGACTCTTAGGCGACTACATTCGTGCGTACCATGACTTTGTAATCCCCAACTAGTCTCTCTAGATAAGTTTCGCTGTCCCAACCTATAAGGAAACGGTTCTCCAAAAATCATAGAAGGACAATATATCTTTTCCAAATTGTTTTTCGACCCAAAGGTTTTCTTAACCAAAAGGGATTATGAGTGATGCTAAAATATACCATGAAAAAAATATAACCCCAATTGAAAATTATTATAGAATGACGGCCTATGATGCCATGAAGAAAGTTCTTACTTTGAGAGTGAATTTGTTTTCAAGTATTAAAAATATAAATTTTTTTTTTCGAATTCAAAACCATAATTACTTAGAAAAATTACTATGGTATGACCTGGTGGCAAGCCGGTGTGGTTATGAAGGAATAAACATATATCCTTAGTTAAAATCACCACATATAGAAGTCTTTTGAACCTTTTATTCCCATACAATAAATACGAGATTATTAACAACCATGTTAGGATAAATGATGAGTGAATCAAGTTCAAGCGTCCTATATGGCTTTGAATTTTTACATATTATTTTTGTTATCATAAATTTAAAACCCAAGAGGTTATGAAAGCTCTAAAAAGATCCAATTTTTATTTATAAAATTACCAAATAAGTAAAAGTTCACGAAAAACTTAATAAGACAATACACTAGAAAAAATTTATTCTAAAAATAGTTATATTTATTGTTCAAATTTAATTTGCTTCAATGAAAAGGTAACATTAAAATGAGTTGTAGTAAACTTTTAAGTTTTTCAAGTTATATTAATGAAATTGACCATGGTCAATATGATATAAACTATATATCAGTTCAGGTTTTGTAATATTTCATTAGTCTTTTGTGTCCTCGCCAAACAAAATTGTGTAGTTATATCTTATTTTAATATCGTGAAATAGAAAATTTGTGGGTTTATAATTGTATTTGAAAAATTCAAATAATGATAATAAAATTCTCATTACATTTTTGGAAAATTTGAAGGTTTAAACTAACAATTTTTTAAAAGTAGGAGATGGAGATGAAAAACTTAAGCCAAATTCTTATTTTATTCTAATGATGTAAAATTAAAAAGGAAATTCACATGCCTAAATGCCTACAAAATAAACATGGTAAATTTGATGAAATTGAACAAACTTTGATTAACATAGAACCTGGACACTATTTTATATACTAAAACTCTGTCATAGATAAAATATATTAAAATATAAATTACCTGTGTTGATCCATTTGAAACTCTAATTTCTTGACACAGATAGAAAATAAAAATTTTTTTTATCTAAGATGCTGAAAGTTCTAGAAGTTTGAAATTTCTCAAGAAAATCATGCCTTTGTTATTGAAATCATAGATTTAGGAAGAATCAACTATTTCTTATCTTTGCACTATTTTACTACAACTTTAATTAATTTCATATGTTCTACTAGAAAATGACATAGGCACCATACAGTTGATTGAAGAAACCCCATGCAAATATATTGGATATTCCCACTATCTTATCATCTGCACCACATGGTGGTTCTCATTGGTAAGATTTGAAAAATATTCTATAGGGTGTAACACATAATATTATAACCGGTGTTAGTTTTTTTGAATAACGATATGTACACAAAAAATTTTTATCATTTGGTAACAACTTTTTATTTTAATTATCTTCGAAGAAAGTGGATAAAGCTCACCAAAGTTGATAGATTGACATAATAATGGTAGTTCGTCGATCTTGTGTTGCACCACAAATTGGAAAAAGCAAACGCTCATATTTTTTCAGATTCGCTTTGAAAATGTTGCTCCAGTTATAAGTTGTTTGTTTTTTTTTCTTCCTTTTAATACATATATGAAAATATTTTGATGAATACCTAAAAAAAAATTTAATGTTAATTTATTTTTTATCTCAATAAAAATGTCCTTTTCAAAAGTTTAAAGATATGATATGTATCACAATTGTTTTAAATATTTAATGTGATTAATATTACTAATAATAATAATAAAAACAAACTAGTGTATATTTTAAAAGGTATTTTCTAGGTTAGTTATGAGGAAAATTGGGAGTCAGGACTTTGTATGGTAAGGTTGCATATATAAATTTTATTTTACATTATGAAAGTACTAACCCAATTTGGTTTCGAAAAAACATATAAAAATATTTTGTCCTATAGTATTGTTATAATGTAAGAAAAAATCATAAATAATAGAATTTGTTTTAATGTTGTTGACCTTTTTCTCCTTTCTTTCTCTTCTTCTTCATCTTCTTCTTTAATAACACATTATCACGTAGCACACTTTTTTAAATACTAATACGATAGAGTCTTCACAAAAAACATTTATTTTTTCTAGGAGAGATAAGTCATCATAGATAATATTATATTTTCTCCTATGTTTCGCGAGAAACTTATGGAATTTTTATGGATAATAATAAAAGATTATAATATAAAGACAATGGTTGAAATGAATCTTGATATTTGTTTATATTACCAATATGTCTCTATAAGAAAACATGTGTTAGATACCAAGTTCCCTTTCTTTAGCTTCTAGTTTGTGTGCACAAAATTAGTGCAATTGAAGCACATTTTATATTGAATAAATTACTTACTAATTCATATTACTTGTGTAGTTTGAAATTATTGGTGTGAAAATCCTAAAATTTATAATGATGAGATGGATGATAAGAAGAAAAATCAATTGCAACATTCTAACATGAAGATCTTTAAATGGTGAATTTTCTATTTGTTATCAACACAAGTTAAATGTAAGAATATCACCATTAAAGTTGTGGTTGAGCCCCCTACGTTTTTAAAACATATACATGCGGTTTTTAAAAACTTTTGATAAATATGAAGAATATAGTAGTCTTGCAAACCCAGATAGTTTATTGTCCTGATAACGTTTGCGAGACAACTCTCATCGCATTTTTTGAAAATATTATTACTATTTATTAGTAAAATCAAGAATGTATAGTCATATACATACTTAATATGTCCTTGTGTTCATTATTATCCAAACATCAATGGTTTGTATCAAGGCATTGTTTTATGAAAACAAGAATGTCCTTTGTAATGTAGGTTGATGACGCAATTCTTGCATGCTTAATGATTCTATATGTTTCTTTAATGTTGTATTTGGGATGAAGAAATAGGACATGAAGGGGGAGGGGAGGGGGGGGGGATTCTATGAATAGGGTTAGTTTTTTTTCTATATGATCACGGGAACCCATTACAATGACGTTAGGAAAAATAAAAATGGGAAGAAATTGTGGCTAGAAAACATATAACTATTGACTTAGAAATTTCTATCCCAGTACAGATCGACTTGAACGAAATGTGACTCGGGTGAGGTCTACGACAATCAGGTAATGAAAGAGGGATTTAATTGTTAGTTTAATGATGTGAGTGCATATCTAAGGCACTAAGAAGTTTTTACGAATTTACAAAATCAAATTTGGGAGAGTAAAACTCTAGAAAACTAATCTTGGACTGAAAAAGGTAGTATTAGAACTTCCTGGTTTGATGGTATGTTGTAAAATGGGATCTTACAAATAAAGTGGTGAGGTTGTGTCTCCATCAAAGCATATGAGGAGAGATTAAAGTCTCCAGGGTGGGGGTGCTGTGGTGGAATAGGGCTAACCTTGCAGGCCCATCGCAAATTGAATTGATGAAACCCCCAAAATTGTTATTTTATACCAAAACAAATTTTTGAGAGCTAGGGTATGACATGACATTTCTTATTAGGTTTGAACAATTTCTCTCACTAAATTTAAGTTAATTACTCTCCTAATACATATTTTTATTCCCAAAACTAAAAATCCTCGTTAATTATAATCTGGGGGGGCGCCTTGGACTTATGATGATTTCTGGTAAAAACCCTAGTTTAATATTAGGATACGTGATTGACCTTGGTTGATATATAATAAAATAAAGGGTAAAGTTTGGACTTTTATGTATTCAAATTAAAAAATACTTATGATCAATAACGAGCTAAAATGACTTTGGAAAGGGGAATAGATAGGTGTAGGTTGTCTTAGGGTTATTTAGGCTTTGTTTTGAGTGAGGTTAGGTTATGGTTTGACTTTATGTTGTGTTTACATGAATTATTCATGGTATTTATTGTATTGCATTATCATATATGTTAATAGGGAAACCCCAATCAAATTATTATGAAATGAATTATGTGTGGAACAAATACATGCCATCAACAAATTTTGGTGGAACTTGGACTATGTGCACTTCTCATTTTGTATGATTGTGACTATGGTTATTTTTGACTGGAATGGGGGTTTTGTAAATTTTCACTTTATATTTGACCAGCATCTTGTTTGAACATATTATTTTGAAGTCGATTTTCACATTCGGACACATTATTGGACCGACAGAGTGGACGCGTTCAACACAAGTATATTGGATCGGGTTGGTGGTCACATTTTTAGACACACTAACCATAGGGTGTAGGTTCCATGCAATAACACTTGTAAATTATTACATATAGATCTACATGGGTGTTGGCGAAATTGTTGTTCTCCTAAAATGATGAGTCAAAGCGTACATTATGTATAAGTGTGTTTTATGTGTTGTAATTACTTTGCTTGTATTACATTACGGAGAAGGCCAAGTGGTTCTCCTGTACACCGTGGTTTCATGAATGAGCCATTTCTAATCGCCTTCCATGGACAATTAATGTTTAGTCTATAGTTTTCCGAACCAAGCTAATGTTTAGGTTTGTTATGTTAGTTTTTTTGGGTATAACCCCCGTTCTTAGGACTTTTTGTTGATTATAGTTTTGGTATCCAATAACTAGAGGTCATTTTTGCAATACTCTGTGTGTTAGAACTTCGAGTTTATGACTCTCTATTTTATTAGTTTTTAACACAACAACCTTCTTTGAACTCTACTGCTTTGAGTTTACTTAAACTTTCTTACTGGGCGTAGAATGGTTTTAAACCACCAAGGGTTTGTGTGTGGGATTAATAATTGTGGTTTGGGTCGTGAGAAAGAAAGTTCGTATCAGAGACTTAGGTTGTTGATTATCATTGTACCAAAAAACGATATAGTAAAGTCTGCCAGAATGTCATAGACGTCTGAATTTTTCTTCGAAAGCTTTATGATATCTCTCTGCCTTCTACTCTTTTTTGTGTAATGACTTGATTCCAATTGCTATCTGGTGATCCAAATTGGTAAAAAATTCTCCTCACTCTTGTGTCTATATATGGTTAATATGGGATACAACTATGTTAGTCCATAAATCCCATAAATGATCTAGAAGATGAGTTTGAAGCCAGAGGTTGTAGTCATACAGGGACTGGGGAAGATAAAGAAGCAGAGGTCAAGGAATAGTGGCACCCACCAGGGGTAGATCCCTAACTAAGAATATTCTGAGGCAAGAAGCCCCCATGCAACCTAAGAACAAGTAGATGCACAGCCTGGGAATACCGACATAACTCCCTTAGATCCAGTGTTTAATGAACATATTATTACTTTTTTAAGGTGTTGGTCGACCCCGGAGTCCTTTGCACACTATAAATGCCCAACCTTCGATCAACCGGCCTGTTACTACTACTATTCCCATGGTGGATGGAGAATTAGGCACTAATTCCTTCTTCTGTCCCCTATCGGGTGTTCTAATAGTTGGTGTTGAGCATGAGATATTAACTATGTTCTTGAAGCTGAAGCCACCTTTGTTCCACGATTCTGAGAGTCAGAATGCCTATGAGTTCATTATAGATTTCTATGAAAGGCATCACAGTCAGGCATTGTATACCAACGTTGATTAAAACTCGTGACCTTTCAACTTCAAAGTGATTCTAAGCAGTTCGGAGGGCTTAATTTAGAAAGATGATCTCAAGTCTTTCCCCCACTAACTTGGACGCTGTTCAAAAATCTGTTCTTGAAGAAGTATGTGCCCCACACTTTGATAAATCTCAAGAAGGCTGATTTTAGGGCTATAGAGCAGGGTGGAATGGGTGTAGCTACTCACGAGGCAAAGTTACATTCCTTTTTCAAATATGCTACCCAATAGGTGACATTAAAGGAGGATAGGATTCGTAAATTTGACAAAAATTAAACTCGAAGTTCCAGGTATTTTCTATTCACATGACCTCTACATGTAAAATTTGAATAAGGTGAATGACTTTGTAAATAATGTGGAAGGAGTTCGACGTGATGGGCAGGCCTACGATTGGATATGATGTCCAAGAGCACATATAACTTTCATGGTCACTACTCTAGAGGTTCAGGTAGGCCGACGATTACAGTTCGACAAATTTAGTCAGCCCTGCCTACTTCTACATGTGGCTATTTGGGAACCCTACAGTAGAATTACCTTTAGCATAGTCAGGGATCCACACCTACATTAGGCATCATGCAATATTTTGACCGCAGTTGTTAGAATTGTGGCAAACTAGGGCATGTGAGGAGACATTATATCCATCCGCGTATGTCTGATCGCGTTTGCAAGGGCACTAATAGGACCAGAGAATAGTTGATACCCAGTAGTAGTGAGTAGTCAGTAGTGGTAGTAATGTAAGAGGATGTCCACAAGGTGAGAGTGAAGGAAATTAATAGTGTCGTGGAGGTAGGGGAAATTTTAATAGAGGTAGAGAGTAGTGCTGTCAGGCAAAGAGATTGCTCGTCAAGTTTATATGGCTCAATTTTATATGCCTTTTTGGGCAAGAACTAGGTTTGAGGTGTTTGATGCAGTGAACACAAGTATTATTCTTGTCTATGACTGGATGGCTACTTTTTTGTTTGATCCTAGTTGTACTTATTCATTTGTGTTTGTTAAGTTTTCCTAGGGATTTGATGCATTATGTGATCTGCTTGATGCCTTCATCAAAATTTCTACCCTAGTTTGAGAGTCTGTCATAGTCACTAATATGTATCGTGCTTGTCCTGTTTTATTATGGCTTGTGTTAGTTGGGGTGACTTGGTTATTCAGGATATGACTGAATTGGATAGAATCTTAGGAATGACTTTATTATGCTTAATTAAGTTGTGCGTAATTGTAATGCTAAATTTCTGGCTCCAAAGATCCTGTGTAGCAAAAGGTTACAGTGCGAAGGGGTGTACAATCCTAAGCCACCTAAGGTCATATATTTGATCGGGCTAGGGATCTTGTGGGCATGAGTATTTTTCATGCTTATCTCATTTGGCATGTTGATGGTGAGTCTTTCTCTATGGAGTCTATTTCTATAGTGTCAGAATTTAAGGAGGTGTTCTCTATGAATTTTCTTGGAATTCTTCCTGATAGGGATATAGATTTCTGAATTGACTTTCAACCTTACACTTGCTCCTATCTCCATTCCTCCTTATCCCATTGCTTCACAAGAATGAAAAGATCTTAAAGCTCAAATCCATCAACTTCTTGATAAAGGTTGCATCTATTGTAGTGCTCCCCTATGGGGTACTCCTATCTTTTTTGTTAAGAATAAGGATTGTAGTGTGAGGATTTGAATAGACTTCCAGCAATTGAATAGGGTAGCCTTTATAAGTAAGTATTTGTTGCATTGGATAGATGATCTCTTTCATAAGTTGTAGGGTGCATCAGTATTCTCTAACATTGAACTATGGTTTTGTTACCATCAGTTAAAGCTTAGGTCTGAGGATATACCTAAAATAAATTCAGAACCACTAAGACATTAGAGTTCTAGTGATAGTGATGTTGTTTGAAGTGCCTAATGCCCCCCCACAACTTCATGAGCTTGATAAATGGTGTGTTCCAAAGATTCTAGATTATTTATAGTCAACTATTAATGACATTTGTTTTATTTCAAAGATCAAAAAAAGAGAACAAGACCATCTTTGTGAATTGTTTTTAGGTGTCCTGGACAAAGTAGTTGTATACAAAATTTTCCATGTGTGCGTTATAGTTGACTTGTTAGTTTCCTTTTTGGGGAGTGGTTCAAAAGAAGTGGTAATGGGAGTACCTGGGTGAGAGTCGACAAAACACTTTGATCATCGTAAGGTAAGCAGAATGTCATGAACGAGTACACCATGGGCCAGGATTGACACTCGAGAACATTGCCTGCCCCAAGAGAACAAGTTGTCCTTCTTACCTTACTTAGTAGGAAAGAAAACTTAAAAAAACTTCACAAAAACAACCACAAAAGATAATCTCATTACAATAAACTAGGAATATCGTAAAAGACATATTGACTACCCAAACGGAAACTCAAGTGTCAAACATAAAGAAACTAAAATAGAAGACTAAAAAACTGTCTATGATTGAACCCTATTGATAGTAAGAGGGAGTGTGCAATAAAATGACCCCCGATCTTCCTATAACTGAAATAACCAAAATAAATAAAGAAAAATATAACTAAGCGATCCTTACAAAAATCAAAGAGGTTCCAGTAGCTGGATGTGAGTGTTAATTGGATAAAGGAGGTGCCGGATGTTAATCCTGCTTACATGTATCTCAATCAATAAATCATTCCGGACAAATGCTATCAATAATTGAATGTAGCGAGCAAGTGAGGAGAAACAAAACATTGGATAATATTGAAATAAATTTAGACATTAAAATCTTACCTTCACTCTATCAACTCATGGATCCTCATAACTAACGTTAGAGAAATCAACACAGTAAAGTGCAGTTTAATTTAACTAAAAAACATTTAAACACTAAATAGCAACACAATGATTTAAAGGATACAATGACAATTTTTATTATATAAAAAAAGTAATATAATTCGTTGATTTTCTCTAACTAACAACTATCACTTATAAGAACAATATTCGCGCACGCTGACAGAATTGCATATACCTTACCAGAGGAGAGACACCTCTCAATTAAGTGGATCCACTAAGTCTATGCTAAAAAGGATAAGGAATCATCCTTAAAAGTATGTCCCTTTCGTTACAATGCACATGATCAATGGAGGATTGATGGTATTATGAACCTAGTTCCCACATTGGGCTGAATACTACTCCCGAAATTATAGGCTATGTTTAAAAAAAAAAACTTTTTGTGTTGAGTAATTAATGAAAAATTAGGTCAAAGACACTCTTGCAAATTGGTGTTTCTTCTCTTATTTAAATTTGAAAACCTTTAATCTTAGGAAATACTTAGTTCCCATTTACTTTTTTTGAAGAAATTAACTTCATTTGTTACTCTTACTTAAATCAAATCTCAAGTCTTAAAATAATTTTAAAACATTAATAAACGACAATACGAAAGGACTCTAAGAACTCTTTAGACGTGGCTCTTGACTTTATTGAATTGTATTTATGGATTCGAGGATTGTTATTTGTAAAAGGAAAGATGTTATGATGTTTAGAATTTTTTTTATATAGTTAAACATGAGAAACGATCAAGAAATCATTGTCTTAAAACAAATACTGTGCATCAACCCCACGTTACCCCTCCGCAAATCGCAATCCCCCCCCTCCTGCCTCTCAGAAATCAACCCCTACACCCTCCCTCCACTCCGCCACCAAATCACACCGCACCCCCACCCCGCCCCGACCATGCACCTACCCACACATCCCTAAAATAACTCCCACACACCCTCCATCCACTTTACGAACTAAGGAAAGCCCCGTGATAATTCGCGACCCCAGTTCCAGCCCGCGGCTTTGTCTCTTGTTTTTTCATTGCTAAATTATTTTTGAAAAGAGGCGTATGTGTCCTTTGTACAATGTTGGAGTGATTTTTATGCATTGGGGAGGAAGCATGGCATCGACTTGAACCTGCGTCCAAAACCTGCTCGATTTTTTCTTCTCATTTCTTTTCATTAAAATTTTTACTAACTTCAATTATATTTTTTTATTCTCATTTAGTTTTAGGTACACAATATAGTACACGGGATTTAACTTAGAAAAAAACTTTTTAAAATTGAACCGATTTCGATAAATAACTTAACAATCCCATAAATCTCATGAACTAAAGACCAATTTAACTATATAAAAAGCCCATCATCTGTGAAATTACTATAAAAACCACATTATGCTGAAAGTAACCATAAACTGTCATGTTACACTCCGAAAGTCCAAGAAATTAATCTAGAGGATCACATGTCTAGGCGTTTGTTATTATGCTTTAAGGTCAAAAATAATACTTGACAAAGTATTTAGACAATTTTTCTGAGTCAACCGAAGTCAAGCAAAGTACAAAGACGGCTGCGTCCCACTGTAATTTTGAAAGCGGTGTATGTTTCTTAGCCTATTTTAATGTGGTTTTGGAGTGTAAATTGATTGAAAATTTGTAGAAGAAAGTTGTAATGTAAAAATTAGTGTGTAAGATTTGTGTAGTGTCAAAAATATGGGTCCGACCAGCATAAAGGTCCTTGGGGGACCATTGCATTTGAGCCAAATTGCCAACTGCGGCAGTGTAGGCAGCAGAAACATTAAGCTTGCCCACAGACTGGGTGTTGCCTGGGGAGGGGATTAGTTGCCCCATTGATCAACCCATCTCATGTTCCCACCCTGTCCCCTGTCGTTTGCCACAACGACGGTAACCCCCCATAGCAACACAGTGTTTGGCTCCAGGAAACGAAGAAAAAGCCCCCACCCAAGTTGTGGCTTCCCACGATGTTTGTGCCCCCGCGAAAAGAAATGCTATCCGCATTCCCTACGCCGCCTAGGTGAACCACCGTCATACGGTAACAGCTTCAGGCCAATTTTTCGGTCCAAAGCCCTCAGTAACTATCAGTTAATCTACCACTCTTACATCCCTTAGGTTCTACCATTTAGGCACGCGTGATGGCGTCCCCTGTCCCAATAACGAATAGTCACAAATCTACAACCCCGCCTATCTGCCCCAACCCCTAACCCACAACGAACTCCACCCCGTTACACAACTTCCTCATCTACAAACCCAAACTTACGCTAGCTATTCTCTCTCCCTAAAGAAGACTTTCATTGAAGGGAAAGTTATAAGGGTTATTGGTCATCAAGCAGTCACTTATCCATCATCTTCAAAACATATCCACGTTATGGTAAAACTTCCCCCAACCTATTCACCCGCTCCCGACACAACGGGAACTTCTACAGGACAGGCACAGACCAAACACCACCCCCAAACCAACCCCCCCCTGGGGGATATAGATAGACGAAGTACTTAAGCAAAACCAAACATGTTTTTTTTTCAAAAGATATTTCATATGGGTTTTCTTTCTAATACGAATTTTACATTATGACTGTGATATGTTAAATTATTTGCTTATTTCTGTGATTTAATCTGTCTGTGGAACTTTAGATCATGATACTGGACCCCATATTTGTACCCTAGGTAACCCACACCAACCATTCCTGTGAATGATTCGTATGATTCAATTGCACTTTGTTATTGTTTTCACTCTTACTTTTATATTGAATGATGTTATTACTGTTATTGTGGATGCAAACTTGGATTAGTACCGGGTAAGATCAGTGCTGATGGCTTTTGACGGAGGATTGCTTAGGAAGGCTGTGGTAATACTTTGTGATAGACCGGCACCTTTACTTCATTGTGATGACTTTTACTTGGTGATGAAGTTCAATTGAAGCAGGCCTTATGATTAGATTAGTAAGTTGGTACTTATTAAAGCATCAAATTTAAATGTTCAGGAGTACGTGATTGTGAGATATGCTTAGAGGTAATGATATAAGTGTGGTTATGAATTGCCTATGTGACTTATTATGACAGAATGAGATGAGTGATCTACATCTAGGGTGGTATTAAAATGATGTTAGCGTGAAATTTAAATTTCTAATGACTATGATATATAAGGGGTTAGTATTTGTATAGCCTAAACTAATCTAGGAGAATAATAAAGGCTGAAATATATTTCAAAAAGGGAAATCAAAGCTTAGCACAAATACCTAGTAGGGAGAGTGTCCATTCCAAAGTAGACAAAGATAGGTTACGTTGTACTGAGAGATTGGAGACTATCAATGAAATGTGCATAAAAGAGGCCCCAAGCTATCTCCTAGTTTCTTGACTACTATGTTTCCACAATAGGAATACTAGCTAGTGGATCCACCTTGAATGTTATGTTCATGTTTAGGTACTACCTTGGTCAAGTAGTACCACATCTTTCGTAGGGTTCATGACACCGGATTCCACAATTAGCTATTAGGTTGTCTATGTCAAGTAAGGAAATTGTTCCCTGAAAAGTAAAATGAAAAGCTAATGAAGTGAACACTAACTAGGGTGTGACTTAAGGGTTTTGATTAGTCTAGAGTATGGTATGGACCTCTACTATACATTGCATAGTTCACTGAGGGAAGTCCTACAAGGTGTTTTATGTGGTATATAAAAGTAAATGGAATATCCCATAGGTTGACATTTAAATGTTGGAAGAACCTATAGTATGTAAGTTTCACTTATGCACATGTTAATGACCTATATTACTAAATATGATGATGACTACTCTTAATGGTAGATTATGTGAAGATAGATATTGCTTGTTATCCTTTATTTGGTTTACTTGGTTGAGTAAGTTTATGGGTCTTTGTTTTATCATTGAACATGTAAATTGATGATGGGTTATGAGTAAAGGTCTTATACGTACTGTAAAGTTAGGAATTGTTTACAAGCTTTGTTGTTTGAACATGATGTTAGAGTCATTTGGCTATATACTCATGAATGCAAATACACATGTTGACTTGATTATACTTGATGATGTTGGTCTTGTGATATATGATCTTGTCCTAATGAATATGTAATTATTGATTATATGGATTCTTGAATATTGCAATAAAGATTTTAAATGACTTGAATTTTCTCTAGAATACATATCCTCTCTAATGAATGTCATTCAAATATTTTATTATGCATGTTTCCATACTTAGTACAAGTGGTTACTAACCTATTATTTCATGTTTTATACAAGTATGTAGGTTCCCTCCATTGAGATTTTAGAGGTCGTTTTAAAAAGACTTGGGATTCTCATTGCTCCAGGGGTGGTAGGTCCTCACTCTTTCTAGGACGATGTCACCATATACCTATTTGATGTTGTTCGTTTAAAAAAATTGGCATTCTCTTTAATTGAAGATATGGTTGTATATAGATATATGTGGCTTTTTTTGAATGAAGTTCTGCGGTAAGCCTCAATTGTTTCACTGGACCTAGTGGCTTAATATGAGGGTAGCCTAACATCTATGAGATTATATTTATATTATTAGGGATGTAAAAAAAAAAAGTATAAGTCTATCTAGTACTTCCTAGTTTATGAGTCTATGTAGCTCCCCTAGGAATAACGATGTGTAAGCGAGCAGGTCATGTAAAACCTCACTTGTAGATTGAAGATGACCATTGTTTTTAAATTTCCATAATTTAACCTATGAGCTGTCATTAACGAATTGCTAATAGGCATAGTCAAAATATTCTCTGAGGAGGACGAACTGTTAGTTGAGGGTTGCTCCCGAATATGACCAAACTTGATATCGAGCCTGCGGTTGAATATCTTTAGGATGGTTATTGACTAAAACCTGTATTATATGTATATTCTTATTTGTTATTGTGAGGCTCGCCACACTTATTGCTGAGATGTATAAAAATTCTCATCTTTTTTTAATTCTATGTCGTGCCTTAGTGGTCTATTTTGTTTTATTTTAGGCCTAAGCCTTTTTATTGTTGTTATAGCTATGAATAACTCGATTCACAGCCGCAAGAAGGCACGAGGAAGGAATATTTCATTCAAATGCGCGGTCTCATGAAAACCAAGATCCTCGGCAAGACAATCAAGTCCCGCCACTTGAACAAGTTTCTATGGGTAATCAAGTTCCGGTTGCTCCTCCACCGATGATCGATTGAGAGATAAGTGCAACTTTTATCATTTTGGCCTAATACATGACTTCACAAGCTAATGCTGTCACTTCTCAAGTCCAAGCCATGACGACTCAAGTGAATTGGGAAGTTGGACCCCGTGTGCCTCATCATGCTAACACTGTGGCATCTCATTTAAGAGACTTTACTATGATGAACCCTCCTATGTTTTCTTGGTCTAAAATGGATAAAAATCCTCAAGATTTTATGGATGAGGTCTATAGGATCCTATTTGATATGGGGTGACTATGGGTGCAAAGGCTGAGTTTGTCGCCTATCAACTCAAAGATGTTGAAAAAACTCGGTACACTTAATGGAGGGATAATAGAGTGCTAAGAGGTGGTCTTGTGACTTGGGAGATCTTCAAAAGAGCCTTTCTTTATAGGTTCTTTCGTAAAGAGTTGAGGTAAGGCCTAAGGGGCGGGGCTGGAGAATTTCTTCAACTTCGTCAATAAAGTATGAGTTACTTGACTAATCCTAAAGGTTTACAAATTGTCTTCCATCTTGGTGTCTTAACCCAAGGGATGAGATGGTAATTTTCTTAGGAGTGTCGCTGACTTAGTGGAAGGTGTCGTATCGGCTATGATTCATGAAAATAAAATATTTCATATGTGATGGTTCATTCATAACAAGTGGAAGAAAGTAAGAATCCGGGGAAGAATAGCGAGGATTCAAAAGGCCAAGTCTTTTGAATGTTGTCGTCACGGAAAGTTTTGAAATTTAAGATATGCCTGATTATGAAAGTGGCTCTCCAATTAATCATTTTCCAAATTTCCAAATTTCATGATGATTAGGATGTCAACCCTAAGTCTTAAAATGGAAAGAGGTTAACAATTCCAAAGCAAGCAGCCTACTTGTGCGGAAGTGTGGCAAGAAAATACATGGTGTCTGAATGCCTAATTGGAACGAAGTATAATTGCTTCGAATGTGGAAAAAGTGGTCACAGATTAAAGATTCCCTAATGTGAAGGGGGGGAAAGAGAAAGGGAGTAGGTTCACGTGAGTGGTTCTTATGTTGATTCTCAGAGAAACAATCACTTTTATGATCTCGTTCTATGGAGGGTGACCAACAGCAATTCAATTCTCTCGTGTTCGTGAACAGGAACGAGGGAAAAGGATGAGAGGATTCCTACTCCTTATCAATGTATATACAGTTACTTAACTAGGTTCTACGGTATCATTTGTAACCCCTTGGTAGCTAGCAAGTTGGTTTTTTTACCGATATCTTAAAAGAACCTTTTATGGAGACTACCCCGGTAGGGGAGAGTCGTGGTTGCAAAACGAGTAATAAGAAATGGTTCCATAATAAGTTCCAATAGATTTCTTCCATTTTAATGGTAAAACTTGGTATGGTAGATGTCAATGCAATTGTGACAATGGACACAAGTTGCAGTGTTTGTTTTGCTGCCATTGATTGTATGACAAGCGTGTCCAAGTTTAACTTTCCTAATAACCGCTTGATGGAAGGGAGAAAATCTATTTCATCGAGGTCATATCATTTTTGTCTAAAGGTTTAAGCTGACTCTAAAGTTGTCTAATAACCCATATTTGTAAGAGTCAGATTTAGACTTGAAGTTCCTCCATTGAGTTAGTCTCATTTTGAGGTAATTTTTAAAGGTCTTCCTAATGATATTCCGAAATCCATCCCAAATGGGAAATTGATTTTAGTTCTTGATTGTACCAGATAACAAATTCCATTTCAATTCATTCTTATTAGATGGTTTTACGGACCCGAATTGAAAGAGTTAAAGGCTCAACTCCAGGTTTACTCTTTCCCCCAGGCCTTCATTCAACATATTCTTTCCCCCTGGGAGAGTCCGGATTTTATTTGTGAAAAAGAAGGATGGGCTCCCTTAGGAGTGCATCAATTACTGGCAACTTAACAATGTGAACATTAAGAATAAGTATCATCTCCCTTGGATTGACGACTTGTTTGATCTACTCCAAGGGGAAAGCTAATTTTCTAAAATTAAATTAAGGTCAGAATAACACCAACATAGGGTGAGAGATGAACATACCCCCAAAGCGAACTTCCGAACAAGATATGATCACTATCAGTTTAGTGTGATGACTTTTTGGTAGACTAATGCCTCAACAACATTTATGGACATAATGAATATGGTGTTCCGAAAATTCCTACATGCTTTTATGATTATGTTCATAGATTAAATCATGCTATATTCAAAGAATGAGGTTGATCATATGGGTCATTTGAAAGTGGTTTAACAAGTCTTAAAAAAACACCAATTATTTGTCAATTAGCAATGTGGAGTACGGGTTATGGTTCCCTGGTCGGCGGGGTCTGGCGTTTATTGGGTCATTTGTCATCTGATAGTGAGGTGTAGCAGTTGATCCAAAGAAGCACGAGGGTTAGAATTGCCTAGACCATTGGCTCCAATGATAAATTAAGAAGTTTTTTTAGCTCTAGCAGGGTACAATAGGACGTTTATAGATTGTTTTTCATCCATTGCATCTCTTTTGATTACCTTGAACCAAACGAATGTGATATTTTAGTGGTCGGAGGATTCTGAAAGAATCTTCTAAATTTTGAAAGATAGGCATACCACCGCTCCGGTTTTGATTTTACCGCAGGGTACTAAGGGTTTTTTGGTATATTGTGATGCATCCTGAGTGGGATTGGGTTGTGTCTTTATGCAACACGAAAATATGTGATAGCTATGCTTCTAGACAACAAATTTTAAGGAGAAGAAACTACCCACTCAGGATATGGTTAGGCCATGATGATTCATGTAAAATATGGACAGGCATTAATATATGTTGTTAAGCTTGATGTGCAATTAAAGACCACAAGAGTTTCATTATATGTTCACTCCAAAAGGAGTTGATCTCCAACAAAAAAAGTGGTTGGGGATGTTTGAAAAAATATTACGATTGTGACTGTTTCTCAGTTGAAGAGGGAAGAAAGAAGAACTAGTGAAAGATTGTCCATAGGTTGAATCTTTTGGGTAATGATTGGAAGATTTCTTCGAGTGGTGGTTTTTATGCGTCATCATACTCCGAATCTGTCTTTGGCGGTGGTTTGTGAGCGAAGTCTTAAAAATACCTTGATCACCATTATTGCGGGTAAGTCCCGTATGTACGTCCTTATGAAATATTTCAAAGCGTTGGAAAGGTTGCATATGAGTTGAGATTTCCTAGTGAACTAGCTTCAGTTCTTCTGGAATTCCATTTCTTCTTGCATAAAAAGTGCATTGGTGATCCCTAAGTCCATTCTTCCTATTGAAGATCTAGATTTTGATGAGAACCTCTCCTAAGAAGAGGTTCTGCTGGAAATCCTTGATCGACAAGTGAAGAAGTGTAGGAACAAAGAGGCGGCCTTCGTAAAGGTGTTATGGAGGAACCACCTAGTTGAGGGAGCAACATGGAAATCCTAAGCCGAAATGAAGTCCCGTTTTTCTCATATCTTTTCTAACTAAGGTTAGTTGTTCCTATTAATAACAAAATAATGAGTAAATTTGAATTTGACTTGTTTTGCAAAGATATGCATATTCATAGTAAAGGTTTATGCTAAAATGAGTTTTTTTGAAAAAATGCTCTTTTGCTTGATTTACACTTATTTGTGTATTTGATATGATGTTGCCTAAAAGAATTTATATTGAGCATGTTGATGTGTTTTGAGATGAGATTTTGGCAAAATTATATTCAGCATGTTGATGTGTTTTGAAATGAGATTTTGGCATAAGTGACTTTTTATATGTTATTGAGCTCATGATGTTGTTGAGAAGAAAGTTCTTATGTTGTGAAGTGGAGATTCTTCATAAGTGGTAACTTGATGTTTTGAGTTCATATGTTAAATTGCCATGTTTGTATGTTGAGTTTGATGGGGAAACTTCATGTTTGATTATGTATGTGTTGGTGGGCTTCTGTATTGCAATCTATTCTTCCTCAAAAGAGTTGTATCATTTTAGGGATGGATTGAATGTACCTGGGGGGGGGTAGGGGGGAGAGGGAAGATGGAGATAATGTAACTCTGAATTGTCCAAGAGCAATCTAGCGCCTCACATGAGTTTATAATAGTTTTCAATAGGTTTAATTCCAAATTAAGTTTGTTAAGTCATGTTGGGACATTTCTAGAGTCAAAGAAGTCCGAGAAACGTCAAGGAGTCTGGAGAATGTTGAAAGAGGTCTAGTGTGCCTTAGCCTATTTCATGGGGTTGTACGGAGTTGGAAAGGAAATTGATGAAAATTTGTGGAAAGGTATTAAAGTAGTGTTAGAGCGTGTTTATGGTCGAAACATCCAGGCACGACTCCCCAAAGACCACCATAGGGGTCCTTGGAGATGAGCCTTGCATTTGAGTCAAACCTGTCAAATGAGGCAGCGTAGGCAAAAACACATGGGCCTGCCAAACGACGGGGCATCACCTAGGTGACGAGGCGGAGATTTCCTTGTTGATCAAGACTTAGAAATTTTCCAAAAATGGCGAAATGCGTAGTCTCTGACACAAACGACGGTTGTGCAAGATAGTTGTGGGCAAAGTCGTCGAGTGACCTACGCAATGTAGGTCGATGTCTGCTAGGTAAGACCTGCAATTTTTTTGTAAAGACATAAGTGAGTTCATTTAATTATTTAATTTCATAGGGGTTTAATTAGGGGTTAAGGAAGGTTAATTAAGTTTATTAAGTGACTATATAACCTACCCTAAAACTAAACCCAACTTCACACTTAATAATTTCCAAACTGAAATTATTGTACCTTCTCTCTCCCCCAAAGAAGACTCCATTAAAGTGAAAGTTAGGGGTTTAGGATCCTCGCAAGTAAGATCAATTGTATCCATCTATCACCACACCCCCTTACTATACAAACTCCCTACCTACATCACCAAACGCCTTACTCCCCTACTCCCCCCCATCCTACCAATCATCCTGCCCATCAAGTTATATAAACTCGAACTCTCGCCCTCCCCACAACTTTAACAATACGCCATCCTCAAATTTGCTACATCTCGCTTCTCTGATTTTAAAACTAATATCAAGTTACAGGAACAGTTTATCTTTGGGTTTAATTTTCCCAAAGGGTTCTTACAAAAATTGGTTTTCAAAAAGATTGTAATTTATATGGGATCATTCTCATCCGGAATTTGACTTTTAAATTATATTTTTTATTTTTTACTTGTTATTATGATCATTATTTATGATTACTTATTGGGTTTTTAATTAGCTAGTTTTTGATGATTTAATCTAACTATGGGGAATAGATCATTGAATGAAACCCGAGAATTCCCTAAACTAGGTGATGAACTCATGTTGAATTGATACTAAGTACAGAAAAAAAAATTGAAAGGAGTTATGTGTTTATTTACCTATTGAAATGATGTGGTACTACACCTCTCGGTGGATGAAATTTGATTGGTGGAATGTAAAAACCACAAAGATGAGCGCTTCTTTTGAAGGAGGAAATATGGAATTGGAAGAATTTGTAATCTTAACCTTTACTTATTCAATTGTGAGGGTTTACTTGGTGTCTGAATTTCCATTGAAGCATAATTGACATGTGTTTGATTAGGTAATTGTTTGTATGATGATGAAATTGAAATTTCTTGATTATGTGATTGAGATATTATGCTGAAGATGATCGTTTTTGAAGGAGGAATTGGTAAGAATTTGTAATCTTTAACGTTTACTTCAATTGTGATGGGTTTTACTTAGTGTTTAATTTCCATTGAAGCATTACATGTGATTTGATTAGGTAAGTGTTTGTATGATGATGAAATTGAAATTTCTTGATTAGTGATTGGAGATATTATGTGAAGAGCCGGTGACCCATGATAAGTGGTTTTATGAATTGCCTATGGGCCTTTATTATGAAATGCTGATGATGTGTGATCTTACATCGATGGGGTTTGGTTTGTATGGAAGGAAATTATCATTACGCAATTCTAATTGAGTTAATGAGTAGTATATACAAGGGCTTACGTCTCATATGACCCTAAAGTAAGATTGATGAATAATTAATGGCTTACTTAAATCCCATTCAAAAAGGGACCTAGCTTAGCAAGACGTTGAACTATTTGAGAGGTGTCCCTTTCGAAGTACGGAACGTGTTTCCAATTTGTACTAATGAGAGAATAGACACTAGAATGTAAATTTCTTTAAAGGAGGGTCCAGCTTAGCTCATAATTCTACGGAAACTATGGTTTCCACACAAAATACTAGCTAGTGGATCACCAGAATGTTTATGTTCAGGTGTTGAGAATACCTTGGCAGTAGTCAACCTTTATTTGGATTTTGCACTTGTTGGCGGGGGCGGAAGGCAGAATGGCAGGGATTGTTTTTTGGCCCTGGAGGGATTAATTTGTTGATTTTTGCAATTGCAGGGTTTGGCAGTATTGCTATGGCTGCTTGTTTTGTTGGTGGCGCAGGGTTTCATGACACCGGATTCTAAACTTAGCTCTTGTGTTTATATGTGTAAAGGCAAAGTTTTCCCTAAGTAAAATGAAGTAATGAAGTGAACACAAATAGGATGATTAAGGGTTTTGACTTAGTATAGGTCGTGGTATGGATTCTACATATACATTGCCACTAGTGTCATTGCGGGACAATCCTAGAAGGTTTGTTATTTTTGTTTGTATTAAAGGAAATGAAATGCATATTTTGACATTACATGTTGATGATCCGATATCATGTTATTTTCACTTGTGAACATGCTAATGATCTATATTACTAAATATGATGATGACTACTCTTGATGCTATGCTATGTGAAGATAGACATTGCTTAAGATCCTTTGTTTGGTTTACTTGATTTATTACGGTTATGAGGCTTTGCTTGGTCATTGTACATGTATATTTGATGTTTGCTTATGAGTAAAGGTCTTGTATGTAGTGTAACGTTATGAACTTTTATACATGATTTGTTGTTATAACATGATGTTGGAGATGTTTTCTTATATTACTCAAGAATGATTCTACACATGTTGACTTGATTAAGTTGGTCTTGTGATAAATGATCTTATCTTAATGTATATGTTATTATTTGGTTATATGCGGTTCTGAATATGAGCAATGAATTTAAATGAGCACTTACATGTTTCTAAAGTAAAATGTCATTTTTTCATGAATTTTCCAAATGTTTTTTATGTGATGAATTCTCATTACTTCAGTACAAAGTATTGTTACTAACCGATATATATTTCTAGGTTTCTACATTTATATTGAAGGTTCCGACCGTTGACCTTTTAAGAAGGTCCCATTCGTAGATCCTTGGATTTTCAATCTCCAAGTTTGGTAGGTCCGCATTTTCGGAGGACAATTCCCTATCACATATTGGGGATGTTAGTAGTCTTAAAGACAATTTAGATCATTCCTTTCATTTGAAGACTATTGTTGTATATGCCTCATATATGGATCTTTTAGTGTAATGAAGTATGGCTATGCCCAATGTTGTACTCGCTAAATTGTTTAAAAAAGACTTATTCCTAAACTCCGATGAGATTATATTGCATAAATGTATGTGGAAATACAAGAGAAGTTATTGTAGTGCTTCCTACACGAGGAGGGCTATTTTTAAACTTTCTTTCAGTATATATTATGGTAAGGAGAGGTCTAAGAAACCTCCTTGAAGTTGATGAAAATTGAAAAAGTTGTAAAATTTCACGATGCTAAAGTCTAGTCTACATTCTCTTCAATTGGTATAATAAGTGAAGGATCTCCCATGCAATTCTTCAACATGAAAATATGAAGTAAAAGATGTACCACTGTTAATTCTTGTGTAAGTTGTAACTCATAAGCTACAATGCTAATCTTCTTGGATATTATTTAAGGTTCAATATGTCAGGGACTAAGCTTCCCCTTCTTACCGAATCTCATAAAACCCTTCATGGTTTAAACTTTCAAGTATACCTAATCATCTACCTCAAATACTAACTACTTCCTCCTAACATCAGTGTAGGATTTCTGAAGACTCTACGTTGTATTCAACATTTCTTGAATAACATTCAGTTTCTCCATAGCTTGATGAACTAAGTCTGGTCCTATCAAACCTACTTCAAACAATCTAATAGGAGATTTTGATCATTTCTGATAACATCTCCATAAGGATCCATCTCTACTTTTGAATTGTAATTACCCTAAGTATACCCTAGGCGTTACCGGAGTCTTCGTCTAATGTTCCGTGGTTTTATGGTACTTTCAAAGATTTTTCCTTAAGTTTAGTGTGTGTCTAAGGCCTTTTTGTATTTGTTTTAATGTATTTTCTATTTGTTTACGGAAAATCTGGCCAAAAAATGTATTTGAGTCGACGACCAGACCGATGGACCGTCGAGGCCATGACGGGCCGTCGAGGCCCCCCGTTGTTTCACACTTAGCTTCTTTTTCAGTTGTGTTCTTCTCTAACTCAATGTTACCATCGATAGACAAGGATGATGGTCCGTTGAGAGCACGACGGTCCATTGATGGCTTCCGTTTCTCCACAATTAGAATCTTTTCAAGTAGGGTACTGGAGCTACTTTTTGTTAACAATGACGGATGTGCAGGACGGTCTACCGTGAAAATGACAGTCCGTCGAGAGCCTCCATATCCCCAAACATAGTAAAAATTACTTGATCTTCCTTTAGAAGCATATCCTTCATGCGATGGTGGCCTCATACGAACCGTCAATGGTTTAGTAGGTCGTCACTTCTTCACTTTAAGCACAATTCTTCCTTGTTTTCATCTTATACAGATATCTTGCAAACAAAGAGAAAAATACAGTAAAACTAATAAAAAAAGGTCCTCAGAGACACACTAAACTTAAGAAAAAAGCATTGAAAGTACCGTGAAACCAGGGTACATCAACATCCTCAAATTAATTCATTATTTTTCCTCAAGCGACAAACTATGACTCACCACAAAATCATTGTACAAGAGTATCCTAATTTTAGCTTTCGCAATCATCTAGCTATGAATCGCGATTATTTTCATCATATTTATGCATACTATCACTATAAGGCTCGCTCATGAGAATCAGACCATGACACAGACTCACCATACACCAACATCTATCCTCTTTGATCTCTTTCTAGGGTACGAATACTCTGGTATTGCAACTAGTCTCCTTACTTCAAAACAACATCCTCATTTTTCACACAATGATTTCAGTTTGAGTATAAGGATTATTTATCAACAATCTCTCTCTGAACAACTTCACACCTTATTTGAACTTATTGCCATAGGCTTGCCCTTATTTTCACTACTTCAAGTTAACAATAATAGACTCTTAGGATCAGGATAGGACTTTCTTAGCTTGTAACATAGGCTCAGGGTCAAGTAGGGTACATTTGGATGTATTTTAGTGACTTAATTGCCCTTTTTGATAGAACGTCTAAGCGTCCTACCTTTTCATTGTTTTACTCCGCCCTATTTCTTAATTTCATGTATTCTTTCACCTTGCTATTCTCCCTTCTCTCTCCTTTCGTGTAAGTGACTCTTTTCTTTTCTTACTTGTATTCAAAAAAAATCAAAATATTTCTTTTGCTTTAAACTTTTCTTGAGTCACTTTTCTTTTATTCTTTATCTATCTTTATTCTTTCAACCCCACTTTCTGAAGCATTCCTCATAATAGTCACCCTCAACTCATGGCTTTGCTATGAGTCAACGTACACAATACCTAGGGTTGGATCTGGGCCATGACAAGGTTATTTTCTGCATTAGACACCTTCAACTTATTCTTTTGGCATAAGCTGAGGTTCACATCTCCAAGGATGGACTAGGGCCAACACATTGTTCCCAGGAAATATCAGTTGGACTGAAAAAGAAAGGTCTATGTTAAGCTCAAATCATTTGGATAAAGAAGGGATTAATTTCATTCGGTTTTCTTTTATCTAGGCTAAAGATTGGCTATCTTGAACAAGGGCCTATGATCCTTTCCCAATTATCTATCACACCCTACATTTAGAAGGACTAATCAGATAAGTTCTAGCTTAGTACAAAAGGTGGACTATTCAAATTTTCCTTATACTCCCTTGACATCTCATTACTGTACTAGATTATTTTTTTTTTTTTTTTTTCCCCCAAACAACATAGTTCGATTTTTACATTAGGGTCATTCCGTGGTGTTATCTCTATGGCATGCTTCGACCCATATATTTATCAGTTTACAATTGGAAAGTATGCAACATTGTCTTTAAATCAGGATATCCATTTTATTAAGGCATCAGTGCTTCAGATTCCATGTGGGTCAGAATATGTAGGAAAACTTCACGATTACCAAACATGCCGGTTCAACAATAAAAAACCAGTTTTTCCCCCCCTTTTTCTGCGGAAAAAAAAAAAGCACAGACAAGAAAACCCCAAGAGAGGATCGTGAGTTGGGATACTCAAAATTCACTCTGGCACTCTCTTTTCATTTACCCAACCCACAACAAAATAACATACAATTGTACCCAATGCTTATAAAATAGAGTGATAAGTGAAGCAAACATGTGGCGCAAAGCGCAAACGATCAACATGCTAACGGGTCCAATTTCCCGGAACCCGTTCCATCCGTAGTAGGGACACCATCAGTGGTGTAATCAGCAATAACAACACCATCAGTAGTTCTCCTCTTAGCCTCAACAACTCTAGAGCTAGACTCCCTAGAAACAACTTCTAAAACCCTCAACAAGCGGGCTTCCTCATCAATCAGCGAGGCTTTCCTCGCAGCCTCTAACTCAGTGTGTTCCTTCTTCCATGGCCGAGACTCTTCCTCATCTCTAGCTCGGTGCCTCTTGGCACTATATCTTGGGGGATGTGGTGGAACATTATAGAACAGGGCAGCCAAAACCATGTATGGTATCCAATTCTGCTCTCAGACTCGCAACAGCAGCCTGGAGAGTCGTCAAATCCATTGTAGGGGATGGCTGATCGAGAACCCGCAACTCAAATGAATCCAACAGCTCGTGGACCTCCATGATCTGCCGCTCAGTATTCTAGGCCATCTTTCTCTCTATCTGCTCCTCCGCCTCAACAATATACCTCTATATACAAGGCTGGATGTGATGCAGAAGTGTGGCCATTTGGGCCTATAATTTCTGGACCCTACTAAGTGGGACCAGTGTAGTAGAAGGAGTCAAGCAGGAGGAGCTCAGAGGGGTGCTAGTACTCGGGATAGACTCAACTGGTGTGGTGTCGGTATGCTAGGATGTGGCTGATTATCCCATTGTGCTTGCTCTACGGTGGCCGCCAAGTTCTCACCGAGTAGTTTCACCTCTATAGGGGGCCCTCTATGGGGAGACAACTCATTGGCCTCATCCCGAATGAGACTAACATCTACTGTGCCACATGGGGTCTTGATCACGTCAATGTGCCACATGGGCACTCCTCCAGAGCTGCACAACTCAAAGATCATGCAAGGTAAGGGGTAAGTAGTAGTGGCCTTAAAGGCCTTCTCATGTATCACCACCTTCACTAGTCATGCAAAGTCCACCTCGAACCCCGCAACCATGGCCGCCATCAGCGCTGCAGGATCCCATGTGACTATGTTATCAGCAGTAGTGGGGGGAAATGTAGTTTCAGATGAATAGCCATAAGAACTTGGCTATGAAGGTGAGGTTGACCTTCTTGATAATGCACTTGGGCTCCAGCACCCAATCGGCAGCCTCACCATCTACGGAGAGGTTCTGTGCAATCCATCGCTTTGTGGTCTCTCTCAAATTTAGCTCACACTGGAACTGGACATCATTAATCAACTTCTGCTGATAGTCAAACTCGACAGTGAGAGGGGTCCAGGGACATAATAATCCGTGCCATAAAGGAACGTGCAAATGCCTGCAAGGAAATATAAATCCGTTTGCCGCAAACTAGCACGTACTCCAACGGTGCATATTTGGTGGGAGCCGACCGCCTGTGCATCTGATATTGGAAAGTCACCACATAGGAGGCATACAACTAATGGACCATCTCCTCTCTATTGCATCCTACAGCTCAAGCCGTCCACTCTAGCCGATGTCTGGTGAATAACTTATGAATAGCCGGCATGGTGGGAAGACTCCCTATGAGAACCCGCCACTCAACTGTAAGGGTCTGGGTCATGAACCCCTTGTCATTTGTCATCATGGCATTAATGTAGACTTGATACCACCGCTCGACACACCAAAGATTCGGCTTATCAGCAACTAGAGCGGGGACGCCAGTCTGGGGTGCTTGATTAAAGTCAGCACTATCAGCCTCATCAGAGGAGGCAGAACCAGAAGTCTCCTCAGATCTGGAAGCCTCCACAGAGCTGGAAGTTTCCTCAAAATCAGATGCCTCCACGGAGCCACACGCTTCCTCAAAATGTGTAGCCGACCCAGAAGGTGTGCCGGTTAGTATGCGCTCCTCATCAGACTACAGGCAGTGACTACGCCGGGTGCCAATCTCGTGGGCGTGGCTCTGGTTGTGTGGGTAGTACTGGTAGGAGTGAGGGTGCCTGGTGGCACATAATCCTTGTCATTCTCATCGTCTAAGCCTATGCAAGCCGATTCGATGGGTCGACGGACTTCGAACGCCGTCGTGAGTAGACACGGTCATGTTTAGGTGCAATTTGAACCTGCAAAGAGAAGTACTTAGTACCAGTAGGATCCTGCAACACATGAAAAAGAAGAAAACACAAGAGCAGAACACAGAAAAGGAATGGCAGTGAGGAAGTACATAGTGCATAATGGATCAATCGACGATTCGTCGAAGAAATGACGTTCCGTCATGGGGGTCCATCGAGGGACACTTAGAATTTTTTTTAAAAAAAATCAGAAACAAAGGATCTGACAGTGTCGACGGTTGTGCAGGATGGATCATCGAAGGGACGATGGTCCGTCATAAGGGTCCGTTGACGGACACTTAGATTACTTTTACAGAAAATCAAAAGCAAAGGTTTTGACACCGTCGTCAGTTGTGCAGACGGACGATAGAAGGGACTATGGTCCATCAAAGTCGTAAGTTGAGGGACACTTAGAGTAAACAAGGGATGTTAGGGTTGACGGACCCAATGACGGTCCGTCAATAGGGTCTAGTACTGTCCTTCAGGGACAGAGTGTTGCAGCCAATTTGGTTCCCCTATCTTACTAATTTGGAGTGTCCTTATAAGCCTAAGTTTCCCAAACATTTACCCAACAAGCCATCATTCGTCGGGCATGAATGTTCCTAGTTTTGACATGTATTTTTGACAGCGTATCAAACCCTAGGTTAGGAACACAATCATGCAAACACGCGCAAATTGTTCAAAATACACCCCCACCCCCTTTCTATTGCATTTATTCTAAGGGACATAGGACTTTTGGGTGTAAGTTTTAGCATGGAAAAGGGTTCAAACTTCAGTACCCACGCAGTGAGACATCAAGGTAATCAAGAAAAAATTAAATATAGTTAATCTTTGCAGATCGAAAAATCATACCTAACAACTGTAGTAGAGGAATAAGAGTATGATCTCTAGTTTTTCAACATCAGCAACACCAACCACAAATACCGATCGTCAAGGAGACTGAAGAAGATGGATGATTTGGGGAGAATATGGATTTTGTGGAAGGGGGGGGGAGTTTGGGAATCTTAAAATGGAATGGGAATTAATGGGTGAATGGGAATGTAGCCGGACAAGTCGGTCGGGTAGGGGCGGGTGGGTTGGGAGCGGGAACCTTTGGGATCGACGATTCCCGTCGACGATCCGCCTCGACCCCTCCCGTCCCCGACTAGTGTCCTCACTTAGCCCACACCCAAAAAACACTTTACCATGAGCCAATCCTTCGCGGCACACAAGGATCCTCCCGACCGATCGTCGTCACCGGGAGGCCACGGTAGTCGATAGATCCTTCGATGGATGCAACTGACAATTTCTGAACATTTAGTAGCCATTTAAGCTAATATTTTTGTGATTTTCTAGACACTTTTGTTACACTGCCCTACTCTATGCTCTAGCCAACACTTTAAAAAAAAGAAAGGAACATTCAGATTGACAAAGTAATAAAAAAATAAAAGCAAAAAACTGCAACTATGCCTAGAAAATCATGAAAAAACAATAGTTGGCTAGAGGAATACATATGGGTGCCTCCCAAATCAGCGCTTGCATTTACGTCACGCATGAATGAAGGACTCGTATTACTGAAACTTCATCAAGATGGTATGCCTCGATCACTTCCTTCGCTGTTTCAGCATGCCCTAGATAGATTTTATTTCGCTGCCCGTTCACCTTGAACCTTACACCCTCCTTGTTCTGCAACTTAACCGCACCATGAGGTAATAGTTGGGTGATCAAATAGGGATCAATACATTTAGACTTTAGTTTTTCCGGAAACAAACGCAACCCAAAATTGAAAAATAGCACCAAATCCCAAACCAAAAAATCACGCTTCTCAATCTTTTGGTCATGTTACTTCTTTATCTTTTCTTTGGTAAAGAACTATCTTTCATATGCCTTCAAGAGAAATTCATCAATATCATTCAATCCGTTTAACCTCTGTTCCGCAGACTCATTACAATCCATTTACAACTTATTCATTTCCGATAAACATCTCTAGAAAGAGCCATCTCAATTCTTGAATTGTAATGACACTAAGTACCCCGAGGCATTTCCAACGTCTTCGTCCTCGAATAGTTCATAGACAAGACCTTAACATTCGTCATTGAATATTAGGTCAAATATGCGGAAAAATTAAAACTTTGTATCTATCCGTAGTGAGGTTTACATTGACCTCTCACATAGGAAGCTTACTTAGGATTCTTGCTTAGACAACATAACAATACATAAGAATTTAGTATAAATCTTTGCCTCACATGAAAGCCATCAAATGAAGTTAAGGCCTTCGGTCATGCCCTTATCAAATTCATACATTTACATGGGGGCTATATCACCTCATCAAAAATAGGATTAAAAAGATTTCCTAGATAATAAAAAAGTATGACTAAGGATTATGTATTATGTACCATACTCGCTTTGACACTAGAGAACCCACCTAAAACATGGAGTTCTAGTCCAAAGACTTCCTTCTTGAGCCTCAGATACCTCAATGGCCCGAAACCTACAACGTTGGGATTAAAGGGAAGAAATATGGAGTTAGTATAAAAACATGTGTACTAGGGATGGTTCCTTTGCAACAAAATCAGTTAAGTATGATAAAGCACCGAATTTGTCAAAACAATGACATAAATTGTGCAAAATTCAATATACACGTATAAGGAACATCATAAGTCAACCTAACATATAACCAACTCAAGCAACAGTTGTGCATGCCAAGAATAAAGCCCATAACCCTATTCAAAGCTAAGTATCACATTAACCAACTTTCTTCATATTTACATCATCTTTTCATGATTTTCATAAAACGTTTCATACATCAATACTATTCATATCTTAACTACATAATCATAATAATAATCTTAAAAGAATACTACAATAAGCATCCCTTAAAATAACACATGTGCAATGTGTAAGAGAAGTCCCATATATCCCCCCACACAATGTAGTAGCGTTTAAAACAACCCTAATAAGAGTTCACATGCATAAGTTGTTCATTTTCTTTTACATTAGGGAAAGAAGTGCAATAGCCGACATCAGACCATGCAGGGTAATGGAATCCGTTTGTTTACTCCCTCACAAAAAGAGAGGTTTCACAGGTGCCTAGGTGTTGTAACCATTCGTACATACCTATCTAGATTATCCACCAAAGCTGAGGTTAGAGTCCTATGTGGGTTATCGTTAAGGTAAAGAATGTTACAACAAAACATTTGGAACTTTCTAAAATGGAGATTTCCATCTCATGAAAACAAATACATTTTGGGGAATCGTACTTACTAACTTGAGGAACCCATGTGGGAGGCCGTACTTACTAAACGTGAGACCTCCATCTCATTTACATGCCCTTTAAGTGCTAAGCAATTATTCCCATTAGTAATCATCTTATTTCATCATACAAGTTAACATTAGTCTCTTGTAGAAATTTATGTAAACATCTTATCATATTAGCTCAAAGGTCATCATAAGTGAGAACAATCCTTCATTTTACATACCACTTCACAAGTGAGTAAACCTTAAACTTAACACTTTATTCCAATAATTAGAAACTACTTTCAACCATAACATATTCGTATCATAAAACACATACTTGAATCAAGTCTAACTTATGTCTTATGATTAAGGATGAGTAATACTTAGCATCAACATCACAACCACACATTAGACACAGAAGCATTACAATCTAAGTAACTCATAGTTCACAATTGAATCCAAGAAGAATCAATCAACATACCTTCTTGCCCTCTTCAACAACCTTCATAATTCTATTACCAAGAATACATAACCAATTACCTAAATAAGTTAAATTCAAGAAGCAATTACATAATTAACAATAAAGTAGTTAATTTACATGTTCATCATCTTCACAACTCACCCTAATATTTCAAGATTTTCATAAAATTGGGGAAAGACATGGGTTTAGGGAAAAATCATAGGAAATCAACACTCAACTACAATGTATACTTAAACAATATTAACTCATCATAGTTCATCAAAATTGATTGATAATTTTGTTTTTCCAAGAAGACCGATGTGAGAAGAAAAATCATAATTTTGAGGGATTCTGAAATCGTCTTTTGGAGGGAACTCTTTGGGAAAGGAATCCAAAGAGTGAAAGAAACCATACCTTAGTGATGATAAGCCACGAAATTGGGTTGGAAACTTGAATACTTGACCTTCTTCTTGGAGCTCTAGTTGACTTCGATGGAGGCTTGGAGGAAGAGAGAATTTGAGTGAGATGAGAATGATTTTTGATTTCTACTTTGGGGAATTGATTTGGGTGTTAAAAGTATTTTAAAACTGACCCTAAAATTTTATATATTCCCTCCTTTAATTACCCAAAAGACCCCTCACTTAACAGGGTCTTTTTGTGAAGTAAAAATGACTTAAAAAATACGTAAGAATCTTGGAAGTGGCTGAGCGTCGCAGGGGAAATTCCATTTTTTTTTGCAAATACGGGTTGAGCCTGTGGACCTCTTGGAGGTGTCGCGAGGAAAAGTCTTCCCTTCCTTTTTCTTCCTGTGCGACGTGCAAGGATCTCCACATCTTTGCCGGACGCAGGATGATTTGGCATCCTGCTCGCCAATGTTCGGGTCCTCTTGAAGGACCCTTCTGGTAATCCTTGGGGAGTCGTGACTGGATGTTTGGACCCTCTACACTATATTTTACATATTTAAAGTTTTTTGCAAGTTTATCTTAAATTAAACACCCAAACACTTCACCAAACCATTGGGGACCCTACTAGTCCAATGCACTACTCCGGGGACATTAAGGTCTTCTTGATGTTTTGGCTCTAACACTCTCAAACAAGTGATTTAACTATTTTAAGTGAAAAATCATCATATAAATATTTGAGTTCTATTATAGGTCATGGAAGGAAATTCATGGGGTGTTGTACAAGAATATAAGGAAATTATGAACTCTTCACAAAATACCACATAAACATGTTCAAACAGTGGACTCGTAAGCACATAATCAACGCATAACAAAAAGGCTAGCGAACATTGAGGAAACTAAATATTGAAAAGTTCGTTTTTCCACATTAACAAGATTGTTCACACTAGAACATCATAACATAAAGAAGAATGGACAAAAAAAAACTCATTAGCACTCACGAATAAAAAAAATAAAACAAGCTAAAGGAAATCTATTTCCAAGATAACTAAGAATACAGGAAACGACAAGGTGCTCTGATGACTTATCCTTCAATTATATCCCCAAATATGAAAAAGAAAAAAACCCATCTAAGGCAAACATGATTCAGGCATGAACCTATCACGATAAAAGGAAAATAACTACTGTACCTTCATTAAATTAGCTGTTTGTCCTATTGGGCGTAAAAGAGCATACAAATGACCAAGGATTAGAAGGATAGAAAAAAAAACCCACATTGTACCCATTCCATCATTAAGGCTGATGTGGCATCCTCCCAAGAACCATAAGTGTAGGACAATCTTGCACCTTGTGATAATTCTGCCCACAACAAAAACACCCATTAGTACCGGCTAGGCACTTCCCATAGTGTCTCTTGCAACAAGTGGTGCAAGTACGTTTAGAAAATTGAGAACGAACAATTTTATCTTGGCTAACCATAGGAGCACTTGAAGAATCTTGGTATGGATCCCTCTTCTTGAAACTAGGTTGACATTGCTTATCAGATCTACCCCACTTCACATCCCTATTCAAACTCTTATGTTTGGACTCCTGAATAGATCTTGCATACACCATGATCCTAGAAATGTTCATGTCATGATGGAACATTTTATTATGGCACTCTTGGTTGACTAGATCGGATACGTCGGCCACAAACTGCTCATATCATCTTTAGGGTTTGACAACAAAGATATATCATACATATACAATTGGGTAAATCTCAAGCAGTATTATTGCACACTAAAATTACCTTGCCTAAGGTTGATAAACTCCTCAATCATACACTCCCTCTTCTCACGGAGAAAGTATCCATAAAGGAAAGCTTCCTTAAACTTCTCCCATTCTATAGTATCCGCTTCCACTAGCCTATTGTCCTTCTATTGAGTGAACCAAACTTGGCAAAATCCATTTTTTTAGAAGTCACCCTATAGAATTCACCAGTTTATACCCCTCATCAAAAAGTTCTTGGGTATCTTTTCCCACTTTAGACCCTAGAAACACCGGAGGATTCATCCTCACAAAACCTCTCAACTTAGAACCAATAGTTTCCTCATAAGCATTCACCATATGCCTCATATCTCTAGTCACATGAGCCATCATGGATCGATCCAAGTTCAACAAAGTCGACCTAATTTCTTCATTAGTCATATCTGAAAACACTACTGGAACGTAGTTGTCTTTAATAACATGGTAACCTTGAGGACCTTAGGGAGGAATTCCCTCATTCACATTCTCACATCTTACCCTGCTTGCGGGTCTCTATTTTGTATTTATATCATATAAACACAATAGAGGGATTATGAAGATAGCACTTAAAGAACTAAACTCTAAGGTACGACTTCAAGAATATGAAATAAGTATAATTTTCTAATATCATATAGACTATAACTCATTGATGTGTCACGACTCAGTGTGATGAACAAGACTCTACTAGATGTGGATTGTAAAACATCAACCCTAAGACCATTACAAAAATATTGTGCTCTACTACCATGCTTTCAGCATCCGAGAGCACCCCCAAATCGAAACAAGGGCGTACCTGATTCTAAAAGGGTCTCCTGCAAACCTCGTAGAATTTCATTTGATTCGATACAAAAATAATATAGAATCAAAACTTAAATATATCAAAAATATTAAAACTTTATTTAAAATAAAAAATAAAATTAAATGGATGTCTAAGTCTCACATGGAAATCTTAAACACAAACTTAAATTGTACTAAGTACACAACACTTTACAATAAAATGAAATTACTAAAAGTTTATTACATGAATAAAAGGAACATAAAGTTTTTTACTCAACTCATGAAGGCATACCATTTCTTTAAGGATAGTAATCTAACACTTTAAAGCACCAAGAAAATCACTTTTCGGGACCTAAACTTGTAGTAGTAAAAACAAGAAGAATATGGTTAGTACAATAAAATGTACTAAATATGATGACCATGTAAAAACATGCTTTAAAAAGAATAATTTGGTTAGAAACTATGCGTTAAGACACTTTTGAAATATCATGAACAATAACGTAAAAAAATTGTATATAAGCATTAACATCATATAAGTCTTAAAGTCAAAAAAATAAAATATCACATTAAAACCTATACCTTTATCTTGGACCTTCAGCTGAAGCAACCATTATGCTATACCTTGTGCAATGTATGATCGCGTACCCTACTGACGAGTCCTCAAATTTGTCTCATTTAGAGATTTGTTTTAATGTAAATAGTGTCCTAAATTGCTCATTTTATCCCAATATCCGATCAAAACTCTCAAGTTATAGTATTCATGTTTTTTAGTACGAGAATGGACACATAGGCGCAAAATGGAATAATAAGGTTGAAAAAGAGTTGAAGTTTAAACTTTAGGATCATCAAGACACTGAATATAGACTTTTTGCCTTTGTTCCATCAAGCGAAGCCTGAAGGAAGTGGATTCAAAAGGCGATGAAAAGGAGAGGTCGGCGTTTCACCGAATAGTTCTGCAAAGCGAAGTTATTTCGCCCAATTTTACAACATGCATAAATGAAAAATCCGAAGCACAAACGGTGATGAACTAGAAAAAGGACGAATCGCCAAATAACTCCATGATTCATGACTAAATTCGCTTAACAGATTCGCTAGCACTTGATCTGAAGTCTATAAATACTAAACTCTTTATTATTTTGATATGTCCGAAAAATATTACCTTTTTTTAACTTTTAAAACTCTAGTTTATTATTTTCTCTCATGTTTGTGGAGGTTGTTTTAAAAGACTTGAATAAACAGGTACTTCTTTCTCAAATTGGAAGTGATTCTTCTCTTCCTTTTCTCATATAAAGGTTTGATTTCCTATACCCATTTAATCTATTTATAGTTTTAGGCGTATTTTATGATTGTTTGATGTGTGGCTAAAAATCCCCATTCTTGGGTGTGATTTAGCGAATATAGGTTTATATTATCTATAGGTCTAGCTTGATGATAGGATTCGATGCGTTCTAATGCTAATTTCACCTAATGGTTGTGATTTAAGTTAATGGGTTTGTAGTTACAAATACAGAACACCTATGTATTCTTGGCTTGCTCGAGAGGAGGTCGCTCAACAAGGATCACTAGATTGATATCCTAAGGAGTGAGGTGGAAAGAGGCTCAACTCTAGAGGGTGACCCCTTACTTCATAACCAAGAACATTTCATCGAAAGAGTGCGTGTGGATAAGCCGTATGCTGGATATATATTATATGAGTGGGTGTCCAGGAAGAAGCCAATTCATATGGGTTAAATTTCCCCAGAGGGAATTTATTTTCACCAAAAGCTTAGCTTAGTTACCATTGTTTTGCTATTTCTATAAAAAAATATGTACCCACTTGTTTAATGTCGCCCTATATTGCGTCATCCCCCAAGAACTATCCCGTTAATACTTGATTTTCCCTTCAATTTGTCTCTCTTTACTACTTTTTGACACCACTTGGGTCATAAATGACATGGCGTTTTTTTTATTTGATAATTTTTCTGTAAGCTATCAGCATTTAAAATCGAATTCTATTAGTCTATCATTTTTTCATTTCACCTACCCCTTCCCTTGAAGACACTGCACCCAATCCTTGCTTGGGTTACTATACTCATTTGATTTGTAGTCACTTAAACTGTAGGCTAGTTTCTTTGATCATGCGATTAAGCAAAAACATACAAATGCGTAGTTTTCAGGGGAGTGGTGGCAAGTCAAAATGTAACTTCTATATTTTTATTCGTTTTAGTGTAGTGATAACTACCTTTAAATTTTTGGTTTTGTTTTGTTTAATCTTGTCCCTATTTTTAAAGTTATGAGTGTTAATACTAGTCTTAGTATTTAGGTGACATTTCATGCCATATTGGGCAACCGCAACCATTGTGCAAAGACCCAACCTTCAAATGATCCACTCTCCATATGAGGCGTTTTGGGCCATCGTTTACCGCGAGTAAAGAGGGAAATATAGTATTCTGAATACCAGCCCATGCTGCAATTCTTGCATCTAAATGGGCTTTTTTGTGGATTATGCTCACGTTGACCCGCACGAGCACCGATTTGTGTGACTATTCTTGTTCAAAAACATCTCTTAGCAATCTTTTTCTTTTATCATAAATACAAAGGAATCAAGTGCTAGCTAGTTGTGACACAATCAATCACCTCACGGGAAGAATTCTTTAACAACTTTCCAATGTTTTTTGTCTTCCGTCCCTCGGAGATGCTACATTTCAATAGTATCCAAAGCTTCAAGTAGTTTTTAATGGAGAGCCGTGTATGACACCTGGCTCCGTTACAAAACTAGGAGACATGATGCCCCACACCTATCTTCGATCATAACTTACTCCTTCAATACTTTTATAGGAGTTATTATCAAGCTAAGAGATGGGGTTGAAATAAGTGGTGCTACTAAATAATAACACGCATATGTTTCTTCTCATTATCTTATTCCTTAGTTCGCAGACTTTGTTAACTACTTGGCAAGTGATTTGGTTCCACAGTTTTCGTCTTTTCACCAAAAGAAAAAGTGTATGCATGATGTGAAGAAGTTATTTTGGGATGAGCCTTATTTGTTCCGTTTTTGTGCTGATGGGAATATTTAACATTGTGTGCTCGAGTTAGAGATAATAAGTATACTAAAGACGTGTCATTCATCTCCTGTTGGTGGACATCATAGTGGTTTTGAGACTACTCATAAGATCTTGCAATATGGCTATTATTGTCCTACCATCAACAATAATGCTCATGATTTTGCAAAGTCTTGTGATCATTTCCCAAGGGAGGGAGGAATTTCCAAGAGGTGAGAGCTACCTATGAATCAAATATGGGTGATTAAGTTGTTTGATATGTGGGGACTTGATTTTATTGGTTCATTTGTGAGTTTACATGTGATGAAAAATGTTCCTATGGTGATCGGTTGTGTGTCAAAATGGGTAGAATAAATTGCACTTTAAAACAATGAAGTCAAAAGTGTCACCACATCCTTGAAAAAGAGTATCTTCTCTAGATATGGTATACCTAGGGTGATTATTAACATTGATGTTCCCAATTTTGTAACAAATTATTGAAGGTGTTGTTAGAGAAATACGGACTTTTACATATTGTAGTTAAACTTACCATCCGCAGTCTAGTGAGCAAGTTGAAGTGTCAAATTGAGAGATTAAGCAAATCTTTGCGAGGACTTTGAATTCGAATAAAACATATTGGTCAAGGATGCTTGATGATTATATATGGGTCTATGACACAACATTCAAGATTGCCACAGGAATGTTGCCCTACAATTTTGTATATGAGAAGTCATACCATTTAGTGGTAGAGCTAGAACACAAGGTTATTTGGGCGCCAAATAGTTGAATTTTTATTGGGGTGTTGCATTGACTCAATGAGTGAATTGAAAGAATGGGCTCAATGAGTTTCGCCTAAAAGCATATGAAATTCTGTCCTTGTATAAGGAGAAGATGAAAAAGTATCATTATCAAAGAATCGACAAGCATAAATTTACTGTGGGTGATCTGGTTCTTCTATTCAACTCAAGGTTGTGCTTGTTTCTTAGAAAGCTCAAGTCGAAATGGACCAGGCCATGTAAGGCCACTCTCAATTTTTTACATTGACGGTCTAAGCAGGAGGACAATGGTTCAGGTTACAGCAAATGGATTCAAAGTCCCATGAGGCAAGGTAGAAAATGTGCAAGAAAGGATTGAGGCCTATAATCTTAATGAATTCTGAGAAATAAAGGATCCAGTATTGTGCCACGAAGTTAAATAATGTATTATTTGGGACGCAAATAAATACGTACAATCTATTTAACTATAGATTTTTCTTCTTTATTTGGGAGTATTCTTTTTTTAATTCAATTTAGGTAACTCTTTTAGATAGGTGTTTTATTTTTGTATTAGTTTTGGCTAGATTAAGCATAGGGTATGAGCCTAAAAAGTGTACAAAAATGAAAAAGGAAACTCCTAATGGATATTACATATGTAGGGATAGCTAAATCTGCAGAAAAAGGCCATGCAGAAGTCTAAGGACCACATCGACTGTCCATGGGACCATCAACGGACCATGAATGTCAACCGTAGAGCCCAAGTAAGTTTTTTATAATTATAAGTGTCAGAGTTACCTACGAGACGAACTTACTTGTCGTAGGTCAACCAACAGACCGCAGATGTGGTCTCTTGGGTCCAACCTAAGGTTTCTGGAGACCGGTCCCAAACCCCCATTTAATAAAAACCATTCATTTTATATTCATCCCCACTACCCTCATTTTTAACTAATTGTTTCTAAACCCTCCAAATTTCTAAATTCCCATATGGATTCCCCATATCACTTTCAAATCACAGAAATCACTCTCCTCTCATATATTTATCTTTTTCTGTCCCAAATCACCCCATTTTTCCTCTCATAGAGGGTTCTCGGTCTGAGTTTGGTGTCAAAGGAAATTTCCTTTTTTCATTGTTCAGATCGTACAGTCAGAAAGTGGATCCTAATCCTTTGTTACTTTTTTTTTAAATTGCATGTTAGATTATAGTTATAAACACCCTTAGGACGATAGAATGTGAATAGGTTTTTCATTTGACCAAAAATCTCTCTAGTAATTTGGCGGAATGGATGTTTTATCTTAATGGTTCCTTAGGTTTTGGGAATGATAATTATGTTTATTCTTGAGAAAAGGACCCTAAGGATTTTAACTACATATCATGTGTTAAAATTCATGTGTAGGCCTAATGTTTGTATTTTGGTTGGGAGAAATGGTATACAAGATTTTTATACCCAATCCTGGCAAAAACTGACCTAATGAGGCCCCGCTTAGGATTGTATGTCATTCTAATTGGTAACCCCCGTAGGTTGTTCGTGGGTCATAAGCACACATATTTTTGTTAAGTTGTGAAACCAAAGAGTTTGACTAATATTCTCGTTCCAGGGGGAGGGTGACAAGTCATTTTTCACATCCATGGTTTGAAATCAGAGACTACTCGTGGGATCTCTTGACATATATATCATAGAGGGATACTTCAATCTAGTGGTACAAAAAATTTAGTTTTTGTTTTTTGTTCGTTCCTTGTTTAATCTTTTTCATATTGTGTTTTGTGCTTGTTTTGGTACTAATAAAGCTTAAAAAGTACCATGGCTCCATAAAATCTCAATGAAATTCCGCGAAGGGATGATAAAAAGTTGTGGAACCTTCCTTCTGGATAATATATAACAATACAAATGTGGAGCATACATATGCGGAGTATGTCAAACCTCCTACCACAACATCTCCCAGTAAACTATGCAGTACATGGAAACAAACCTAATGGGATATTTCCGATGTGGTGACTGCCCCCAATCTTGTAAGGAGCCACACCGATTGGTTAACTAGTTGTCTATGAGTCTACATGTACATTCAGCTTTGTCTCAAGCTTCAGCTCCCCCTAAGGAAACAATGGCCTCTCACTAAAATCCTAATAGTGGACATTTTTTTCCCACAACACAACCCAGATATACGAGTTTCTAAGGAGCCCAAATAATTTTGTGTGAATGGTCAATACCAAATCTATAGGGATGCTCATTTGTTGAATAAAAGGAGAAATATGGCCAGATTGGTCATAGAGTAGCGCCCGTTTTTAACAAGAATCATCTACACCACACATACGATCCACGATCTAATCCAGAGGCATAGGTACGAATCCATGTCCCGTAGCCCTAGGGTCCTTCATTGAGGTGATAATTAGGGAGTTCTATGCTTCCCACATTGACAAAAGTGTCCAGACCGCAGTCCACTCTCTTCTCACGACTACAATAGAGAATGGATTTCCAACAGATGTATCTGAGACCAATCTCTGTAAGTTCCTCTATTTTCTAGGCCCACCCTGCCTATCAACATGATCGAATTAAAGCCGAGCAAAGGAAGTCTCTTTTGTGTTGGTTAGCCCGTTTAATTCCTTCAAACGGAGATATCATCGAGGGAATCCATACCCAAAGCTCGGGTATCAAAAAGCCCACGTGAAGTTTTCTTCCAATTTTTTTCTACGTGCTGGTGTGAAATCGAGTGTGCCTACTTATGTAAATAATTGACTTAACTTGGACCACATTATGGTTGCAGCACCTTTCTCTCCTTGTCGGAGGAACATTTTTCCCTAATGCTTATGTTAGATACAATGAATAATGGAATTTTCAAGGCCAATCACCCACCCTGCATTTCCTATCTTCTATTCAACCTTTGCAAGAACGCAGTAGTATCAGTCCGTCACTATGATCGGTTACTACAAAAAACTAAAACTATGGATATAGACCTAGTTTACGATGAGGTTAATGTAGTTGCCTCTCACAGGGAGCCACATGTTAAGGTGACACCTCTACTGATGATCTTTCTCTAGATGTTTCAAAGATGTAAGATCATAACCCCACTATTACAACCAACATAGCAGACACTCCAACTCCTCCTTGAGTAGTCGCTAGTAAATCCCGTAGCTATTCTAGAGCCAATTCTTCCTCTGGATCACTCTCATCCCTGTTGAATGAGTGTAGAAGTTGGAGGCACAGATGGCTAAATTGCTCCAATATGTGATACCTTGTATTCATCGTTCATTAGCAGAGTTGAGGCAGGAATGGAGCATCTCATGGACAAGACGGTGCTTGTCATTCATAATCTCATGTATGCTTTTGAGAAGCGAGTTCTTCAAAGGCTAACCCCAAATATGGATTTGACTACCTTTAAGAAGGATTTAGAGAGCCTCCGTGTTGAAATAGATGTACTTTTTTATCCCCTAGTGACTGAACCAGAGTCCGCCCCTACAACACCGATTGATGATACTATTTTGAGCCCTATTTTGTGATACAATGACGCCTTCGACGTCTTCTCGTGCTGCTAGAAAGAGACCCGCTCTGGTTGTTCTTCTAATTAAGTTGAGCCTGAGAGACAGAAGAAAAGAAAGCGCCATCAGATAGAGTAGGCTCGGCGGGTGTCTATAGTGGATGAGGATTTGAGACAATAGTGATCTAGAGAGGTTGAAGTTTATATTTCGAGGTCTTCAAGCGCTATTAAGGTGTTCTACTCCTTGACAGATTGGGTGATACACTAATGCCGGATCTATTGAGGAGAGTTTGATTGACAATAAGTACTAAGAGCTGAGGTAGTAAATGGGAGAGTTACTAATGTGAATGGCATATGTGGATCAGTGGTTTTGTCGTAAATCGAAACCACCCATTATTTGACTATTCATTGGCACAATACGGCACAGGTTTTTGCCTTCACCAATCCTTTACTTTTTTATTTTTTGTGCATTGGGGACAATCACACACTCTATTTTGTTGGGTGTACGATAAACAAATTGTTAGTGACAAGGTGAAGTTTGAGTGAGCCAACTCAAAATCCTCTCTTTGGGTAATCTTGCCTATGTTTTTCCCCCAGAAAAACTATTTTTTATTTATATTGAACCAATATGTTTATGAATGTATGTGTAGAAGTAGGTTGAAAATTTAAAGAATAATGGCATAAAAAATATGAAAAATTGATGATCCTTGTAAAAAAATGTTAAAAAATGGTGCTACAGAGGAGTTTTTTGATGAGCTACCCATGTTTGATCTAATGTGACCATGATAGGTAACTTATTGATATCATGACCGTAAGGCTAAAACCTAATTGGGTATATCACAAATAATTTTGCCATGTGTGAGAAAAGTTGAATGTTCATCAATTTGTGGCTAATGTAAAACTTTTTCCTTGTGGTGTTTGCTAAGATGATCTAGGGTAGAATTTACGAAGTTATAATAAGCCCTTGTTCAAATTAGTTCACTTAAGCCTAAAATTGAATTCAACCAAATTAAATTATTCTCTCTTTGACCTTCAAATGTTATCCCTTAAATAGCCAATTTCCTTTTTTCACCTAACTCCCACCTGGCTAAATAACTGTGCCTTGGCTAAATCTCTTTTTTTGTACAATGTGGCACCTTGTCTAGGACAAAGCCTAGGTGGAGGATGGCTAATTCCAAATTTACGTTGATACTATGCACCACAAATAATGTAAAATCCTCAAGTTGAGGGTTGCATTAGGAGGAAACGGAATAAGAAAAGAGCAAGAAAAGAGTTTTGGGTGTTTAAAAAGAGAAAAAGACACATAAAATAGATGTGCTTTTAATGAACAGAAAAACAAAAAGATTAAAAATTAAAGTTCTCAAAAAAGTAAGAAACAAAAGTGAAAAATTTGAGGCACATCCAATATGAAAAGATCATGGAAAGAAAGTAAAAAATATGAAAGGTGTCAAGATAGGTTGAGAAAAGAGGCAACCTCAATGTATGTTAAGTGGTCCTAAAAGTAAATAAAAATTACCCAATTTATCATGCTGAGTCCACGATTGGACTCATTTCGGGCTTTATTTTTTAATAGATTTCGTGTCCTTACATGCAATATTGTAACCAAATTAATGGAAATCCTGATTTTCAAGTATTTTGATTAATGATCATGTATGTATGACTACGAGAAAAAGGAACAACCAAACCGAAACGAATGAAGTAAAGGAATTGTTTAGGATAACCTAACCATTGGGGCGACTCGTGAATGACCATCTTCTCTTTGAATGTTCTAGTGTTTCGAACACCTGAAGAGAAAATAAAGTATTCATAAAAAGTGGAATCGGCATGGTCACCAATGATTCTGAGATGAAGTACCTAATATCGCCAAAGTACAAAACTTTAAGATGGTGAAGGAAAAAGAAAAAAGTCCACTAACTTTGGGAACTAAAGGTGGTCCCGAGTGAATCGGCGATCCAAACTAACTGCACTTTTGGTTTTCATAGAATATTTTTTGACAACTTAAATCCTTTTAAAAAGTTTTTAGCTTAGTAGTCATTTTTTTTCAGTCTGATCGGTTGTAATCTTTTAGTGTTCGTTTTTAAGTTGAGAGTACGAACTAAATATTGATATATATTTCCCTTAGATTGGAAGATTTAAAGCGTGTTTTGAAAATTCCTTTCTTCATCTTAGACTATGAAAAGAAATATTTAATCTTACCAAATCAATGAAACAACACTTTTAGTAACGGTTTTCGTGCTTTCACTATGTCAAGATCAAACCCAATTCCTTGTGGTGTTCGTCGTGATTATTGGTTAATTTATCTGCGGCGTATTTCTAGTTTGATAGTGTAAATGCTATGTTAAAAGTGATTCGCATTTTGTAATTATTGCTAACTAAAAGGCTTATAGTTTCAAATGCAATTCTAACCTTCCGATTGTTTTGGGCTTGCTCGAGAGAAAGGCTTTAAACCAAGATTACTTACATTGAGTCATTAGGTTATTGGTTGTAATGGGTAAATTCTAGAGAGTGACTCAAGTCTAAAAGGGGTTTTTTTTGTTCTTAGTTTTCTGCTTTTTTGTGTTCGAGAGAAACAATTTGATTTTGATAAATCTATTTGAGGAGAGAGAGAGTTACTTTAATAAAGTCTAGCTTATTAACTAATTTAAAACTATCCCTATTAATTGCATTTTACATGATTTTTTATCCTTATCTCATATACTATCACTTCCATGAATCACGTGCCATACCAGAGACACAGCCAATGCGACCGGCGGCCGTCCTCTTCAGTGGACTAAGAACAAACCCTTAGCATTCATCATAAACAATATCATCAGTTTAAATTTTCTGGGAATAAACTCAACATATATAATACATGTGCAGTATATTGACTTCATCGCATAACAATCATTAATACATTCCGTAATAGATTTATTCTTAGAAGTTTATCTTCATATCAACCACCTAAAGATACGAATCTCGAGTTAGTCCAATAATAAGGCAATACCCCATATAGCCATGATACAAAAGAAATCCACAGAACATAAATAGAATACAATTATTCTTAATATCGACTAAAGTCCTTTGTATACAAGAAAGAATGGAAAAGATAGCATCCCCCTAACATGAGGACCTTCTAACACTTGATAAATAGTTCCAGTTCCTTTCTTCAATCAACTTTCTTAATCCTTCAAATGACGGACTCAACATTTTGTAGTAATTAAATTAATGAGGTTAGTATTCACAATGTACTAAGTGATGGGTATATGCAAGCACAACATTTGAGCCATGCATGAAAAATGAATCATTTATCATCTCTTTGGAAAGAAAACGCTAAAGTCCTATGAATGTCTTTCGTGCCCATAACGCGCAACTGCATCAAGAAACCATGTATGACCAAAAGTTAGGATTCTATCAAACATAAAAAGCCATGAATCATAATCAGATACCAAAACAAATTCGTAATAAGAGGGTAAATGTTAACAATTCTCATATTCAAAACATCAATAATACACATACCCATATAAACTAGCAAAAAAAAAAAAAAAAAAAGACAAAATGTTTGGGCCCCCATCCCCTCTCCCACCACTTTCCCCTTCTCCCCTCCCCCCCCCACGAGTTCAATGGTCATGTGAAAGCCCCACATCCCCACACACACCGAATTGATAAGATAAGGATACCAAATTCAAGTGGGGTGCTTCATGTACATATAACATCATAGTCAACACTCATAAAGCAAACATATACCAATAAAATGTTCTTAGCATAACCAACCTCATATAAATTAACACAAGTATCCTAGCATCATATTTTGATTTTAGCATATTACATAAGAATAATCTCTAGGACTTCCTCTTAAGTCAACTTGTGCAATGTCTTAGGTAGAGTCAATACCCCCCTACCTATACTAAGTAGATCCTCAGGCACCCTAGTAAACGTCCATTTTACTTTTCTATCATTTGACATGAGGGAATACGAACCACACTAATGCCATAATACCATGTGAGCAAACATAGAATTTCGGTGTCATAAATCCCACAATGAAAGAAGAAGGTAGTCTAGCCGGCAAAAGAGAACAAAACATGCATAGTTTCAAGAACTAGGAGATTATAATCATTAGACCCATAGTTCAACATTACAAGACCAAGGCAGCCTGTATCCTCATGATAGTCTTGGTGACCTACCTTCAAACTAGGAAGAGACACCTCGCATAGCTGTTTCCCTCGGTGCTAAAGCTTACTCCCCTTTTTTATTACCTTTAAGTTTTCACTTATTATAAACTTATCATAAGTCAATAGGAGATTAACTCCTTGTTAAACATGATCATGAGCTCTTAAGGATTAGATGAAAATTTCATTTCTTCACAATCCTTCATGTATGAGATTTACATAGAAAATCACTTGGTTGAAAGTCATAAAGAAATATTATAATTTTTCATATCTTATTCTTGTCATGATCTACAATTAACATGTCATTGCCCAACATATATACATCACAACATCATTCATAAATCATAGCATTGTAACATCTTTATGGGCTACATAACCAAGACAGAGTATCACGACTTTAGAAGCTTCACCTCTCGGTCCAAAAGAACCTATGAAGAACTTTCCAATAATCATAAACAACACAACATAGTGAAATATCCAATAGTATAACCAACATCAAATCTTCGAGTAACATACAAGATCAATTGTTAAGTCATAGGATAAGGGAAAAGGGTTATTTAAGAGTTCAATCAACTCTTAGCCCCAATCCCAATGTGATCATACTATCAAGTAGTAGAAACAAACATGTGAAACCATCATTTACATAACAACATGATTAACATGAAAATCTAAAACTACAATTCAAATCAACCATACAAAGCAATTACTTTTCATTGAAAATCATAAATCTAGAGTTACAAAGAAAATCCATTTTGTATAGTAAAAACCCTAGTATTTGAATTTCATGAAAACTTATCTTTGAAAGAACCTATTGTAACAACCCTAAAAATGGATATGCTACTTATATATATATCTTAATGTGCATTACAATTTAAGTTTCTAATCCCGTTTACCTCCAGTTTTTTTGTTCAATAACTTTGATAAGACTTTTAAATAGTAGGAAATAGATATACTACACGATAAATTGTTCACCGAATTCACCTCCAACCACTTTGAAAATTTGTTTGATTTTTTCACAATATGCTTACTTGCAATGTCATGACGCAGAAGAACGTCACTCTAGGTGTGTATGACAGCTTCTTAGTTACCATGCAGCAGTCATAGTTGAAAAAACTGTTAGGAGAATCTTATTAGTTTGATTGGTTGATTATTTGAACTTGTGGGGAGAATTTTATTAGTTGGATTGGTAAAGTATATCGTTTCTTTCCGACACATTCATGCTGGCTAATTTTAGCTACTGTTCTTTGTGGTACAAATTTATGTAGCCCATTTCCATTTTTGGTTCTCTAACCAGTAATCCGAGTACACAAAAAGAAGAAGAGAACTTCAATTTATATGGATTGAAAAATCTCACCTTTAGGGCCAAATCTGAAAACAATGTACGGATAGTCTTTTAGAACATGAAAGTCTCTATAACAAATTCAATTCTACGGGGCCTAATCACACCACTTACATTTTTGTGAATTGTGATCTTCCTCTTCACAAGTGCAACGTGGATATAAATACCATACACATCATATTTATTTTCATCCATAAACACCATGTTCATTTCATCAATCTGTGATACACAATAACAATACACTCAATGTTCTGTTGAACATTTGTTGAGCAATGACTATTAGTAGTAGTTTTAGTACTTCACGATAAGAAGCTATATTCATATCCATAAATCATATATATCATATATAAAAGAAAATCTTGGGTCCGCCTACATGGCGCTCCCACAAACAACAATTCCTTTTTAAATTTATTTATTTCCTAAACTAACCTTCCCCTTTCATGAAAAGTTGCAACTTTTATGTAAAGTTGTGACTTTTATGTAAAGTGACTTTTATATAAAGTTATGACTTTTCTGAAAGTTGTGACTTTTATGAAGAGTTGCGACTTTAATAAATAGTTGCGACTTTCATGAAAAGTTGCAACTTTAATGAAGAGTTGTGACTTTTGTGAAAGATTGTGACCTTTACGAAGGGTTGCAACTTTTCTAAATAGTTGTAACCTTTCCGATAAGACACAATACACATTTCTGCATGTGACCCTTTGTTGTCTTTCCTCTCATTTTAAAATAACAAAAATTCTAAACCTTTCTTCTTCTTTTCTTCTTCTTTTTCACAACTAAATATTTGTATACTTGGTTCCTGTTGAGTGTCTCACCAACACCATTGCTTATGTTAAAAATCTTTATATGTATTTTAGAGTCATTAATTTCTACCTTATGTTATTAAGGTGAAATGATAAGATAAGTTACATTTATCAACTAAATATTTGTGTATTTGGTTCGTGTTGAGTGGCTCACTGACATTATTGTTTATGTTACAGATCTTGGTATGTATTTTTAAAGTCATTAATTTATACTTATGTTATTACGGATAAATGATAAGATAAGTTATCCTTATCTCAAAAAAAAAAAGATAAGATGTAATAAGAATCATTTTCCTTTACATTATTAATGTTTGTTATCGTGTAATCTTGTATATAAGATAATATAGTGTTTTAGTTTTAATGACTGATAAATTTAAATTATTACTTTATAAATTTTATGACATAAAATTTCCGCGCGAAGCGCAGGTAAATTTACTAGTAGTAAAATAATTAAAAATAACTCAAGCGAGAAAACTAAATACACATCAACCGCAAAAAGCAAACTTTGTTTCAATATATAATCAATCTTTGTCAATATTTGAATTTTCTAATTTTTTATCTCAAATCGTCATATTAATGAATTATTTATTTTATGAATTCTATCTTGTCCTGATTTATCGGAAGCAACTTGACAGATACATCATCTGAAATTAAGTTTTGTAGTATTTTGAACTTTCAACAGCATAATAGAGGGGCAAGGAGCAGAATCGTACTTTCTATGTCCTAAGCATGCAAAACTAAACAAAGTGGGAGGGGTTGAGTGGTGCAAGGAGCAGAATACAGTGACATCAACAAATTACGGTAGTGTCTCTACGGTGGGGTCCCAAGCTACAAGCACAAATAATGAAAACTACCCATAAGTCCGGATAGGGGGGCAGTTCACGGTGGGGGGCTATGGTTGTTAGAGGGGGTTGAGGTCAATAATGATGTTTGTCCCCGATCAAAACAAATAACAGAAAACATCATGGAATACTTCATAAACCTCACATCAGTCTGGAGGTGATACCAGCACAACCAACACCAAAAAAAAAAAACACAAAAACGGGCAACGGGCAAAAAAAACGGGCGGGGAACAGATCTTCGGTGGTGTCAGGAGGGGGAAAATCAGAAACTCAGGGTGGCGAGGTCGGGCTGCGGTGAGGCCGGAGCCGGTTGCGGTGCTCACAGTGTACGGGAGAGTGGGATGATGGTGAATGGGGCCTGAGACGTAGCGGAGTGGCGAAATGGTAGTGGGTGGGAATCTTTAGTGGAGGGGTTGCTCTGGTGGGGTAAACATACAAAACATAAGTTTGGGGGGGGGGGGGGAAATCAACCCACTAGGGTTGGGTTGCACAAAAGCAGCCCAGGGTTCGCACGTTTAACAAAAATTTGTTAGAGATTCACTTGACATAAGTTTTCTAAAAAACAAATAGGAGCTAATTTAGATGAACAATAATGGTCTGGCAATCAATATATATGGTGCAAACGACCATATCCAGCGACCGAAATCGCCTGATAAAATCAATGTACAAAAAAGTACAAACTGTAGGGGGCGAAAAAATAAATTGGTTGAAGCGAAAATTGAAAAAACCTATCGCGGCAAGATGGACTTTGTCTTAACCAAGGCACGAGACCAAGATGGTAAAAGAGGCCATCATTGCACAGAAAGAAGAAGCAGAAAGAAAAATTCCACCACAAAACTATATAATTGGGACTGTCCAGGGATTAAAGGAGACCCTTTGGTTTCCACAAAGTTAAAAACACAAATAGGGAATGATAGGTGTATCCGGGGCTGCCAAAGAAAGACTGAAAACAAGCATACCCTTGTATCACCCTAAAAGAAAAGAAACAATACAGGGCTAGGTCAAAGATAGTAACAAAAATGTTGTTACGTGGGGGTACACATGTTTTGTGTTTTCGGGTTGCTTTGTTTTACTCGTCCTCTTAATATATAAGGGTAAAAAAAAAAATGCTTTGGATAGTAAGTACTTTTACATGCTGTTGGGTAAACACTTGCGTAAGTTTGGTTGGTCGTCCCACCCACTCCCACGGAGAATAGGAGAAAGTCAACTTGACATAAGGTTGAATATCACTTCTTAGAAGTTGGTGTTAGTCCCCAACTCTCCTCATCTTCCATATAGGAGAGAAATCAATATAATAGTATACTTTACCTACAAAAATAAACATTCTAACAAAGTGAAAAGCAATGTAAAATTGGCTTTCCAAATAAAAAATTAGAAAAGAAGTACTTGACTTTGTTTGATAGCTAATTCTTTGTACAATTATGAGAGATAAATGAAGATTATAATAGCATCCATCATTCGAGCACCCAGTTTTATTCACAATAAAAAAACTAGACCCAACACAGCTCAAATATTGTATCATGCGCTCACGACTGCTTGGGCAACTCCTTGCATAGTGATCAATTCGTGTGTTAGCCACATACATCTGGCCCATAAATACGCAAAAACACCAAAGCTCGATATCCTACGAATGGAACAAAATGGACAATTTTTGGTTTAGAAAGTTTGGATTTTAAGTCTTTATCCCACTTGGAATGTCAGGATTTGAAACAACTGGAAATTCAGGCTTTGTAAAAGTTGGGAGCTCAGACTTTGGGGTAGTTGGTAGCTCACGCTTTGGCACACTTGGTATTTGAGGCAAAGAGACACTAGGAGTCTCAAGTTCTGGGGTTTATGGAAACTGCAGTTTTGGGGTGGGAGATTCCGCGTCCTCATGTTGTTAGAACTAATAGCTCATTTTGAAAACTTGGGATCTCAGACACCTTCAGCGAACGAAATAATAAAAGGGGTGTCTCGTCCTTTTGAATTCTCGATCTTTGGAGAACTTGGAGTCTCAGGCTTTTGGTAGCTAGGAGTCTCGAACTTTGGAGAACTTGGTGCTCGGCTCCTGGGACAGGAGTCCTCAGGCTTTGGAGAAGCTAGGGAGTCTTCAGGGATGAAAAGAAAGGGAAAGTCATCAGGCTTTGAGAAACTTTGGAGCGCGGATTGTTGAAGCTTGGAGTTTGCGGGTCTTGAGAAGTAGGAGTCTTGGGCTTTAGAGAACTTGGTGTCTCAGGTTTTGAGAAATTAGGAGTCTCTGGCTTAAGACAAACACAAATAATGGCATTTCACGCTTTAGACTACATTTGCGTGGGTGCTTGGAGAACTAGGGGGCTCGTTCTTTAAACGTGGATGGAGAACGAGGGGTCTCTTGATTGGGAACTTAAAACGGATCTCGGTTTTGAGAGAACTAGGCTCCCTGGGGCTTTGAGAAAACAATAAGGGGATCTCGGTTTGAGAATTTGGGGTCTCGGTCTTTGAGCAACTTGGAGTCCTAGGCTTTGAGAAGCCGGGATCCTGCCAGCAATTAGTTGAAAACTTGACGTCTCGAGGTGTGTTGAGAACTTGAGCCTCAGGCTTTAAGGAACTTGGAGTCTCAAATTTGAGCAACAATATTAATAAAGTGTGGAAAAACACACGGCTTTGAAATCTAGTCAGTCTCGGATCTTGAAAGATTCTAGGAGGTTGGTTTTGAAAAGCTGAGTGGTCACATAGGCTTAAAGGAGGTGTGGTCACAGGGGTTCTCAAGGGTTTTGGCGGGGATGTGGATTTCTAACTTTGAAAAGTAGGGTGTGGTAGGGGTCTCAGACTTTGGGGAACTTGGAGTCTTAGGCTTTGAAAAAATTGGAGTCTCATGTTTTGAAAAACTAGGAGTCTCAGATTTTGGGGAACTTGGCATCTCAGTCTTTGAGAAGCTAGGGCTCTCAGACTTTGGAGAACTAGGGCTCTAAGACTTTGGAGAACTCGGGGTCTCAAGCTTTGGAGAACTTGGGATTTTAGGCTTTGGGAAAGTTGGGGTCTCAGACTTTGGAGAACTCAGAGTCTTAGTATTTGAGAAAGTTGGTGTCTCGCATTTGTGAAATAGGCTATATTAGGCTAGGAAAAACTGGGGCCGATTCTTCGTGTTGGAGAATCAGGATCCAACTTTTGGAAACTAGTTGGTGCAGGTTTTAGAGCAAACTCAGGAGTCTCCGATTTTAAGACAAGGAGCTATTTGGGCTTTGATTTGAAAAAACTAGGGATCTCGGATTTTTGAGAAAGGAGGGGTGGGGTTGTTTCCGGGCCTTTGAAGAATAGGTAGTCTCAGGCTTTGAGAAACAGGGTTTTTCCGGTTTTGAGAAGTCGGAAGTCTCGGCTTAGAAGACGTAGTAGTCTCATCTCAAGCTTTTGGGAACTGTGGGTCTCAGGCTTTGAGAAACTAGGGGTTTCGGGCTTCGAAAAAGTTGAAGTCTCCGGCTCTGAAAAGCATGGGGTATCCGATATTTTGGAGAAATAGGGGGCTTTCACTTAAGAAGTAGTCTCAATAGCTGTTGGGGAAACCTAGGGGTCTTGGGCTTTAAGAACTAGAGTGGTCAGGCTTTGAGAACGTAAGGACGTCCTCAAGCATTTTGAAACTACGGGTCTCCGGGCTTTGAAATGGAGGGGTCCAAGTTTCTTTTAAAACTTAGATTTCACCAGTGTTTGCGAAACTCGGGAGTTTCCGGGTTTTAAGAAACTAGGATCTGGGGCCCCTCTTTACAAGCTTAGGTTCCTCCTGGGGTGCTTTGCAACTCAAGAGTGTTCAGGGTTTTGGGAAACTAGGGATTTTTTGGGCTTTGAAAACTAGGAGTCCTGGGTCCTTTATGAGACAACCTAGAGTTTTCGCTAAACAATAATCTGGAAAAAGTAGGGGTCTCAGTTTTGATAACTAAAACTAGGAGTTTCCAGTTTTTGTGAAACTCGGAGTTTCGGGTTTTGAAAACTCGGAGTTTCCGCTTTTGGAACTTAGAGTTTCAGGCTTTTGAAACTAGTGAAATCGTGATTTTGAAAAATCTAGGAAGTTTCCGGGCTATTGAGAACCTAGAGTTATGGGCTTTGCAAAACTAGATTTTTCGGCGCTTTGAGAAACTAGGAAAAAACAAAACCTAATTATCAAATTTTTGAGAAATTAGGGTCGTGAGCTTTTGAAAAGTAGGAGTTCCGCAGGTTTTGAGAACTAGGAGTTTCGTTTTTGAGAACTAGGAGTTTTTTTTTGGGCTTTGAGAAACTATGTGTTTCATTTCAGGCCATTTAGAACCGCTAGGGTCTCGGGTTTTGAAAACTAGGGGTCTGGGGCTTTGAAAAAGTATAGTCGCACACGTTTTGGCCAACTAGGTGGTTTTGGGGCTTTGAGAGACTAGGTATTTCAGCCTTGAGAAACCTTAGGGGTCTCACGAGGTTTTGAGAAACTAGAGTCTGGGGCTTCGAGGACAACATAGGGGTCTCAACTTTAAGAGACTAGAATTGGAAAGTAACAAAACACTATGAAGTAACAAAAACACACACGGCTTTGAAAGACCGGGGGTATTGGAAAACAAACGAGGGGTGGTGGGCGTTGAGAAATAGGATAGTGCGACGGTGAGAATAGGAGTTTTTTAGAATGCGATTCGTTGTTATATAGTAATCATGTGGTCAAGTATAAGTAAGACAAATGCAAGCAAAAATGGAGGCAATTTTGAATGCGGCGCCATTTTTTTGCGGATGCAAGACACTTAATAACATCTGTAGAGCAAATGAGTTTTTGATTTCCAATGAGCTTTTTGCAGGTAATCTATAGTTGAATAGTTGTGTACAGCATAATACGAGATGCGTTCAATATTTGATACGTCAAACCCTATTTTCTTCAAATATTAAGTTCTAGAATTTGTCTAATAGCAATATCATAGTATGCTAAGAATATCACTAAAATAAAGTATACTCAATTTTACCTCAGCCTGAATAAAACTAGAGAATTAGTGGGGGAGAATCAACTTTTGGTTAAAATTTATTATAATATCCACCTTTAAATTTGAATTACAATGTTTTATTATGTCCTTTTTATTATTTGTTGTTTGTTCTCTTTAAATCAGTAAAAATGAAGTGAATGTTAAGAGAGACATATATTTTAATTATTATATTTGACGTTGCACACAGACCACTGAACCACTCAATCATTATATATGAACAAATGTTGGATATCTTCTTCGCTTGTACAAAAACCATTACAGTTGCACTAACGTTTTTAACGATCAATTATTAAACTACCCTAGTCTCAGTTTTATAAAGATATTGGGTTGAACTGAATATCCATCTTAAAATGGGTCACTTGGATAAAAGAAAAAAAAAAAAAAAACAAAAGAAGAGAAGAAGAACGAAGAAATAGAACAAAGGAAACAAAAAAATACGGCGGTTCGGGGAGAGAGAAAAAAAATACGCAACTCAAGTTACAAACCCTTTATCTTATTCTTCCCATGTTCTCACTTCTTATTGATACTTTACAGTTAATGGAAAACACATTACCCTTATTATAATCCTTAAACACGTTGTTGATCATCGCTCTACCCCATACCCATCCGATCCTATTTTTTTTAGTAAATACGATACCCTTTGCACGTCCTTTTAAAGACATAAACAGTCAATAAAACTTCACACCTATCACTATCCTTATATCGATTAGCAGACAAACATTGGCTTCGGAACTAGTGAATGAGGAATAGCTACGACAAAGAATACTCATCGTTTTGTGTAGAGATGTGGGAGAACAAATATTTATTATTCCTTATTAACTAACTGCTTAAATTTGCCTTCGGGAATGGAGTCACCTTTGGTGACACAAATCATGAGTTTCAGGGTGACAAAGCAGGGAATGGGCAATCATCATGAAAGCTGAGTCCTTATGACCTAGTAATTTGGGCTGCGGTAGTTTATGTGTAAAAAGAAAACATAAAAATCTCACGAAATAATTAGTCAAAATGACGCATAGCTATGTCCTTTAAACAATATAATAAGTTAAATGTTGAAAACTGAACCGATAAAATATAAATTCTTCGTAGACACTTGCAGTTTTCTTTACATGATGAAACCAAATAGAAGGGCCTTTTGTCTCTAAATGTTATAGAAGGATGTTCGGTCGCAACAAAATTGTGAAAAATGTAAACTAGACTATGCAAAGAATCATTAAAAAAAAGACAATAAACATAAAAATATTAAGATCGATTAGTCAAATCAATTAAGATAGTGGGGTGGTTTTGGGGTGTTGACTGTTGTTTCTTTACCTTAGAAAGTAATGCTAACCGAACTTTCTAAGCATAGAAGCAAATATCTCATTTTTCTGTTAGAGCAGGCGAAGTAGAGGTAAATGAATCCATTTAATATGCATTCGGATAGATGAAACAAAAAGTAAAAATAGCTAAATCATTAATTTAGTTATACACTAAAATATGCCAATTCATTCTTTTTTCCATATTTATATTCTTAAAATGTGAGGAAAAAATGGCTACTATAAAAATGGAAAGAAAATACTGAGAGGGAAAGAGTGTAAAAATAAGGATTGAGCAAAAACAAAATTTGCCAATGATACAAAGTAAATCAAAATAACATAGATCATAGCTTATTTATAACGAAGTACATATAGAACACTTATATAGCATAATGACACGTCAAACATGGTACATCCAATTCAAATTCTATAAAAGAATTACAATTTCCTAATCCTAGCAGAAAGTATCTAATACTATCTCCATGCCTCGATTCAGGTCGCGAACATCATATAATGAGGTGAAAAATACATAAGTAGGTTACCTTCTAATGGAGTGAAAGTAATAAGGTGAAAAAATAACACACAATACGATTATGGTGAAGGTTGGAGAATGAAGGAGAGTTTGGTTGTTAGGCAGTTCTGAATTTCAGGCTTGGATAGTTGGGACTTTTAAGCTGTGGGAAGACTACGGGCACTTTTTGCTTTTGGTCAGTTCTAATTCAGGCCTTTGAATAGTTTACTTCTGCTTTGGAATGTCCGTGAGCGGCTTTGGCTTTGGTAGTTCTGGAATTTCAGATTTTGGCATAGTTGAGACTTTTGGCTTTTTATGCTCGGGGACTTTTGGCTTTGATAATTCTGGATTTCTAGCTTTGGCATAGTTTATAATTCTGGCTTTGATAGTTCTGAGACTTTTGTCTTTGGTAGTTCCGGGATTTCAAGCTTTGGCGTTGTTGAGACTTTTAGCTTTGGAAGCTCTTGAGCTTTTGGCTTTTGGCTTTGGTAGTTCTCGGAGTTCAAGCTTTGGCAGTACTTCTAGCTTTGGAAGTTCTGAGACTTTTCTTTCAGGCTTTGGTGTTGTTGAGACTTTTAGCTTTGGAATCTCTTGGGCTTTTGGCTTTGGTAGTTGTCGGACTTCAAGCTTTTGCAGTACTTCTGGCTTTTGATGTTCTTGTACTTTTGACTTTGGCAGTTCTGGAATTTCATGTTTGGCATAGTTAGTACCTTTTGGCTTTGGTAGTTCTTGGATTTCAGGCTTTGATGTAGTTAGTATTTCAAGTGGTATCAAACCAATTTGTAATAAAATTGATGATAGTGAAGATTTTGTCAAACTACATGTGGAAAGTTGGGGAAGTTTAAAAATCATATTTTTGCTGAACAGTCAGCTTCGTGTGTGGGTTTCTGGCTAATTCTATAAAATCAAATATTTTAAATCCCATTACTGACCAGCCAAACACTCAATTTGACAGTCTTTACTCGTATTGCTATCGAATCTCATTTATATTTTTTTGAGTTATCTTACTGCTACTGAAACACATCATTTTTTGGTGTAATAGAAATAAACATTAAAAAACATAAAAACCACTGGGAATTCAGTGATTTTGCACTATAAATCCTCTTATTTGAAAACTACATCAACACACTGCCACCTAACCAATTACTCTTCCAGACTATTGGCTTATTGCTTATTCGGTGATGAAGTTGATTGAGATTGATTTGTGAAATCAAATGACAAATCCAAAAATCACCAACAACAAATAAATCTTAAGTGGAAAAAAATCGTTTGGTGTTTTTTTACCTTATACGAATTAAAAACACCCCAACTAAAATTCAAAATCCAAACAAAAAAAAGAAACTATAATGATTAAAACATATATGTATACTGCCATGAATACATTTTTTAAAAATGAGAATTCCGAAGAAAATTATAGTAATAAACTAACCTTTTTTAATATAACGTCGCTACAATATTTGTTCCTTTAAATATCGACACACTTACAAAACTCTTTGCTTACGCCAAGTATACATATAGCTTTTGAACGCTGAAATTTTAGGTTTGGTATAGTTAATACTTAAGGTATTGGTATTTCAGGCTTTGGTAAGGCTGGAATATTCGGGGATTCTTGTGTAGGGATCTCAGAATGGCATCTGTAGAAAGCGTCTTGTGTAGTTGCACCAGCTAACTGATCATGCATGAAGCATAAGTGGTCCTTATCATTATTTTTGAGAATGTAAAGCAGAGGAAATTGAATCCATTTAATGTTCATTAGATGAATAAAACAAAAAGCACTTAATTAATACACTAATTCATCCTTTATTCCGTACTCTTGAAATGTAACAGAAGAAATTGGTTTCTATAAATTAGAAAGGAAAAACTGTGAGGGAAAGAATGGACAAACAGAGATAGAAACTAAACAAAAGTAACATATACCAAAGATTTATTATACTGTATATATACAAATACATATAAGACTCATATATTATAATAACATGACAAACTGGGTACATCCAATTCAGAAACTACAATAAAAGAATTAAAATTTCTACTCGTAGCAGAAGGTATCTCCATGACACAACTCAGGTGGCAAATTTCATAGACTGAGATTGAAATCTCAAAACATTAGTTGTGTATTTTCTTGTAGAGTGAAAGTAGCATATAATTTACTCAAGGAGTAGCGGCAGTTCTGAAACTTCAGGCTTTGTCATTGTTAGAACTTTTAGCTTTTGAAGCTCAGAGACTTTTGGCTTTGGCAGTTCTGAGATTTCAGGCTTAGGGATGGTTCGTACTTTTGACTTCGGATATTTTGGGACTTTTGGCTTTGGTAATTTTGGGATTTAAGGCTTTGGCATTTTTGGTACTTCTTGCTTTGAAATTTCTGGTTTTGGAATTGTTGGGACTTTTAGCTTGGGAAGCTCGGGGGCTTTTTGCTTTGGTAATTCTGAGATTTCATGTTTTGGCATAGGTGGTTCTGGCAGTTTGGGGAGTTCTGGGATTCGTGCAGTTGTTCGAGTTGCCGCCATAAATGAAGAATAAATTGAGAAATACAAGTAATAAAGAGAAGATAAGTGGTAATGCTGAGCCATTTTTCTGCAAATCTTAGAAGATTAAACGATAATGTTTATAGATAAGAGTGGATGTAGATTGGGTTTTTAAGAAGGCATATAACAAAGACTTGTAGGATTTTGTTTGTTAGTAGTTAAATTTCTCATCAAACTAATTAGCTTATACTTCAAAAGTCTATGTAGATGACCTAAATTACATTGTAGTCTCAATGTGGTAAACGAGTTGAGTCGATCAAAAAACTAGTTAAATAAAAATGAGTAAATTATTCGACTCGACTCATATTTTAAATGAGTAAAACAAGTTACCCAATGGATAATATGGATAACCATATTACCCAATATATAATAGAGATCTTGTTAAAAGCTTTTAAAGAAACATTTCCACTTTTACTCCAAAAAAAAAAAAAAAAAAAAAAAACCTACCAGCCCCCCCCCGCCCCCCTCCAACCACCACACCTCCCTAACAATAAAAACTAAATAATTAAAAAAATAAAAATCACCCAACCCCTGCCATCCCCCCTACCTCCCCTACCTCCTTCCCACCCCCCCCCAACGACAAACCGGGAAGACTCCCCTTTCAGTCTTAACCTGTCACAAGCCTATAGATTATGCTGGCAATCTCATAAGAATTAACTGATTTTATTTATATTAAGAGAGAATAAGTATTCACTTTTTTAGTTTTTACCAAATCTTCATTTTGGTGTGTACCTAGTAACTTGGTAACACTCACAAAATCTACAAAATGTCAAAATAGAAGGTGATCATTTTAGAGTTCCTTTCAAGCTTTAATATTAATATTTTTCAGGTTAACATCCATTCGGTACACCATAGGCAGCTTATAATTGATGCCTCCAACTAAGTTCAATATTTTTGAGACATATCACATATTCAATGTAGAAACCAGTAGCCTAGGTTTTGTATATGTATTAACAAATACATAAATAACTATATATATGTGACTGTAAATATAATATTGTTGTAAATAAATTTCGTACAATATCAAAATCATCGATGACTAGTTCATATGCGATTGAAGTAGTAATGCACACACAATGTTTGTCTGGGATCTTACACTCGATTCATAGAGTTTGAATCTGCATTAAAGAAAAACATGTCAGTACAAGCCCACAAAACAAGGTGTGGGTCTGTCTGATGTTCTCGGGCCTCTTCAAATCTTGTTGAGCAGAACTCTAAACATGTTCCAGGATCCGATACACCAGGATCTTTTGTGATTACCGGAATGGTTATAAGAAAGATATCACAGCAGGAACCAATAAAAATTGACTCAAAATATTTTGGCCATTGAATGTCCTAGTGGATTTTCCATTTTCAGTGTTGGAACATATTTTGACAGAATGCATTGAAACTTGTCAAGATAATAAGATATAGATTTTCATTATCCACAGGTTCCATAAAAAAATTCAGCAACATACGAGTCTACAAAGGTAATCTGTTTTGTATTTTTATGATTTACAACTAGGGACCTTGTAAGGTACCATTTTTTTCCTTGAGTAGTGCAGATGAAAGCAAACACAGGGACCTCGTAGAGGTACCAGGGCTCGCATGAAAGTGGTCCCGTTGATTGCCAGCTGGAGACGGCAACAGAAAGTATGTGGCACACACTTCCCGATGGCGTCAGAAAGTGTGACTCTTCCCAACCAATGGCAAAGGAGTTTAGGAAGTGACTTGTCCATAACAAAAGGCACTTTCCGAAACGTTTTGGGTAGTTTTTTTGCACTTGATAAAACCTTTTCAAAGAAGCTCTGCAAAGGCTACTACAAAGCAAGTCACTCATTCCACGAACACAGCAACAAATCTCTGGAGCTTTTAGTGTTAGACGTGTTTAGGAATATATTCCTTTATTCTTAATATTGTAAGTTATTCCTGAAACCTATAAAGGACATGGGTAGTGTTTAAAGTCTAAGTTATCTAAGTGGATAACTTAGGCGTGGGGGGGGTAGGGGGGTGGGTAGATTCATTTTTCTACTTAGGCTTGTTAAGCAATAGAGATTATTGCTGAACGGAGATAAAAACTTTTTCTCACATTTGGTTGTAATCGTGTTTCACTTTTGCTTGTGAAGATTAAGTGGAAGGCGATTTGAAAAGTCCTGTGCAGAACAGGTCGTGTTTACTCCCTTAAGCCAATGAGGTTTCCACGTAAAATCTGTGTTGATTTTAACTACATTTAAACTTTTTGGTAATATCCTCCTGGAGGGTAGTAAGTGACCATGGTCCATTTTCTGTTTAAGTGAAGGCACATATTCTATCAAGTGGATCAGAGCTGCAGACACTCCCTATTTGGTTTAACCACCAAGGTAATGATATTTGTTTCTAGAATGTTGCTGCTCCACTTAATCTTGAAGAAGGTCAGTCGTCACCAAGACCTCCCCGTTGTTCAATGGATATTTTTTACATGTTTGTGGAAAGTTAGAATGCACGAGTACCTCATTGTTGAATACACGACGCTATGGGATATTGTACTTGTGGAACGTTTATCTCCGATGATGGAAGGAAAAGATGGATGAAAACTAGTTTGTGACAAAGCTAGACAGAAAATGACGAACCTTGAATATGAAACAGATTGGAAAATGGCTACCAAAGCTTAAAACTCTTCCTATCTGTGGTATAGGACCTGATGATTCAACAGAGTGTCAGCTTGTGAGTCTGCTAAGGAGATTTTGGGACTGTTTTGAAGACCTGTCATAAGGAACTGAACAAGTCAAGGAATCAACATTGATATGCTCAACCTCAATTTGTATGAAATTTCATGATGAAGGGGAAGGATCCACCATTCAGAGAATGTTCACAAAGTATCCTCTATTACAAATGGAGTTGCGAAGTCCCTTGGGGAACCTATCATTGAGCAAGCAAGTCAGAAAGTGCTTCGAAATCTTTCCAAAGTCCTGGGAAAGCAAGTTGATCGATTTCTGAAGCAAAAGATCTAAAGGTGCTGACAATGGATGCTCTCATGGAACTCTAAAACCTCATGAGATGAATCAATCATGATTGTCAAGAAGGAAGTCCAAAAAGGATACAGTCCTTGAGCTGAAATCACAAAATCTGATGAAAATTCCCCAGTGATGATGATATGACTTTTCTCATCAATAGAATTTCAAAATTGTGGAAAAGAACACAGGTTTTTTTAGAAGAGGAACGAGTGGTCCTCGAATGCTACTCAACTGATAAACCCTGCTACAAAGTGTGGGAAAAGGTGGACACTTTAAGCAGAGAGTGTCCCTCTGCTCAAAATAAGAACAGGAACTCAAAACCAAGAAGTGACAAAGAAACTATAATGAGACCTGGTACTTGGGCAAGAGCGATAGAAAAAGTTGTTTTCAGTAGTCAACCATACTTGGTTGTCAAAAAGGCTCGTGCTGCATGGGTGATTCCATCAAGGATTCACGAGACCCCTGATGAGCCAAAAGATGTTGTCCATGGTTGCTGTACCATGATGAGGAAACTGTCTTCAATGAAACGTTTGCTCTCTGGCCCCACAGAGATGAAGAAGAGGACAATCAGGTAACTCTTCTATATATAAAATTTGACTTGGATAAATATTCTCTTAAAAAATTGAGAAACGTTGCAAAAGTCATGATTGATTCTGTGATAGAGTTTAACATCTGAAAGAAACACCATGAATGCTGAACTTGACAGTTTGACTGAAACAAGTTAAACTTGAAGAGAAAAAAATGTTCAAGAATGGTGTCTCTAGAGTCCAAATAAACCTTCTGAACTTAAGAACCAAGTTTTGAACCATATTACTGAAGAAGCTTGAAAATTGGGAATGGAATTTCTATGTGTTTTGCAAGCTAAATTCAAGAGAATTGAACAACTCTGAAAAAAACCACTTTGGTCTGTCACTTGAAAAAGAAGTAACAAATTAGAACATGATATTTGGTCAAACTTAAGGAAAGGACCTTGAAAAATCCCTTTAAGTGGGACAAAATCTCAGGTTACTGTTCAATGCAACAAATCAAGAGATAATTTCAATTAAAACGGACTAGAAGGCTAACATTACGCCCCCTTATAATCTCACCTAAGTATGTTGTTTTATCTGACAATTTGCTATGCTCACTTTGGTAAGAATGGACATCAGAAGGTGAGTTGGTTTCTTAGCTGGAGAAACTCCTGTGAAAAGGCTCTCTAATTATGGCTGAAAGGCATAAATGTAAACCAAAAGAGAGCCCTTGTCCTTCAAAGCATGTATCAACTCACATATTTTCCAAAGAAAAATATGTCCCTTGCTTCCTAATGTCCTTTGTTAGAAAGCTAAAAATATAAACCATATTTGGACTAATACAATCTAATCATCCTTTTCTGCCGACTGGGACCATCAGCTAAATGTTCCCAGCTTAACAAGTAATTCTGTTTTCAAGTGAGTGAGATGATCACAGTCCATGTTGGTATAATATGGACAGTGGAATCCTATAACATAGATGTGTGACAATCAAAAATTTCCTCTACTCAACACTCAAGGGAGGAGGTGTCCTCTTTTGGTAATTGAAAGAAGGGGTACATTTTTGATTGTAAGATGTTTTGTGGTGTACAATGGGAAAGGCTGAATCTAAAATTTGATCCTAGAACGGTGATGAAGGGTGTTTTGGTTGGATATCTCATCGGTAAAGCATACAGAATATTCAAAAAGAACTCAGTGCATTGAAGAAATCATTCATGTTGTTTTATGAAATGAAGAATGTGCACCTTAAAAAGCAATAATCAAATGAATGAGAAATTAAATTGGAAAAAAAAAAAAAAATGTGATCAAAACTTGTTCAATTCACGAAATTGAAGGAGTGAAGCTGATGCAGACAACTTGAAAATTTGCTTCTGATGATCAAAATCATAGTCTACCCTGAAGAAGCTGATGAAGTGGAAAAGTGGTGATTAGGTAAACCTGGATACTACTCTGAATTCCAGTCAGAGTACTCAAACTCTCCAGCAAATATGCCACTCTTGATGAAGAATAACATGATGTCAGGAAATCATCCATTCCTCTTCAAAGATCAGATGGGAGCATGTTCCATCACATCCTCTTGTTAATATTATCTCTCTCTCCTTTGAGCCTCTGACTCTGGAATTCATACTAGATCACAAAAAACCAAGAATCTAGTTGGCAGTTTTCAACAAGCATTCATATCATCTATGAGCCCAAGAATGTGAAAGACAGCATTAGTGATGTAGATGACAGAAGCATTAGTGTGCTGATTTGGATCACTCCTATGCAAGAAAGAACTTCATCAGTTTGAAGCCACGCAGGGTAATGGTACCTGGTCCCTCTACCCTGCAGGAAGAACAGTAATAGGGAACGCGATGGGTTTTGGTTCAGAACAAGCTAGAATGAAAATGGAGTGATCACTGAAACAACTCCAGGTTGGTGGTGGTTCAAGGGATACAATCAGGAGAAGGGAAATATGTGTCCTCACCTATTGTCCAACGGAGGATCAAATTTCAGACTTCTTCACCAATTCTCTCAGCAAGGATCATTTGGAGAGAAATCGTTTGAAGTTTGGTCCTGTTATCCCAAGTGTGTTTTCATAGCTTCCAACAGTTGAACTACCTTGATGGCTTTAAAATTGCAAGTGCAGGTGTCCTTTGTGTGAACATTCAAATATCTGACAGAATAGGACCTTTTTGTAACCTTTTGTATGTATAATCCCTCAATAAGGACTGCGTAGCAAGTGAAGCAACTAGAAAAACTGAGGAATGACACGTTTAAACTTGGTCTATGGTACCAACCTGGGTGCCTAGTCCAGGTTAGCATTTTTAGCCATTAAATGAAACTGAAAAAATATGACCGTTGATAATGCCAGACATGTCAAGTCCATCGGTCACCTCTGACCATTAAGTCCACCCATCGTTTCTCTCGTCTCAAAACTACACATACAATCCGGACCTAGCACCTTTTTCATTAACACCCTTTTAAAAAACCTTTTACTTCTTTTGAAACCTCATTCTGTCTCTTCTTTCTTTTTGCTCCGAAGGGTTTTAGCACAGCAAAGGTCAAAATTTGTTTTTCTTCATTTTCTTCTCCTTGTTGTTCAAAGAAACCCATTTTCTCGTGTGAAAAACATGTCTACTCCTTCATCTTCCTCCAAACAAAATGCCTTAGATTGCTTTTAGTGAAATATCCACTTGCCTTCCTATTCTCCTCTCCTGTACAGGCTAGACCCAATCCCCCTCTAGTTCTCCAAGACCCCACCCCCCACCCCGGCAACCCTTTCTCATGGCATAAAGCCTAAAACAGTTCAGCTTGCCTACTGACTGGTCCGTTTCAATATATGCTTGCCTCTGAAAATCTCTTTGAAGGAGATCTACCCACACAAGCAGGCATCGAGGTCACTATATTGGCAGGCAAGTGCAGATTTGTGATTTAGAGCTTAGTTATGGTGCGGAAGAAGCAATGTGCGGAGCAAACTGAGTCTTGGATAGGGAAGATGTAAGAACCCAACTCAACATATTTTTTGATAACCCCCTTATACAGGAGGTACTCTTCTTCCTCTTCCTCCGACCTGAAAGCGAAGGAGAACCTTTAAAAATGGAGGTTTAAGAGAATGAGAGGTGATAAAATCTAGAAAAGGGAAGGAGAAGTTGTAGACGAGGCCCCTAGAACGACCTACTACTAGGTCCTCTGCCGTCTCAAATTTTGATGCTTGATGCTTTGAAGCTAGTGCCACGCTCTACTGCCGCAGTTAGAATTGCAGAACCTTACCAGGTATCGAATTTTTTAGAATACCTGTGCTAATGTTTTTGAGTGACTGGGCCGAAGTAAAAAAAAAATAAGAAAAAGAAGTCAGAGAAGAAACAAGGCAATATTACAAAGAAGGTTGAAAACACACAGTCCAAAAGGGAAGAGATCTGAGAACAGAGAAAGCGTTCACACCACAGGGACCTGGTTCCCCAGCCAGGAAAGTTTAGACTGTCACATGCAGGAGGTGTTGACAGCCTGAGAAACAAGATCTTGGCAGGAAGAGGTTTTTTGATATGGGAAATCATAACTCCTTCCTGGCCATGGATTCCTTTCAACTATATGGTAGAGATTCAATCTTGGCTGCACTTGTTTGACAGAAAATCCCCCATCCTCCCCTGAAGAAGAATGCGTGAATTTTTACTATCTGTTCCATTCAGTGAAGACGAGGAGCAATCCCCTCACATGGGTAAATTGATATTGCTATATGGTTTTAGATAGATGGTGGTGGAGCACAATTCCTCAGTTGCCTAAAGAGGGGGACCCGTTCCCCCTTTTCTGGGCAAAACTTGTACCACTTGCTCGTCTGAGTTTTCCCCCCCCCCCCCCTTCTCTTCCTTTTCTTCGGTTGCGATTTCTAAGACAAGACCCACAACTAAGGTTGCTGGGATTTAATAGAAAATCGACGAGTGAGTATCAGCTGTCGTGAGTTCATCAACCGGGTTCTCTTCCTCCTCGCACAGAAAGAGGACCATTAGCAACTGCTTGCTGATTTGTTTGTGTGGGATTTTGTGTTCTTAGAAAAGCCCTAAACCTACCTCCATGGTCTAATGCTTGAATCATATCCACAAAACCATCATTAAGGGGAAAGGTATTTTCACTGAATAGGGTTAAGATACTTTCTACAGAAGTCTTCACCATTTGAATTCCCTCCCCCCTCAGTGTTAGAAAGTTTGGACGGTTAAACATACTATCTCTCGCGAGTCCTTGGTTGATTGCGAAGCATTGAAGAAAGGTTATCCAAGAGCGAATATGGACCAACTTTATTTGATGGTCAGGATCAGCTTACGCACGAGGTTATTAGGAGCTACTAACCTTTTGTGTGGTTAAAGTGGGTAAAGAGGAGAGATTGCTATACTCACAGCACGAACTGTCTTACTTGCGCCAGAGTGAACGGACCTGGTTCTTCATAGTACAAGCTCTGGAGAAAAAAAAAAAAAAAAATATTGATGATTTGGAAGGCGAAGATCACTGCCCTGCACGAAAAGACCATCAAGGATACTGATGCTTTCCAAATGACCGACTCACTCTTGTTATCCAGTCCCTGTCTCATCCTCTTCTCGTTCCTAGAGTGTAACATCTTCCCTGTGTCCATTTTTTTTTCGTTGGATTTCATTGTGTGAGGGAGATTCAGTTTGTTTTTAATATATTAATGTTATGATGCTGCTTATTAACTTATTCCTTGTTTGGTGCCTTATTATCTTCTTGTGGTGAATGCTTTTTCCCGTACGATTTGTTGCCTATTAGTTTTTGATATTGGTTTTTCGTTATTTCGGTTGACATCATTGGTTTTACTGCATTCTTTTTTATATGCCAAAGGGGGAAGTAACACTTCATTAGCTAAAATGATTCTTCCATCATGATGGGAATACAGGTGAGGGGGAAGACAACAGTGAGGGGAATACAGCAGGGGAACAAAGGTTGGAGAGATCTGAGATCTTGTTTTTGTCATCATCAAAAAGGGGCACAACTGTTATTGTTGTTTTGAATGATTTGACAAACTTAGGGACCGTGTAAAGGTACCAGTTTTCTTACTTGAGTATTGCAGAATGAAAACGAACCAGGTACCTGTAGAGGTACAGGCCCCATGAAGATGAGTCGTTGATTGGCCAAGCGGAGACGGTACAGAAAAGTAGGGCACACTCCGATGTCGTCAACAGTGTGACTTTTCCAACAATGGCAACCGAGTTTATAGGAGTGACCTTGCTCCAGACAAAAGGCACTTTCCTAAACTTTTTGGTAGTTTTGCAACTTGATAAAAACTTGTTCAAGAACTTTTTCCACAGGCTACTACAAACAAAGGCAGAATTCATTCCAAGAACGCAGAAATACTCCCTGGAGCTTAAGTTAGCTGTTTAGGAAATTTCTACTTGTTTTCTTATATTGTAAACATTGGTAAACTATTCCCTGAACTATCCCAAGGTCAGTGGGTAAGTGTTGGAGTCTAAGTTAATCTAAGTGGGTAACTTGTGGGTAGATCCTTTCTACTTAGGCTTTTTAAAAATAGAGATTATTGCTGAACATGAATTAAAAAATTTTTTTTCCTCACATTTGTTGTAATCGTGTTTTCCAGACTTTGGCTTGAGAATAGTAGTGGAAGCATTTAAAATTCCTGTTGAGAACAGGTCGTGGTTTTACTTCCTTAAGAAGGAGGTTTCCACGTTAAAATCATTATGTTGATTTTACTGCATTTAACTTTTCTGTAATTCCACTCTGGAGTGTAGTAAGGGACCTGGTCCATTATTCTGTTAAGTGAAGGCATATATTCTAATAGTATCCAAATAAGTTTTCCATTTAGGAGAGACACTAGCGATAGAGTTAACACGTACATACCTCATTGACATATCTCGTTCGAGATGTTTATTAGGCTTACCAACTTCTGGACCATCAAAAGGAACTAGCAGTGATTATCGAGGTGCAATTGACCTTACCTTAACATTGTGGGAACATTCATGAAGTAACTGGATGGTTGCTTAGGGATGCAAACTGTCATTTCCGCATATGCTTTTTTCTGTCACCTTAGCAATTACAAGTGCAGATCGCACTGCATCAAGGACACTAGTGTTAGAATCATGAAAGTCAGGAATTGCATTTTTTAATAACAATTGAATCACAACACTGGATCCCCTTAGCCGTTACATACGGGCAATTGTACCAAAGTAGCCAGCTACTCAATGATTTGATTTCCCCATCAGAGGAGTTACTAGGTCATCAAGAGTCGTAACACTAGTAGTACCTCTATTACTAAATTCATAGAATTACCGTTTTTTGAAATTTTTATAAAAACTTTATTGGGTGTTATTGGGTTCGGTTTTTTAGTTTTTTACTAATGGATTATCGAATAAATCGATAACCCATTATGACGTTACTAATTTACTCTAACTTTCCCCATTCTTTACCCAATTCTATGCACAATTACTACTTTTAACTAATACTAGGCGATATAACTATATCAAATTACTAGTGCTCTACACACTTTGCACCAGACCGTTTTACTAGTCATTATTGTTTACTAAAAAATCATAGCCTAAAGACTAAAGTAAAGGTTCACAATCTTAGCTATTTGATACTAGTTTTAGTTTTAGTTTTAGTATTGTTGGACTATTTGATTTTAGTTTTAGTTTGTAATTATAGGTTGTAGCATTCACATGTTTGTAAAAGTCTATAATTTGATTAACATATGAAATTTCATACTATGTTTTGGCGGTGAAATGTAACTATAGCCTTCACACTATATTTTCTCTTATTGATGCAATTTCTCATTATCCTTGTTGTTTAACTATATCAAAACATTTAGAGAAGTGAGAAGTCATATAATCTTTTTAAGAACATTTTCTTATTGGATAAACCGAAAACCGAATCAATAACAACAAAAAAATAGATAAAAATATCTTATTAATTTGTTATTGAGTTAGCATATTTAACAATTCAAACCAATAAATTGAATGGATAATACATAAAACCAAATCGAACCAACCGATGCACCTCCCTAATTTACACAGGCACCAATTAACTCAACACACACCAAAGAGAGGCGGATCCAAAATTTGGAGATTACGGGTGCCATATCGTTATGTTCATTAAATCGATCAAATATTTACCTATTTTTGGCCTTGTAAATAGAGACTAGGGACGAATTTGTTCAATTATTCATCCTTTCACCCTATGACGATAAATAAATCCAAAAAAAAACTATGATAATTTGCATAAATAATATTTTTTCCCGTTTAACATTAGTATGACATAAAATAAACAAATAAATAAATATCATTCATTTATAATTCACTCGATAAGTTTTCTTATTCTAAAAATACTTCCCATTGATATAATTATTTATATATATAAATACGTCATGTTCTAGGTAACAAACATATTGGCTCACACCAAGTGACAATCTCAAAAGCCAAACAAAAATGAAATGTATTTTTGTATGATTTTTATGTTATCATTCCATATAATATTAAAGTTTATTTACAAATTAAACAAAAAAGATTTAAATAATCATAATCCAATTCCATTTTTTTATATTTTGCATTCACATGAAGTTTAAAATAATAAAAAATTTTTTAAGAGAAACTCATTCTCTTTTATCGAGTTTTCATGGAATGTGGACGAAAAAGGAGCTAGAAAGAAGTAGTTTAAAACGGGAAAATTCTACGCTATCATCCAATTACAATTTCGAACGTTACTTTCTAAAAATAATTTTAAAAACTTTTTTGATATAATTATTCATTAAGGTAAAAATATCTTTAAAAGTTAAATATTTTTATCAATAAAAAGTAACTTTTTTTATGAATAAAGACTAAAAAAAAGGTGTGTCACATAAATTTCAGAAAGGAATACATAAAATATATATTGTGATGAATCGAAAATAAAGAGAACAATCAACTAAAATACGACAGACAAAATGTTAGCGAAAATTAGTTTATTACTTTTCTCTTGCAAAAGATATGGAAAAATGTATCGGAGATTTTATATAAAAAATAAAATTTAAGCCGCCATTCTAGGATCGAACCCTAACATGAGGCTAACAGCTTGACCTCTTGTCATACATGTCTGTTACAAGGGGGGTACCAAATTTTTGTAGAATCATAATATTAATATATACTAACTATATATACGAAGTTTCAACCTAGTTCACTAGGTGCTGTGGCACCCCCACCCTTACGTATAGCTCCGCCCCTGACACCAAGGCATAGGAAAATTGGAAGACATCACCTAGATTTTTCCATCTTGGAATTTAAACCTTGATCTCTAAGGTATCTACCAACTTTATTAGCCATTAAGACACACCCTTTGGTAAAACAACAATATTGGTCAAAATGAATACATAAAAAAGGAGAACAATTCAAACAAAGCTCATTAAATTTATTTTTTTTAGACTAGTAACTGGAGCACATTCACTTTAAGAGGTTACCTTATTTAAGTCACAAGTAATGACCAAACATCTTTATCCAATTGTATCCTTTGTTATACCAATAGAAAATCTCCAAATCTTCTTTGTGTTGGTCAGCACTTGGATATTAATATTTTTGTATATTAATTTGCTTAAAACTTTGGAGTCAAGTGTTACTTTTGTTGTTGTAAGTCTGTCCCGCTTGGCGACCTAATCCTCTTTTGTTCCCTTAAACGCTTGCGGCGCACTTTTATTTAGACCTCATTACACGCATTACGGCAAGTAAGTGTGTTGATGTAATACCCTACTTTCTGCGGTCATCCGTAGTGGGCCTTGGCCAGTCCTTCTATTTCCCACAATCTAATTCTTTATTCCTCCATTAGTTTTTGTAACCTATGTAACTCCTAAACGGAGGCGGAGCCACCTTGTACTAAGGGAGTTTATCGAACGCCCTTTGGTGGAAAATTCTATTATTTATATACGATAGAAATAATTTTTTATGTATATAGTAGATGTTGAACCCTTTCTACTACTTCGTGTGTCTATTTCTACAAATCTTGAACTCCCTTATTGAAAATTTTGGCTTAGCCATTGCTCTTAGGCTAATTATCTTTTTTCTTTACTACCCCATTATCTACTTAGTCATTGTTAGGAAGACTTTCTCAACTATAAATAGTAGTGGTCTTCATTTGGTTTGGTTCATAGAAGAAAATATAGAGTGAATAAAAGTTAGTCAAAAGATATAGTTCTTATTAGTTGAAGGGAGGTGTTCATTTTGTGGATCTTTGGAATCAAATCTAGGATTTTATTTTTACAGAGGGAGCTGAGTAGTTGAAGTTTTCATCAAACTAATTAGGGAAAATACATCAGATTCGCCTGCACTTAGCAACAAAATTTACTTTAGTACTTTAACTATACAGAGGTCTAAATCCCCCCCCCCCTTAACATATTTGAACTGTATTAAATACAACTCTGAGAGTAGAATACCACTCTCACATGCCACATCGTAGCCATGTAAGCACCACGTTAGAACCATGCCATTAATTTTTATGTTTGTTTTGTTTATTCACCTTTTTATTTTCTTAATCTCATTACACTAATTGATTAATTAAAAATACATTCTTGAAAATTAAAATTGTCACATCTTCTTCAAATCTAATGGAAGTTGTGTTAATAACTTTTGATAATACAAAATACTTTTGATGTCTTCAATTATGAACCAGATTCATGATTGATGACAAATACTTTTGATGTTAACTCACTTATGAACCAGGTTCATTATTAAATCAGTTGTCGTTTCTAATGTAAAAGAGGCGCCAGACATTAATAATTAAGGCACACTTGTATTTATTGAAAAAATAAATTAATTGATAATTATTTCCATAATGAATTTAAGACAAACCTTTTCTAAAAGGTGCCTACTTTTGAAGACAAAACCTTTTCTTAAAGGTTTGACTACATTTTTTGTTTTTTTGAAAGAAAAACCTTTTATTAGAGGTGCATATCAACACAAAAAGAAAGCAACCTTTTTCATATCAAAGAAGGATACAGAAATCAGAATCATTACCAACTTTCAAAGAGAGAAATTAAATTCCTGTTCAAAAGTCTATATAAACAGAGATTTCAAGTACAAGAAAACAGTTATTTCCAATCGAAAATGTAGGTTGAGGAGAGACAAAGAGAGGGCAGGCCAAGAGGTTTTTGTGAGTTTCTTTGTTCCTGTTTTGCTTCTACCTTTGAGCTTGTTCTTAGTAAATCGTACGCTGTGTGATTGTAAACAAGAAGTGGGCGCTCCTTGCGCGCTTCTTGTGGAGAGAGGAGATAGTGAAGCTACGTTTCTCGCTAAACAAGTGGGTTTTGGCTTTTTGTAATTTAGCTAGAATTCGCATTAGAGTTCAACCAGAAATTGTCGAATCCTGCGAGCTAGAACAAGTAATCAAAAACGAAAGTTTGAGTTTTTCCCTTCCGTGCGAACATGGAACGGCTCTTTAATTAACGTATACCCCTTCCGTTTGCATTAACCTCTTTCTCTTAGCACCACCAGTCAACGACCTGGTCCTTTTCGACACCTTTCACAGGGGTCAACGGTTCTTACTTCAACTTGGTCAGCAGAGTAAGGATTCTTTTTCACCAAAACATTAACATCTTGGAAAGTAATGGCAGCTCACCACCTACCCCCCAAGAAGGTGCTTCTCAAACCTCGACCCCCACTGTTCAGTGGTAAAATACCTGGATGGTGGATATAATCGCATGATGGATTCATCTAATTAGTGATAAATCCTTGATCTCTGGAGCGTCAGTCTTTAAATGGTCCTACTAATTGCTATGAAAAATGGACTGATTGGAGAAACTACTGTTTTACCAAAGAGAGACTCAGATGGGATAACCGCAGATAAACTGGCAATTCAAAATAATGCAATCTAAGAAATTCTAATTTCTGCATAGACCAGAAGAATATAACAGGATCCTCTTCCTTGTCACGACGGGAATTAGACGCCCAGAACCGAGACCGGTGTCTTTGACCTCTCAGAGGGCGCAAACAAGCCTACTTACGTCATTCTTACTTTACATAGGTTAATTTAGCGGTAAAAATTTGAAATTTTTGATTACCTTAATGCAGACTTTTTAACATTCTTTACATATCGTATCGTTCCATCATCAACCATCCTAAGCATTACGGAGTCAGCAACTGAAAGAAATAATGTCATTAAGTATTAATTGTTATCGGTTCCCCAAAATAACCCCAATACAAATCTAACCAAAAACAAGAAAAAACGCTAGTGGAAACTGCTCCACTAGCTCATCTCTAACTACCTAGAATGTAAAACAAGAGCATCCTCGAAAGCATGAGGACCTTCCAAACTACGGATGAATGCTGACGTTCATGAGACATTATTTCTAGACTTCACCTTAAGACTTTCCGAAAATGAGGGCAAGCATTATGTGCACCTCAACTAGGAGCCTTCTTGTAGAAAACATCAGAGTCTGCTTCCTTCCTCTTCATACGTATGTCCTTTCAATTCATTCATAGGCCAGTGTCGGACACCAGCTATACCTTAGGCATTTAGTTTAAGACTTTATCGGTTTGCTGTGGCATGATCAGAATAACCTATTGTCATTACCTGACTCTTCTCCCTCTTGATTATCCTAGCTACACCTTTCGGTATCATTCATTTATTTTATATGATTAATTTGAGGCAAGCCTCATTCATTCATTGGGAATTTTAAATTAACCGATCATAGATCATGTGTAGCATTCATTGAATCCAGTGTCTCCCCCACACCGAAAAGAGTGGAACGCACCGGCCAAAGCGATTCAATAATATGCTACGTATATTGTGTATTTTTAACCCTGCCACATCTCTTAATTGTGGCAATTAGGTCAAAGACTAGGAGATTGTATGGAGCGACCCATCACCCGGCAACATCCCGCCACAGTCTCACATCTCAGAGACACAGTTTCACCTTGAACCTCCGCCTTTCCGTAAAGAAGGCATCACCGCTCCATACCGCTATCGCCTATCGGTGCCTCATTATAAGTTCCATTACATTCAACTCATACATCATTAAGTTGGCTTCTAGTATGAGGATATCATAGCTCCACTAGATGATTTCTCATCTATCCATTAGTATTAGTGTTTTTAACTACAATATCTTTCATTATAAGGTTCACGGAGCTGATCTTCTTCATTATCTTACATCTCATTGGGTGAGTACGTATTGTACATTACTTAGGCTCATTTGAGATTGCTCTCATCATATACATTAACCTCGCATCTGTTGTCACCACATTATTCATTTCAATTACGTATATCCCTTAGATGTCGACTTTTTTTTTGAATCATAAGGTTAACTTATGCTGTCTATACATACAAGCCAGGGGTCTTCATTTATAATTCTATAAGTGAATTTCTTTCTTTTCCCAAGAATTAATCTATTACAAGACTTATGTATCTTGTATATACTTCCCATGATCTTGATTTTTATGATCTAAGTAGAGCGTGACAATTGCTTGTATATTTTTGTTCTCACTTAATCATTATGTATCAATACCTAGGTGTGTGGGTGCACGGGAACCTCTAATCTTTTGAATTATTTTGATATCATTGGGTGTATTTTTTCATCGTTTTTATTTCTGTAATATTCGTACCTTTATAACTGTAATTAAATCTCGACATTTTCATGACAACCATAATTTTCTACTTTTAATTAGAATTCTAAATTTAAATTTCAAACATTCTCATGAAAGAATTATTTTCTATTTTAATTAGATTCTAATTTAAATCTCGATATTTACATGAAAGAATTAATTTCTATGTTAATTAGAATTCTAATTCAAATCTCTTTTTGTTTAAATTAAAAATCGCCTCATTAGGGAGGTTGTTGGTCGAACCCTCTTTTGACACAACCCCCTTATTTCCTCTCCTTTTTTTCTGCTGAAGATGAGCTGGAGGGTGTTTGTGTTCGAACCCCACATCCCCTCTATTTTTTTAACAAATATTCAAATAGGGGATGGCATTCAAGGTTTTGGTATGAATCCCACAGCCTCTCTTATTTATTTTTCACCTTTCTCTCAGGCGCTTAGGTCATGATTTCGATTTTCCCGCTCGCATCCCCTTTCTTATTTTTTTTCTTTTTCGCGAAGTGGGGGTCGTGGTTCGCATCCCCCCCAGATTCCCTTTTTTTATTTTTTTTATTTTTTCGCAACGAGGTCGTGGTTTGATCCCCGCCCCCAGCATTCCTTTTATTTTCCTATTTTTTTTTTTTCGCGAATGGGGGTCGTGGTTTCGATTCCCGCCACCAGCATTTTTTTCTGCGAATTACTGTTTTCTCACGTGTGAGGTCCCAGGTTCAATATCCTGTGGCCTCATTCCTTTAAAAATTTAATAAATTTCCCATATTTTCCTTCATTAAACTTGAGGCCTAAATTAAGTTGCATTGTTGCTGGATTTTGGGTCATTTTTCACCTCGTTTTTATAATATTTTCACTTGAATTCCTTAAAAAAGTCGTAGACTATTTAACACCTTTAAGTGCATCTTTCATGCGTTTGATTTTGGCTAAAATATTTGTTATAGTCAATCACTATATACCTTCATCATAATCGAACATCATTGTACACCTATTAATAACACATAAAAACCAAATAAACACAACTATACACCCCAAAATAGTGACTAAAACACTCCCCATCACACCCATACTTAACGTTTTTTTTCGGTCATCATTTGAATGATCATTATCGTGATTTTCCCGCAAACATCACACAGTTCAGATTTAATTTAAGCCATTCAATTTCAGGCAAAATCTAGTCACTGCAGCAACATACCTATCTATCAAATTCCTTTAGGGCGTTTAGGTCACGGAACATCGACAGGGAACCACCTAGTCCAGAGATTTAAAAGAAACGTCGAAAAAGTACTTTTGGAGAAAGATTCCCATGAGAGAAACCCATATCCTATTTAAATCGATGTTTCAATACGCTTATGTTTCTGGCCCAGAAAACTTCCTCCAACCACGCCCAATTCACTTCAACGGACACCTCACTCGACGACTTCTCTTAGCCTTATATTTTTTTTTGAGTTGCTTTCGTTTTTCTTAAAATTTTTGTGTGAGTTTCTTCATGCATGAAGAACGTTGATATTTGCAGAAATAATGTGAGGAGTGAGAACGTGAGAGGGGGGTGGGGTGGGGGGGTGGTGGGGGAGGGGGAGAGAGAGTAAAGAAAGTTTTTAGAGAGAGAGAACTAGTAGGTATAGGAGACTTAATTCAGAATTAGCCCCAATATATAAATTTAAAATAATAAATACAAATCTGCTTTATTTTAATTTAACGCGACCATTATGCCCTTAAATATTTCCACTTTGTCATAATAATTAACTTACCTTAAGACCTATTTATTTTTATTTATTTATTTTTTCAGAATCGTTACATTACCCCCCTTAGGAAACATTCTCCCGAATGCCACTACCATTTCAACCTATCTAAATGCCAATCTTGATCATAAAGTACATCGCTGTGCACACTCAGCCAATAACAAACAAAATACGAAGAGATAAGGAACTATAGCCTTACAAGTATGAAGTCCCCTAACCCTTCCAAAAATACTAGTGCATCATTCCAATACATTCAATACATGAAGGAATAATTAAGGCTCCTCACCCCTAGACTTCACCAGAATGCCTTCCTGTACACCCCTAGACTTAAGTTGCGAATAATCGTTGCCTCCTTGGAGCCTCTTCAACTTTGGACCATAGACTGAACTCTCTCCTCCGGGCTGTGTTCTTGACTTCTTCCTAATTGACAATCGCTTCACCCTGGTGACCCGGTTTTTCCATCTGTAGTTTTCCACACTGTCCTGCAAGGTGGTATCTCATGAAGGTGTATCACTTCACTTGCTCTCTTAAAATCTGGACCATCAGAATTTCTATCTGGCTACCCTTGGATGAACTATGACCTTCCTCCTTGGTTTCGAAGATCCTTCTTAAACCTTGGGCTTATCCCTGATTTTCAGTACTTCCTTCCTTAAAAATTCCATTAGCTTGCCTTGACTTGTTCCCTACCATAGTTTTTTGGTCTCCTCTTTTGACTTTCCTCCACTTGCTGTACATGACTTTAGTCTGGAAAGTCCCATGTTTTGTCATTGCAGGCATAATCTCCCATCACTCCTCTTTGGATCTTCAGCAATTCCTGTCATAATCTATCTCATCTTGTCTCTGTCTGTTAGACACATAAGAAGTGGGCATATTCCTTGATTGTTTCACAAATCTTCAGTGGAATACTCCCTCTGATACGTCAGATCTCTTGTTAAGGTTGCTGAACTCCTCAACCTTGGCGTCCTCATATCTCTAGGGTAAAAACCTTTCGCAAAATTCTGTCTTGAACAACTCCCTGTGACTGGCAACTCACCCGGACCCGACTTCTTGCACATTTTTGCATCACAAACCAAGTCTGTGGCCAACATCCTATTGAGCTGTGTAGGAAGCCAGCTTAGCCTTCCTTCAATAATCAGTGGTCCTCCATGGACCCCTAGATTTATGAACCTCGTCTATAAACTCCTGAGGATCCTCTAAGTCGTAGTCCTGTGACTATAGTGAGGATTCATTCCTCTGGAACATCTCGCTAGGTCCCTTCAACCATGGCGCGATAACCGTGGGTTTCTCCCTCTGAACCAGTCGTCGTTAGTCTTGGACAGTCACTAGACTGGCTCGCATCGTAAGATGGCCTTGCCTCTGGCTATGATATTCCCTCACCTCAGCTCTCAGTCAATCTTGCTGGGTTAACTGGCATTGCCACTCCTTCAGCTGGAACCTGTGGGTGTATGTTTGATTACCCCTATTGCTTTTGTGCGGTGCTCTCGTCCTCAGACCCTTGTTCTCCAAGTGTCGATTCTCTGAAAACAACGAGGATTATGTTAGACAGTGCTCATCAACACCACATCATCAATCATAGGAAAACGCACGATAAGCATCAGAGAAGGGAAACATTTCCTTCTACGCATCATGAATCTCTATCCAGGATAGTGGTGCATTTCACTACCATACTAGAACACTCAATGTGGATTGATGTGAACACTCATTATCCTAGGAATTTAACCTAGCGCCTCCTGACATACCCACTCTTTCGTCACACACTACGACTCTATCCTCCCAGCTAGACGCGCTGCGTCGTTGACCTCTCCAGAGGTCGCACACAAAGCCTGCTTCCGCTCATTCTTACCTTTACTAGGTTTCAATTTTTAGCTGCGCGAAAATTGAAATTTTGATTTCCTTAATAATCACTTGTTAACATTCTTTATTTTGGTAATCGATTGCACATCATCACCATCTAAGCATTAAATATAAGAAACTGAAAGAAATATTTTCATTAAGTATTAGTTGTATATCGTCAACAATCCCCAATAACAAAATCTGAACCAAAACAGAAAGATGCTAGTGGAACAGGCTCCACTAGCTCAACTCTAACTAACGCTGAATGTAAAACAGTAGCATCCTCGAAAGCATGATACCTACAAACTCCGTATGAATGCTGCGTCCGTATAAGCTGTCTCCACGAACCGAACATGTAGCCCTCCTAACCCGTCCCACCTGTGCCTGCACTAACAGTAGATATGTTTTGTATGGATTAGTAAACACGCTTGTACGAAGTAATTGGTTAATATGCACGCCACACACCAGGACATGCATGAGGAGAACGCTGAGCTCTTTCCTAACACATGATGTTTGGAAGCTCAAGTTCAGTGGACTTGCTAAATTGAGATTGGGGAAGTTTCACATGAGAGTGTACATGCTTCAATTATCTCATCGTAGGGCACACAACCATAACATCTTCATATAGTCGTATAACGATATAACACATAGTTTCTTTCACATTATTTACATTCATATACCCATGAGACATTATTATCATAGACTTAACCATAGACTTTCCGAAATGAGGGCTCAACAATGGGACCTTTCAATACTACCGGGAGCCTTCTTTAGAAAAACACAGAGTCTGCTTCATTCCTTCATAACTTACATTTCATTCAATGCATTCATCTGGCCAGTGCGACACCAGCTATACTAGGATGTAGTTTAGACTTTTATCGGTTTTTGTTGTTTGCAATGAACCGAATTACCTAATGTCATTACTGAATTCTAGCTCACCTTGAGGTTATCCATTCTAAACACCTTCGGTATCTTTCATTTCTTTATATGATTAATTTTGAGGCTGGCCTTCATTCATTCCTTGGGAATTTTATGTTTACCCGAGCATAGATCAGTGAGCATTCATGAAATCCAGTGTCTCCCCACACCGAAAAGAGGTTGGAATCCACCGGCCAAGCGATCAATAACATGCTAGCGTATATAAGGAATTTAACCCCGCATCTCCCTATTGTGGCAATATCGGTTCAAAGACAGGAGATGTATGGAGACCCCACCCTGAAGCCGACAGTTCATCTCATGAGGTTACGTTACCTCCCCCTTCCCGCACCCAGACAAGGCTCACCAGCTCATAGCTAGCCTATCGGAGATCAGTATAAAGTTTTCATCATACTTCAACTCATACGCCATCCATCGAAAGCCTTGGCTTCCTATATGAGGACATCATAGCTCAATAATTATTTCTCATCTCATCATTAGTATTAATTGTTTTGAAACTCAATATTTTCATTATATTGTCATCGAGACTGGTCTCCTTCATTATCTTACACTATCATTGGTTGAGTACTATTAGTACACTTACTTAGGCTCATTTCAATTGCTCTTATCATATAATTACTCCTCACATCATGGTTGTCACCACTTTCTTCTTCATTTCATTAAGATATCTTAGATTCATTATTTTTGAACATATGTTAACTTATGTGTCATACATACACCTGGGGCTTCAATATATAATACATATAATTGACAATAGCTTACTTAATTACACCAAGACTTAATAAAATATACATAGACTTAGTACTCTTGTAATATATACAAACAACAAAAAAAAAAAAACCAATATCTTGATTTTGATCTACATACAGATGCAGGAATTCTTATTGTTTTACTCACGTATGACTTATGTTATCCATACGGAGGTTTGGGCACGGGAACCCTATCTTGAATTATTTGATATCATTATATTTTACATCGATTTATAATTTCTAATATTCGTAACCATTAGAACTCTAAATTACAGATCTCAGACATTTTTCTACATATAAATTTTTTCTATATGTTAATAGATTCTAAATTTAAATTTCAATCAATTTACTGCAAGAATAGTTTCTATTTTAATTAAAAATTCTAATTTAAATCTCCGATATTTACATGAAACAATAATCTTTCTATTTTAATTAGAATTCTAAATTCCAAATCTTTTTTTTTAATTAAAAATTGCCTCATTGAGGAGGTTGTGGGTTTTGAACCCCCCAACCCCACTTATTTTCCTCTCTTGTTTTCGGCTGAAAGGGAGGCTGTGGAGATGGTGGGTTAGAACCCCCACCCGCTTTTTCTATTTTAAAAAAAAATTTAAATAGGGAGTGGCAGTGAGTTGTGGGAGCGAATTCCCCACGCCTCACTTATTTTATTTCGCCTTCTTCAGCGCTGAGGTCGTGGGGTTCGATTCCCCCCTTGGGATCCCCTTTCTGTTTTCTATCTCTTTATTTCTGCGAATTGGGGGTCGGGGTTCCGATCCCCGCCCCCGCTGCCCCTTATGATCTTAGTTTTTCTTTTTCCCGCGAATGGGGGTCGTGCGGTTCGATTCCGCGCCCCCAGCCTTTTTTTTTCTGTGAATTAACTGCTAGCCTTCTTGGTTTTTGGTTCACGGTGAGGTCCCGGTTTCGAATCCTGGTTGGCCTCTTCCTCTTAACAATTCTAATAAATTTCGCAGATTTCCTTCATTAACTTTAGTCTAAATTAAATTGCATTGTTGCTGGAATTTTTGGTCATTTTTTCAATTCGTTCTTTATCAATATTTTCACTTGAATTCTAAGAAAATTCATAGACTATCTTTAACACATTTAAGTGCATCATTTCATGCTTTGCTTTAGCTAAAATATGGTCTTATTCATCACTATATACTTCAATCATAATGACCATCACTGTACACCCATTATAACTAAAAATACACAATAAAAATACACAACTTATACACCCCAAACATGACTAAAACACTGCCCCATACACACCTATCATTATTTTTTCTGGTCGCTATATTATGATCCATCATATAATCGCGTACATTTGTCCCCACATAAACACATCATATTTCATTTTAAACACATCATTCATGAATAAATCTAGCAGCACATATACCCATCCTACAAAATTCCTTACGGGAGCTTAAGGCATGGCTGACAATACGAAGGGGAAAGCACCTTTAGTTTCAAGAGTTTACGAACGTCGAAAGAAGTACTCTTTGAGAAAGAATTCCCATGCGAGCAACCATACCTTTAATCGATTGTTTCAAACTTTGATGTTGCTGCCCGAAAACTCCTCTAAACCACTCCCAATTCACTTCACCGTACAACCTCACTCGATGAACCTCTCTTAGCCTTAATTATTTTTTTGATTGCTTTGTTTTTCTTAAAAATTTTATGTGAGTTGGTTTAAGCATGAAGAACTGTGATATTTTGGCATCCAATAAACTAAAAAATAAAAAAAAAAAGTTTGGGGTCCTTTTGTATCCGGAGCCCGGCTCGGGCCCCCCCCTGCCGCACTTTCTGGTTGAGATGGGGTGGAGGAATTATACTTAGGGTGAAGAGTTATGAGGTGGAAGAATGGGGTGTGTTTACAGCGCTCGGGGCGACACCCCGCTTCCCGGGTGCGGGTACCTCCTCGCTCTTCTTCCCGCTGCCGCCCATTTTTTATTCAGTGCCGGAGCGGTGGGGATGGATTGGAGGTGATGTTGTTTGTTGTCACTGGGTGCGCAGATTTGGTGGGCTGGGGGGGGACCCGGCCTCATGAGGGGGACTGCTTCGTGAGGTTCGCCGGCCCCCCCGGCTTTATCGGTTCCCGGCCCCTCCGGAATGGGGGGGGTTCGCTGCGCGGTGGTTGGTGGAGGGTTGGGGGGGTTGGCTTTGGGTAAGGGTGGGGTTGGAAGGGATGGTTGGTGGAGTCATGGGGTGAAGCAGTGATGGAGATGGTGCTGACAGGAGACGAGGTTAGGAGTCATGTAGTGTTGTGGGCCTGATGGATTTAGGGATAGAATTAAGACTATGGGGGGTGCTCTTTAGGGGGGGGGAAGGGTGGGGGGGCGGGCCTGCGTTTTGCTATCCTTCCTCGATCGCCCGGGGTAAGGGGGGGGATGGTAACGAGCGTCCGTCCACGTCCTCCAGTGGTCAGCGGGGGTCGAGGGCCCGGTCCCGGGGGCGGGGTGGCTTGGGGCTCCTCGGCCCAGATAAGAAGGAGAGAGAGAGGTCCACCGGCCGTCCCATTCGCTCCCTTCGTTTTCCTTCCGTTCTGTTTCTTCCTTGAGGAGAGAGAGTGAAATCCGGCGTGAGAGGAGGAACTAATTGATGGATTAGGTAGACTATTTTCAAGAATGGTAGTCAAATTACTATTTAAAAATAAATAAATCAACTCTGCTTTATTTTAATTTACACGCGAAAGGACCATTATTCTCTAAATTCCAGATTTTTTAATTATGAATTAACTTCCTTAAAGTTACCTAATTTATTTTTTTATTTTATTTATTTTCGAATCGGTACACGTTCTTGTCAGATGCTAATTCCAATCTGGGAAACCTTGCAGACTGCACATGAAGAAACAACTTCAGTTTAAGAAATCACTAGATTGACATCTGAATAGACAATACTAATTGTTCAGAATGATTGAAGGAGAAACTAGTCAATAGATGGCACACTAGATTCCTGCTTCATCAATGAAAGTTACTCTAAGGAGAAGCAATATCCAAATGAAAGGCAGTCAGAAAATCTTGAGCGTCTTACTCCCGATCATGGAAGAGTAAAGGTTGAAGCAAGTACGGAAGCACGTGACTTAGATAAGCTTGGCTATGGAAGCCATTGGAACCTCATACTTACGACCTGAAGAAAAATCAAGAAGAGAGATTGGTAGCAAAGGGAAAGCAAAGAATCTGGCTCTAAAAACACCCCTCTGAAGATTTGAGGATTAAAACAAGTACTTCATGGCCAAAAGATTCTCCCTATTGTTAAAAAGTGGACAAACATTTAAAAAAAGGAGTCCACATAAGAATTGTTGAAACTCTAAGAGAACGATTGTGTCATAAGTGTGGTGTGTAGTCCACCACTTTATAAATATTATTCCACTAGGGGCCTTAGAATAAAAGAAACACCCCAGAAAGGCAAAGGAAGACATATATTCCCAATACTGGAGAATGACAAATCAGAGGCCGACATATCCATGAAAAAACTCCTCGCTGCAATGGGGATGCATATTTGAAGATGAATCTGTAGAATAGAAGAAATTAAGAATTCATCCTTACTTCCATTAAAAACAGAGAAGGACCGATTATGATTTTCTTGCTTTAGTAGCATTAACCGAAGAAGAGACAAGAGAGTACGTGGTCAAACGAGCAAGAATACAATTTCCTACTCTAAATGGCTGGTTCAGATTCCGTGGAGAATGAATAAGACGCAAAACAGGCAGGGGTGTGTGTCTCAGATTTGTCTCTCATAGAAAGACTCGTATGTCTTATAGCTAAAAGGACAGATAGTAATTGCAGCTTTTGGGAAACTGTAATTAGGCAATATGAGGGGATGGGAGTGCAACTGCGGGGCCATGAGCCAGAGAACTGGCTAATGTGAGAGATGTGACTGACCTCTCTAAGAGAAGAAAACATGACCTTCAGAACACAAAATTGTGTCTTGCTCAATAAACAAGTAAATTTAGAAGAGAAAAAAAAAAGAATTTAAACTCTAGCTTCTTGACAATATGAAGCCTTACCAAATAAACTGAACACGACCTGAACAAGAAGTGGAGAACGTTGAGGTGTAACAGGTACCTCCATAATTCCTCGACAGTCTCCATAAAATCACTCTAGTTTCAAGACCATAGAAAGTTTTGTCTAAACAAAAAATCCTTTACATAGACTGTCTATGCTCTCACTGGTGAGTTTGAAGGTAAAACCCCCATAAAGTCAGCATGTAACAAAAACAAACTGCTCACCAGAAAAAATTCTCCTTTCTTAAGTAAAAATACAAACAGTCAATAAAGGAAAACGTATCCTGAACCCGGTTCTACATCTCAATTCTGCCTAGATGGGCTAGAAAAACTCTCATACATCCTTTTAATCACAATAGGCCTACTTGATGGTATCTGTGTGTGCAAAAACTAACTCGTCTGAATAAAACTGGCCGTCTTCAGTGAGAGAAAAAAGAAAAGCACTGGTACTTGGTAGCGCCTGATCACTACATATGACAGGAAATCAAGATAACTTTCTCTCACTTAATCTGAGTTTAGGGTGGAAAAGTAGCCTTGTGCAAACCGAAAAACCTAAGGGGAAATACAAGGAATTTGAACATATAGGAATCAATCTCAGAACACGCCATCGATGATGTTACAAATAAATGAGCTCAACTAACTATCTAGTGATATCTCAAATGTTTGACAAAGGGAACAAGGTATAATTCACTGCAGGTTGATGTAGAGTGATAAAACTCAACAACTAAAAACTATAGCTTTTTGGGAAAGAGACACAAGATGTATGAAATATAAGTTCAGAAAATTCACTTACCTGCCTCAGTTTCTCTCACTGAAAACCTGCCCAGGCACAAAAGGCTTGGGATATATTAGCCTCTCTACAATTAATACACTAATATCAAAGATTGGTTGAGGACTTCCACAAAATTCTACAAAGTGAACATTTTTTTTGTGCATGTGTCAAAGGAAACAATCCAAATCACATTTAAACCAAAGGAATTGTTCACATAGACTTACGTGGACCAATGGTGTGTGATAAGTAGAGGAGGAAAATTCTTGTAATCTTGATCGATTATTCAAGGTTTTACTTGGACGTATGATTTTTAGCAACAAAAGAATAAACTTATGAAGTATTGGAAAATGATATTTCAGCTTAGTTCAGAAGAAACTCAAGACAGAAATCATCAACACAAGATCATCATGGTTCAGAGGTTTGAAATCAAATTCTTTAACAATTTTTGCAGTACGAATGGAATTGAATCACACTTTTTTTCGGCACCAGAACTCCAACAAATGCGTAGTGTGAGGCGCAAAACAGAACTCTTGAAGATGTCGCTAGAAACCTATCATACAGCAACTACACAGTTTTTATTGGGCCATAATTACTGCTTGTTTTCGATAACAGGTGCACAATAAGGACTTTTTTTACAAAACCCCTCATGAATTCTTAAAGAATAAAGCCTAGCTTTAATATCTTTCGACCAATTTGATGCTTGTTATGTGCACAATAATGGAAAAGATAATTTGGGAAAATTTATGCAAGACTAAGAAAGGAATATTCTTAGGATATTCAACACAACAAATCAAATCCTATAAAGTACTCGAACACAAAAGACAAATCTCGTGGAAAGAACACAATGCATGTTATTTTTTTGGAAGGGCAGAGCAAAGAATTAAAATAATCTGTTGAACATCCTCCAAAACCATTAGAAGACTTACAATCATATGAGGATAATACTCCCCACTAAGTCAAATCCTCAAGACATTGACAATACACACAAAACAGAAAGAAAACATTAGATACTCTACCATCTGAATCAACTCAAAATCCTCAGGTTATTGTTGGAAACATCACAGTTCCCACCCATCAAACCATTTCCTTATCACCATTTGAATCAGGTATTCATACCAGATCTAGACGTCACAAAAATATGTGGTTTTGTCAGCTTATCTATCTCAATTGTTTCCCAAAAATATAAAGAAGCCTTGGCAGATCCATACTGATTATTGCTATGAAAGAGGAATTCAGTCATTTTGAAACAAGCAAAGTCTGGACCTGGTTTCAACCACATTATCGGAACTGTGATAGGTAACTCGATGGTTTTCAGAAACAATTAAATACCAAGGGGGTCAGATCCTAGAACAAAGCTTGATTAGTTTTGTTCACGGTGTACAACCAAAGAAGAAATCGACTATGATAAACCTTCGCACTAGTGGAAAATTGAAAGCTATAAAATGTTAATCGACTTTGCAATCCCATATGGACTTAAACTCTTTCAGATGGCTGTAAAAAGTTCTTTTTGAATGGTTTTCTACAAGAAGAAGTGTTTGTGAAACAACCCCCTAGTTTTGGGGGGAGGACCCAGATAACCTGAAACATGGTCTACAAGTTAGGACAGCGATGTCGGACTAAAGAGCTCCAAGATCATGGTTGTCGTCTTATCCCATTTCTGCAACGCATGGTACGTACTCCCGTGGAAAAATAGACCAATACTCTTTTTCTTAAAAAACAAGGTTCAGATAATGCTCATATACAAATTTATGGTCCGACGACATCATCTTTTATGGAACAGTCCCTCACTCGGGATTGAGTTCGCAAAACTAATGAGTGTGAATTTGAGATGAGATGATAAGGAGAAAAACTTTCTTCCTAGGTATTCCAAAATTGATCAATCTCCAAGGAACATCCATTCATCACAAACCGAATATATGCATGAACACTGAAAAATTTGACATAATGAAACAAAGATAATTGACAGCTTCTCTTTGGCACGACAACAAAGTTAGACAAAGATGAAGCTGTTCTTCCAAGTCAATGATACAAAATAACAGATGTATATTGGATCACTCTTATACCTAACTGCAAAGCAGACCCGACATTATGTTTAGTTGTTTGACTTTGTGCACGATTTCAGTCAGGTCCTAAAGAATCCATCTAAAACTTAAAGAGAATACTTAGGTCTCTCACAGGTTCTGTGACCCTGGTGCTATGGTACCCATCATAGACTCTTTTGGATTTATAGGATTTTGGGGCGGGATGCTGTTCTGACTATGCCGGATACGCTTAGTTGACCGAATAAGTACATTGGAATGACTAACGTTCTAATGACCATTCTTTCCTGGCCACTGAAAACAAAATTCATTGCCCTTTCTACAGTCGAGGCGAATAATGTAGCATCTGCATCTTGTTGTTCAACATTGAATATGGTAACGGCAACAATTAGAAGACTTCGGGTCAGAATAGGATTCATTCCATTATGTATGATAACATTCGTGCTATTAATATGCAGAACGCCAATCCAACATAAACGCACTAAACTATGACATTCGACATCACTTTCCTCTGAGAGACAAGTGTGAAAAAGGATTTATAATAATAATGAATTTTGTGCTACTGAGGAATCAAATTGCTGACATTTTACTAAGGCTCTTGGGCCAAGAACCACTCCTTAAAAATCGTCTATCTTTGGGACTTGTGTTTCGAAACTAAAAGACCCAGTTCGACTCCCACCGACTCAGGGTTCTGTAGTGAGTTTTTCAACCTTGTGCTCCTATTTTAACTTTTTGTGTTTGTGCGGGAAATACATAAGTCCATTAACTCCAGAATCTCTTCCCGATGTTGCGCCGTCGTTTTCGTCGATTCTGTTCAGGGTTGTTCCAAGTACCGATTCATCATTATTAACCTTTCTATTTCCCCATAAAACTCTTCAGTTCCCCCACACACGCAAAAAATTCCTGCCCCTTTCCTCTCCTCCTTCTCGTCGACTACTTCCGATGATGAACCTTCCTTCACATCGGAAATTCCTGTAACGGCACATCCGGGGGAACCCAGTCCACCACCCTCACCTATAGCCGACCAACCCCCCCAACTTTCTTCCCCACCATATCCTTCCTCCATTCTCCCAGAAACCTTCAAAACCTCTAACCCTATTTCACCTCACCATGTCATTTTTCACATTTTTTTCATTTCCCACCCCCAAAAACTAATGCCTCTTCTAACCTCCTTAAATACCTACAACCCCTTCATCTACCTACACCAGTTCCCCCGCATCCTCGCAACATATTGCTATCAAACAAAAGCGATTCGTACTGCTCGTACCGACAAGGCAATTCAAGTCCTCTAGAGATGTTGGCAGATCTACCAAACAAAAACGGTCGTCGTACTTGTAAAGTCACATGTATGTTCCTCTCCCACCCTGTTATTATTTTTTGGGAGTCCTGGAACAATTTTAGAATACGACGGACGGCCCGTTCTTCACTACACACAACCTATCTCCCTCTTGCTAAAAACCTCCAAAAATTGAAATTAAATTTCCTTCCTTTGCCATGGGAGGAGGCTTATTTTTTTAATCACCAGAAAAATCAATGAGCGGGCAGAACAATTCATCCCGAAATCAGGATCAATAACTGGCAATAAAATAATTGTTGCACCTACTTGCTAAGTACAACATCAGGGATGGTAGATATTTTTCTTTCACTTTTAACAGATATGGACGAGAATGTCTGAGCTTTTGATGTAAATTTTTGACAAGTGATTTGATGATTCAGTGAACTTTTCCCTTTCTTCTTCTTTTCTTTTCTCTTCCTTCGTCATTCATAGGTATAGATATAATAGTTTTTGTTTGACAAAACAGATTAGGGGGCAAATACTTCGTATTCCTTGCATCAGATTGGAAGAATATCACGGGGTAAAGATGAAAATTGTTCATAAAACTTCACTTTCAAATTTCACAAGGGAGGGGTCCGTGATCGAACCGGAAAGTACGGAAGAGAATGTCCTCTCTTTCACAATTAGTCTTTGAAGTAGTCCACAATGTATTATTCCAATAGGAGAAATGAGACACGAATTGAACTTTCCAATGATATGGTTCTGGTCATTGCTTTGGATACCATGCTTCTATTAATTTAATTGGCCTTCCTTTATATTAAACATATTATGGTGAGAATAGTGGTATCCTAAGAAACGCTCATCATTAGCTATGGGAACTGTTTACTACCGTGTTGTTAAAAGAATTTGGGTACCTTTGAAGGATGGAGGGCCTTGTAGTAATATGATATGTTTAACTCAAAATACTCTTGCTGACTGTACTCTTTTTGGATTGATGCTGCTGATCAAGTTCCTATCGTTCTTTCCCTGCTGTCAGTCCACGCTACTCACTGCATCTTATTTCTGAGCTTATAGGTTGACTCAAAAGTTTACCCAAAGATGAAGTTACTATACTTCAGCTCAGTAGGCTGCTTCTCAGGAAGTTGGGAGATTAGGATCCAACTTTATTCAACAGCAAATGTGATAACAATGCTCGTGTGGATCATTACTCATGCCTTTTTCCAGCCTTAGTTATTGGTTTTTTCCTGTTCCTATATTCAACAATATTATGACTCTTATGTATTGATGTATAGTTTTTTGTGGATATCTTATGGTAGTATCCTTCTGTTTTAATGTTGTGGATAGGTTTTGGCTCTATGATTGGGCTTTTTGGAGAGGTCAAAGGGGGAACAATTTGCTAAGAACTAGTTTTAATTATTAGTTTATTTGTCATCAAAGCCCAAACAGGGGGAGTTGATGAAAGTTTTGTTTAATAACTTTTGATAATGACAAATCTTTTGATGTCATCAGTATGAATCAGGTTCATTATTGATGACAAATACTTTTGATGTTTACTCCTTATAACCATGTTCATTATTAAATCAGTTGTCGTTCTAATTGAAAGAGCGAAGGACAATATTACGGCACAACTGGTATTTATGAAAAAATAAATGATATCATAATTATTTCCATAATGAATAGACGAAAACCTTTTTTCTGAAAAAGGTTGTCCTACTTTTGAAGACGCCACCTTTTCTGAGTAAGGTTGCATATAAACAGATAAAAGAACAATTCTTTTTCATATCAAAGAAGGATACAGAATCAGATATTTATCACTTCAAAGGAGAGAATAAATGCTGTTCAAAAGTCTATATAAATCAGAGATTTCAAGACAAAGAAAGGTAGGTTCTTTGGCCAAACGAAAAACGTATTATGAGAGACAAGAGAGTAGGCAAACAAGACGTTTTTTGAGTGCTGTTGTTTTGTTAACTTTGTGAGCTTTGTTTCTTATAAGATCCTAAGCTGTGTGTGATTTGTAAACAAGAAGTGGGTTTTGGCTTCTTGTGGAGGGAGGAGATTAGTGAGTAAGGTTTTGCAAAAAGTGGGTTTGGCCTTTTGGTACTTTAGAGAGAATTCTATTATAGTTTAATCAAAAATTTTAATTGAGTAGAAAAGTAATAAAACGAAGTTGATTGTTTTCCTTCGCTTTAGATAGGAAGTTTTAATTAAAGTATATGTTTTCATTAACTCTTTTCTTAGTTAGGCAAATGTCAACAACCTGGTTCTTGATTTAAGGGTAAGGTTATTCAAAATCCGCTCTTCGTCTTCTATTCTCTTCTCAACCACTTCTCTTCTAATTCTATAAATACCCAAACCCTATCAACCCCCCCCCTCCCCCCTTCTCTTCACCCCCCCCTAACACGTTCTCACCCCCCCCCCACCCTCGCCCTTATTGTTTTCTTGATTTTTCACCATTTTCAACCTTCACTAACTTTTTTCCCCGAATTTTTCATCTTTCAATGGTTGTTTTCTTCTTTAATATTCATCACATACTTATTTTTTATTCTTCGAACCGTCTCTCTCCCACAAATTTTCTCATTGGAGAAAAATATTTTTTTGAAAATTACTTTTTTTCTTAACAATTTAAATGAAAAACGAAGATTGTGTAAAAAGTTGATAGAGATACATTTTTTTTGCATCATATCTAATAGAATTCAAAATGAGTTCTTAAGATTCAAGGAAGTTTGCATTCAATAATATGAGTTGGGTGTTGAATGATGAAGATGAAGGAAAAAATTTAATAAAAGAAGAAAGGTATAATGATGCTTCAATGGTGAAGAAGACATTTTGGGAAGACAACAAAATAAAGAGAGAACAATAAAATTAAATATTTTTTAAAAATAATTGAACCCACAAATTTCATCAACTTTTTTTTAAAAAAAAATTCACATTCTTTTAACTTAACTTGTCCATACAAAAGTTTAAAATGTAGTTAGATATTGGCTAATAAAAAATTCAGTGTAATGATTTTACGTTTTTCATTTTTTTTTTTTATTTCACAACTTTTAGGAGAGTGACTATACTCACTCTGGGCTGCGGGCCGGTCTGGCCTGGGCTGGCTGGGGGGGGACTCTGGGCGGGGGGGCCTGGGGGGGGGCTGGGCGGGGTGTCTGCGGGGCACTGGGGGGTGGTGGTGGGTTGGGGCTGGCGGAGGCCCTTGACTGCTGCTGGGTGGCTGGTGCTTGTTGTCTTTGCCTCTTCACGTCAGTGGCTACTGGTGGGTGTGTTCCTCCTTGTGTTCTGTGGGTCTGATCGTTGTGGGGGACCTGGCTCACTCTGGGCGGGGGCTGTCCTGGGTTTTCGCTGTGTGCTGTGGGCCGGCTGGGCTGGGCTGCTGGTGCTGTGTTGGGGGGCTTGGTTTCATCTACTGCTATCTCGTGCACCTTGTTTCGTCGTGGTACGTTTTTCTGCTGGCTTGCCCCCTCGTTTGTTGTTACTTGCGCTGTGGTCCACCGGCGAGTGTTTCTTTTCCGCCCCGCACTCCCCCTTTTTGTCCCCGGACCGTCTTTCTCTGCGCTGGGCGCTGGGAGGCTGGGCTCTGCGCCACGCTCATAGCTGCTTAGGGTGTTTTATAATTAGTTCAAAATTGTTAAAGAATATTTAAACGCTCGTATAGTTAAAGTACTAAAGTGAGTTTTGTAGTCAAGTTCACAGGGGATTTGATGTATTTTCCCAACTAATTAGTTTATACTTCAAAAGTAAACGTAGATGACCTAAATTACATTGTAGTCTGAACCTGTCAGAAGCATATAGGTCATGCTGGCAATCTCATACGAATTAACTTATTTTATTTATTTGAAGAGAGAATAAGTATTACTTTTTAGTTTTTATCACATCTTCATTTTGGTGTGTACTTAGTAACTTAGTAAGACTCACAAAATCTACAAAATGTCAAAATAGAAGGTGATCACCTTAGAGTTTCTTTCAAGCATTAATATTAATATTTTTCTGGTTAATTGATGCGTCCAACTAAGCTCAATATTTTTGACAAACATCACATATTGAATGTAGAAACCAGTAGCTACGTTTTCGTATATGTATTAACTGTTGGGGTTCAGCAAGTGTGAATGGGAAAAGAAAGAGAGAATATGAAAAGTGAGGGAACTATTTTGGAGGGAAAATGAAAATTCATTTGGAAAGTGCAAATGAAAAGTCATTTCTCCCATATCGGCAAAAGAAACAGAATTTGTTGTCCTTATATAAGTAAACACTTCCATTACTTCTTAAAGAGCTAAGAAAAAGATGCTCCCTCGCGCCGTCGTCGCTTGCTCGGCCTCGGCCTCGGCTTCGGCTTTGGATGTGATTGATTGATGAATTTTTTGAACAAAATTTATTTAATCAGTTTTTGTTAAATCAAATAATCTGTTATAGTATCTCTTCATAAATTAATTTGCGGGTAACGGTACATTCCGAAACCGAACAAGTTGTTGACTCTTGTCCAAAAAGGGTCGTTACTTCTGAAAAGTTTTATTTTTTTATTTTTCCAAAAGACCACACTGTCTAAATAAAATAATGAATGTGGCTGAGACATATTTCCTTGAACATACACTTTCTTCTTGATTAACTAATGACTTAACAAGGAAGTCATTTTTAATTTTTTTTCAAACAAACCACTAATCTAATCTTCCTTCTCGCTACATATATATTTTTCTCTCAATAAAATTCAAGTGTCGTCGACTGAGTCTGTTAACTTGTTCCTGTTCTGAAGTTCGCTGAAGTTAAGTTTGAGTGACCGCTGTTTTTTCTTTTCTTAACATATTTAATTCCCTTTTATCTTCGGAGAAATTAATTCCAAACCTCGGGTACGTGAGAGGATTAAATTCTTAAGAAACAAGACAGTAATTTCGTGGAGTCATATTATTTTTTTAATTTTTTTCTCTGCTTTAATCCTTACTTCTGTTTCTGTTATTGGGTTAACCTAACAAAGTACAGGTTATATAAATCTTAGAAATTAACAAAGTGTTTGTTATTTGAGGTTTCTGAAATTAAAAAACATTTATGGTTTTCCTTTACTCTGCATGAAATTTTTAAATCATTCAATTAATGATTTAAATAACTAAAACTTTAATCATTAAATCAGAAACGTTTTGTGTAAAGATTTGTCTTTATTGTTGTATTTCACATACCTTCAACTCAATCTGCCATTTGTGGTGACAGTAAAAAGAAAAAATGACTAATTCAAGTCAACAAATGCCTGGATACAGTAAGTTCTTGCAACCACATCGGTTGCACATCATCGTTTCAAATGCGCCTTAGCGCCGGCTTGAGAACCTGCAAAGTTTCCCTGGAGTAGAATTTAAGAATTGTGCAGCAAAGATGTTCGTCTAATCTCACACACTACTTTAGTCTGCTGTGCGAGTTCATTATGAGAATGTTCTGTTATGTCAGACGAGAACTCCACTTTATGAACCGTTCTCGTAACAAGAGTATGACAATATACCAGATTTTTTGTGTAAAAATTATATTCTGAGTGGTCTGCAAGATGATCTGTCAATGTGTACAACAGTCATACTTGTGTAGCCTCAAAGAACTCTAGGATTCTTTAGAAAAACAAGTACAAAACAGAAGATGCTGGAATGGAAATTCATTGTTTACAAATTTATGGACTATAAGATGATAGACAGTAAGGACGCTCGTCGTCAACATCATCACCCAAGTTCAAGAATTCAGGTCATAATCCATGATCTCCTTGCTGAAGGTATAATTGATTTTAATGCCTCATTTTATAAATATTAAGTTTTCCTTTTTTCCCTTAATAGTCTCAATAATCTTTATGTAGGATTGATTGTGGAATGATGGCCTTCAAGTGGTTGCAATTATTGAAAAGTTACCTCCTTGTTGAAGGACGGACTTTTCAAAACATACTCTCGAAACACAAATGCAGGAATACAACCTCCGTTGTTGCAAATGTGGAAGGAACTGAACAAAGTCCGCTATTAAAGAGTGACATCAAGCAAGGTGGTGACTTGATAGGGTCCGCAATGTTTCCTCCGAATTGAGAAAGAATTTCGTTTCATTCCAAAATTGACCAAGAGAATGGATTTAAATGTTATTTGTTTTCTGAATAAAGTAGTAGGTAAGCAAAAATGATATGTATGTAGGAAAAGGCTACCACCTTATGATGCCTTTTCAAACCCAATGTATTGCATTTTATCATGACTAAAGATTTTGCTTCTTATTACTTGCCTTGAGTGTAATTTTATGTATGAACGTTTGGGACCCTAATAACAAAACCTTTCGAAACCTGATACTTAAATATTGTGCCAAATTTGAGTGCATAACTAAAATGTTAAATTTGTGTGGAATTCTAAAGTATACTAAGCATCCCTTTAATAAAATCTGTTGACCGAATTAAATCCCTTTAGAATTGATTACAACTGATATTTGTGACATTAAGTCAATACATCACGTGGTGTGAAAAAGTATTTCATAACTTTATTGACTATTGCACAGATATTTTTTTATGTCTATTTTCTAAATGGTAGGCTGAAGCAGTAGAGTGCTTTAGGCAATATAAAACTGAATTTGAAAATCATTTAGATAAAAAGAATCAAAATGATTAGAAGTTATGAGGTGGATAATATGAATCTCCATTTTGTGAATATTGTTAGAAATGGAAATTACAAATCAAAACTAACTATTACTGCGCTGCTTCCTACACTCCTCGGTCTAATGTAATTGCCAGAAAGGGGAAAAAACCAACAATTAAGAAATGACGTGCATACTTATTAAGTTTCAGGTTTACCACACGAACTTGTGGGGGCATCTATCCTTACAGCAAATCAAATAGCTTAACAGATGCCTCACTCCAAAGACAAATGTAATTCCATATGAGAAAGGAGAAATGGACAGGTTAGTAAAACAAAACCCAACTTGACATAGGTTCCAAAGTTGGGGGTGTCTAGCCAAAGTCCAGTTCCTATACCTAAGTAAGAGGGTAAAAATAGGCGCCTAAAGACTAGTTGATTGTGTATTCATTGGATATGCCACAACAGTAGTCATGTCGATTTTTGGTTCATAAGTCTGACATTTCGGATATTCTGATAAGACAGTAATGGGAATCAGATAAAGCTGAATTTTTGAACATATCTAATCTGTATAAACTAGACTTGAGTTCTCTGTTGGTGTCTAAACAAAACCCAAGAAAACGCAAAAGAAATGAAACCTAATGAAAAAAGTCCAAACGCAGTACCTTCGACGGACAAATCTACTCTACTTCATTTGGATCTGATTTTGTACATTTCATCTTTGAAATGAGCCCTGAAACATTCAAGGAAGAAATGTTTGTCTACGACTCAACTAAAAAAACTGTTGGAAGGGGAGGTCTTGTTATTAGTGAAATTGAGATCAATCTTAAAACATCATACTTGGAGTTGGTTATCTTTCCTCCGAGGGAACAACCCTTGGGTTCAAAATTGATCTTTTAAAAGGAGATGAAAGATGATGGAACTCTTGAACAAATATAAAGCCAGACTCTTTGTTGTCAATCGGTTTTAGGACAAAAAGAAGTTTTGATTATTTTGACACATGACTCGACGTCGCACAGTGACTAGATTACATCATTCCGATGTTAATTGCGCTACTCCAGTATAATGTCCTTGAAATTCATCAAATGGATGTGAAAAAGCCTTCTTCAATTCTTAATAAAAACAAAAATGGAGAGCTGAAGAAGACAATTTATATAGAACAGCCAGAGGGTTTTTGTGAGTTCCTATACAGAAAAGATGAGTGGGCAAACTTATTAATTAACTTTAATGACTAAACAGCACAACAAGGCATGCAAAGTGATCAAAAAACATGTTTGTCAAAGTGATTTAATATCAATGATTGTACCAATCAGGAAGTTTCTTTAATGCCGTATGTAGATGACATGCTTATAATGAGCAAAGACATGCAATATAAAAGTTACAAAAGGCGTATGCTCGCTAGTAGAGTTTGATATGAACATTTAGGAGTTGCTAATGTGATAATTAAGAATTAAATTAAAAATTCTTAAACCTCCTAACATTCTATATTGTCGTGAAAATCATTAATTATAATTCAAAGAACTTGAAAAATTCAATTTTTTGAATTTGTAAAAAAGAAGAAGACTTCTATCTTTTCCCTTCCAATTGATGTAAACCTCATCTTGCAAAAGAATAAAGGTTGAAAGTCCAGACCTCAATTGGACTTGCTAGAGCTATTGGGAAGCTTACTGTATGTCCTGGAAGTGTACACCACCAACATACTTGCTCTAAGCAGTAAACTGAGTCGATACACAAGTAATACCGAATCAAAGTCAGTAGGTTGGGGGGGGCAAATGAAGGAGAGAGTTTGGGATACTGTAGATGACACTCCAAAACTATGCTTCCATACAAACCTATCCAAGGGTGGCCGTTCTTGAATAATATTTGATGCAAAATTGGATTACACTTACCTTACATATACTTTACTTACTCACTCCTAACTATTGGGTCCACTGAAACAAATTCACAAGTGGATATGTTTTTACTATTGGTGGAGGAGAAATATCTTGAAATGCATTCCAAACAAACCTGTATATCTCCTCTCTACAATGGAGTCGGAATGTCATTGCTTATACAAGCAGGTGAATGGCCTCCGGATTTCTTATGAACGAATACCTTTTGGGTGCCCAAACTAATGGCCCCTATCTGCCTACACTGTGATAGAGCGAGCCCAAGCTTTCAATAAGAAGGGTTGGAATGCATTATGTTTTATAACGGGCAAGTCTCTCCCGTAAGACGAAGACTAACTCAGTGAGAACCACGACTCCCTAGTTGGAATTATAACAAGTGACTATTTGAGTAAAAAGATAATGTGTCGATCCCTTACAAAAGACCTATAAAGGAGTTGATAGATCAATCCACGGAATTGGACGATGTCCGAGCAAAAGTCTTGGGCGTAACTCTCCTAGAAGACGTCAAGGATGATAAACAAATCATTGATGACGGTTTCCCCACATTGTCAAGAAATTATTATTTTTATGGTCATGGTCTCATGATTAAACAATGTTTAGTAACCAGAAGAAGACCTAAGACTTTTTAACGGTTTCCCCTAATAAAGTTTGACAAAGGTAATACAAGGTGTAACTATTATGGGATAACACATTTAAGAATCCCTATGTAAGTGTGAAGTGTAAGCCCGCTTTTAGGAGAATCCGGTAAGCCAGTTCTTTAAGAGCGACTTACTATCCAAGATGTTGTTCCTGGCTGAAACTAACAAAACAATGAAACTTAAAGAATTAGTTAAAGGGTTTGATTTGTGGTTACATATCCTTGTCTAGGTATCACCAAATCTCGACGGTTCAAATGATTCAAATCTACCGAGACCGATTAATATATCCGATATAGTTCACTAGACAGTTTTAAAAAAGTAAAACCTACTTATATATCCAGATGCGGCGATAACTTTACCTACAATACAACACATGTTTTTCATGCATAGGTTTTACAATATCCTTTCCCCTTCCCATTCATGTGGGGGATTGTTGTGGGAGGTTTAGCAAGAGTGTGAATGGTAAAAGAAAACAGAGAATATTGAAAAGTGAGGGAACTATTTTTGAGGGAAAATGAAATCCATTGCAAAGTGCAAATTAAAAAGTCATTTCCTCTTCTCTCCCGAATCGGCATCGGCAAAAAAAAATGGGAATTTTGTTGTCCTTATATAAAGGAAACAGTTCTCATTACTTTCTTATAAAAGAGCTAAGAAGAATCCCCTCCCTGCGCCGTTTTCGTCTCGCGCATCCGGAGTTGGCTTTGCTTTTGGATTTGGCAATGATGTGATGAATTGATAAATTTTTTAACAAAATATTATTTATCAGTTTTTGTTACCTCAAATAAATCATGTTGATATTATCTCTTATAATTATGCGGGTAAGGTAACATTCCAAAAAGTTTGTTACTCTTTCCGAAAAGTCGTTACTTTGCCAAAAGTCGTTATTTTTAACAGACCATTTTTTGCTGAAAATTTGTTATTTTTTCCAAAAGACACAACTTTCTGTTAAAACGGGTCTGAACGAGATTTCTCTGAACAACCGTTTCTTGCTTGAAAATGGCTATAAATGAAGTTAATTTTTTGATATTTCAAAGATTTGAATCGTCCCTTCTTCTCTGCATATATATTTTTCTCTCAAATAAATCGAAGGGTCGATCGCTGAGTCTTTGTGAACTTGCTCCTGTTTCTGAATTCGCTGAAGTTAAAGGAGTTTGAGATACCGCTATTTCTTTAACAGGTTTAATCCGTTTTATCTTGGGAGAAATTAAGATCATAACCTCGGGTACAGTGAGGGGAATTAAATTTTCTTAAGGGAGACACAAAATTAATTTCCTGTGACTCGAATGATTTTGGTAATTTTCTGCTTCATCAATCTTAATTCTGTTTCGTTTATGTTGTCACCTTACAAATACAGGTTTAATATAACATTAACAATACACAAACAATTATATATATGTGACTTAATACCTTTTTTCAACTGTAACTATAATTTCAAACATACACACATCACAACTCCCCCACAACGTTATACTCATCTATCGTGGTTCCCATGGATAAGACCATATTCCTTACTTCTAGTTTGTTCAGTAGTTCGACTATTATCTTTCAACATTGTTTCTAATTATATAAAATTAAAAAAATCTGTTAGCTTATCAATTGTTTACCTTTCTAAAACTCTAAACTAACATTTGATTGTTCATTTGAACAAAACTTGTTAAATATGGTGATAAGTAGTTGTTAAAATAGTGCAACAGAGTTTAGACTGATGAAAATAACATAATACATAAACGTGATTCTTAATTTGACGTAAGTTGGAAACTATGCCCTTTAATTTTGGGTATGCACAAGTAGACATTTAAACTTGTAAACACACATATCCTACATGGCATAATTCATGTAGGACACTATGTCAAGATCAATTCTGATGTCATGTCGCAAAACTAATGGTTGGCCACCAAAATGTCATGGTTTACACAAAAAAATCATCGACGACTAGTTCATATGCGATTGAAGGACATGTAAATGCAATGTAGTTATACATAACAAAAAACCGATTAGCAAGTAAGCAATTCCACACGGGGGGGGGGCCATGATTGTCTAGTGGAACCTTACATTGTCGTGAGGGACTCAGTGAGTATTTTTGAATCTGCGGGGGGGATTAGGGAGAAAAAACTTGCCAGACAAGGGGGGGGAGCATGGGGTTACAGTGCCCCAACAAAAATAATTCCTCTATCTTCTCTGTAAAATCTGTTAGCGCCAAGAACTCTAAACATATCCGGGATCCCATACGAGGCGAAACGCCGGACTATTCCAATTACCGGAAAGGTTATAAGAAATATATCAGCAATTGAGTGGGTCCTTGTAGAGACTGCGGTTGGAGATAAAATTGACTCAATATTTTGGCCCATATTGAAGTGTGGGTTGGGGGGGGTGCGTCTAGGGGTGGATTTTGCCCAGTTTGGTAGTAGTCGTGAACATGTTTTGACAGAATATGCATGGAACATGTCACGGGTATTAGTGATAGGATCTAGTGCTGGGGATCCTGACATGACCAACAACACCATTATGGTCACGGAGGTTAAAGGCTCCCATAAGGTCTTCACGACAAGATAGCCCCAAAAAAGCTAACTGATCGAGGGCTCCATAGTAAGGGGCACATGAAGGTTTGTCCTTTCCATGGTAATTCATGTGACAGCAGCGATAGAGTAACACGACAGCCTGTGCGGGGGTGGTGAGGGTTCGTTGTACCATAGTCTTATCTAGATGTTCAATTAGGCCCCACAACTTCTGATTTCAAATAACAAAAGAAGTAGAAAAGGTGAAATAATATAAGTGAATCAGGTGATGATGCGATTTTTGAACCCACCCAACCAGGTAAAAAATTTTTTTCATTTGATTTCAAAAATAGTATAAAGGATTGAACAAAAATTTTTTGTCATTCTTAAACCTATTTCTTCTAATTCGAACTGGTTTTAAGGGTTTACCTTTTCCTCTGCTTTGATTCAAATTTTCTTCTTCATTCATATGCTATTGTGTTACGTGTTAACATTGCTAGAGGCTTTGTTTCTGTGGTGAATAGTTAAGTAGAAGCTGTTTTTTGAGAAATGAGATAACTTAGAACAACGCTTGGTGTGCCCAATTATCTTCATCAACGACGGTGCCTGAATCTTGGCTAATCCCCATAAACATAAACATTCTACAGAAACCAATTTATTTATTTTTGTAGACTTCTGAGTCGTAATTTTTATCGCTCGCTAAAGGAAGTGAGGAAATAACTTTTATAAATACTAATAATTTTAAAATCTACACTCTACTCATTGATTACATGTTAAAATAGTTTGAGTAACTTAAATCATTTATTGTTGTTAAAATAAGTTCATTTACTTGTATCTTACAACAGGTACTGTTATACACTCTCCTGATACACATTTCTGATTATAGGCAATATGTTCATGAGTATCTAATGAAGCAGAGTACACAGCAGATTTTTTTTTTGTATTCTTTCATTGTGTTGTTTATATATCTAAAAAAATTCTGAGGTAAAGGATCAACAATATCAATAATACTAATGGATGCTAACAAGATAGTAAAGATGCAGAAATAGAGAATATGGTATAATGAAATCAATAATATATGATGTAGATATGAAAAATATTCTACCATGATTTAGTTTCTTTAGGCCCCGCAAGTTGGGGGTGGGGGGTGGAACGACCCCTAACTTGTAGACAACACATTGGGTTTGTGGTTTGGATAAGGATTTCATAAGTAGGAAAGTAATAAGAAACTTAATTGGGGTTATGAGTAGAGCCGTCAAAATGGGCTTGGCCTCGCAACCCAACCCTTGAAATAAGTGGCGTTGGGCTTAATATTTTTGGCTCATTTATGAAGAAGGCTTCTTTACCCATTACCCCGCCCCCCCATTTGGCATTTTTGCCGTTGCCCCGTTGGCCTCAAACCCGCAAGCCTCGGAGGCCAGGCCCGTAGGCTATTTATTTTTTTATATATTTTTATGTGTTTTATTTTGTCAAGTTTTAATGAATAAACATATTTTAAAAAATAAAGAGTAGTTTTGACAATATCATCTTCATGGTGATTGTAATGAATGAACTTCTTGAGGAATAATATCCACCTCTTGATTCAAATGTGATCGATGGTGGAAGTACGAAGCGGAGTTGTAAAAACATTAATTAATGAGTCATGTAAATGAGTTTAGAAATTTGATGGTTAAGTATTTAGCCGATCTGTTGTTGCTGATATCTTTTAAATTTGAAACCAGCTAGTTCTTTGTGGCAGAAATGATGGAATGATCAACCTTTTCCGCTAAATCTTATGTTTGCTAGGCAATATGTATTTTTGTAGGATTCACCAAAGTAAGTGATTGATAATGTATTTTTATAAAGTATTCACCGAAGTGTGTGATTGGGAATTAATGAATTTTGTATGAATTGGATTGTTCGATGTTTATACAACATCCACAGTCATACTCGTTTCTAACAGAGTAACAGATGTCATTTTTGGGTGAAGGGCTCAACCAGTTCCGAAACCCCGGGGTCGTCCTTAGGGTCGGGTTTGGCACGCTATGTTTTATGGCCCGGGTTGGGTAGGTTTAATGGGGAGTTGGTAACCTGCTGATCCCGGGGCCTTAACTCTCTATCCCGTGTATGGTGGTGGTGGGGGTGGGACAGACACATTTTGGACACCGGTCTGGAGTTTATGAAAGCGTGCTCTGGAAAGTAAAACAGTATATAGAGTATAAAGTGATTAGTGGAGGGCGAGTCACTATTTCCTAATGTACCTATATTCCCGATTAAGCCTACAGTTACAATAGATGAGAGACATAGTTAATCTAGAGATTGGCGATGCGTAGAGTTGGTTGATCTTACACTACTATCAAGTCTATGATATGATCTTTGGAGGCACATGATTTTTCTTCGTGAGAGAAAGTGAATTCTTTTGACTGGTGTGTCGTTCAAAATATTCGGCGCGTTTTTTTTTGGAGTGTGGGGACCGAGTCTTTTCTTGGTGTATTGGACTGAGGGGTCTCATATCACAAAAAAATTCTGAGGTATCTAGTTCGTACATGATGTTTTAATGACCCTCTCGGTCATTGTATCTGTTTTTCGATCTATTTCCATGTGAAGAGATTTCTTGTAGCATGCCCAAGTCAGTGAATGACCTTGGTTGGACTGGCATTGTGGGTGTTGTGTTTAGATTGTTTTTCAGGTTTCATACTTTGTCGTTGAAACTTCAATGGTTGACTCAACAAAAGTTGTGGGGAAGACAACCCTCAAGTTCTAAAGACGATGTCATCTTTTTGGAAGGTCATTTAGTCTAAGAGGGCATGAATTGGTTATGCCGTGAGACTTGTGGTGTGAGTTTGTGACGTTAGGTATTTTAACTTCAAAGATTAAGCCAAGGGTTGAATTTTGTCAGCATTTTTGTAAATGTGCTCCGATGAGAATTACGTCAGCAATGTTAGCTCAAAAATTTTGAGTTTTGTCTAGAATGAAATTTCATGCAATTCCCTAAGCTTTCGGCCTCATTATGAGCCTTCTTGTGGTTTTTAGCTTAAAATGGAACTTGGGTGTGGGAGACCCACTTTTAATTGAAACAACCTCGGTTGAAAGTTTTGATAATTTCATTGAAACTATAATGCTAAATTTGATGGGGTATCATGTATCACTTTTGTGCACGAGGTTCCGAATGAACTTGGAGAATCCCGTCAAAGAATTCAGAGTTTGGAAAACCAGCTGAAGTGCTGATATTTGGAACAGGCTTTTCGAGACCAAATATCAAACTTCTAGCTATCGATTTTGGGTATTTATAGCTAGGAATTTAAGCTTCCATTCCTCAGTTTCAAAAGGTAATTTCTCCCTTTTTCGATCTCCAATTTGAATGATTCGAAATCCTATTTGATCGTTCTGAGCGTGGGTATTTGAGTTTGTGATTAGAAGTTGTGAAGAACCTTCATTTCATGTGAATTTGAGCTTGAATTTGCTGCCTTTGGTTGGTTTTCTTGTTAGTATGCACGTTGTGCTTGTGGTTGTTTTCAGGCCTCAGACTGTATTCAATTTTGGAACACAAGTTCGTGAGGTAGTAGGACATTTTGATGGATTCAAGTTTTGATTCTTAATGTGGGTTCCACCTTTGCATTTTGACTTAATTTTGGTTCCATTTACAATTTTTATGATTTTAGTGTCAAAACATCTATAATGACATTATATTATCGATAATTTGAAAGTTTTGTAGTGCCGTGAGGCATTTGAGATGCGGATAAATCATGTGTGGTGGATTCAAAGTGCTCATGTTCGGCTATGAGGATAAGATTTAGTCAAATTTGTTGATTGAACTTCTTAGATAATGTCTAGTATAAATGTTACGTCAGATGATATTTGCTTGTCATTTGGCTTTCCTATTCTTTCTTGATTCTGTAGGAGCCTTGGACTTATTGTGGGTGTTGGGATCCTTATTATTGATTGTGGCTTCACTAGTAAAGTAGGTGATCTTTCTTTTACTTTTTTGGAATTATTTGTGGTTGCCTTAGACTAGGTTGGACATTAGATGCTTTGGGTTATGTATTATCACCTCATAGTCATAGTTTGACCCCTTTAGGGCCTGTTTTTGGTTGTTCTCCTTAATTTGATTCTTGTGACCTTGGTGGCTCTTCATAGTTGTGGGTTGGTCCTAGATGTGCTCAGTGTGGAACTAGAACATGTGATTGGGGTAGGGCGTCATCCATTGAGTTTGCTCCCTCTTCTATTGATTGGAAATCTCTTCTCGATTCCTTTTCTTGTTGATTAGCGGTGGGAATGTTGTATCCTTATTGAGCTTATTATTATATTGTAGGGTCTGAGGCCGTATGTGAGGACCAGTTATATCGTAGGTTAGTAGTCTTTGCTTTAGTAGTGTAGTTTCATTGGTTATAAAATTATTTTATTTTGAGTGCCTTGTTTGAATGTTGGTGATGGCATGCATGCATTGCTTTGTTTGCTCATTCTCATAGATTTATGATATGATCCTAGCCTATGCATTTGCTTATTTAATGTTCATGACGAGATACTAGTTTCTTAGTTTTTATTCTGAACTGGTTTTAATGGGACTGGTACCACCTATTTCTCTTGACTTACTGATTTTTGAGATTACATGGTGTCGGGGATGTGCTTCTTTCCTACTTGAGATATTAGAGGAATCTCGGATGTTTTCAATTTGCACTTAACTACCTGGCATGTCGATGCCCTTTTTTCCGAGCCATTTTTCTGCAGATGCAAAAAGCTTAGAGTAACATGTGTTAAGAGAATATGAAGTTTTGATATTCGAATAGTTTTTCAGTTAGCTATATATTGATTTTTACAAGCATATAAAAAGAGGATTTTAATATTTGATATGTTAGTTGACATATTTATCAGCCAAGATTATAGTATATAGAATTTGTCTAGTAATAGCAATATCATAGTATCTTGAATATCCCTAAAATAAAGGAATATTTAGATTAACTAGCTTCTATGAGATTATTAACGAATCAAACTTTTGTTAAATATTTACTTATCACCTTTAAATTGTTAATTACAATGTATTTTATGTCATTTCTTTATCTGTTATTGTCCTCTTTAAATAGACATATGCAAATATTATAGTATATAGAATTTGTCTTGTAATAGCAATATCATACTATTTTACAAATACCTAAATAAAGGAATACTCAGGTTTACTAGCTTAAATAAGATTATTAAGGAATCAAACTTTTGTTAAATATTTATTAATCACCTTTAAATTGTTAATACAATGTATTTTATATCCTTTATTTATTTGTTGTTTGTCTCTTTAAATCAAATCAATATAGAAAGTGGATATAAGAGAGACACAATATATATTAATGAAGTATAGTTTAACTTGACATGTATAACACTCTATCACGATAATGATTACAATGTTGGTTCTTCCTCGTACAAAAAATCATTACACTTTTGTTAAATGTGTTTTCAAAATCAAATATAAACTCCATTAGTCCAATTTTATAAGGCATTGGTTTGAGTGAATATTACATCTTAATGTTCACTTGATATAACTATTTATATTACTAGATTCATACAAAATACGATAAAGGTGAGGTTTAGGGAAATTCGCGGAAGCATTGGATAAAATGTATAAGCTTTGGTTAGTCATTCTATTAGCTATGACATTAATGAATCTGTAGGACCTTTCAGAAATAAATTGGGGTGAGTAGAACTCGATGTTATGAGACTTGGCATGAACGGGTTGGTCTGGGATGTCAATTTTTGAAGGTGTGTTGAAAAATGAAGAATTTTGAGAGTTTTTTTGCATTTTCCCCATGCAAGCTTTCATAGTGGGTGGCACACTACTTTTGCCGTGTAATTAATTCCTGCTACAACAAGAGGTCTTACTAAAGCACTTCCACTATAGTGGATTGAGATGCTTTAGCGGGATTGATCGCAATTAGTGGAGAAAATTCCCCAAAGCCGCTAATTTTTTGGAAAGTACGTTTTGGGGAAGAACAAGGGCGACTTAATTAGGACAATTTCTTCCATTTTTCATCAAAAGCCTTCATAAATTTAAGTAATCCAATCTTTAACTTCGTGCTTTGATTGCCTGGGCCATTGAGGTCTTATTAGGGAACACTTTGGTTTTGTTCCTAAGGTGGGAAGATTTGAGTTACTAAGGATTTTGGGTTGTTAAGCCCTGGGTTAATTGCTAAATGTTTTTCTTGATTTATCTATAGTTTTTCTCACTCACGTAGGTATATAATTGATAGTTTTCGTTGAACAAATGATGGAGAAGTCCTGGATTGGGTGAGAATATCATATGTTTGTATTGGGGTTGAGATTAAGTTGTAATATGAGTATTATTAGGCCATTGGAGATTTAATCTTATACTTGTATTGTTAGTTGTAGACCAATAACAAGCTATCTAGGATTTGTAGCAAGGGAAAGACTCGGGTCAAATAGAGCTTCCAAGGCTTAATTCGAGAAAAGTGATAGTTTATTGTTTCCGGGATATGTAATGTATGCATGATAACTGTTTTGATTGTATTGTTTCTACAATTCATGGTTAGGAAGATCAAATAAATGTAACTGAAATGACACCTTGTACACCATCACATGCAATGAATGTGTTTAATTTACTTGTGTTTACAAGTGTTACTGTAGTTCATTATGATTATGATTCTGCTTGTGTTGTGTGACCATTGGTTGGCTTGGGTACCTCGCCATCTACATATATTAAGTTGGCTCAGGCACCACACCAAGTACAGGTTACTACATGGTTGGATCAGGTACCAAACCTAGTTTGCCTTGGTACCATGCCTAGTACATGTTTGATTGTGCTCTTGTATGTTATTTCCTTGAATTAACTCCATATTGTTTTACTAATGATATATCATATCGTATCATTATATATATAAAAGAGAACTCTAGACCCGCCTACGTGGCGCCACCATAAACCAGGACTCCCTTGTAAGTTATTTTATTTTCAACGCCAGTCTTCCCCTTTCATAAAAAGTTGTGACTTTTATAAAAAAATTGTGGCTTTTATGAATAGTTATGCCTTTTACTAAGAGTTGCGCCCTAGACCTACCTACGTGGCGCCACTACAAACTAGGATTTCATTGTAATTTATTTTATTTCCAACACTAGTCTTCCCCTTTCATGAAAAGTTGTAACTTTTATGAAAAGTTGTAACTTTTATGAATAATTGTGTCTTTTATGAAGAGTTGCGACCTTTATAAAAATTTATGATTTTTTTAAAAGTTGAAACTTTTATGAAAGGTTGTGACCTTTCTAATAAAACACAATAAGTATTTGTTTACACTATCTTTTGTTGTCTTTAAATAGAGTAATCTCCTCTCATTTTAATACAACCAAAAAAAATTGAACTTCTTCTTCTTCTTAACAATGAAGTAATTATGTGTTTTGCTCGTGTTGAATGACTCATTGGCACCATTCTTTTCTAAGAGGTTTCTTTAAATTTAAGGTACTAGAGGGAATAAGTTTCTTAAGGAGACATTGAGCATTCAGTGAACTAGAATTTTTCTATTCTGTTTCATTCTATTGTTATAGATCCTGGTATGTTTTACCGTTATTAATTTATGTTTATATTATTAATTGTTATTTTTGGTACATACTTTAAATATTTTTGTTTATATTTCTGCAGTATTATTGTTACAAGTATTTGTTAGTACATATTAAATAATAAAGGTTAATTGAGTATTCAAGCAAGGTTTAGCTACTAGAATTGTTGAAGGTACAATACCTTAAAAATCTCTAAATTTTTTCGTCAACAACGTCATTTCTTCACATACAAGGATGAGTTTTGTGTTCTTTAGAAAATCCTCTGAGAGTTAGTAACTTTGTGTGTCCATATTTTTTTGCTTTTATGTTTTTGTTATCTATTTTTACTACATTTTATCAATGGATATTATGAGGACTTTAAGGATTAAAAGTTGATAGAAGTGTTAGTAAATTTTGTAAGGTATACATGAGACCTTTTCTAGTTAGAATGATTTGTCATCATCATTAGATATCTCATAGTTTACTCCCTTTAATATTTGTTTTTCTTGGTGTTTTGTTGTCTCCTTAAAATTGTATTGATAATTTTATGTTTTCTATGTATATGATCTCACTTGGACAAAGCTTTTGTCCTTTTAATGTTTTCTTTTTTTCCCTTCTCAGTCAGCTCTAACAAATTTATTTGGTGTGAGTTATGACTATTTTCAGCAAGCTTAACTTGAAGAATATGAAACAAAGTCTTCTCTAAATAAAAGTAACATCTTAAGCTACAAAAGATATGTCTATTAACATAGATTTGTTGTACTTTATATCTGAAGTCATTGCTCAACATTTTGTGTTATCTCGGTAGACTCATTTTTAATTATTTAATTATCGAGAAAATTTCTTTCACATGAGTCTAGAATCTAACATTTCGATCTACTTGTACTTTTATAATGCAATAACAATATATGCATACTTCTGAAAAAGTCGTAAAACTAAATTAATGAAGCATCTAGCCTGCAAAGCAACAGTATAATGAAAAATTAATTTCTAAAAGGGTCAACAATATTATTTTGCGCTTGTTTTCGATCTTATATTCTCTCCCTCTAATATTTTTTTGTTAGAGTACAAAATTAACAATAACGAAAGTGGTGAATGTTTTGACATTAGACACGTAGAATTGTCCATCCCAAAAATATTATATATGTTGTTGCGGTTTAAATTTTTAGGTTAGATTAATTCAACTATTATTGATTCAATCTGCAAAACTTTGTAACGTAATTTTTTTTTTGAAGGAATTATTTTAATCATAAAATTATTAATTCAATATTTTTCATGCAAAAAAAAAGTAGAAAAATATGCCTAATTGCTACCTTATAACATCACTCAATTCAAGATATTTTAAATTATTCATTATATATTTAAAATTCTTGAGATATGTGATAATGTCAAATCATTTAATTTATGTTGAAATCTTCTTAAGACCTATTAAAATTTACTCTTTTTCATGACAACAGTAGATTATTGGAAAGGTTGTTAAAAAGCTTAGAGACATTATTTATAGTTGTGCGAAGTGCGGTTACCTAGTATTTATATAACTCAGAACCATAGGCCAGCCTAGGTGGCACCACCAAAACCAAGCATTTCCGTGAAAAATGATTTATTTCCAAAACTAGTATTACTCTTTGATGAAAATATGTGACTTTTGATGAGAAGTTACGACTTAATGAAGAGTTGCAACATTTATCAAAAGTTGTGACTTTAATGAAGAGTTGCGACATTTATCAAAAGTTGTAACTTTAATGAAGAGTTGCTACTTCTATCAAAATTTGTGACTATTATGAAAAGTTGTGACTTTAATGAAGAGTTGCTACTTCTATCAAAATTTGTGATTATTATGAAAAGTTGCAACTTTAATGAAAAATTGCGACTTTAATGAAGAGTTTCGACTTTATGAAAAGTTGTCACTTTTATGAAAGGTTGTGAACTTTCCTATTGCAAAATTTTCAAATAGTTGTAACCTTTCCGATAAGACACAATAAACATTTGTTCACTCTACCCTTTGTTGTCTATAAATTGAAGGATTTCCTCTCATTTTGACACAATAAAAATTCCTATCTTCTTCTTCTACTCGCAAAATTTAAATATTTGTGTACGTGCGCTCCTGTTTTATTGATACTGACACCAACTATTTTTTATGTCATAATGGTGACTGAAAATCGTTCCACCATCCTGATAGGAGGAAATTCCAACTAACCCTGCGTTCTTGGAGGGCAATAATTTTCTTAAGTGGACATTGTGCATATAGTGGACTCGATTGTTTTCCTTTCTATTTCATTCTTTTTTTACCTATATCATGAATTGCTCTACTTATCAATGAGAAAACTTCATTATGAAGTTCAAAATGTTAATACTTGTTTCATGTTAAAGGGTAATTTTTGTTTTAAGAATGTTAACAAATTTTTGAATGTTCTCCTAAGACATATATCACAATTGTATAATATATACAACCTAAATATTTTTATTTTTATTAAGAAATGTCTTTTGTATATATATTTCTTATTTTCTTCATTATTTCCTTTTAATGTTGATTAAAGAACATGTGATTTTATTATTTCACGGATAATTCATTCGTTAGAGGTTCTTCAGTTATGTCATAATGACCAAAAATTAAATTCATTTGGAATATTGCAAATATTTTTTTAAAAAACCTATTTTTTCATTATTTTTAATGTATGGATATTAAAAAAATTATGTACAAGTTCAATACAATTATTATTTATGACCGCGCTAAGCACGGAAAAATTACCTAGTTATTTATTAAATGAAAATATATATTTTACTCTAATGCAATCACTTCAACATTTATAGTAATTGAGTTAAATTCAAATCACTTTGTGCTCCATATCAAAGTATATCCGATTCTTTAAAATTAATATCTATCTACATAAATTAGAGAACAAAAAAGAAGAAAAGTCTGACACTCTTATTTGTAGGAAAAACAATTATATTTTGTAAGTTTTTAAATTGTTTGAATTAGAAAATTCTTAGCTGTTAGCACTAACTAATTAGGAATGAAACTAAACAAGGGGGAATTATTTACTTAATTAATTAGATATTATTAATTTGAAATATATGTAGTTTATTTATGGAACCAACCTTATCATGTCTATCTATAGTCAAAATATTACTTATTAGGAAAATAATTTACTGTGATTTAATAGTTAATGTGATAAAAATAATAACAAATATGTTTTCATACACAAAATATTATTATAAATACCCAAAGGCTAAGAACATTAGATGAATATTACCATTACAATTTAAACATTCTATCTCTCCAACTCAAAGCTCTGTGATTATAATTACTTAATTACCTTTTCCTCCAGTATCTCACAGCTTGCATAGAGTAACACATTATCAATTGATCCTAATTCCGTCTACCGACTTTGACATCGGTAACCAGTCCATCGATGGCCTCAATGATGCCAAGAAAGTGTTGAGGCTCCCTCGCTAGACTAAACAAGAAATTATGATTCTCATACAGGGAAAAAAAGTGGTTGAAGAAAGGATCCATCAAGCCCGAACGAGAGGTATGGAATTGGGTTCAACGCAGGTTGAAGCGGAGTGGGATTCAGTTTCATCCTACTGTAAAATACAAGGGGTGAATCGTGGACCAATTCAATGCCAGAGGAGATGGAGTAATCTGTTTGGGTTTTTCAGAACTTAGGTGGGAGTCTCAGATTAAAGAAGAAAAAGAGTCCTTTTGGATGATGAGTAATAATTTTAAGAGAGAAAAAATTACTTGGATTTTTTTATAGTGTTTGATATTCTTGATCATGGAAATGACAATGAGGAAGGGCTGGATTTGACTTCCGTATCAGAAGTTTTGTCTGATAGTGGCAGAAGTGTTTTTGTAGAGGATGATGGTTTGTTTTCAGATGTACCACAAAAGAATGAGGATGTTATTCCTATGGAAACTTCTGAGGAATTATATCAGCCACTCTCTCTAGTTTCTCCTACACAAGCAGGCATAAGACAAACTACCACTCGAGGAGATGATAAAGGAAGAGGTCTAGAAGGAAGGAAAGGAAAGAGAAACGACTCAAATGATGAAAAAGCAAGGAATGTCCAGCATCATTTAGTAAAAATACTGGAAAAGAATGGTAAAATGATGAGTTCCCCACTTAAAGCTCAAATTATGCATTCTGAATGGGATAGGGAGCAAAGAAAGGACCATGTTAATAAATTAGTAGTTGTGCTAAACAAGCTTGCATGTGTTTTAGAAAAAATTGCAGATAAGTTATACTGCCTAGTTTATTTAATTACAATGCAAAATATGTTCTTTTAAGCTTTCAAAGGCTTACTCTTAAAAAAAAAACATATAACGACTACGGAAGAAATAATTGTTTTTTCATAATTCTTTTTATACACAAGTATCTCTGTGTTTTTTCACAGTTTTTAGTCAGTGAGACTCCTCAGTATATCTCACTACTTGGGCTTGCTTGCTCGTTTTCAGAAATATTTTATACAAATAACAATATCTCACTTCTAGTTGTCATTTTATTAGCATGAATTCCTTTAATATATTGCATCCAATATCTAAAGATGTGTTGAAATGTGTTTTCTTAGTACACATTTAGGTCATCATGAAAGTTTTAAAATTGAATATTTTAATTCTGGAAGAAATCATGTTTAGAATAATTTATGTTGTTTTAAAATATATTAAAAACTAATTTTCTTAATTTGTTTGTGTTGGGGATTACTCACCAGTCAGTTACTGACTCGACCCGAATACTTTTCTACACTAACTTTTTTTTTTTGGGGGGGGGGGACTAATTTACAGAGATTTTGAATTATTAAGCCCTGGGTTAATTGTTAAATGTATTTCTTGATTTATCTATTTTTATTCACTCATGTAGCTACATAATTGATAGTTTTCGTTGAACAAATGGTTGAGAAGTCCTGGATTGGGTGAGAAGATCATAAGTTAGAATTGGGGTTGAGATTAAGTTGTAATTTGTGTATTATTAGGCTATTGGAGATTGAATCTTATACTTGTATTGTTAATCGAGACCAATAATAAGCTATCTTGGAGTTGTAACAAGGGAAAGACCCAATAGAGCTTCCAAGGCTTAACTCGAGAAAAGTAATAGTTTATTGTTTCCAAGTTATGTAATGTATGCATGAGAAATGTTTTTATTGTTTTTGCAATACGTGGTTAAGAAGATCAAATAAATATAATCGAAATGATACCTTGTACACCATCACATGTAATGAAGATGTTTAATTTACTTTTGTTTACAACTGTTACTGTAGTTCGTTATGATTATGGTTCTGCTTGTGTTGTGTGACCATTGGTTGGCTTGGGTACGTCTCCATCTACATATATTAAGTTAGCTCAGGCACCACACGACGTATAGGTTACTACATGGTTGGATTGGGTACCAAACCTAGTTTGCCTTGGTACCACATATCGTACATGTTTGACTGTTCTCTTGTATGTTATTTCGTTGAATTAACTCCATATTATTTTACTGATCATATATCATATCATCATATACCATATATTTATATAAAGGAGAATCATATGCCAGCCTGGGTGGCACCACCCCAACCAAGCATTTCCTTTAAAATTTATTTATTTACAAAACTAGTCTTCCTCTTTCATGTAAATATGTGACTTTTGATGAAAAATTATGACTTTAATGAAGAGCTGCGACATTTATCAAAAGTTGTGACTTTAATGAAGAGTTGCTACTTCTATAAAAATTTGTGACTTTTATGAAAAGTTACGACTTTAATAAAGACTTGCGACTTTATGAAAAGTTGTCACTTTTATGAAAGGTTGTGAACTTTCCTATGGGTTGTAACTTTTCCAAGCAGTTGTAACATTTCCGATAAGGCACAATAAAAAATATTGGTCCATTCTACACTTTGTTGTCTATAAATAGAAGGACTTTCCTCTCTTTTTAAAATAATAAAAATTCTGATTTTCTTCTACTTCTGCAAAATTAAATATTCATGTATTTTTCTCCTGTTTAGTGACTTACTAACACAACTGTTTTTATATCAATAAGTTGGTGAATGAAATCGTTCCATCCTGGCGAATGACAATACTTTAAAAACCTTTGGATCAGGGGATAATTTTCTTAAGGGGGACATTGTGCATTTTATTGACTCGGTTGTTTTCCTTTCTATTTCATTCTTCTTCTTTTTTTTTTACATATTCTGGTATATTTTTTAGACTCACTAATTTATGCTTTTATGATATTCATTATTGTTTTTAAGTACATGTTCTAAACTTTAGTTTTTTTTCTTCAAAGTTATTGTCTCTAGTTGTATTGAACATATACATGTAAAGAACGTATATTCATTGTGCAGAAAATAATTATTGTGCTCAGTTCCTCATGTTATGATATTCTATATAAAATTATATAACTTAAAAGTTCTACATATAAGCTTACATATCTATCTATTTTTACATATATATGAAATTTCTCACTTATCAATTGAAAAAATTCATTATACAAGTTCAAAAGTTATAGTTGTTTTCATGTTCAAGGGTAATTTCTGTTTTGAGAATGTTAACAATTTTTTGAATTTTCTTCTAAGATATATATCACAATTGTATTATCTATTCAACTTAATGTTTTTATTTTATTGAGAAATGCCTTTTGTATATATATTCTTATTTTATTCATTATTTTCCTTTTAATGTTGATTAAAGAACCAATGATTTATTATTTCATGAATAATTCATTCAGTAGTGTTCTTTTTTATTAAATAATGACCAAAAATCCCAATTCCACTTGAACAATGCGATATTATTTTTTAAAAACTATTTTCCCATTATTTTTAATTTAATTGATATTAAAAAAAATTTGGCCATTACGCAATTATATTTATGACCAGTGCGAAGCGTCGAAAAAATTACCGTAGGTTATTTATTTTATTGAAAACATATATTTTACTCTAATGCAATCACTTCAATTTATAATTGAGTTGAATTCAAATCATTTTGTGCTCTATATCAAAGTGTATCCGATCCTTTCAAATTATATCTGTCTACATAAATCAGAGAAGAAAAAAGAAGAAAAGTCTGACAATCTTATTTGTAGGAAAAACAATTATATTTTGTAAGTTTTTAAATTGTCTGAATTAGAAAATTCTTAGTTGTTAGCACTAACTAATTAGGAATGAAACTAAATAAGAGGGAATTATTTACTTAATTAATTGGATATTATTACTCTGAAATATATGTATTTTACGTAACTAACCTTATCATGTTTATTTATAGCCAAAATATTACTTATTAGGAAAATATTTTTAATGTGATTTAATAGTTAATGTGATAAAAAATAATAACAAATATGTCATCATACACAAAATATTATTATAAATACCCAAAGGCTAAGAACATTAGATGAATATTACCATTACTATTTAAATATTCTGTCTCTCCAACTCAAAACTCTGTGATTATAATTACTCTCCTCCATTATCTCATATGGCTTCAGAGAGTAACAACCTTAAGCAATTGATCCTAATTCTGTATACCGACTTTGACATCCGTAACCAGTCCATCAATGGCGTCAATGATGCCAAGAAAGTGTCGAGGCTCCCTCGCTGGAATTGGGTTCAACGCAGGTTGAAGCAAAGTGGGATTCAGTTTCATCCTACTGTAAAATACAAGGGGTGAATCGTGGACCAATTCCATGCCAGGGAAGATGGAGTAATCTGTTTGGGGATTTTAAGAAAATTAAGGAGTGGGAGTCTCAGATTAAAGAAGAAAAGGAGTCTTTTTTGATGATGAGTAATAATTTTAAGAGAGAAAAATTTAGCTGGATTTATGATAGAAAAGTGTTTGATATTCTTGATCATGGAAATGGCAATAAAGAAGGTTTGGATTTGACTTTCGTATCAGAAATTTTGTTTGATAGTGGCAGAAGTGTTGTTGTAGGGGATGAATGGTTTTTTTCAGATGTACCACAAAAGACTGAGAATGCTATTCCTATGCTAACTTCAGAGGAACCATATCAGCCACTCTCTAGTTTCTCCTACCCAAGCAGATGTAAGACAAACTACCACTCGGGGAGATGATAGGGGAAGAGGTCAAGAAGGAAGGAAAAGAAAGCGAAATGACTCAAATGATGAAAAAACAAGGAATGTCCAGTATCATTTAGTAAAAGTACTGGAAAAGAATGGCAAAATGGTGAGCTCCCAACTTAAAGCTCAAAATATGCATTCTGAACAGGATAGGGAGCAAAGAAAGGACCATGTTGATAACTTAATAGTTGTGCTAAACAAGCTTGCATGTGCTTTAGAAAAAATTGCAGATAAGTTATACAGCCTAGTTTATTTAATTACAATGAAAAATATGTTCTTTTATGCTTTCAAAGGCTTACTCTTGGAAAAAAAATAACGTATAACGACTACAGAAGAAATAGTTGCTTTTATGAGCATCTCTTTGTTTTGTCACAATTTCTAGTCAGAGACTCCTCCGTATATCTCACTACTTGGGCTTGCTTGCTCGGTTTTCAGAATTTTGTATACAAATCATAATATCTCGCTTCTAGTTTTCATTGCATTAGCATATATTCCTTTAATATATGGCATCCAATATCAAAAGATTTGTTGAAATGTGTTTTCTCAGTAATCGTTTAGGTCATCTTGAAAGTTCTAATAATTTAATATTTTAATTGTGGAAGAAATCGTATTTAGTATAATTTTATGTTGTTTTAAAATATATTAAAACCTAAATATTGCTTAAATTTGTTTTTGTTGATGGGCATTACTCACTAACATGTTACATGACTCACACTGAATATTTTTCTAAACAGACTTTTAGGGGGGAAATGTGAGATACTTTCAAAAAACACTCATTTATATCTTTATTTTTCTACTTGGATTCTCCTCTTATTTGGCCGAAGGGTTGTGGGATTGAACCCCCACAACCCCTTTTTATTCTTCATTTAAATTGTGTTGCCTAATTCGCCTAGACTAAGAGGTTGTGGGATCAAACCCCCACAGTCTCTCTTTATTCACTATTTCGCCAGTGACAAGACTCCACAACCTCCTTATTTTATTTTTACTAAAAAATTGACTTACTATGCGTTTGACAGTGAGGTTGTGGGATCGAGGCCACCCACCAGCCCTCCACTTTATGTTCAATTTATTTCGCCCCTTTCCCTTTCCAGCCTTGAGGTCGGGGTTAGATTTCCACGCCTCACACTTCCTTTCTTATTTTATTTCCCTTCATTTGTTGCAGGAGTCGTGGTTCCAATTCCCACGCTCCCAGATTATTTATTTACATAATTGCATTCTCCCTACGCGCCTGTACACCCCATTCAATCCTCCCAACGCTTTTTTTCTTTTTTTTATTGCAAAAGTAGGGTCCACACGAGTGAGGTCACAAGTTCGAATCCTGGTGACCATCTCTTTTACAACCATTAATTTCCATATTATCCTCTATACTTTAAGCCTAAACGAAACGTGTTGTTTTTGAGCTAAAAAAAATTAGCATTTCTTACCTTTTTTACACCAATATTTTCCACTTGGAAAACTTAGTAAAAACCTTTTCGGGTGGATTCATGGTTCTCTAACACATCTTAGGTGTAAGATCAGTGTTGTTTTATTTGAACTTTTCCACTCAAAAATCAGTCACATACACCTCATATGAACATCACGAAATTACACTTTTATCACGTTAATTTTTTCGCCATCAACTAACCCATTTTAAAACTTCAAAACAGAAACAACGGACCACCAAAATTTACATATTGCAGCACATCATTTTAGGTTGGACATTATTGAAATGCTGGCTACTTCCAAACACAAATCACAAAGGAATATCATATTTCACACTTAGCTACAGCAACCCATTACCAACAACATGATTTCTAACTTAATTTAGATTAAATTGGGAAGGCGACCGGGAACAAGGAGTCAAACATTCAAGAGGGACACACACAACTATAGTTTCTAACATTGAATTTTTGTAGAACGAAATTTCTCTTGGAGAAAGGATTCCAAGAGAGGAAGCCCATACCTTATTTTGACATTCAAACCTTGAAGTTGCTGCCCAGACCCCCTCCAAAACTCACGTCCAAGCCATGTTTTTAACACAGTTTTTGACGGAAAGACTTCTCTCTTTGCCTAATGATTTTGGCTATGTTTGAACAAGTTTTTATAACGTAAAAGTTCTTCAAGTGTTAAGAAATCTTAGTTGCTGATCATTTATTGTATTTTTATAGCATAGAGAATGTGAAAGAGTGGAGAAAACGTGAGATATATGAGCGTGAGAGAGAGTTAAATGAGGTGAAGTAGTTTAGACTTAGTCAACTAGGAGACTTAGTCAGTAAAAAAAACATTACTTTCAATAAAAAAATAATATTAAAAAATAAAAAATTGATTTAATTTTAAATCAGCCATTACTTAATTAATTATTAAAATAATTCACCAAAAAAAATCACATTAAATCATTGGCTCCCAACTAGGTCGAACCCGGCGTGGAGGTGGAGCAAGACTTAAACTTCAAGAGCTCTGTTTCGTATCTTCTCTCCAATTTGACCTCCACCTTATTAAATAAGTAATGAATTATAATGTTAGGTAATTATGATGTTACCTTAGCCTGGAAAAAGACCATTTTACTCCTAGATTCCTTCAAACTAAGATTTTCTTTTTTTAAGTCATGGTGGTGAAGACTCCTTCGAGTAAAGATTCGTATCCGGAGCCCTATCTAGTTGGGTCCAACTTTCCAAGATCACTAACTCCCAAGTTAGTTGGCTTGGATGTAGTAGTAGGGTCCGAGGTCTAATTTCAACGCGCAATCAATCGTGTGAACCCTGGTCTAATTATAGGGCCATGGCTTGACACATTAAGGCAATTCTTATTTTTCAGTTTTAGGGTTGTACATTATCCCATTAGGAACAGTCGTCGCGAATGATTACTACCCATATTCTAGCGACGGCTAGTCTAAAACATAACATAATTACTTTGAACATCCAAGTAATAAACAACAAAAATTGGAGATATAAGAAACTTAGAACTTAAAGAGTTAGAAAGTCTAACTCAAAAAGCTGAAAAGATGGGGTAACTGGAACTCATTTGTCGGCTCAGCCTCCCACATAGCACCTTAACAAGATGATTTATCACAAATACCTTTAGTCTGGCAATTCCTTGTTTCCTCAACCGCTTGAACCTGTCTGTGTAACATCTCAAAACCGGTACTTCTATAGGACAAGTCTTCTCGACTCCACCAAACCCTTCCAAAAGGTTGATCTAATTAACCTAGGCACTTCTTAACTGGATATAGAAAGAATGTAAATCAGAGGCCACCTTCACCAACACGATGTAGAATTGTAAGGCCCAACATTTTACCTCGACTCAACTTCCCATTCCTGCCAAACCTCATCACCACCTTCATAGGAATATCTTCAGATAGACTGGTCACCAAAATCAAACAAGAGCCAATTTCTATATCTGCTTATGACTTCTGCCGAAGGTAAGCACCCATAACCCATTTCCCTAATCACTATGACTTGTTCTAGGGGGGGGTGGGGGGGGGGGGGGGGGGGCCTCATTTAATGGGCTCTCTGGACCCAAAAATAATACAATTGGATGACTCTCCAACCTCGAACCCACACAAACTGGAGATATACACCTCCTACCTATAGTGCCTCAAACGGTTTGCCATCCCAATGCGGAGTGATAAACTATATTATACGAGAACTATATCAAAGAAAAATGGGCATCAAGATTACCCATGGAAGTCAATCACACATGCTCTCAACATGTTCACCAATGTTCCTGAAGGTGCGTTCTGCCTGCCCCAGCAGATGAGGATGAAAGATCCTGTCTCAAGTACTAAGCTTACTTGAGAGCTACCCCGAAGTCAATCACACACGCTCTCAACATGTCCTTCCAATGATATGAATGGGTTCGTTGTTGCCTACCATCAGTTGAGGCTGAAAGGACAGTACTAAGTACCTGCAGTGCCCAAGATTTTCCGGAAAGTTCTCCAGGAAATGTTTTTAAGGTAAATTGAGCTCCTCTATCTGAAATAATTGAAAGGAGGGATCCCATGGCCATCTCACATCTCATCTGTGTAGCGTCTCGCCATAGTTCCTCGACATGTTAGTAGACTTAAATGGGATAAAGTGGGTTCAAATCTGTCCACAAGTAACCCCATATGGAGTCATGTTGGCGCCTAGTCGAGAAAAAAGACCAACAAGATTACTGGGCCTTCACTTCAAGTCCGGGAATCTCATATTGGCGTAAGACCGCCAGGCTTTAAGATGTTTCTTTCTTAACTTGCCGAATGTAGGGGACACTGGGGCCACATATTTGCAATGGCTTCTTCCATGCCATCCCCACCAAAATCTCTTAGAAACATGAGTGCATTCTTGGTGGAACCTAGATGTATGGAATATCTGGAACCATGGGCCTCTGCAACAATCCTGGTCCACAAATCATCCACATTTGGTACACACAGCCTGTCTTGATACATAAGTATGCCATCACCTCCCAAAGCGAAAGACTCATTCATCTTTATCAATAGTAAGACCTTCAGCTCCATCAACACAGGATTCAGATGCTGACCCTACTTGATTTTAACTAGCAAGGATGATTCAGAACTAGGATGAACTGAAACACCCCCACTAGTAGAGTCATGAATTGCACACCTACTCTGGCTAGTCTGTGTACATTTTTCGCTAACTCGTTTTTTTATCCTCAATGTGGGTTGTACTTTCCATGCTCATGCTGCTCAAAGCATCAGCTACAATATTAGCCTTACCTGGATGGTAGTGAACATTCATGTCATAATCCTTCAATAGCTCCAACCGTCTCCACTGACGTAGATTCAACTCCATCTTTGTGAACACGTACTGGAGACTCTTCTGGTCTGTGAACACATCCACATGCACTCCATACAAGTAGTGCCTCCACATATTCAGTGCAAACACCGCATCTTCTAACTCCAGGTCATGACGGGGATAATTTTTCTCATGAACCATGAGCTATCTAGATGTATAGACTATCACCTTACCGCCCTGCATAAGAACTCAACCCAAACTAACCCTATATGCATTACAATAAACAGTGTAATTCTCACCACACTTAGGCAAAGTAAGCACCGGGGTTGAAGTGATTATGTCCTTGAGTTCCTGGAAACTCTTCTCATAAGCCTCCATCCATTCAAACTTGGCCTTCTTCTTAGTCAGAGCTTTCAGTAGGGAAGCAATGGAATAAAATCCCTCCACGAACTTGCGGTAGTAACTAGCCAATCCCAAGAAGCTACAGATATCTGTGGAGTAAGAGGTTTTGTCCAGTTCTTAACACTCTCAGTCTTCCTGGGGTCACCTTATACACCTGGATCGGAAACAACATTTGACCCGAGGAAGGGTCATTGATCTAAGAAAAAAAATCACATTGATTGACATTTGGCGTTGCAAATGATGTATGTCTAAGTACCTGCAAGGTTAGCCTCCAAAATCTCACAATATTGTTATGATCTTCCTTGTCCTAGAGTAGGTGAGAATGTCACAATGAAACTATGACGAAACACTCAAGGTATTCACGGAAGACCCTTGTTCATGAGATCCATAAATGGCAGCAGGTGCCTTTGTGAGAATTACATAACAAAGACTAATAATGACCCATAACTGGTCACAAGGCTGTAGTTATGATATTCTCCATCCTACCCTAAGTGATGATACACTGAAGAAGATCAATCTTAGAGAAGAAACTAGACCCTTGTAGCTGAGTCGAACAAATCATTTATTCTGGGAAGTGGATACTATTGTTTATTAGTAAAACTTTGTTGAAGTGACAATTAGATCGATACAAAATTTAAGGGTTCCATCCTTCTTTTTCACAAACAAACACGGAAGAGTATCCCAAGGAGAGATATGTCGGCTGAATGAAACCCCTATCAGTGAGATCTATTAAATTAAGGCTTCAACTCTTGAGTTTAGACGGACATTATGTAAGGGAGGACACTTCAAAATTGTTTCGTATCAATTACTAAGTCAGATACCAAAGTCAAGATCTCGAGGAGGAGGGACTCCAAGAAAAATCATCAGAAAATACGTCTAGGAAGTCATTCACAAACAGGCACTGAGGTTTATTGAAAAGGAATGTTATGATCTAAAAATCAATTAAACACTACAATATGACCATATAAACCCCTATGGACATCATTCTATTGGCCTTAAGGTTTTGAAATCAAGGATTAGGACGGACTCGAGTCTGTACCATCCCCCAAACTTAGTTCCTCTTTATTAGGAAAAAAAAAAATCTCACCACTTCTACTATGACAATCCAAACAAACATAACATACTGTGAAGCCAGGTCAAGTTTTGTAACATCAAAAATGATGCATGGTAAACTCAACCAAGTTGCACACATAGTCTTTACCACTTACAACTATTGGGGAATCTGGGATACTCTATCACTTTTACAATGTTCTCCTAAAAAGTATACTAACCACTATAGGATTTCATGCAGAACTTCAAGGCACATTTCAAAAATTGAGAGCAAGCAAAAGGAGTTACCAAAGGAAAGTCGTAGACTTGGATCAAGTAAAGCATAATAGATAGTTAGAATAATTGCCAGCTACTGGGACAAGTAGCGGACTTCTCCTGCTCCTCCCTTCCCTTTAGGGCATATAACTTGTTCCTTTTAGGAGGCTCGGCTGCTGTTGCACTCTATGGATTAGGCCTAGGCTGAGCATTACCTACAACCTGACCTCTGTTCTGTGGGCAGTTCCTAACTATATGCCTACTCTTACCGTAATCGAAACAGGCAATAGTGCTCTGTATACACACTCCACTGTGAGAACGGCCACACTTAGCGCAGTTCTTTTTGGGACGCTGTATCTCACATCCATTGCCCTTCTTGGGCTCAGGTCTGCCTCCTCTATGTGTTGTACTCCTCTTGGAATTAGAATTCCCAAAACTCTGCTGCCCCTTCTTGAACCTGGGCTGCTCACGGACGCCAAAATTGTTTCAATGGCCTCCATGGCTGGGACCTGCCTGATCTTGAGGCTTCTGCCTCCTAGAATCACGACAGGACACGCTTTTTGAGTTCTGACCTCTACCGTTGGCAGCACACATAACAACCTGTAGAGGTCCATTTATCATGAGCATCGCAGACTAACACCTTCTCCATATCTTGTTGATTTGTGAGAATCTGCTCAATCTCATCCCTGCCTTTAGATACAATGGAAGTAGCATACCTGGATAATTTAAAAAACTTCAGTACTCATCTCATCCTTGTTGTTAGATACTAACGAATATAGTATACCTGGATAGTTTGACAAACTTCAGGGAATAGTCCTTGACTGTCATTGATCCGTGCTTAAGGTTGATAAACTCCTCCACCTTCGCCTCCCACATCTCCCTGGGAAAGAATCTCTCCAGGAAGGCTATCTTAAACTGCTCTCAAGTGACCGTAACTCCGCTCAAAGCTCTGCTATCCTGCCACATCTTTCACCAAGTCTATGCAAGATCCTTGAGCTGATAGGAAGCCAGCTCTGCTTTCTCAATATTTGTGTCCCCCATAGTCACCAAAATCTTATGCACCTCATCCACAAACTCCGGGGGTTCCTCTGAAGTCTTAGACCCTGTGAAAATTGGAGGGTTCATCCTCATGAAGTCTCTCAGCCTGTCATCCATGTTATGCATTAGTGGGTTCTCCCTCTTAACATTCTGCCGATTGACCTCAGCAGTCATGGACTGGGACTGAATAGTGATGGCCTGGGCCAGAGATGCCCTCACCTTCACATTAGTCAACCCAGTTGGGTTAACCGTCATAAACTCTCCTTCATCTATAGCCTAGGGTGGAATCTGATTACCCCTAGCAGTTGCACCTCTTCTCTTCTGACCAACGTTCCTCCTAGTATTCATTCTTTGAATAAAATAAGAATTGATGTTAGACACGCTCAATAACCAAGAATCAGGGACATTAGAAACCCGATAAGTCAGAAAGGGAAAATTTTCCTAAGATCATGCAGTCTCTATCCAGGATAGTGGTGGCATCATACCCATGACTTAGAAAAACTACTCAATGTGGCTGATGTGAAATTCATTATACTCGGAATTTACATAAGTTTCTGCTACAACTTTTGTCACGGACCCGAAATCTAGACCCCAGCTGAGACCGGTGTTGTGACCTCTCAAAGGTCGGCAGACAATCGCAGACAAGCCTACATACGTTCATTCTTACTTCATCTAGAGGTTTATTTAGCGAAAAAATTTGAAAATTTTATTTCATACACATGTTATAAACATTTTATAAACATATGTAATTGTCACCATCAACCATCTAACATTAAGATCATCAAATGAAAGGAAAGCAGTTTATTATGAGTATTATAATGTTAAAGATTGTTAATTGCAAAATGGCACCAATTACAATGTCTAAACAAAAATGGGAAGAAACCTCTAGTGGAAACATACTCCACTAGCTCAATCCTACAACTAAGCTAGGAATGTTTTAAATGGGCAACATCCTCGAAAGCATGAAGGCTACCAAGTACGGATGACCTATGCTCGACGTACGATCGCTGAACGTGATCCTGTAGCTCTAGCGCCCCACCTGTTGGCCATTGTTATTGTCACCTAAAAAGTTTAGAGTTGAAGGGTTAGTAACCACTTGTACAAGTATGGGTATATGCAAGCCACACACCAAGGAAATGCATATGATTAAGAATAGATCTTTCATAACAACATTGATATAGAAGGTCAAAGTCAGTGGAGAATTGCCAAAGGAGATTAGGAAAGTCAATGCGTTTCTGAATTTGGATTAGGAAATTTTACGAGTGTACAAATGTTGAAGTTATAAAAAGTATGCCATTAGAGTAACCTTTGCATCATCATATAAACAGTTTTGCAACACAACACAGAACAGCGGACCATAGCAAATATCTAGTTTCATATAAACACATACGATTGTTCATTATCATTCATCGTATGCCATGAGACCTAGGAATCAGGGACTTGACTTGGACATTTTAGACTTCAAAAAATGAGGGATTCAACATATGGGACCCTTTCAACTAGCGGGATTCTTGATTAGTAAACACAGAAAGAGTCTCCTTCATTTCATCCATACGTACTTTCATTTCATTTCGTTTCATAGGCAGTGAGAACACTAGCTATACCTAGGATGTAGTTTAGGACTTTCATTGAGTTTGTTGTGCATTGATCAAGGATAAACCGAGTGTCATTACTGGATCTAGCTCAGCTCTTGATTATTCCTATCTTAAAACTTTGTATCGTTCATTTCATTATGTGAATCATTTGAGCCTGCTTCATCATTTAATGTGTTGTAATTTAACTTTAACCGTCAAGCTTCATGTGAGCATCATGAAATCCAGTGTCTCCCCACCACAAAACGAGGTTGGAATCACCGACCAAAGTGAACCCAAAAACATTTGCTAGCGTACATGAAATTTAACCTGGCCAGATCCCTATATTGACAATATAGGTTCGAAGAGTAGGAGATATAAGGAGACCCATACCAAAACAGCCGGAAGTTCATCTCATCAGAGTTACGTGAACCTCCGGCCTACACGAAAATAATGTATCACCGCTCATAGCTAGTCTTATCGATGCTCAGTATAAAGTTCCATTACATTCAACCCTATAAATCATGGAGCTTGGGCTTCCAGTATGAAGCATCATATCTCAATAGATGATTTCTCATCTCATATTAGTATGATGTGCTGTTAATCTTCAAGATTTCCATTAGAGTGTTAATAGAAGAAGACTGGTCTAGTCATTAACTTTATACTCGCATTTGTGTGTTCATGTTTGGTAAACATGTACTTAGGCATCATTGCGATTGTTTCTCATCTTTACATTAGCCTAATTCATGTTGTCACCACATTCTTAACATAGCAACAATTTGCTATTCCTAATTACTCACCCCAATTTACGTGAATGTTCATTTATAATTTCCAATGTACTTGTCATTTTAGTGGTTTCCTACTGTACTTAAAATTTCTAGGGGTAACTTCATTTCTTTTACATACATCGTAGGTCACTCATTCTTAGACGTATGCTAGAATTAGGGGTCTATACATATAGTCATGAGGCTTCATTTTATAGTTAGTTAAGTGACTCATACCTTCTAAGATTATTTTTTTTTTTTTTGTAGTAACAAGATGTAAGCATCTTGTATGTATGCAAAAGATTGGATTGAGACCTAAGTAGATGGAAACTATTCTGAACATTTAATTCACGTTGAAGGATTTATGTATCAAATACGAAAATTTGGGCAAGAGAACCCAAAGTTCGAATCCCGGACAATACCTACATTTTCTTGACTTTATTTTTAGTCTTCATGAACATTGGACCCCTAGATCGAGCCCCAACATCAACATTCTATATTTATTTTTACTCCTCTGGATTCTCTCTTTATTTGGCCGAAGGGTTGTAGGGGATCGAACCCCCAGAACCCTTTTTATTTTTCATTTAAAATTGTGTGCCCAATTCTCCTAGACTAAGAGGTCTGTGGATCAAAACCCCCACAGCCTTTTATTCGCTATTTTATTTCGCAGTGCTAGGGAGGTTATGGGTTCGAAACCCCACAACCTCGTGTTTATTTTATATAAAAATTGACTTACTATGCGTTTGGCAGTTGAGTTGTGGGATCGATCCCACACAACCTCACTTTATTTTCATATTTATTAGTGCCCTTTCCCCTTTCAAGCATTGAGGTTGTGGGTAGATTTCCCATGCCTTACACTTCCTTTTATTTTATTGTTCTTTCCCTTTCATTTGTTTGCCTGGAGTTCGTGGGTTTCGATTTCCACGCCTGGGGCTCATATTATTTATTTCAAATGTTGCATCTCCTTTTACTCCCTTGGTTACACCCCATTCAATCATCTCCCAAACGCTTTTTTTCTTTTTTTTTCTTGTGAAAAGTAAGGTTTCCCACAAGGGCGACGGTAACCTCATCTCTTTTAAAACAAGTAATTTCCAAATACTCCTCTATACTTTAGCCTTACACGAAACATTGTTTTTTTGCTGAAAAATTAGTCTCATTTTCTTAACCTATGTACACCAATATTTCACTTGAAAAAATTATAAAAAAGTCAGGATCAATTAAACCACTTTTGGTTTTAGGGGAGTATTTCTGGATTCGCTCTTTAAAGCATTCTAGGTGTAGATTTCATTGTTTATTTATCTGCAACTTTCCACTTAAAAAATCATTCACATTAACCTCATATGAAACATCACAAATTACACCATTTTATGCACGTTCATTTAGCCATCAAACTAACCATTTTAAGATTCAAAACGGATACAACAACACAAAACCATTGCAGAACAATATTTCGGTAATTATTGAACATGCTTGCTTTACTTCCCAAAACACAAAAAATCACAAAGAATATCCATATTTCACACTTAGCTACCAGCACCCTACCAAACTACATGATTTTAACTTAATTTAGATTGAATCGGAAGGGGATCAGGGACAAGGAGTTCAACATAAAGGGAACACCCATAGTTTCATACGGTGAATTTTGGAGAAAGAAATTTCTCTTGGAGAAAGGATTTGTCCAGAGAGGAAGGCCCATACCTTATTTGAAACAACTTGAAGTTGCTGCCCCAGACCCCTCCAAAACTCACGCCCAATCCATGTTTTTAAAAACACAGTTTTTGACAGGGAAGAAAAGACTCCTCTCTTTGCCTAATGATGTTGGGCTATGTTTGAAACAAGCTTTTGTTTTTTAACGTGAAATATCTCAAGTGTTAAGAAAGTAGTGCTGATAAGTTATTGTTATTTTATAGCAAAAGAGAACGTGAAGAGTGGAGAAAATTTGAGAGAGATGAGCGTGAGCGAGATGTTAAAAGAGGTGGTGAGTAGTGTAGACTTAGTCAATAGGAACTTAGTCATAAAAAAAACATATTTAATCAATAAATAAATAATAATTAAAATCTGATTTAATTTTTAAATTAGCAATTACTTAATAATTTATTAAATTAATTCACCAAAAAAATTATATTAAATCATTGCTCTCAACTAGGTTCGAACCCGGGTTGAGCAAGACTTAACTTCAAGAGATCCAGTTCGTCTCTCTCTCCCCAATTTGCCCCTCCACCTTATTAACTAAATAATTAATTACATATCTAGGGTAATTACGAGTAAATCTTCGTATTCGAGAGACCTATATGGTTGGAACCCAACCTTTACAAGCTCAACTAACTCCCCAAGTTTGTTGGTTTGGCTGTAGTAAGGGTTCCGAGGTCTGGTTCTACGTGTATCAATTCGTGCGAACCCTGGTCTAATCATAGGCATTCTTGACACATTAAGCATTTCTTATCTTATTCATTTTTTGGGTTGTTACAACACATGACCTACAAATGAAGCTTTTTGAGATACACAACACAGTACATAACAACACAAACAACAAATACGATTCAATGTCACACATGAACCAACAAAAAAACCCCAAAATCCTCCCTGAACCATATCCACGAACTACAAACGAAGCTTTTTGAAATTAGAAAATATTTCAAAAAGAATAACTACCTAGCAAAAAAAAAAAAGATAAAATCACTAAAAACAAGGCAAACAAGTACAAGTAAGCATTTTCAACCCTAATTAAATATCACCTTAGAAGATATCAACAATAAACTAGAAATGATGAGGACAACGACGCCTTGTTGTAGAAAGGATCGCAATAGATTAGCGCTGATGTTGTAGAAAATATCACAACAACCTTGATTTGT